>CM033402.1:20385103-20985103 GCA_019426215.1 Buddleja alternifolia
AAAAAATTGTATCTCTATATATATGTTTTTAGGGTTTGCTGGTGTAAGGTATTTATAGGCAATTTCTTGGGATTTGTCAGTTGGACACATGTAGGAGCGTGCCTCTCACGAGGCGCGTGAGTATACCTTTTCTCTGACATTCCTGAAAGTTCGCTGAAGCCAATTGGACGGAAGCAACTGAAATTCTGAATTTTCTGACAGTCTGGTCAAAAGGTGGCTTGTCCGCAAGTCACATTAGCTTATCACATTTAATGCTCTTATCAGGCATTTAATGCATTTTGAATTTAATTCCCGTTGAAAATAAATGCCCGTTGAATGATTGCATTTAAGTCCTTTATGACTTGAGGATTTATTTCGGGTGATTCTGACATAAGTCGCTTGAGGGGTTTCGAGCGCTTGATCCATAAACCCTGAAATGAGATCTTTTAGCGTTTGACAGACGCTAAGAAGAAAATCTTTATCTCCGGTTGACTTCAGACGTTGGTCTTCAACTTCTTCTCTAATAGACTCACCTAGAATTCTACTAGCGATTCAGTCACTAAGACTTAGTCTAAATTCTACAAAGATAAAAATTACAAGCCTATAATAAATTACAACTTTCAAACGCTTATACATCATTCTATGAAAAATGGAAATTTACATTGTATTTTTGGGGTCTAACATTAAATCCTATCTTGTCATCATCAAAACATCTAACATGAAATTTCCTTACAATTTCCCCTTTTTTGATGATGTCAAGACTCTTATAACTCTTTTATAATTTAAGAGTTACTTAAAGGAAAAGGCCCAAAGGAATATAAGTTAGCGTTTGAAAAGTTAGTAAAGTTAGTTAAAGTTAGATTAGCTTCAACAAGATGTTTCAGCGTTAAAACATTCATTCATTGAAAGAATTTTAAAGCATACATGTTTTACACTGAAGGAAAACCATAAACTAAAAATGATAAAACAAAAAAAAGGATAAAACATAAAAGGAAACCAATCACTTTTTTTGTCTCTTCGCTCTTTCTTCGCCTTGTAGAACTTCTAACGCTAGTTCCAACAAGAGACGATCAATATCGATCATTGTCGTATGTTGAACTTCATCATAATCATGTCTACGAAGTCTGGCGCTTTCATTTAGTTCTAACAACCTTTCCGTCCAGTCCCTTGGTGGAATACCAAGTTCACGAATTAAGTCATGATAGATATCTCTTTATCGATCATTTGACGGTCTCCAATTGATAGGTCATTGTAGCGGTCCGGCCTAGGTAGGAAATCCCATACTTTCTAAGAACTCGGGGTCCAAATCTGGAAGCGCCTACTTTCCGAGATAATACCTTGGCTTTCTTTTCTTGGATAGCATTTTCTTAATGCTTACTAATTCTTCGAACAATGAATGCCACTGTTTATTATCTGTCTTGGAAATCGCTTTGGACTTTTCTTTATCTTCCCCCCTCTTGACATTATCAAGGGAGTTTTTGAGTTCAGCGACATCTCAGCGCAAGATTCTAACTTCTTCGACGAGAAGAGCAACTTGTTGAGCGACACTCTGAGCGGCGGCATCGGATGAAGCGTGTCTTTCAGTATCGGCCAGGGCGCTCTGAGCTAAGTGACGATTGAATTCAGATGAGAGCTCAGCGATAAGAGGTGATATGCTTTGCATGATAGCAATAGTGCTTTTATTTGCAGCATTGCCAATATCACGACTCCGCGTATCCGACACTATGCGGACATGTCTATCAGCAGCCTCAAAGATCTTGGAGCAGGAACCCTCAATGTTGGTAAGAGAGTTCCGGACTGCTTGTCTAAAGTCTGTGGCTTCTGAATCGCTCTCAGAATCTGAATCGGAAGAAGGACGCTCTAGGGACGAGAGAAGTCCGGAAGATTTGGAAACTGCAGCCTTACCTTTGGATTTATCTCTGATAAAAGGTTCTTCAGACGCTTGAGCAATTTCAGCGTGCACTTCTTCAATTGCTCGATCCATGATAGGATCTGCAATCGCTGGGGGCTTGACCACTGGGGCGCTTGAGGGATCTGGAAGTTGAGCGTCATCCTCAGTAGGAGCACTTTCTTCTTCTATGATTTCGATGGAGGGAGAAGGTTCTCTAACACCAATGACCCAGAGAGGGCCAAGGGCTTCCATCACATGCCTTGGACTAATGAGGCTAGATTGCGGGATAAAGAATATAGTGTCTTCGCACTCTTCGGTACTTAGTGCAAGTTGCACACCTTCCGGTAAAGCAATCCCTGAAGTATAACTGTTGAAGAAGTCCAAAATCAAAGGCATGAGCGCTTGAGCTGCTTCTTGGTCCACTGGACTAATTAGCGAGATTATCTTGGCCACTTGAATATTTGATTCACTAAAGAGCACGGGGTGAATAGTATATCCTCGAAAATTGGAACATCCTGAAAAGTGATTGAAAATGATGTCCAGCGCTTGGGCATTTTCAAACACTGCTCTCATGGCTCTGTGGAACTCAGCGTGTTCATTTGAAAAATCCACACGAATTTGACTCTGGCTTGGAAGAAGAGGTTGTTTACTTGATGAAGCGTCTTCATTTAGGTCAGGAAAGACTCGTTGAACAAACCCGGCACGAAGATGCAAAACGTAGCATCCACCTTGGCTGTATAAGGCAAGTTGCTGGCGAATGTAGCTTTCGATTACTTGGAATTTTTATCTTTGTAGATTTTAGACTAAGTATTTAATGCCAACTCACTGATAGAATTCTGAGTGAGTCTATCAAGGATGAAGTTGAAGATCAGCGTCTGAAGTCAAGAGAAGATAAAGATTTGCTTTGAGCGTCTGTCAAACGCTAAAAGACTATTTCAGGATTTTCTGATTCAAGCGTTCGAGCGATTCAAGTGTCTGATTCAAGCGTCCGAGCGATTCAAGCATCCAGTTTTCAGATTCACCTGAAGAATTAAACCCAAGTTATCAAGGACTTAAATGCAATCACCAACGGACATTTATTTCCAATGGGAAATAAATTCAAAATGCATTAAATGCTTGATAAGTGCATTAAATGTAAACAAGACAGTATGACTTGTGGACAAGCCACCTTTTGACTCGACTGTCTGCTTTTCAGAGTTCAAATCTGCTCCTGTCCAATTGGAGCCAGCAGAATTTCAGGAATGTCAGAAAGGGACTATTTGACGCGCTGCGTGAGAGAAATGAGCCTGATTGTGTCCAACGGATAAATCCCCAGAATCTCTATAAATAGTACCCTCCAGAAAAACCTTAAAGGGTGTGCAGAGAGAGAAACTTTGCTGAAATAATTTGAGAGAAAAGCTTGCAAACTCCATAGCTAAAATCTATCAAGCTTCTCAAATACATTCCAGACAGTCACCAGATATCTCAAACCTCTTACAAAGAAGAAACCTAAATTCTTATTGAGATATCCCAAGTTGTTTGAACTTCCCAACATCAAACAAACCTGTTACAATAAACCCTCAACACCTTTCATCTGAGTAAGAAAGATTGTTGACTTCCACAGGCAGTATTTTTTAGTAAGAGAAGCTTGTTGAGGAAAGGTCTTTATTGGAGCTGAAGTCTGTGTGATCAAGGAGCTCAAGGCCTTCTTGGAGAAGATCTTTATTGGAGCTGAAATCTGTGTGATCAAGGAGCTCGAGATCGTCTTCACCTCTCTCCCTAATTTGTAGAAGATTCTGTGTGATTCTTTGAGAATCATTTTAGTGGATTGCCTCCAAGTGTTCAAGGAGAAGAAGGACGTAGTTGGGATTACACCACCCAACGAACCTTACAAATATTGTGTTCTTTACTTTACATTCAGTTTTCATATTGTCATATCATAAACTGATCAGGTAGAACTTAATCAAACGCTAAGCAACTAAATACCCTTTCTGTGACGCAAAATCTTTTAAAGAGAAGACTACAAAAATCATTTTGTTGTGCTAACCCTGATGAAAGAACTGAACGCTTAAACCTGAGTGGTTATAGTATTCAAATCTTGAGTCTAAGTTAACTTTATCAAAACAGTCTTCAAGTAAACGCTTAGCCAAGCGTTTACATTTTCAAGCGTCCAAATCAATTTTAATACGAAAAATTTTGAAGTCGAAAAAGACTTCAGGGTCTATTCAACCCCCCCCCCCCTTCTAGAGCCTTTCGTATGCCACTTGGGACCAACACTTCTTCATCTGGATCTTTGTTCCAATCATCCATGTGGGGGTTCTTGAAAACAATCTTGATTTGGCACTGAGGATAAAAGGACTCGTCCGAGCGATCGTTGAATTGAAACGCTGAAGATCAAGATCAGCTTTGTTGAAAACTGGACGACGAATATACTCAAAGCGTGATTGAAGACGGTCCAAGTTATATAGTCCTAGATTGGCAATACGCTCGAAGATTTCAAACTTGAGAGAGTTGGACAAATCGGGCCGATGGAGAGTTGTTTGAAATTGTATTTCCAACTCGGCAAGCGTTTGAGTGTCTCGTTCTCTGGCGGCATAATAAAATTCAACATCTGGAGTGTATCCCCGCGGGAAGAAATTGATGACACGAGGACGAGGTCCTGTTGGCGTAGGAACAATGGAAATCGCTTCTGTTGGGATGGGGGCCACTTCTATCGACCGCCAGCGTTTAAAGTCGCTTCAGTGGCTGATGAGGTTTCAGCGACAGGAAGGGCTTGAGATGCTTCCTTAGCGATATCCACAACAATTGTCATATCCACATCCACTTCAACTGGAATCTCGGATGGAAGAGGGGCATCAGCGATTGGTGCCTCTGGAGGTACATCTTGAGCTGATACATGTAAGCGATTGAGAAAAGCAAGCAAAATTTCCAGTAAGTAGAAAGATAGAAAAGACTAAATCACTTACCCTGAGGAATATCGTCGATTATTTCAGTCGCTTGATCTATTTCTGGGATAGGTTCTTCAAGCTCTGGAACAACTTCTTCTGGATCTAAGTTGAGAAAAGAAGTTATAGGATCAGCACGAATGGGAATATCTAATTCTTCAAGGGTGTTGAGAACATATTGAATATCTGCTCGACATTGTGCTGAAAGAATTTTTATCCTAGCGTTAGAGACTTAGAAACTAACGAGGAATGATATACGAATTTGCTTAGCAAATACTTACCCTGAAAACTAGAAGGCCTCTCAGATTGAGTAGCGGCTTGAGGATCTGAGCTGATTTCTGGAACAGCGTCAGCAGGAGGAACGCTCACTGACTCTCTAAGCGCTGGTTTAGCTGAAGCGCTAGAGGAGGCTGCGGGAGTAGAAAGAGGAGTAGGTCTTCGTGCAAGTGGTACTTCTTCTTCTACGAATTCCTCTTCCTCGGGAACGGAAAAGATAAACGCTGGAGGAGGCGATGGAGATTTAGGAGAAGGAGAAGGGATCTTCTGCTTCTTTTTGGGCTCCGGCTTCTTCTTCATGGGTTCAGGCTTCTGTTTCTTTGCTGGCTTGGATGGCTCAGCGACTTTGAGAGTTATCTTTCTCTTAGGTCGCTTGACCACGACTTCTTCTTCGGATGAAGAGGATGATGATGAAGAGGAAGACTCTTGATCTTCATCATCACTACGAACAACTCCTAAGGCACGAAGTCGCTCACGCTCTTCTTTTGGAACAGCTGCACCACCTATCTTCCTTGGTTTTTGCAGCTCACGGATCATTTTCTTTCCGTAGAATTTTGTCGCTGGAATTTTCTTGCCAGAAGAGTTTGTATAATAGCAAGTGCTAAGAATATGACTTAGCACAATCCTATAAGGCTTGGGATTCACCGATTTGGCCATCGCTGCCTTGAAGCGATTAAAAACATAGAGAGACCAATTTATCTTCAATTTGGTCAGAATGGCCACCATCATCTTGTATTGTAGGTTTGTAACTTTATCGAATGCCCCTTTTCTGCATTCAATCATCTTTGAGCATATATCTGCGAGAATAACATATTCTCCCTTCATGTCGTTCTTCTTGAAGTTCGGCCCGTATGCAGTAACAACATCTTCTTTCTTGACCAATTCCCAGACTTTTGTAGCATCTCCGAGATTAACGTGTTCCACCTCAGAGCCATCATTGGGTAGAACCAATAATGAAGAAATCAAGGAAGGGGTAAGAACAAAAGTTTCTTTGGCGAAGGGGAAAACGCAGAATATGGAATTGCCGTCTACAAAAATCTGGGCATTGTTGAAAAAGTGGAGAGATTCATCTTCAAAGTAGTTAAAAATAATAGTGATCATATCTCACAAACCAGATTCTTGAACGAGTGGAAGAATCGTTAGAAGAGGAAAGTTCTGGTTTTCAAACAGATAGTCCCAGTTAACCAGAAATCCGGCGTTAACAGTGACTGGTTTTTCAGCACGGGAAGTTTTTACGGTAGCAGACTTGGATGTTTTGGAAGATTTTGCAACTTTGGGTGCCATTGCTGAAAGTTTGAAAGCTTTTTGAGAGAAAGAAATATTTGCCTTGAGAAAGATGAAGATTTTTACAGTAGAGAGAATTTGTGAGAGTGATAAAATCTGACTGTAAAGACCTTGAAGGGTTTAAATAGAGGCAAAAATTAACTTTTCAATGGCTACGATGTTGACACGTGGTCAGTCAAAGAGTTTGAATTTTGAAAAGAGTCAAATTTGATACGTTTTAGGAAAATACGGATGCAAAAAGTGAGGTAAAATAGTTTATCAGTTACCAAAAAATGCAAAATTTTGGGATCCGCAGTTACCAAATTAAATGAAAGACGTTTGAAAGGATTTGAAATTTTCAGCATGAAATACACGCGCCTGATAGTACACTGACATGTAATCAGACTCGTGCAGACCTGAACTATCTCGATTTTAGATAAATGTCAATAACCGTCAGTTTGATTTGATAGACACGTGTGGGTAGTTATCAAATCTAATCTTTTATACTTATCCACACGCGATCCTTTTATCGATGAAAACTATGCATGATTTTAAAATAATTTTCTTAGCGTTATCGTGGGAATTTCTTTAACGCTTAAGACTTTTGGAAAACAAAATTTAATTCTGTAAAGTTTGTGATAAAATCAATCGCTTGAATTTTTAAATGACAAATTTGTTTAGAGATTGACTTCGTCCTGCATAAAGATAAGCGCTAGTGATTAATGCATAAAAATTTTAATCATTTTTTATCACAGTCGCTTATAAATTGTTAGAAGTACAATTTTAAAGTTCCCCCTAAAATTGATGACTTATTTCAGATTTTGTCAAAACGCTTTAGACATAAACATAAGGTGGATTCCCCTTAAATTATATTCCTATTAAATATGATGCTTTATGATTTAAGCGTTTAAATCAATCATACCTAATTCACTTCTCAAAGTGAGAAAGCGTTGTTCGTTGAGCGGTTTGGTGAAGATATCTGCCAATTGTTTGTCAATTCCAATGAAGTGCATGGAGATATCTTTCTTTTGAACATGGTCACGCAAGAAATGGTATCTAATGTCAATGTGTTTAGTTCTAGAATGAAGGACATGATTTTGGGTCATAGCTAAAGCGCTTTGGTTATCACAATGGATTGGGGTAGGACCTAGGATAATTCCATAGTCTCTAAGTTGTTGCCTCATCCAAAGAATTTGCGCACAACAGCTCCCAGCGGGTACATATTCTGCCTCAGCGGTAGAAGTCGCTATGGATTGTTATTTCTTACTATGCCACGAAACTAGTCTATCACCTAGAAATTGACATGTACCACTAGTACTTTTCCTATCTATTTTGCATCCTGCAAAATCTGCGTCTGAATAACCAATTAGTTCAAAAGGAGAGTCCCGTGGATACCATAAGCCCACATTTTGTGTGCCTTTTAGGTATTTAAGGATTCTCTTGGCAGCATTTAAGTGTGATTCTCTAGGATCAGCTTGAAATCGTGCACACATGCATACCGAAAACATAATATCCGGTCTACTAGCGGTAAGATAAAGAAGTGATCCAATGATACCTCTATAGTTAGTGATATCAATTCTCTTCCCACTTTCATCTTTATCTAATTTAAGCGTTTGGCTCATTGGAATTTTTGAAGATGATGCATTTTCCATACCAAATTTCTTAATCATATCTTTTGTATATTTAACTTGGTTTATAAATAATCCATTAGGGAGTTGTTTAACTTGAAATCCTAAGAAGAAAGTTAATTCACCCATCATGCTCATTTCAAATTGATCTTGCATCATTTTCAAAAATTTCTCACACAATCGCTTATTTGTAGAACCAAATATAATATCATCAACATAAATTTAGACTAAGAGAATATCTTCATTATGGGTAATTTTAAATAACGTTGTGTCAACGCTGCCTTTTGAAAAGCCTTTACCTATAAGGAAGATAGAGAGAGTGTCATACCATGCTCTTGGTGCTTGTTTAAGGCCATAGAGTGCCTTATCCAGCTTATAGACCATACTTTTTCCATAGTTGTTGATGAATCCTGGAGGTTGCTCCACATAGACTTTTTCTTGGAGTTTACCATTCAAGAAAGCACTTTTCACGTCCATTTGGTACACCGTGAATTTGTTGAATGCGGCAAACGCTAGGAACATACGAATCGCTTCACGACAGGCTACTGGGGCGTATGTCTCATCAAAATCAATACCCTCTTCTTGACAATAACCCTGAGTGACTAGTCTGGCTTTGTTTCTTATAACAATGCCATCTTCGTCCATCTTGTTCCTAAAAACCCATCTAGTCCCAACAACTCCTTGATGAGTTGGCCTTGGTACTAGCGTCCAAACCTTGCTTCTCTCAAATTGGTTATGCTCTTCTTGCATTGCTTCAACCCAACTTGAATCACTGAGCGCTTCATCCACTTTCTTTGGTTCCATTTGAGATAAGAAACTTGCGAACATGGCCTCATTAATTGTAGCTGACCTAGTTCTAACAGGTGCTTCCATATCTCCAATTATTAGCTCTGGTGGATGGTCTCTAAGACATTTACGGTCTGGTTGGAAAGGGTTGAGAGACTCTTGGTCATCAATCGCTTGATCCCTATTTGTCTCTGGCACAGTCGCTTCATCATTCACAGTTCCAGTTTGCTCTTGATGATTATTTTCTTCATGATCATCAGCGATTCTCACTTTACCATCATTTGTAACCTCACGAGTAACCTTAGGAATAGGCACAAAGATCTCATCATCAGCGTCATCATCACTATCATCATTGAGGTTAATTTGTGACGCTTGTTGGGCAAGATCTTTAATTCCTACATCATCAGGATTAACCTTACTCGGTTCTTGGTTAGCATCATCAAACACAACATGAATGGATTCTTCAACCTTTGATTTGATCTTATTTAGGATGCGAAAACTCTTTCCATTCTTGGCATAGCCTAGAAAGATTCCCTCATCCGCTTTAGGATCAAAAGTCTTTAGGCTATGGGATCCATTATTGTGAATGAAACATTTTGAACCAAATACATGAAAATATGAGACGTTAGGCTTACGTCCCTTCCACAACTCATATGGAGTCTTCTCATGTTGCTTGTTGATCATACACCGGTTCTGAGTGTAGCAAGCTGTGTTGATGGCTTCGGCCCAAAACCTTTGAGCCAGCTTAGACTCTGCAAGCATTGTCCTAGTGGCTTCTTTAAGCGTTCTGTTTCGTTTCTCAGGAACTCCATTTTGTTGAGGTGTTCTAGGAGCAGAATACTCATGAAGTATTCCAAAATCTGTACAAAACTTCTCAACAAATTGGTTAGTAAATTTAGTTACTCTATTGCTTCTAATTCTCGTCACTTTTAGATCTTTTGAATTTTGCAATTGACGGATTAGCGCTGTGAGCTTGACACTAGTTTCATCTTTAGTCGCTAGAAATTCTACCCATGTATAGCCAGAGAAATCATCAACTATTACTAGCGAGTATTTTTTACCACTAACACTCATGATTTGAATGGGACCAAACAAATCTAAATGCAATAGTTCAAGAATTCTAGAAGTAGATAGACATGGTTTCTTCTTAAAAGATGATTTAACTTGTTTACCCATTTGACATGCATCACATAAGCGATTCTTATGAAAGGAACCCTTAGGTAATCCCTCTACAAGATTTAGCAATATTAACTGAGAGATTGCCTTAAAGTTGAGTTGATTCATTTTTTTATGCCATAACCAACCCAATTCATTTTGACTTTTAGCAATAAAGCATGTGGGGTTGTTATCAAGTGTAAAATTCCAATCCACTAAATACATATTATTTGTTCTTTTTCCTCTTAATTCAGTAGACTTAGTCTTAGCGTCGTTGACATAGCAGAAGTTACTTGAAAAATTGACATCAAAGCCTTTATCACAAAATTGACTAATGCTCAACAAATTATGCTTAAGACCCTCAACATAATATACATCACTGATCATGATGTTCCCCCTATGCATGATACCTATACCTTTGGTTTTACCTTTGGAGTTATCACCGAATATAACTTGAGGACCGTTGATTGTACGATAGTTGATCAAGAGATCCTTTGAGCCAGTCATGTGCCTTGACGACCCACTATCGATGTACCAAACTGAAGTGTCGGTGTTGGCTCTAAGTACCTGCATTTAAAGGGCAATTCTAATTCTTCTTAGGTACCCATGTTGTTTTGGGTCCTTCAACGTTACTAGCTTTGGTTTGAATTAAAACTTTCGGAACCCATATTTGCCTTGTCTTCATTACGGGAAGATTGGCCTTTTTGGGTTTCGGTTTATGTTGTGTGTGCTTTTTGGGTGTATAGTAATATCCTCGATTATAATAATAATCATAATCGTAATCATAGTCATAATCATAATTATCATAGTATCGATAATATGATCTTGACTGTCTTGGATATTGACGCTGGTATTTACTTGGCGCTGGCTTGGGTTGCACTTTTGGTGCTGAACGCTTAGTGCTTGATTCACAGTGTTCAGGCTTACCTTTAGCCTTTTGAGCGTTTGGATGAACCCTTTTTTGTGAATCATTTGCTTTAGCCTTACCCTTGCCTGATTCAGCGTTGGTTTTCTCATTGGGCCTCGTACCGTTGTCGCTAGGTTCATTTAGCGTTTGACTTTGTGAACCTTTCTCAACAAAGAGAACACTCTTTTCTTTGTTGTTTGCCGTAACATTAGATTTATTTAGTTGTTTACCGAATTTATTGTATCCTAAACCGGTCTTTTCACCATATAATCTAGTTACCTCAGTCACATTATCCAACTTTCTAGAAGCTTTTGATAATGATGAGATGAGCTGCTCTGATTTGGCAAGTCTAGCGATCAAATCAGCTTCTCTCTTGACTATTATATCAAGATCGCTTTTCAATTGAATAATCTCACTCTCAAGTGATTGGTTCTTCTCAATGCATTGTTGTTGAACCTTCAACTCTACTTTGAGCGTTACTTTATCTCTTGTGAGTGATGAGATAACGGCGAGATCATTTTGATATATTTTGACGGCTTCTTGACAATCTTTATAATATTCATTAACTTTGTCAAGTAGTTCATCATAAGAAAGAGGATGAGATAATTCATTGGTTACCTCTAGTAGCAATTCGTCAGACGCTTCATCTTCTCTTGCCATGAGACAGATCAACGCTGAGTCGCTTGTAGGCTTATCATCACTACTTTCATCTGATGATTCCAAGTCCTCTTCAGGTGCGGGAAATGGTTCAGATTCCGCTAGCAAACCTTGTTGGCGAAGGTTGCTCCTGAATTGGTTTCTATCCACATAGTCTTGCCTTGTGGGCTTAGAGACATTTGGATAAGGGCAATTTACCTGGTAGTGCCCTGGTTTCCTGCAATTATAACACAAATTAGTTTTCATTTTTTGTTCAGTGGATAATCGCTTTGATCCAACTAGCGCTGAGAGATTTTGTGTAGGCGATGAAGGCGCTTGATATGGAACTGGCGCAACTGGTTGAGGTGCTGAGTACACTGGCGCTTGATACTGAGGCGCTGGTGCTAGGGGAGGAGTTTGAAATGAAGTTTGTCCAATAGGATTTCTCTTTTCATATCTTAGAAATTTCTTGAATTTCTTGACTAATAAGGTCATTTCCTTTTCTTCATTTGATTCCACTGGTTTAACTTCACTAACCGCTTTACCCTTATTTTTTGTGGTAGTGATTAAAGCTCCTGATTCAGTCGCTGAAGTTGTAGTGTCGCTGACTTCACCTAACTCGAATTCGAATGCCTTTAACTCTGAAAACACATGTTCTAGAGTAAGAGTCTCCAAAGTTTGTGATTCTCTCATAGCAACTGTCTTGATCAAGTATTTACTTGGAAGACTTCTGAAAATCTTATTGACCATTTCCTTGTTGGTCAATTCTTTATCTAATGACGCTAACTCGGTAATGAGCAAGGTGAATCTTGCGTCAAATTGTTCTAGCGTCTCACTGGGCTGCATTTTGAAATGCTCGAATCTTTGCATGGCTATGGAGAGCTTGTTCTCCTTCATTTGTGCTGAACCTTCGCACACAATGGCCAACTTATCCCATATATCTTTGGAGGTTTTACATTGCTTGATCTTGTTGAACAATGCATCATTATCTCCTAGCGCTGAGTAAAGTGCACTCGTCCAACATTATCCAGATTAGCTCTTTTTCTATCCTCTGGCGTCCATTCTATCTTAGGTTTCTCGACATAACCATCTGGAGTAACCTCGGTTGCTCTTGGGGCTCGAGTTACAACTTTCATAATCTGAATGGGGCCATCTGTAATCACATCACACATTTCATTATCGCATGAACATAAATATGCGAATGTTCTAAGTTTCCAAGAATCATAGTTTGATTCTACCAACTTAGGCATTTTGTTGAAAGCCATAATGAGATGTTTTAAAGAGAGATTTTAAAAGCCATTAATTTTAAAAATGGATCTGAACAAGCAGTTACGCTCGGAAACGCTTAGGTTTCTCCTTCAATCGCTCTGATACTACTTGGTGGTCCCAAATGGCATACGAAAGGGTCTAAAAGGGGGGGGGGGCGTTGAATAGACTCTGAAGTCTTTTTCAACTTCAAAAATTTTCGTATCACTTTAAAGGTTTGAACGCTTTGGATAACTGAGCGCTTGGGTCAGATGCTTCAGAAAAGTTAACTTAGACTTAGTGGTTTTAGCAGTTCACCAAAGTAGGGCAACACTTAGATCGCTTAATCAGGGTTAGCACAGCGGAAATGAGTTTTAGCGTTCTTTTAGTTAATTTAATCGCTTTGCACTTTAACTTGTCTCTTTCAAAGATAAATGATGTAATAATAATAATAATAATAAGACAAATAAGGTAAATAACACAAGATATATAAGGTTCACTGGGTGGTGTAATCCCAGCTACGTCCTTCTTCTCCTTTTTCACTTGGAGGAATTTACTAGAATGATTTTCGAAGAATCACACAGAATCTTCTACACAATAGTAAAAGGGTGAAAATGATCTTGGGCTCCTTGATCACACAGACTTCAGCACCAATGAAGATCGTCTTCTTCAAGCTTCTCTCACTCAGAAATACTGCCTGAAAGGGTTCAACAACTTTTCTCACTCAGATGAAAGGTTGAGGTTTGTCACTAGGGTTTTGTTTGTTTTTGAAAAGATCAAACAACTTGGAATATCTCCGTTGAAATTTGAATTTCTTCTTTGGAAGATGTTTGAGATATTTGTGACTGTCTGAAATATAGATAAAAAGCTTGAAAGATTTGGCTATGGAGTTTCTAAGCTTTTTCTCAGCAAGCTTTTCTTGTGTCTGTACGTAATTGTCTCTTGTAAAAAATTGTATCTCTATATATATGTTTTTAGGGTTTGCTGGGTAAGGTATTTATAGGCAATTTCTTGGGATCTATCCGTTGGACACATGTAGGAGCGTGCCTCTCACGGGGCGCGTGAGTATACCTTTTCTCTGACATTCCTGAAAGTTCGCTGAAGCCGATTGGACGGGAGCAACTGAAATTCTGAATTTTCTGACAGTCTGGTCAAAAGGTGGCTTGTCCGCAAGTCACATTAGCTTATCACATTTAATGCTCTTATCAGGCATTTAATGCATTTTGAATTTAATTCCCGTTGAAAATTAATGCCCGTTGAATGATTGCATTTAAGTCCTTTATGACTTGAGGATTTATTTCGGGTGATTCTGACGTAAGTCGCTTGAGGGGTTTCGAGCGCTTGATCCATAAACCCTGAAATGAGATCTTTTAGCGTTTGACAGACGCTAAGAAGAAAATCTTTATCTCCGGTTGACTTCAGACGTTGGTCTTCAACTTCTTCTCTAATAGACTCACCTAGAATTCTACTAGCGATTCAGTCACAAGACTTAGTCTAAATTCTACAAAGGTAAAAATTACAAGCCTATAATAAATTACAACTTTCAAACGCTTATACATCATTCTATGAAAAACGGAAACTTACATTGTATTTTTGGGGTCTAACATTAAATCCTATCTTGTCATCATCAAAACATCTAACATGAAATTTCCTAACAGGCTATGATATCTATATAAAGGTAATACGGCTATTAATTATTATTATTTATCCAGTTATTTAATTATGGTCCATTGGGCTATTTATAACGTTTTGGCCCAAGGCCCATCTCTAGCACTATAAATACCCCAAATAGATGATAAAAAATCCTTATATGCTCTGGAGAGAAAGTGACTGCTAGAGAGAAAGTGTTGGAGTCTTTTGAGAGTTATTACACTATAGAACTAAGAAAAAAGTTGATCCTGTCAAAGTTGGTACGTAGGAAGCTTGCCTTGAGCGAGTGCAGTCCATATTCAATCAGCCAAGTGTTTAGTCTGTCGTGTGTCAGATCGAATTCCCTCCCCACGTGTGGTCCTTACGTGGAATACATTTTGATCCCTCATCATTTTAGCGTGATTTGTGGGAAAAGTGGTCCAACCATTGAGTATGCAGACGAGATATCAGGCATGTACCAACGGTCATAGGATGACTAACAACAATGCGTAAGCAGTTGGTGGTGGAGCCCCTAACCCAACTCCTAAAACAGGCTTCTCAGGCACGCAGGTGGAAGGAGGGGGCCCAAACACACCACCTTTATCCAACGTATAGAACGTGCCATCCATGACGCCAGAGGTGATTTCATCCCTTGCCACCAGGGTGCTCGAGATCATCCAAGAGGCCCTCCTTGCCCTCGTAGAGGACACCTCGGTTTAGGCGGTAGCTCGGGCTGTTCAGCTATATGACAGGGCGCACACTCCTCAAGTCGCGCCCCCATCAGCTAATAGGGGACAAGACCCTCAAAGGGGGAATCCTCGAGGTGCACCCCCACCTTAAGAGAAAGAATCACAAGTTGTAGCCCCTTGGTCCACTTATCGGGGTCAGGAGCATCGGGTGAGGGAGCGCTAACCTTAAGTTGAGCCCACATAGTCCCCCCAAAGAGGCCAGGAGTCCCTGACCCCTGAAGGGATTGGGTCGAGGTAATCAAACTCACTGATCAACGGAGCTGCGTTTGAGAGGGAGGAGAGTAGTGGCCTCACCTCATGAGAGGCCGCCTCGACGAAGGGATAGAAGGCCGGGCCCCCTAGGTCTTCACGTAGAGGTCAAGTGTCCTCGACCTCCGAAGAGCCTCTGCCTAGGAAAGAGGACCGGCATAGACAAGTACCTTGTCAAGATGAAAGTGTTGAAACTAAGGTGAGGTATGAGGACACGCAACTCGTCCCCCTAGTGGTAGCACCTCGCCAAGAGAAGTCCGTTCTGACTGGCTATCTTGGCGGAGTCCATACCATAAGGTTTTAAGATTCCACACCTTAGTGAGTATGAAGGAACAGGAGACCCTCAAGCTCATGTTGATAAGTTTAATGTTGTGTCAATGAACATAAGGGAGCGCTATGCAAAAAACGTAACACAATGTAGTTTGGCTCATGTTTCGCTTATCATAGGGGGATCTTATGCAGTTATCCCTTTATAGGGTTTTGGCCCATGACCTATCTCTAGCACTATAAATACCCCAGATATATGATAAAAAATCATTATCTGATCTGGAGAGAAAGAGATTGCTAGAGAGAAAGTGCTGGAGTCTTTTCAGAGCTATTACACTATAAAATTACGAAATTTTTTGATCCTGTCAAAATAGGTATGTAGGTAACTTGCCTTGAACGAGTGCAATCCATATTCAAACAACCTAGTGCTTAGTCTGTCGTGTGTCGGATCGGATTCCCTCCCCACGTGGTCCTCACGTGGAATACATTTTGATGCCGCATCATATATATATATATATATTATATCTATTATACACACAATATTATTAATGTAAAAAATGCATAATAATGTAAATTAAAGATACCCAAAGTTTCAATTAAAATTTTCAATTATTTTTATAAATTTTAATGATTTCTCTAGAATCGAACCCGTAATTGTGATGTTCTCGAAATTTTCGTAAATTTAATACTCCAAGTTCTACAATGATACCGATATTTAGTACATTGGCTATAATATATAATAATACATGTAATTATGATGAAAGAATGTCAAAGAACGAAGAGTACAAGATATGTCCAGTGTGTACACAACACTCTCCATTAGTTGTATCAGAGAGGAGATGTTGCATACGATTTTCACAATCGCAGTAGGGTTTTGCAAGAAAAACACAAATGAATTTCAGCTAATAAAGTATAACACATAGGGTCAAATGTATTTTACGGGTCATACTTGGGGCCCCGAGACCTGATGTTATGGTGGATCCAACATATATATATATATATGTGGGGTGAAGATCGGATACCGAGAGCCACCAAGTATCACCCGTATTTTACCAAAGTTTTACATTGCTAAAGTCGGGCGACGAAGTGTGGAGATCGATCCAATGGTAGACACGTGTATATTCACACTGTAGTCTCGGTTACAGCTTAATATTACCCGAGGCGCGAGCAGAAATCGAGTGCTCCTCAGCCTCACGCACCAATATCACACTCTTTCAACAAACAAAATAAAAGCCCTAAAAATATTTATCTTTAATTATTAATTTCAATCGGCGCCGGAAAGTCAATCAGACCCTTCATCAACATTATAATCTCAGGTGGTCCGTCTTTTATTATTTTTCTGAATTTTGAGTTTGATTATGCTTCAGCTTTTGATTCGAATCTGGAAAATATACACCCCTTAATTAAATGTCAATTTTTTCATATTTTTTTAAATTGCGATTTTTGCAGTGTAAGTAATGATCTAACGGTGAGAGGTTTTCATAAATTTTGGTAAATTGTTTCAGCTGTAGGGATATTTATCATGAGCCAAAGTGGAAGCAACCAAATGGTAAGGTTCTTTTTCTGAATTTTCCTATTATTTTCAAATTTTATACTGCTATCTATCTGAAATTGGACGGTCATAACTGATTTTTTCTTTCGTATTTTTTCTTGTTGGGAGTTGAAATTTGTATTGTCATCATACATTTGACAGAGATGAGTTGAATCTATGTCATTTTTTGGTAATTTAGAAATCTATTGACCTAATTATTTCATCTTAGGTGTCCAAGATTGCATAAACGGATGGTATTTTATGTTTTATCCTTTTGACCTTACAAGTTTAGTGTTCTAAATTGTCAATGTTATTAATCAATGTGAATGTGGTACTATACTTGGTGCCCTGAGTCGTCTTTGTTTGTCGGGTATGTTGGACCTCCATTGTCAGGTTCTTTATGACTGATCTGTAAGCTAAATCAAGGAAGCTTTACCTTGAGTATGAGTACACTTTGCATTTTCTTGTATTGTCTGCAGGCCAAACTGAGTTTGATCCAATATATCTATCGATTTGACCTCTCGCAAAGGTCCTCACAAAAGTGCATCGAAGATTTGGATAAACCAATTAGTAGCTATACCTTTCGTGCACGTTAATCCACTTCCTAATTCTACTCTATTTGCTGACTTTCCAGGACAAAGGATTCTGGATGCCAAAGGGAGGTGGGATTGTGACTGATGGAGATGCAGTTTTTGATACCTCATCGAGGATGGAACCTAAGCGGGCCCGCCAATGGTTATTAGATTCTACCGAGCCCGAATTATTTCCTAGCAAAAAACAGTCTGTAGAAGCTTCAATTAGCAAGCCCGAATCGGTAATTTCCTTGCCCAGTTCTCTTCCTTGGGACAATTTGTCTGGATTTCAGTCATCGCCAACCCAATTCATAGATCGGCTATTTGGTTCTGAGACAGCCAGACCTATTAACTTCAATGAAAGAAATATGTCCATTGCTTCAACAGATGGCTTGAATATAAGGAAGAAAGTCTGTGGTGAACACTTTGAGAACAATTCGTCTGTTGGTTTATCAATTTCTTATGCTATGGAAGACCCAGAAACAGGGGTAAGCTATGGTGGACTTAGAAAAGTGAAAGTTAATCAGGTTAAGGACGCTGAAAATGGGTTGCAGACGTCTTTGGAACATGATGTAGGGATGCCTATGGACCAGACATACAGCAACAGGGGAAGTGAAAGCAGCTTCGTATCTATGGGACAACAACCTTATGGCAAGGAAAGTGGAAATGTTACATTGATGGGACACTCGTATGATATTGGCGAGGCAAATATCAGATCCATGACTCAATCATATAATAAGGGGGACAGTAGCACTATATCTTTTAATGGGTATCAAGATGAATCTGTAATGGATGCTCTCGCTAGGCCAATTAGTAGCTATAGCTTACTATATGAACAATCTTCAGTTCAAACATTGGAAACACCTAGCAAAAAGGAGGTGGATGTCCCAAGTGGCAATGCTATTGTGAGCACCTCTCAGGCATCTAAATCGAAAGTTGACTCTACATCAAAGAATAAGTCAGAGACAAAACCCTCTAGGAAAGAAGCACCAAACAGCTTCCCATCGAATGTCAGGAGTTTGATAGCAACTGGTATGCTTGATGGTGTCCCAGTGAGATATGTTTCCGTCTCGCGGGAGGTAAAGATTTTTCAATTTTCTCTTCCGCTAGGTTCGTTGTCTTTTCTTTTCTTTTCTTCATTTAGTGCCTTACATTGATTATTCTTCTATTTAACAAGGAGCTTCGTGGAATTATCAAAGGCGCTGGTTATCTTTGTGGGTGTCAGTCCTGTAACTACTCTAAGGTAAGCTGTCTATGTTATTCTCACTTAGGAGAAAGTTACAAGTAAGGTAGGATAGGTCAGTTTAGTTCTAGCCTCGAGCTTTACACGGTTTTAGCAATCCTTCCAATAAATGAACAAAGTTGCAACGATAGTCCTTTTTTGAGCAATGTAAGTCTCCCGCATTATTTTCCGTTAAAAACTAACGGAATGGTCAATCAAAATTGCAATTTGCCCCCTAAACCACATTTTTATCCAAATAGAGCCTAAACAAATTTTTGTGCCACTTACCCATTTGAACAATACACTAACACAGTTACCCCCTCCCATTATTGAGAATTGTCATCAATACCCTTGACCATTAAAAAATATTCATTTTTTTCATCATCTTTCATTTATTTTTCTGTTTCCTTTCCCACACTCTCAGACGGGAGGAAGACAAAGAAGGTTTAAAAATTAGTCGGGGTGGATTCGGGTCCAGATCGATGAGTACTAGGAGGGGCAGGTCTAGGACTAGGGTATACGTGATACAAAAATTTGTTTAGGGGATGTTTGATACAAGTTGTACACCCAGGGGGCAAATTGCAATTTCCAGTTAATTTTTCCATTAGTTCTTAATGGAAAATTAAGCAGGGGATTAGCTGTGCTTAAGAAAAGGACTAACGTTGCAATTTTGTCCATTTATTTAGACGATTTCTAAAATCGCATAAAACGTCGGCCCAAAACTAAATTTGCAATTTTGCCTTACAGGTAATCTCTGTACTTATAAATAATTTTAATTTCATTTAGGCGCTTAATGCATATGAGTTTGAGCGCCATGCTGGTAGCAAGACAAAGCACCCAAACAACCACATATACTTTGAGAATGGTAAGACCATCTATCAGATAGTTCAAGAGTTAAGAAGCACCCCGGAGAGTATGTTATTTGATGCAATTCAGACTGTAACGGGCTCTCCTATAAATCAAAAAGCATTCCGCATTTGGAAAGGTAGTGAACATTTCACATTATTCCCCAACTCTTTGAAGTTTTCACGTTTGCTTATTTCTTCTTTTTCATTGTCTCAGAATCGTTCCAAGCTGCCACTCGCGAGCTTCAGCGTATTTATGGGAAGGAAGAGCTCAATTTGTGAGAGGTGGGAACCTGATTGCTTTAAATGTAGGATGATGTATTAACTTTGATAGGCAGAGCAAGTATAGTAGCACACTGGTAAGTTTGTAAAATATGAAAATGTGTTTAATATGAATTGGCAGCTTGAGTTGATTTTATATCCAAAGTTGAGAGGTGCTTGAATTGTTCAAAGGGAAGAAAGTTTGTTCTCTCAAGCATCATCTGCCGACCAAAGAGATGCAGATCAGATAAGTGTTGGGAGTTTATTTGTGTTTTGACAAAGCTGAAAGAGAAACTGTCAGAGAATACCAACAATGTGCCTAAAATTACTTCCGGTCAAGTCTGTCTTGCTTTTTTCGTCTTGACTTCTTTTAGGGTGATTCTACTGTGAACCAACCAAGAAAGGTGATTCAGGTGGCTTTTAGTTCAAGCTCAAACACAATCGTGCTTTCTGATTATAGGCTTATACTCCGTTCTCAAGTTTTTATTGTAGTTCAGGTGAAACTTGGCTGATAAACGTTTTCGCGTTTCAAAATTAATTCGGGTTAGCTCGAAGTAGGAATTGTTAAATTGTTTCTTATCAAGACACGGTGCCATGAAATAGTTACAAAATAACTACCAAGAAAAGATCTTCACAAGTTCTAAAGTCACAAGTGGACAAGTCGACGTTCATCTCACAAATTAAAGTTTAAAATGAGTCGAGTGTTTTTTGTCGACTAAAATGCAGAGGTTTATGCAGATAACATGTTATATGATTAATGCTGTTGGGAATTATTCGAATAAAACGCAGCGGAAAGTAAATTTAATTCCCAAAGTTCGAATTATCTCTAATCCTCGTGTTTAATTGTGTATAGAAAGATTACCGTTCTCGCGCATGTTGATTTCTGAACGTGATCCTTTTCTCCAACGCCGAATTTGCCAACGTCTCTAATTCGTCACGCCGGAATCAAAAACGAAAAACTCCTTTCTTCCTAGTCAAAGACGGCTAGAGAGAGAGAGAGAGAGAGGTGGGAGACTTTTTCTTGGAGAGAAAGTTATGTAAGTTGTCTTGTGTTATTTTTCACCTTGTAATATATTTATATCATTATGAAACAATAACCCTAGCATGCAAGAGCCCTATTTCGGCGGCTATTTGGCCGCCCCTTAGTGGGCTCGGAAGCCTTCGGGCTTTCGTCTTGCTTGCTAATTAATTAATCGGATAATTTATTTATCCAATAAATAAATTGATAATCCAATTAATTCAATTTCTCCAAGAAATTAATTAACTCATTAATTTCATTAATTAATTAAATTATCCAATAATTAATTAATTAATTACGACATCCAATGCCGTGAATTTCTCTCAAGTCCTTTTCCCATGTTTTTCCTTTTGCACTTCCTTTAAGCGCGACTCTTTAGGTTCGTCTCAAAAGGCAATTGAGAGGAATCCAAAGGGGTGTCATCTAGCCAGTCTCGTGGCTCACACCGTAACCCATTTGAGAACGAATGAATAGGATCATTTCCAAACCTTTCCGCCGTGAATACCGTACGTGTATAAACCTTTTATTCTTATATTCCAGTCAAGTAAGAGTCATGGTTTAAAGTCAAACTCATATAACTTGACCATATGCCTAAGCTCTTAATAAGTCGAGGTATTTAAATGCTTTGGCCAAAGACTTTCATCCTCACTTATTCATGATCGCATATGATATTTTACTCATTCACTTATGAGAGAATAAATTCCATATTGCAAATCTGTTAACAATGCTACTTGCCCATCAAGTCGCACTTCGAGGTCGATTCCACCAACAGGTGATTTGAATCTAACTACTCTAATGACAGACTTGATGTCACAAGTACATCTTCAACTCGATTTCTCAGGTCAGAGGTTCACACGTACCTATCACTACTTATCAGTTTCATCATTGACTGTCAATGGGTGAATACCCATGTGATGAACTGATGCGAGCCGTGTTCGAACATATCAGTCCAACTGACACGTCTATGATATAAGTTCCCACTACCATTTCCATAGCGTACGACTGACACTTTTTCTGTCGAAACTTACATCATACAAGTCTTTATTCACTATTGATGCCCAATCAATATTTCTTAGACTTGCGAACCTTTTAGATGTCAAGGGTCAAACCATTCTAGTGCCTTTCCTCCTATCCCATAGGAGGTAGAAGGTTCGCCTTGTCATCAAGGACTTTACGTTGTTTATTCACACCTTATAAATGCCTATAAGAAAACAACAATCAACTGTCTTATATTAATAGAAAAACCATAGTTTAGTTACAATGTTTATGCCCTATAAATCTATCCTCTTTATGGCATTCGAGGGCATATACTCTAACAATCTCCCACTTGCACTCAATGCCATTTGCTGTGGTATTTAATACCCATCTTTTCGAGATGTTTTTCCAGCACCGCCTGTACTAATGGCTTGGTCAATGGATCAGCGACATTGTCGACTGAGGCTATTTTCTGAACAGCTATTTCACCTCGTGCAACGATCTCTCTTATGATGTGATATCTCCTCTCTATGTGTTTGGATTTATTGTGAGACCTAGGTTCCTTTGCTTGCGCTATAGCTCCGGTGTTGTCACAATAAAGTGGCAACGAGAGCTTTATGCTAAGAACCACTTGAAGTTCCTCAACTAACTTCCTAATCCAAACAGCTTCTTTAGCTGCCTCCAAGGCAACTATGTATTCAGCCTCTGTGGTGGAGTCTGCGGTTGTGCTTTACTTGGAACTTTTTCAAGTTACCGCTCCACCATTTAGAGTAAATACAAATCTCGAGGTGGATTTCCGATCATCAACATCAGATTGGAAATCCGAATCAGTGTACCCGTCCACTCTCAGGTCACCACCTCCATAGGTGAGAATCATATCCTTAGTTCTTTTCAGATACTTTAGGATATTCTTCACAGCTATCCAATGTTCCTTACCAGGGTTTGCTTGAAATCGACTAACAACGCTCACAGCATAAGCAATGTCGGGTCTAGTACAGAGCATCGCGTCCATCAAGCTGCCCACAGCAGACGCATAGGGTATAATGTTCATTTCTTTTCTATCTTCCTCACTTTGAGGACACATAGATTTTGAAAGATGCATCCCATGTCTCATTGGTAGGAACCCTTTCTTAGAATCTTCCATCCTATACCTTTTTACGACCTTTTCTAAGTAAAGGGCTTGAGAAAGTCCTATCATTCTTTTGGTTCGATCTCTATAGATCCGAATCCCTAGAATATAGGTCACTTCTCCCAAGTCTTTCATGGAGGATGTACTCGAAAACCACTTCTTGGTTGTGGTGAGCATTCCTATGTCATTCCCAATGAGTAATATGTCATCTACATATAACACTAGGAATGTCAACTTGCTCCCACTGACCTTCTTGTAAACACAGGACTCATCTTCGTTTTTGATGAAGTCAAATCCTTTGACAACCTCATCAAAACATAGATTCCAGCTAAGAGACGCTTGTTTGAGTCCATAAATGGATCTCTCAAGTTTACACACCTTATGAATATGCTCCTCGGATTCAAAACCTTTAGGCTGTTCCATATAGATATCCTCTTCTAGGAATCCATTTAGGAAAGCAGTTTTGACATCCATTTGCCATACTTCATAATCTAGGTGTGCTGCTACTGCAAGTAGAATCCTTATTGATTTGATCATAGCCACTGGCGAGAAGGTTTCTTGGTAGTCAATTCCTTCCTTTTGACTATACCCTTTCGCCACTAGCCTGGCTTTGTAGGTGTCTACTTTGCCATCAACACCAATCTTTCTCTTGTTGATCCATTTACACCCGATTGGTTTTACCCCTTCAGGTTGGTCTACAAGTTTCCATACTTGGTTTGCATGCATCGAATCGATCTCAGTTTGCATAGCTTCACGCCATCTAGCAGCATCCACATCCACCATCGCTTGATCAAAAGTGGAGGGATCATCTCCATGATCCTCCTCTAACACAGAATGGAGATCCAACTCCCTCTGCATTAGATATCCGTACCTCTCAGGCGGTTGAGATACTCTATTCGATCGTCGTGGTTGTGGTTGTGCTGCAGAAGGTTCGGTTCTCAATCCCTGTGTGGATGTATCCAGTGGGGTTTCATTTTGTTCTTCTAGAACAATCTTTCTACCCGCTCCTCCTTCATGAATGACTCATCTTCAAGAAAGTGGGCTTGTAAGGCTATAATGATCCTTTGATCATTGTGCAGGTAAAAGAGGTATCCCATAGATTCTTCAGGATATCCAACGAAAAGTCCCTTTAAGGATCTATGCTCCAACTTGTCCACTTTAGTCTTTTTGACATAAGCCGGACATCCCCAAATCTTTATGTGCTTAAGACTTGGTTTCCTATTTCTCCACATTTCATAGGGAGTCATAGGAACGGACTTGGACGGACATCTATTTAAAATGTGTGCAGTTGTAAGCAGTGCGTGACCCCACAATGAAATGGGTAAATCAGTGTAGCTAAGCATGGAGCGAACCATGTCCAACAAGGTTCGATTCCTTCGCTCTGCTACTCCATTTAACTGTGGAGTTTCTGGAGGTGTGAGTTGCAATACTATACCATTCTCTCTGAGGTATAAGTCAAACTCGTCGCTCATATATTCTCCTCCTCGATCAGATCGAAGAGTTATTATACGTTGACTTGTTTGATTTTCCACTAAAAGCCTTGAATTCCTTGAACTTATCAATGGATTCAGACTTATGCTTCATCAGGTACACTAGACCATATCGAGAATGGTCGTCTGTGAAGGTGATAAAGTAAAGGAAACCTCCTCTGGCCATTTCTCCAAATGGACCACAAACATCAGTATGCACTAAACCTAAGATTTGTGAGGCCCTTTCAAAGCTCCTTGTGAAGGGCGATCTAGCCATCTTGCCTTTGAGACAAGATTCACAAGTAGGATAGGGATCCAATCCCAGTGGGCCAATTAGCCCATCTTTTTTCATTTTGCGAATCTTTTGTTCGCCAGCATGGCCTAGTCGAAGGTGCCATATCAATCATTGGTTTATTTCAAGCCTACTACGTTTCCTTTGTATTGTATTCACAGCACACTTATTCTTGACATTAAGGTAACACAATGCATTTATCAAAGAAACAAAGCCTACTAATTTATTACCATAATAAATCTTGCATTGTTCATTAATAAAACGAAAGTGTAACCTTATTTAACTAAAACGGAAATTGAACCAATGTTTAACAATATCCAGAAATAGCATATGTCTAGAATAAAAAATAATGAGGCAGATCTTGTTTTAGTAGCCGCGACGCCTTGCCCGCTGCCTACTTTGATCTTCTCCTCATTAGGGCTCAGCTCCCTTCTTCTTCCTAGATTCTGATTCACACAATTATACAAAAGGTATTAACTTCTGAATCATAATCGATGAAGAGGGAATATTATAAAGCAATTAGTTTCAAACTATAAAGTTATTCACCTTTCGCTTGTATATTAGGATAGTCTCTTCTCCAGTGGTCCAACTCACTGCAGCATAAACATGTGTCCTGTTTTCTAGCCCTCTTATTTCTCCTTCGTTGTGCCTTGTTGCAAGTCGTACTGGATGCTCCCTCCTCTAAATGGGCATTATTCCTTTTTCCATCCAATGTTTTGGGAAATGTAATAGCCATCAGATTGTTTCATTTGTCCGTCTTTATTTGTTTCTGAGCAACCTTGAGTTTTTCCAATAGCCCAGCTAAAGATCCCTCAATTTCATTCATATCAAAATTTATGACGAAATAATAGAACGAATCTGGGAGTGACTGTAGAATAAGATCGACTTGGAGATGCAGGTCCATGTAGAAGTTTAAAGATTTTAGTTTTTCTATCATGGTCATCATTTTGAAAACGTGTTCTCCAACCTCTTCTCCTTCAGTCATTTTAATTAGTTCGGAATAGATCCCTTGAAATAAAGTATCTGGCGGTCCTACCGCGTTCTCCAAACAGTTCATCCAGATGAAGGATATTGTCTCTTGCATTTTCCATCTTATCATGAGACCTTTGCAGCTCTATGCACATTGAGCTCAATATGTACACTCTTGCTCTATGGTTGTCACAGCACCAATCCCAATGAGCTAGGCGAGCTTCATCACCCTCGCCTGGTCTAGGAATGGGAGGACGACCAATTTCCAATACATAGTCAATGGATTCACTGCTAAGGACCATCTTAAGCATAGTGAGCCATTCTATGTAATTTGGACCGGTGAGAATCGTATTTTCCATTAACTTCGACAGTGGTTTGGGAGACATGGTTTTTGATTGAGAGAGATAAAACAAAATGACTGCAGAAAATAAGCCAGACTTAATTATATTATTGAACTAAACTAAGACCAAGTTTAAAATCAAGGACTTCGACTTATAACTTGGCTCCCACTATGAAATGATGGAAGCGATCGTTGATGAAAACTTCATGGTGGGGATTGAGTTCTTTAATTAATATAATGGATGGCAACCCTTTAACGATATTTGGTCCATTACTTAACTAAAGTGATGTCAAACATCAATCTATCAAATAGATGGTTCAATCATATTTATCCCACAATCCACAAATACTGCAACCCTTTAACGATTTATTAGTAAAGTGAACTATCTAAGTTCATTCCCACTAACTCCTCATAATCTAACATTTGAATTTCACCTTGCAACCCTTTAACGATATTTGGGGTGAAATATGTCTCGATTAAGGCATCCAATGCACTTAATAAAATTCTAGAATTAAATCTTAATATATGACCCCCACTTACTGGGAAGATGCCACATATGGATTTAATCCTTGATCTTATTAAGTTTAGTGGAGGGAAAAAATGCCTAGAACCCCTTACTAACTTAGTATTATTTTCGTTTGGGAGAATTCATGTTCAAAACATTTATTTCGTCTCACTTTGCACATTTACCAATTTATATAGCACATATTGATAACACACATGTTTCATATACCTAATGAACATGCATCGAAAACAATAAAACAACACACATGTTTATGGGCTTTTATCTATAGGGCCTAAGCCAATGGGCCATCATAAAATTGAAAAAGAAAAGCCTAGCTAATCTTCATGGGCTCCAAGCTCCTCTTCTTTTGCATAATCTCCATCTTGAAAGGCCTATGCTATTTCTATTTATTACAAGAGGTAAATAAAGAACCTATAAATAAATCTAGAAATAAAATTGAAATGGGCTCAAACCGGCCCTTACAACCTATCAAAAAAAATATATAATCAAAAGAAGCAACCTTAGCCCATAGACATATGTCACCATCACATAATACATGCTCGCGATAAATAAAACACTTATGTTGGTGATTAATAAAAATTAATTAGTCCAACTTAATTAATTTCCACAATAAAATTTCAAATTTTATTGATTCATATGAAAATAATCCTATTTATGAGAATTCTTTATTTAAATAAATAACTTAATAAATAAAATTCTCCAAGAGTTTATTAATTAATTATTTCATTCAATTAAAGATCAATAAAAACTATATTGGGCTTAATTTTATCAAAATTAAATTACCAACCATTGGCATATTCAAAATTAACTAATTAGGCCCAATAACTAATTTATTGAATTATCCACAATTTTAATCAAAACAATTTTGGTCCCTTTTTAATTAAATCCGGGTCATCATCCTTTTGACCCACCCGGATAACTAAAATAGCCCAAACATCTATTCAATTAAAATTTGGACCTTAGAAAAATATAACCCGACCCATTAGCGCCCGAGTCACGAAAACCCGGCCCTCAAGACAGGTCCGTGCACTGGGCGCATGGCACAGTGTATGGGCGCACGGTTTAATCATGCTTGGGCGTCCGGTCAGCCCCTCCGACAGGCGCCGTGAAACGGCACGGCGTTGGGGCCCACCCAGTGTGTGCAGTGCGCATGCTGTGTGCGCAACGGGAGGCCGAAAAGGCCTCCTATTGCGCGCACAATGCGCGCTGCGCATGCTTTTTATGTCGCGCTTGTCTTGGGGTTATACTTTTCCGATTCTCATAAACTTTATATGCCCAGATTTGCAACTCATTAAACTACAACTTTCATGAAGAAACTGCAGCGAGACTCAGAATTTTTGCATATGCAAAACACGTTCAAAGCAGGCCTCAAAAACGTGAAAAAAATAGTCAATCACATAAGCAATTAAACACAGAATTCAGAGATTAGCTCTGATACCACTGTTGGGAATTATTCGAATAAAACGCAGCGGAAAGAAAAATTAATTCCCAAAGCCCGAATCATCTCTAATCCTCGTGTTTAATTGTGTATAGAAAGATTACCGTTCTCGCGCATGTTGATTTCTGAACGTGATCATTTTCTCCAACGCCGAATTTGCCAACGTCTCTAATTCGTCACGCTGGAATCAAAAATGAAAAAATCCTCCTTTCTTCCTTGTCAAAGACGGCTAGAGAGAGAGAGAGAGAGAGAGAGAGAGAGAGGTGGGAGACTTTTTCTTGGAGAGAAAGTTATGTAAGTTGCCTTGTGTTATTTTTCACCTTGTGATATATTTATATCATTATGAAACAATAACCCTAGTATGCAAAAGCCCTATTTGGGCGTCTATTTGGCCGCCCCTTAGTGGGCTCGGAAGCCTTCGGGCTTTCGTCTTGCTTGCTAATTAATTAATCGGATAATTTATTTATCCAATAAATAAATTGATAATCCAATTAATTCAATTCCTAATTAATTTATAATTCAATTTCTCCAAAAAATTAATTAACTCATTAATTTAATTAATTAATTAAATTATCCAATAATTAATTAATTAATTACGACATCCAATGCTGTGAATTTCTCTCAAGTCTTTTTACCATGTTTTTCCTTTTGCACTTCCTTTAAGCGCGACTCTTTAGGTTCGTCTCAAAAGGCAATTGGGAGGAATCCAAAGGGGTGTCACCTAGCCAGTCTCGTGTCTCACACCGTAACCCATTTGAGAACGAATGAATAGGATCATTTCCAAACCTTTCCGCCGTGAATACCGTACGTGTATAAACCTTTTATTCTTATATCCCAGTCAAGTAAGAGTCATGGTTTAAAGTCAAACTCATATAACTTGACCATATGCCTAAGCTCATAATAAGTCGAGGTATTTAAATGCTTTGGCCAAAGACTTTCATCCTCACTTATTCATGATCGCATAAGATATTTTACTCATTCACTTATGAGAGAATAAATTCCATATTGCAAATAT
The DNA here is from genome assembly GCA_019426215.1 of Buddleja alternifolia. Classification (NCBI taxonomy): domain Eukaryota; kingdom Viridiplantae; phylum Streptophyta; class Magnoliopsida; order Lamiales; family Scrophulariaceae; genus Buddleja; species Buddleja alternifolia. Next base: position 20,414,290 of record CM033402.1, read on the forward strand.
GTTAACAATGCTACTTGCCCATCAAGTCGCACTTCGAGGTCGATTCCACCAACAGGTGATTTGAATCTAACTACTCTAATGACAGACTTGATGTCACAAGTACATCTTCAACTCGATTTCTCAGGTCAGAGGTTCACACGTACCTATCACTACTTATCAGTTTCATCATTGACTGTCAATGGGTGAATACCCATGTGATGAACTGATGCGAGCCGTGTTCGAACATATCAGTCCAACTGACACGTCTATGATATAAGTTCCCACTACCATTTCCATAATGTACGACTGACACTTTCTCTGTCGAAACTTACATCATACAAGTCTTTATTCACTATTGATGCCCAATCAATATTTCTTAGACTTGCGAACCTTTTAGATGTCAAGGGTCAAACCATTTTAGTGCCTTTCCTCGTATCCCATAGGAGGTAGAAGGTTCGCCTTGTCATCAAGGACTTTACGTTGTTTATTCACACCTTATAAATGCCTATAAGAAAATAACAATCAACTGCCTTATATTAATAGAAAAATCATAGTTTAGTTACAATGTTAATGCCCTATAAATCTATCCTCTTTATGGTATTCGAGGACATATACTCTAACAAATGCATCCTAACTTAAAACATGCTCTTTTCTTAGGTTCAGAATATATGCACAAAAAACAAAAGTGTACTCTAATTATATGTGTATCATGATTATCAACATAAACATATCCAAAACCATTGGGACAAAAAACCTCGTGGAAGCGGGGACTCGTCGGACGGTGGGTGCAGGCATTTAATTTGGATATGGAAGGATAGATGGATTCCATGGGGCTCAGCTTTCAAAGTTTGCACACAGCCTATACCGGGACTGGAAAATTCAAGAGTTGCATGCAGCGATCATTGACCCTCAAACCGGAGAATGGGATAGTTATATCATCCAACGTCTTTGAGAAAAAGACGCGAATTCTATCATGTCTATAACACTTGGACGCGCTACACATAATGACTCTTTTCTTTGGCATTTCACTAATAATGGGAGGTTCTCAGTCAAAAGCATATCAGCAGCTTGCATGTGGGTTCGATCATCTTCTTCAGTGTTGCAACCATCACCTAACTGGGACTTCATTTGGCATACAAAAGTCCCAAATAAAGTTCAAGTTTTCGCGTGGAGAGTCTGTAATGAAGCTATTCCTGTATCCAGCCTCTTAGCCCAACCAGATGCACATTTCTTGTGAACCTTGCTGCTTATGCTTTTCATCCAACAAAGTGTTACAATTTAAAGTTTTAAAACATCAAAATCATCTTTATTTTCTTTAAAACTTTGTAACATTCTTTGACCATAACCCCTACATTGAATTGTGCTTTTAATTTACAAGTTACATCTTGCATCCTACACTATAAATAGGTGCTAGGTCTAGTTAGAAAAAAGAACATAAGCATACATCATCTTGCATTTTATATTTTCTATACTATTGGGCAACTATGATAAAGTCTTGTTCACAAAGTTCTCTTGTGAACGTGCTCACAAAGAGAACACCGGCGTGGCCTTCTTGGGTTTTATCTTGGGGTGGTGATGAGCCGACAGTACCTGCACGAGGGGAGGCCATCACGATCTTAGGACAGCGTCAAGTGGCGTGACTCCTACAGGCCAGCCGTTTCTTTCTTTCATATGCTTTTAAATTAAATTATATATATATATATATATATATATATATGCATCATTTTTATTAGATGATAATATGAAAATTGACATTCTCTTAATTGCATGAAAATTGAAAATATTTACAACAATCTAAGATCGTGATGATTGCTTTATGTTAAATTTTTAGCCTAATCTGCATGTGAATGTGTTCAGTGTTTCTTGTGCAACCTACGTGTTTAAATTGCTTGCTGAAAAACACGGTATGAATGAGTCATTATTTGATTATCAAATAGTGTCTATATATGTGAGTTTACAGTGGACTATAACTCAAGAAGTTTTGATATTCCATCTTCATTATGTACGCAAATAACAGTGTACATCCTATTAAATTTGGTTGAATTTTCCGCATCAAAACAGAGAACCAAAGATTTACAAGAAATTTTTTTTCCATTCAAAAGGAAAAGTTTCTGATTTTTTTTTAATTAATTTCATTAACTATTTAAAAAAAAAATACTGATTTTTTAGCTCCACAATAGATTTTCATTAAATTAAAGCTCTCTCTAACTCAAGTTTTTTAAAATTTGTTTAAACTATTACAACTCTTGTAGAAGAAAGAAAGTCATTTTGTTTGATTCTTGAATTTAGAAGGAATATAAGATACTGTCAGAGGTGAAGTATGATTATGATGGCGTGAAACCGACATTATTAACTTGATTATAAAATAGTTAGATACAAATTATAACTTGATTGGTGAAACGGTTTTTAGTGCTATGTGTTTTGAATAGAAACCGAAGAGTATACTTGCTGCTTCTAGTTGGTAATGCTAATAAATTATTGATTGACAGAAAATAGTCTCATTTGACGATCATAATATAATTGCTTGATTTTGAATTTTTGATATTACTAAAATTATTTTAAATTTAATATTTTGGTGTATAACAACACTCATATTTTAATTTTACATGGAGGTAGAACTTTAATATATATTACTATTTGAAAATTGAACCGGAAGTTTCAAGTATTGCATTAAGATTTTCAGAGACATATTAGTTCATATTAAAGTAAATTCTTTTAGTACAAACTTAATTTCAAGGTAATTAATTTATTTAAAAAAATAAATTTCATGCTGCTTATTTTGTTGTGTGAAACTTGAAGATCAATGGTGGTTGATTCCGATGAATATGAGTGAAGGAAATTTTAATTGCTTGGCTATGAATAATTTGAATGTTCTTTTAGTTTTATATCGGACGAAATACATTTTAAATCTATTATATGAGCAAACACTTATTTTGTGAATTCTAGTATATAATATTCCAACGGCTAGTTGATTTTGATAATAATAAATGAAATTAAAATGCTAGCTATTAATAATAATGAATTCTTTGGAAGTTACATTTCCATAATATAAGATGTCATTAAATTATTCACTTGTTTCTAATTCTAGAAATAAGAAGAAGAGGTAGAGACAGAGATATAAAGAGAGGAAATTAAGAAATCATTTGATATTCTCTTTAAATGGTGATATATATTAATTTTTGACAACTTTTAATTTTCTACAAATGTTAGTCACATTCATAACGGTTTTAGAAGGGAATAATATATTTCCTTGTTATCACGTCATAGTATCTTATATCCTTAGAACCCGCATGTCGATTAAGTAATATTTTCTTCTACGTGCATATGTGCTTACTCATCTTCTTTTATGATTTTGGGGTAACTATATTTAATATAGTATATCCAAGTGAAAATTTTATATATTCACATTGCATGATTATTGACACCCAATTGTGTTTAAAAAAAATAAAAATAAAAATTCGATGACTAACATATGATTTTCAAGTACAAAATCATTTATATATAACTTTTTAATCTAATTAAGTATATTTGGATTTGTCCAAAGACAATGCCTAAGGATATTGATAACTAGAATAGTATATCATTGGCCCATGTCATATGCATTCGTAAAACATTGTATTCCTTTGTGAGGAGTTTGACAAGCATCTCAATGGACAATTATGGTGAGTTAAATTTTGATATACTTTCAAGAGTTTGAAAATATATTTTAATGAAACTATGGCTCTTCTATCCAAATTATAGTATAATAAGTCTATAATGATTATTTCATGTATGATGAAAGATTTATCTTAAAATTACTCTCATAGAAAGATTTTTTTTTAACTATTTTGTTATGTGTTATAATTACTTTATTCTAAAAAAAAAAAAAAAAAAAGAAGATATAGTTGAAAACTTTGGGAGAGTCATGATATAGTCGAATAGACTCCTAATCATATGGGAGGTGCATCTCTCAATATTTTAAACTTCTTGGAATTTTTATACATGGTGATATGGCCAATCTAATGACCTCAACATGAGTAGAGTGGTACTTAAAAGTTTATTTTAAGCATAATTTTTATTTAAAAATAAAATAAAAATTACATTGTCTTTAGTACATAAGTTTAAATTTTCTCTAAGCATGCAATTTTCAAAATAGTCAAATTTGTTGTTCCCACTTTATAGAATCTCACTTCGAAGAAAGTTTTAAATATAAAATTGTTGCTATAAAGATTTTATGTGGCAACGGGTGGAATGACAATGGTGCTTTAAATTAAAAAAAAAAAAATGCATGAATAAATGTTTAGAATAAAATATATGTTCATGAGACTTATGATCATCATTTTGATTTCCATATTGAACATATTAAATTTTTTTTAAACATATTTTGTTCCATGGCATAAAATCTAATGAGTTGACTTGGAAAGCGTGACAAATTTTATGCTACTCTAAAGCTCGAAACTTTGGCAATGTTATGCAACATAAGACATATTTAAAAAAAAAAATATTCAGGTATGTTCACTACATCACTTTCATGTTAAATATTTTGTGAAGTTTTAATACGAAACTGTGTGATCAAACAACATTTATTTTCTTCGGAAAGATTGAGTTAGAAATAAATGAAAGTCGTGATTATTGAGATATGATACATTGAGAAAATGTAGTATTTTAAAAATTGCACATACGTCATATGAGTACAATTTGTTAAGTATCTTTACCTTGAGACTTATATAGTAAATTCCGTGATAGTAACTACAAATAATTTTACTTTAATAATGTCCTTATTATGGTTGGATCAAAGCAAGCTCCCAATATTTATACTTTTAAATGTTTTGTGGTTAGACAAAATGATTTAGAAATCTGAATAGTTGATTATTAAATTCAATTTATTTTCAATTAAAAAAAAAAAAACACTGATGGTATTAAGATATATTTTGGATGTTGTCCTAGAGTACCATATATACCATACAAACTTTTATATTTTGTGAATATGTTGAAAAATGGTTTTATACTAAATCCTACTTTTTGAGCTATTTATACATGAATTATTGATTTGTTTCATTATTTTATTTTCAAAAGATCGTTGATAAGTTTAAATATGTTTCCAAAACTTGTTCCTAACACATGATATAGCGATTTTGAATTTAGTGTGAGTGTCTTTATTTAAAGAAAAATAAATAAATATAAAAAGCTAGAACTTCTTTATTATCTTATGAAATTCCATTATGCGACATAAAGTTATTTCCAAAGTTAATAATACAAATTTTATTTTTTAAAAAAAAAATGATATGTTGTTTTAAACAAGAACTACAAAGTTGTTATCAAAGAAATAATTAATTATTAGAAGTGTAAACACTACATTATACAATTGGTTAAGTCCTAGAACATTGGATCTATCTAGTGAAATGTGGGGGTTAGCTTGATGAATGAGTATATCAAGTATTTAGCGATTTATTTTGGTCTTATATCACTTAATGTGTCTTTTACTTAACCCATTTTATTATTGGGATTTAAATTGCTTTGGTCTCTATGATAAAAAAAAAAAAAAAATATGAAATTTGCCCAAGTACTACGAGTTAGTAAATGTGTGAATTTTACTGAAAAGACTGACTTATAAAATTCAAGGTGAAGTTTTATAAAATGTTATTTGGGAAAATAAATAAAATGATTGTGATGAAAATATATAATTTCACACTACTAAACATTGGAATTGCTAATTAACCTTTATTGGTTATTTGTAAAAATATATATTATAACACGTGCATGTGCAAAGATAAAAGAGAAAAGAAAAGAGAATCATTATATAATTTATATGCTGCGAGCATATATGGACTAGCATAAAGGCTAGATCCGTAATCATCGAGGGGGATGGGCATAAGCCCACAAGGGAGTCACCTCCGGGAGTAACCCAACCTTTGTGATTGGAGACCCCATGAAGAAGGTTCAATGGGTAGAAACAACCTGTAATGCGTGACTCGTTTAGCACTAATTTATGAGGAGAGTGTCTCCTTCCCATCCCTATGGTGATAGTGCTTTTATAGTGTGATGTTAAGGTTGGCTTTGATCCTTAATGAGACCAAGGCGGGAAATAATCCGCGGGGTAGAGTTCACACGTACCCTTGGAGGTTTCACCTAAGTGAGAGTTGTCATACATAGGCCGTGGCTATGGGTTGGGCTAACCCTAGAGACCTCACGAGAATCAAGATTAGAGCGCAGGGCCTTTAATGCGCTAAACCGCGAACTGAAACCGATGTCGATACTGTGTGTGTGATGTATTGAAGTTTGGCCAAGGGACCTAATTCCAGGCGTAGTCCATTATGGCTCCCTCAAATGGAAATCATCAACGCTAAGTGTAGGTTCAAGCCCGGAAGGCACCTGCACCCATTGCATGGTATTTAGTTGCCCTTTTATATATATTTTATATATCATTTTGAAGTTTTAAACCTTGTGGGGGATTGTTACAATTTAAAGTTTTAAAACATCAAAATCATCTTTATTTTCTTTAAAACTTTGTAACATTCTTTGACCATAACCCCTACATTGAATTGTGCTTTTAATTTACAAGTTACATCTTGCATCCTACACTATAAATAGGTGCTAGGTCTAGTTAGAAAAAAGAACATAAGCATACATCATCTTGCATTTTATATTTTCTATACTATTGGGCAACTATGATAAAGTCTTGTTCACAAAGTTCTCTTGTGAACGTGCTCACAAAGAGAACACCGGCGTGGCCTTCTTGGGTTTTATCTTGGGGTGGTGATGAGCCGACAGTACCTGCACGAGGGGAGGCCATCACGATCTTAGGACAGCGTCAAGTGGCGTGACTCCTACAGGCCAGCCGTTTCTTTCTTTCATATGCTTTTAAATTAAATTATATATATATATATATATATATATGCATCATTTTTATTAGATGATAATATGAAAATTGACATTCTCTTAATTGCATGAAAATTGAAAATATTTACAACACAAAGAGGATATCTATCATGTTTTCCTTGGCTGCCACTTCGCTCGAGTTACTTGGGGGTTTGCGGACCTATCTTGACACATTATCTGTCGATGGACAAACACGTCTCTTGACTGGATGATCTTTGTACATGAACAATTGCAACGACATGATTTCCATAAATTTCTTATATTTCATTCTTTGGGCTAACAAGTTGCTTATGGAGAAAAAGATGATGCCACCTCATAGCGTTATTGCCTTTGCATCTTCATACTTGTAATCCTTTCGTTACTCAATAGATTCGATTCCCATATCGAACAGAATGCATATCCCATCTCGATGGCAACCACCTGGAAACAGAATCATCAAAATTAATTTTGACGGGGCAGTGTTACAGGGAAAAACGAACTTGGAAGTACGGCTATTGCAAGGAATGACAAGGGCGAATATGTAGTAGTTCACAAAGATTTTTTTGGATTGGTAATGCTGCCCAGCGGAGGCGTTAGCACTAAGGATGGCTCTCGAAATGGCGTTCAGTTTTGGTGGAGTCACATTGAAGTGGAAGGAGATAGCAGTAACCTAGCTTATTTCATCCATCAACCAACCCAAAAATGATTTTAGCAACTTGGGTAACTTATTATATGATTGCAAGCTATTGATACACGACTTCATTTTTTTGTAGGCCATTCCTGATTCGCGGTGTTGGCAATCAAGTGGCGCATAGTCTAGCTCGTAACACTTTCGGTTTTTCCTCGGGATTGTCTGATATTCCCATTATTTCTATGAACTTTAATTTGTGTTGTTGGATTTGAATTATGAATAAATTAAACTCTACATTTCTCCTTCAAAAAAATCCAAAGCCAAGGAAATTAACACTTCTGTTCTTTTTTATGTTAAGGGTAAACTCATTAGCAGAAGTAACTGAAAATAAGCATATACAAATTCAAATAGAGACTAGAAAGTTTCACGTTTGTTGCACGTGATTCTCTAATGAAAAACTAAATTGAAGTGAAGGATTACGAAATTTATGATTATATATCTTTGGAATTGTTGTAAATATATTTAGTTTATTGGCAAATATATTTAATTATTAATTTATTAATAATTGCTTAAGAGAATAATTGACTATTTTTGTGTGTCTTTTTATAACGTTTTATCTTACTTGTTTAAGTATTATATCGATTTCCTTTAACAATAAACAATAATATTATTTTCTACCATGTTCATATGTGTTATCGTCAATCTACGTATCTTTCCTAATTTGTTACTAGCATTATTTTTTTGTGTGATCTACACAAGTAAATCCATTTCTTTCGTTCTATCACTCTTTCTAATAACGTAGACAATATATTATCAATCTTCATATTTTCATATGGAGTAACATATATTCTTTATCATTAGATTATAAAAAATGTAAAAAAATGTAAGCATAAGATTACATAAGTAAGGACTCTTGTGTCTAATCTTTTTAAAATTAATTACATAATAAATTCTATTTTCACTCAATTACTAATCTAATTTATTTCAAGTACCTCGTTTTACATTTGTTTTTCATTCTAAAAAGTTCCTATGCATATGAATTTCTAGATATATGATGATAATCTGTTTGTACAAGCATATTGTAATTTAGGTTAGGTATCCTTATATGCATGCATTTGAAGATTTGAATAAATAATTTTATATATGTAAGAAACTGATTATCAAATATATTTCAAATATACACGTCTATATTTTTAGCATCAAATATAATATTGCATGTAGCTCATAGTTATTGTTGCTTCTTTCTTTTGGGAAGTGCCAAAATAAAGTTTCATATCTTAAAATGTATTTTTTATCTTTCCAAACTACTCACTTAAAATAACAATCCTATACTAATAATAATTAATTGCTATTAAATATTATTTTTTATTTTTTTAAATCTCATTTTTAAATTTATAATTGATCAATATAGACCTATGAAATTGATAGGATAAATAATACCTTAAATAAAAGAGGTTTTATAGTTTTTTATTTTCCTCTCAATTTATTTCCTATACATCATACTTAAAAAGTTATAAATTTAAGAACATTGTCACCTTTTTTTATTACTTCTTCTCATGAGCAATTATTTTTTTTGCCGAATACTGTAGGAATCGAAATGCTTATTTTGTTTTATTCAATAGTTTCCTATTATTAAGGTTTTTATTGTATTCTTAATTAATCCTTATTATGTTATACTTAAGCCATGTTTAACCACACGTTATATTCTGATCTAATTGAATGTCAAATAAATGTCTGACAAGAATAATAGTATAATACTCTAGCATGTTTATATATATACTAGTAAGTCGTGATTGTGCCCAGCAAAATTATAATCAATTTCGATAAAATAGTTACTGAAAATTATTACATCATAATTCATAATTAATCTTCTGAGAAGCAAAATCAATAAGATTTAAAATGTACATAGATATAGCAACAAGTATTAAACTCACAATGGATTGAAATATTATGAACTTTATAGATGTGGGATGTCGTAGTTGGTTCTATTTCGAGATGCTTTGTTTCACCAAAGACAGCTTGATTCATAACATAAATATGAAGGTATATGTGCCTTTAGAACCCGCATCACCTTCTCGTATAAGTTGATCATCGTTGTGTAAGTCTTAGCACATGGTCACAGTTCTCTCTCTTCATTCATTCGAAGATAGCAAGAGCTTGCTGAGATTCTCTTCCTTTCAATAATCCATCAATAATAAGCATTGTACATAGTGGTACCTAAAGATGTTAAAGTAAATTATAATCATATTGAGGAATTCCAAAATTCAATATAACCAATTTTAAATATGGTGACAATGGAAATATTGAAAAATGTAGAATCGGTTTACACAATTTGGTTTACTGGCTGGCAAAAGTTTTCACAAGCTAATGTGATCATTGCTATAAAGTGAAAACAGGATGCTATATTTGCTTCTGAGACTAAGCAATGAAATTCTAGTCCAATTTCTTCGGACCACTTTATTCGGTTAGGTTATGACGCGCCTCAGTTGGTCACATAAGGTTCTTTTCCAACATCAACCTCCTAGCTACTTCTCTCTACTTCCAGAAGTGTATGAATACGGAGCACAGCGACAATCAAGTAATCAATTAAATGAATTCGCTTGAATGGATTTCATAGTCTAATACTTGCATTCGTAGTGTGACAGAAAGAAAAATAAGCAAAGATAAAATAATTCATAAGAATGTGTTACCATATATAATGCAGTAATAATTTTGACACAAATTGAATGTGCTAATGTTTCCAAGAAAATTTCACTTGAACTTGCAATGAATTAGGTGGCCCTTGAATAGTGAAATAATTTTACAAAACGTTGAAATATGTTATGGGGAAACATCTTATTTATTAAATCAAAGTGCACAAGTACTCCGTCATATTTCTACTGAATTCTTATTTTGCTGTTTCTAGCTTGGATCATCATTTTCTTTGGGCTTATTGCTTATCATCACCTTTAAAATCCTTACTGTTACCTATTTTTTTAATACAACAATATCTTTCTTATTCAGTGAGATTTCAATGTTAGATTGCAGTGACTCACATTTTATTTGGAATAGTTACAAGAACCAAATAAATCTATAAACTCGGTATAAAACTTAAACGATAATCAATTTTTCACATAATTATCACTTTTCAGTTAGTATAGCAATAATCAACTCAGAACTGACTACCAAAATGAAACGTAAAATTTAACAAGTTTTTTTAGGTAAAGAGTAATTACTCTATACCAACAAGCACAAATAGTCTCAAAACACAGCCAAAGGTAAATACAGCCTATCTACCTTAAAGCCAAAATACACATGGCCTCTCTATAGCTTACTACCTACACCAAGCCACTATAGCAACTTTACAAATCAATATTTGTTATATCTTCTAAGTATGCAGCATTTCTGTTAGTCAGCCTCTTCTGCATGAAACCCTTCAATTTCATTTTCAACTCAGATTGCAGGATTACAAATACCACATCAATGGACCGTCCTTCTTGAGCAAATATCCTCTTGTTTCGTTCTTCCCACACCTTGTTTACCACTCCAGCTATCCCTGCAGCTAAAACTGATTGTTTGTACTCCCAGGTTCTGAAAGCAAACCGCAGCCAGTTCACCCATCTGGGAAATTGAGGTGGCCAATGACTTACTTGTAGCAACTTATCACTCTTTGCAACAAATTTTTCACCCAACAACATCCAAAATACAGGTGTGCTATATTTTCAATAGCATTACCACACAACACACAATTACAGTCAGGAATATGAATAAATCTGCATAACCTCTCTCTAGTCATTAACCGCTTATGCATCACCATCCACATAGTAAAAGAGTGTTTAGTAATATTTAATTTGTTCCAAACAATTTTTACAGGCCTGAAATCAGTAGAGTTACCTTTTAACCAGTCATATGCACTCTGTATGGTATAGCTTCCTGATTATGCATGTATCTATTTGTTTTGAACAAACCCCTGTTGTAACTTCCTCTTGACACTGTTAATTTTCTTCCAAGCCCAACTGCTATCACCAAGAGGATTGTAATCCCAAAGATCTTGTTCCTTTAAGTAGACACTGCTAATCCACTTAACCCATAGAAAATCCTTTTTTTGTGCAAGTGCCCATACTTGTTTCCCTATTGAAGCTGTAGGTTCTGCTGCATTTGATATTGAGGCCACCTTTCCTCTTCGTATTACAAACATGTTCCCAGCTAACCGGAGCCATTTTCTTACTTTGGTTAGTCTTACCCCACAAGAACTCCCTGCATTTTCTTTCTACTTGTTTAATTACTGCCTGTGGCATAACAAAAATAGAAGCCCAATAAGTTTGCATTGAAAACAGAACTGAATTTATTAATTCTACTCGCCCCGCATATGACAAATTCCGAGATGCCCAACACACCAGCTTTTTTGTGATTTTTTCTTCTAAAGTGTAGCAATCTAACTTTGTCCATTTAGTAGGAGACAAAGGAACTCCCAGATATCTCATTGGGAAAATCCCCTCTGTAAACCCTGTACAAGTTAGGATTTCTTGTTTCATGTTTATAGATACCCCCCTGATATAGATACTGGAATTCCCTTGATTGGCATGGAGTCCAGTTGTCTCAAAGAAAACCTTGAATGCATCCCACAGTGTTGATACTGCAGTCTTTGACCCTTTACAAAATAGCATTAAGTCATCAGCAAAACATATATTAGTGAGTTGCTGATGCTTACATCCAGGATGGTGTCTAAAATCAGGCTCTAAAGCTTCAATCCTCAAACTCCTGGTTAAATACTCCATTACCAGAACAAATAAAAGAGGGGATACAGGATCACCTTGCCTCAGTCCTCTTTGGCCGTGGAAGAAGCCAAATTGTTAGGAATTTCATGTTAGAAGTTTTGATGATGACAATTAAGTTTTTGTTAGACCCCAAAAAGTTGTAAGTTTATTTTTTGTAGAAAACTTGTATAGGCTTTGAAGCGTTAGACTTGTAATAGATTTATTAGGCTTTGTTATCTTACTTTAGAGTGTTAGGCAAAATAGTCTTAGGCTGAGCGTCTGATGATTTCTGAGTGAGTTTATCAGTGGTAAAGTTCGAAGACTCAAGCGCCTGATCTCAGAAGATAGATACAGTCTCCAAGCGTCCACTTTGGCCAGCTATATCAAGCGTTACCTTATGGGACAGAAGTGATCTCACCTGAATTTACTTCTAAGTCCAGAAGGAGTTTAATGCAAATATTCTCAAAGCATTAAATACCAACGGGTATTAATTTCAAATGCATTAAATGTTGATAAGAGCATTTAATATGATAAGCAATGTCAGACGTACGGAGAAGCCACCCTATTGGACTGTCAACTATCTCAGACTGCAGCACCAACTTTCGTGCAGCAGATTTTCAGGAAAAAGGACAAAAGCTGTTCACTCGCGAAAGTGAGAGACACGCGCCAGTGTATGTGTCAAACGGACACTTTCTCCAAGAATACCTATAAATAGGACTTCAACAACAAACAAAACGGGATGCAACAATTTTATCAAAGCCAAATTGCTGTTGCATTAAAATCTCATTCCTTAAATTCTCAGAAAAGCCCGAAACTTCAAGAAACATCCAAATTGCTTTTCTTATATTCCTGAGACAGTCAACAAATATCTCAAACATTCTTTTTGCAGAAACCAGATTCCTACTGAGATATTACCAAGTTGTTTGAACTTCATCAAAATCAAACAAACCTTTTAGAAAATCCCATCCAATCCTCGCGATCTGTGTGAAGTCGAAGTTGGATACTTGCATCATTTCTGGGTGAAAGAAGCAAGAGGGTTGAAGTGATTTGAAGCAGAAATCTGTGTGATCAAGGAGCTCAAGTCATCGACATCCATCTCTCCCTAATTTGTAGAAGATTCTGTGTGATTCTTTGAGAATCATCTTAGTGGATTGCCTCCAAGTGCAAAGGAGAAGAAGGACGTAGTTGGGATTACACCACCCAACGAACCTTACAAATATTGTGTTATTTACTTTTCAGTCATTTCATTCATCTATCATATCACTGCATAAGTAAAACACAATCAAAAGCTAAGCACCTAAGAAACATCGTGTGACGCTAAAACTTTCAAAGAGAAGACTCCAAAATCATTCCGCTGTGCTAACCCTGATTAAAAGAACTGAACGCTTAACCTACAAGGTCAAAGTATTCAATTCCTGAAGTCTAAGTTAACTTTATAAAACAGTCTTCATTAGACGCTTCACAAAGTCTCAAATATCTTGTGTGAACGCTAAGGTGAAGCGTCACACTCTTCAAGCGCCTATCATTTCAAGCGTCCAAATACGTTTAATACGAAATCAATTTTAAGTCGAAAAAGACTTAAAGGGTCTATTCAACGCCCCCCCTTCTAGACCCTTTCGTATGCCACTTGGGACCAACACAAATTGTTTCCCATTCAACACCACTGAAAAGGTTGTAGTAGTGACACATTCCATGAGCCAGCAACTAAACTGGTTTGGGAACCTGAAACCATCCAACATCTCCTTCAGAAAAGACCACTATACAGAATCATAGGCCTTTCTGATATCAATTTTCATCAGGCATCTAGGGGACATTGTTTTCCTGTTATATAGCCTCACCAATTCCTGGCTAATCAGAATGTTCTCAATAATGGACCTCCCTTTTGTGAAAGCCCCTTAGTTTTCATTCACTAGAGTGGGTAACACCAGAGCCATTCTTTGAGTAAGGAGTTTTGAGATGCACTTGTAGATTGTGTTACAACAGGCAATAGGCCTGAACTCACTTGCCAGTTCAGGATTATCAATCTTTAGGATAAGACTTAAGAGTGTGCTGTTCACTTGCTTTAGTAGTCTGCCATGGTTGAAAAAATCAAGCATTGCTTTTGTCACATCTTTTCCAATGATACTCCAAGCAGATTTAAAGAAGCCACTGCCAAATCCATCTGGGCCAGGGCTTTTATTAGAGCATATTTCAAACATTGCTTTCTTCACTTCTCCTTCTGTGAATGGTTTTATAAGTTTCATTTGTTACTCCCAATTCAGTCTAGGGCCCATCTCAAACACCTTCCCATCACTAACTCTCACTGTGTTCTTTGTTCCTAGTAAGGTTTTATAAAAGTTAACAAAATGAGCAGTAACCTCTAAGTACTCAGTTAGGACTCTATCCCCATCTCTAATACTCAAGATTCTGTTTCTATACTATCTTTTCTGAAGTACCAGGTGGAAGTACTTAGAATTTTGATCTCCTAGATTAATCCAGTTGGCTTTAGCTTTCTGCTGCAGGAACTTATCTCTAGCATTGTTATTTGCTATGTAATTGGTGTAGGCCTCTGAAACTGCTTGCTGCAATGTGATATCCAAGAAGTTGGCATTCTGAGCCTGCTGCAATCTAAGTAATGACTCCTGGGCTTTGTTTGCTTGCACCTCAATTTCATGGAACTTTTCCCTATTAAGAACCTTTAACTCACTTTTTGGCATTCTTAATCTTTCCACAACTCTGTACATCTAATTCCCTTGGACATTTCTATTCCAGACTCTTTCAACTAGAGGCAGGAAGAGGGGGTATTCTGCCCACATATTATAGAATTTAAAGGATGTTTTCCTTTGATTCTGAGTGCCTCTCATATGTACCACCATGGGACTGTGGTCTGACATATTTTCAGGTAGAAAGGTAGCTTCAACATCTCTATATTTCAAGCACCATTCATGGTTGACAAAAATCCAATCAATTTTGGAAAATATTCTGTTCCACCTCATGCTTATTATTCCATGTCAATCTACATCCCTTCCATTTCAACTCTTCCAGTTCACACTCCTCAAGACATTCTTTAAATTCTTCTATTTCATTGACTTGAATAGGAGATCCCCCAATCCTATCCCCTTCCTTCAAGACACAGTTAAAATCACCCAACAAGATCCAAGGGCCATGGATTGTTGAAGCTAACTGAGTGAGATCTCTCCATAGTATTTTCCTGTTAGTAGCTTGGTTATAAGCATAAACCAAAGTGAGATTGATTTTCTCTTGAGTTGTGATAGTGGTCACCTCACAGTGTATATATTGGGCAGATGTTTGTTTCACATGCACTTCATAAAACTCCTTCCTCCATAGTATCTAGATTCTCCCTCTTGGATTATCATGTAAATTAGTAACACTACCCCATCCTGGACAGATTCTTTGATAGACATTATCCACCTTTGGCTGTTTTATTTTGTGCTTAAGAAGACCAAGTAAACCTACTCTATATTTATTACAGAGGTGTTGCACATCCCTCTATCTACTTCTTCTATTTGATCCCCGGACGTTCCAGGCTGCTACATTCTCCAGGTTCATTGATGATTATAGTGACTTTCCCAGGTTCAATTGAGTTTTCTGAATCTCTCATTTCCACTACATCATTCCCTTCTGACATTCCAGCCTCCTCATTAAAAATCTTCCTACTTGATTTGGTTATCGTCACCTATTGTTCTTTCCCTTTTTGTTGATGTTCTCCACTTGGTTTGGTATTATGATTTGGCAGATTCACGTTCTTTTCATTAGGTGGCTCTGGTGGTTTTTCTTTGGCCTTCCACACCTGTTTTTGTTGTTTCTTTCTACACTCAAGCTCAGCATGTCCAAACCCATTGCAGTGTGTACACCGTATTGGTTTCCACTCATACTTTACCTTCTGTTCCATAACAATTTCTTTCTCATTTTCAAAATATATCATATCAGGCATCTTTTCAATTGTAATGTCAACCAGCGATTGAGCATAATGGACGCGTTCCTTTTGTACTGTCATCTTATCTGCCATAATAGGCTTGCCTATTAGGCTTGCTATCTTATTGAGAGCTGAGCTACTCCAGTATTTCAAGTCTAACTCTTCCAATTGCACCCAAATTGGGACAGTATCAATCTCTTGTTTACTATAATTCTGGTTAGTAGACCAAGGACTTACAATGAGGGGTTTATTATCAAAATGATAAACTCCTATTTCAACCATCTTATCCCTTGCCTCCACTGTTTGAAATTTAACTAAGAAACAACCATTTTGCATTAATAACACCTTTTCAATACCCATTTCCCCCCAAATTCGACGAATAAAACCATTCATAACAACAAAAGGGAGGTTGGCCCCTAGGACATTACATACCAGTGAGGAGCTCCAGTATTCAATCTCTGGTTGTACATCTTCTTCCACAATTCGGCCAACACTTTGCCCATTCTGATGCGTTGGTGCAGTAAATTGAAGTTTGCATCCCGCATTCTGTAGCTTAGTTATGTCGAACTTATCCCACACTGTGCCTGAAGTAACCGGAATCGGCTCCTGCTATCTTTCCTCTTGGTTTATCTCACTAGGGTTGGGGGATTTTTGGATTTTCTTTAAACACTCTTGCAACACAGAAATAATTGCCTCCGCTACTTCTGGACTCCCAATCATCGATTGGGCTTTTCTCAATAACACCCTAATCTCCGGTGTTATACCATCTGCTTTCGTCAATTTTTGACTAATTTGAGTAGTAGTATCTGGGCTAACTACACTTCCAGGAACCTTAACTTCAGTCAGTGAAATACTCTGCCGAGTCGGTGATGGGAGACTCGATGTAGTGACCTCCTTAGTTGAGGTGATGGTAGCTCCTTTTCTCTTCCTGGCCATGGCCCCTGCGCATGTTAGCGTATCATACGTAGAGAGAGAGAAGAGAGAAGAGTTTCCCTTGTATTTAATATATTTACTCGCAAAATTTAACAAGTTGTTAGCACATGAAGTCGAGAGAATAGAAAAGACATTGATTGAAACAAACGAGAAGCATTAGAACTTTAATCAAAAGTTGCACTCTGTACACCATATGTTTTGTACACATCATATGTCACAGAAGAATGAAGTTAAAAGAAACAGAAAAAAGCCAAAAAGGCCAATCAAGAAATTTAGTTCCTATATTTCCTCGCTTCTAAGACAAAATGATCAGAAAGACGACGAAATTTACCTCAATAAACTTAAAACATTTTGTGTTAATTTTCCAGCCAAAACTTGGAACTTTTTCTCCGGATTTTCCAGCGAGAAGCACCAATAACAAACACCAGAATCAAGAAAATGCACAGATGAATGTACAAAAGCAGAAAGTTAGAGAATAAGAAAACCTCACGAATAACCGATGACAGATTTAGTAGCTTGATAACAAAATGCAATCTGATTTCTT
Source organism: Buddleja alternifolia (assembly GCA_019426215.1). Classification (NCBI taxonomy): domain Eukaryota; kingdom Viridiplantae; phylum Streptophyta; class Magnoliopsida; order Lamiales; family Scrophulariaceae; genus Buddleja; species Buddleja alternifolia. The sequence continues at coordinate 20,431,866 of CM033402.1, forward strand.
AGTGTCATTAGAATAGACAAAACCCTGAAACCAAAAGTAAAACAGAAAGTTGAAGAAATTGATATAATGAAATAAGAAAAAAATGAACAATGAATATAACAGAATGAAGAAGCCAATCTAGATTTATCGCCTAAACACAATGGGCAGTCATGTATATTGTAAAATAAACCTGTCTCAAACACCACATTTTCAAATGATATTCATGAACTATTGTAAGAGATTCATTCGTTGTTTATGAACTCTATTACATATAGTTCTTCATTAGTAATTTCAATTTCTACACAAGCGTAGCTCTAATTCTCTGCCTTCTATTTATACGTGTACCAGTACTTATGTTTCTTCAATTTATCTATAAGTTAATTTATGTGCAGGTAGCCGCCGACAACACTAATTGATTTCTACATTAATGCTTTTGGTCAACATATACCACGGTCACGAAGGAATTTCTCATTCGTTAGGTTATGTATTTCGATTCGAAGAAAGGTCAAAAAGAAAACAATTACACATACATACATGTGAGGCCAAACTTCATAGCTCGAAAACAAAATGCAATCTGAACTCTCCGTATTTTCTCAGTTCAAAAATGTTCATGTTCCTAAATATTGTCATGTTAGCATTTTGTCACCATATGAAAGCGTATTTGAATTGAAGTAATTACCAGAAAAATAAAAAATAGAACTAAGTACATTTTCAATTACTTTTCAGCAATTACTAAAGATTTAAAGTTATCACACTATACCAAACTTTATCAGTAAATCTAAACCTTAGAAAGATAGAGACCAAAGTGTTTCAGTAGTCAAACATTTTAGAATTGAAGTTTTTATCAAACTCGAAATGTCAATCCTAAAAAAAAGAAGAACACATAACTCATTCTCTTTTTTCGAAGGTAACAAATATAGATCATTCTTGACACAAAAGGCAATATTCTTCTGAAGAAATTAAATAACCTATGTATTCCTGTTTGACCATTTTGAAATTTGAAGCAACACATACTTTCCCTTTTGCAGCCAAAACAGGAAAAGATGGGAGAAGATGCACATCACATATTCAACTGACAGCCAATCCCTTATCAATAAATTAAAAAAAAAAGACCCATTATAGGGTGAAGAAAAAAAGCACAACTCCAGTCCAGAGGACGTAGTCAATTTTTGAGTCTCTGAGACACCAGGTAACCTCAAGTCCCTTTTTTCAGAATCAATCTTTCAAGTTTAAAGATAACTCATACACAAGAAATTTAGATATAGCAAAGAGGCCGACAATAAGAAATCAACCGAATTTCGTAACTTCTATGTCAAAATAATCAAAATGCCAGCGAAGTATACCTTAACAAGCTGAAATTTTGTTCCAAATTTTCCGGCCGAAAGCACCAGCAAACTCATGCAAAGAGGCCGACAATAAGAAATCAACCGCAAACAAAAGCAAAAATTTGGATAAACGAGAAGAAGATATTCTCAAAATTACCGGTGATGAATTTTCCATCTTTGGAAGTCGGATCCGAGTGAATCCACGTCGTTCGGAAAGAAAGAGCAAAAGGTAAAAACAGAAAAACGACGTCGTTTTCGTACAGAAAAGAAGAAAAACAAAAAAAATTAAAAATTAAAGGGATGCGATCCGGTGCATCTTGCAACTGGGCGATGAAGACCTGCCTGTTGTTGCCCTTATATATAAGTACTATATATAAGTACTATATATATATAATTATTATTTTACATATCTTTGGCGATTTGTCACTGAAATTGTATTTTCTAGACAAGTAGATTTATAGATTGTGTAGCGTCACTCTTATTAATATTGCTAAAAATACAATATCATTCTCTAGATTTCTATTTGCCGTAACACACACACACACACACACACACACACATATATATATATATTATATTCTTTATTATTGGATATTAGAGACAAAATAATTACAATTTTTAGAAAAAGGATTATAAACAATTTATATAAGCATGTTTTCAATTTAACTTCATTATCCTTATATACACCCATAAAAAACATTTATATGTAAGAAAAAAGAATCATCAATATTGTTTCTATGATATTCTGGAGATTGCAAAATTTGCTATATACAAGTTTGGGCTTTCTCTAGTTTTTTCAGGCTCAGCTTTAATTCCACCTCTGAATCACCTCAGACTGATCCGATGGATGAAAACTCCGAGCAACCGCCGCCGTTAGCGGTGATTGAAGAGAGATCTATCAAAAAATTCAAGCGAGGCCCTCTGGACGACTTCGCTCAATCATCGATTGTGGAGGAACCAAATTCTACCTAGATGGACATGGAAGGGGGAGAAGCAGATCGAAATCAACCAAAATCTGATCTATGGAAATCTGGAAGACTTCAGAATACATGGAACTCTCAGACCGTGGAGCGTAAATTCTACACGGGTAAGGGGGAAAAGGATGAACTGGACAAGTGGACGAGCAAAACTGGCAAAACGGAAGTAAACCCAAAAACTTTTGGGGATACGTCGAACATTGTACCAAGATACACCATAACAGATGAACAAATGCGTGAGCTATCCAAACCCTACCGGAGAGTGTTGATAATCAAAGTGTTAGGGCGAAATATGGGCTATATCAAACTTCGCAGCGAAATATGGGCTATAGCAAACTTCGCACCAAAATCCGAACCTTATGGCAACTCACATATGATATTGCACCGGTGGATCATGGAAACGAGTACTATATGGTTCGATTCTATACTAAGGATGACTGTGACAGAGTGTTGGGAGAAGGACCTGTAAGGATCGATATGCCCCCACAAGCGATGCCAGCGCAACGGAAGAATTAAAGTATATAAAAACACATATATAAAAGCATCCCAAGCTAGGGGGTCGAAGTAATGCACAACAAAAACTAAAATGCGAGTAAAGGGGTTTTAAACCGATTACAAGATTTGGAGTTTTATTAAAGTGAGGGTTGTTGGGATCGGTACAACGCCCGGGGACGCCGAGCACAGCGGAAGACATATAATTGAAAAAAATAAAGCGGCATTCCCGAAATTAGGGCTAGGTAGACATGGTACCATCGGATTCAAAATTATCCTAGAGATTAGTTTGCTCGTGTTTACCTCTTGAAGACTAAAAAGCAGCAACGTCTTTTTAAGCAACTCTCTGCTATACCTCTCCGGATTGGATTTGCCCTAGCGCCCCAAGTGTTGCGCCTCTAACTTTATCCACACCTTAGCTCGTACCCTCAATTATTTCCACCAGTGCTAGCACGGAGAATATCGAATCTTGGCTTATGAAGTGGATAGGAATATATTTTGGTGTTCTTCGTACTCAATACATGAGTTGGAAGAATATATCGTAAAAGAGGTGGAAGAGATAGAGAGAAAGTATTGAAACTTTAAACCTTGTTTTTATTTTATGAAAAACTCTTGAGAGAAACTTAAAATTAGTTGAGTAAAAATTAATTTTAAAATACAACAACACACACACACACACACACACACACACATATATATAGAGCATACATGCCCAACACACACACACGCCTTAGTGTGTATGTTCACACGTGTGATATATGTATGTATGTTATTTTATTTAGTTTCCATTCTTTCTCAAACTCTCTTCCTTAATTAATTGGATATCTTTCCAACTAAAAGATATTTCCATATATATTTGATATATATCAAATATATCATATCTTATCAAATAAGATCTTTCCATATCAATTAGTTACCTAATTAATTAGAATAGATCCTACTAAATATATTATAGGATAGATATATATATATATATATATATATATACATAGACTTGGCGAAAAAGATAAATTCTCCACCAAATCTATACACACATATACACGCCCATGTGCATAAAATATATATATATATATACATTTATTTCCTCTTTCATATATATATATATATTAATTAATTAGACCACTAATTAATTAACTAGTCTTTCCCAATTTAATATTCCAATATTAAATTATAATACTATTATTAATTAAGACCACTTAATTAATTTATTCTCTTTTTCTGATTAATTAATTCCAATTAATTCATCTCTCCATTAATTTACGAAGAATTAACTAGCCAATAGGTATTACACTAAGTATTGAGTGTGACCCCTTAGGCTCATTAACAAGCTAGCAATAAGTTCTTCCATAGGCTAGATTAATTATTCATAATAATTAACTAGGCCTTGGATTAATTTCACCAATTAACCCAAGGCACCTGTTGGTCGTGGTTCGATGTCTAGCAACGTCGCCACTACTGATGTTAACGATGAAAATGAAAACCTCTCCAGGTTTCGATCTTTGTGTGAGTTGAATCCCTTCATCTTTTTCCCGTCTAAGACCTAGGGTTTGGCGACGGTCGAAACCCTAATAGTCTCGAAAACTATGACTATGTTGGTTCAACTAATGATCCAGTCTTCTAAGCAGGGATCACCAATCCCTCCATAAGACAATGCTCTGGCCAGAGACTTTTTGATCATTCAGTTTCACTCAACAACATAGGAAATACCGGGTACTTATGACCTTGGATGAATCCCCTCCGACTGTCAATTGTTCCGCTGTAACTACCAGACTATACCTAACATACACGCCATATGACTCTCCTAGAGTGCACGTGCATATTAAAGCAGAGTGGGTAGTACTCTTTCCAATGACATCTTAGGTCTAAGGATTATCTCATACGTCGAAAACCAAAGGACTCCAAGTTCGACAGTACCAACGAGGAATCCTTGCGTGGCCGTTCAATCCCATACCAAAGTATGGATCTTCATGCGTGTATTGTCTATACTAGCTATTGACAATCGAACACGTCAACCTCTTGGAAGAGTTACACATATGAACAAGTCTTGGCGAGGCCAGTGATATCCCACATGTCACAACCTCTATGACTTGGAACAATATTTAGGATTACAGTCTTTGAGAGCATTCCATATATTTTCCCCGACCGCTCCCCTAACCATATGTAATCCATAAGATCTTTATCTATACTAACACTACTTATAACCATAAAAAAGCATTCCATAATAGGTTTGATATAATCTAAATGATAAGACTGATACAGTGTTAATGTTTAAGCCAACAGATGGCTCGCTGGGCACATAACACCTTCAATCTCCCACTTGCCCAAGAGCCCATTGTTCCCACATAGGTACATCGTCCAGATGACCTATTGATCACAACTACTACTCAAGGGTTTTGGTGAAAGGGGTTTGCCACGTTTCTGTCGAGTTGACCTGTTCCACTCGAACGTCGACTCTGATCAAATAATCTCTCAGATTATTCGTTTTGCCACTAGGTATGTCTAGATAGTTGGTGAGACCTCTGCTCTTTTATTAAGAGCTTACACCCTCATTGATAATCATAGTATTTATGTACTTGATATTCGATTGGCAGAACCTCATAGGTTCACCTATCTAACTACCTTTTATCACCGCATTCTTATGCGTGACCTAAATGGTAGAGTTAGCCTCTGTCTCTTCTTAAGAAACGTCCTCAGCCTTTACTTTCCCATTTAGTTTAAAACAAATCCTCGATCATCACTTAAGTTCATGTGTTAAGATTAGAGCCTCTAGTTTCAATTTTCCCATGTTGTTATTCAATGAAGAACACCAATCTAATCCATTGGATCAAATAGGGGTTCGACTATATACATGAGATGCATTAGTCAACACCAATTTAAACTCATAGAATTGCATCTACCTTTCGGTTGTGCTTTACAGGAAGAATTACCTTTTTTCTTCCATATTGAGCTTAGTTAACATAGTATCTATGGGTTTGGACAGAAAGGATTATGGCAACCCAATGGTCCGCACATATTGCTATCTTTGTGCAATTGGGGTGTCTTTCCCTTTTAAGTCCATTTTTGGAAAATTGAGATGATGATCATATGTACGTTACTCATGTAACGTTACCAACATATGACACTAACAAGCCAGTTGTATACCTATTAACCTTTGGAGCTTATGTTCAGAAAAGGTTCAATCAGTGGATTAATCTTTGAAGAACTTACGCTGTTAGGCTGACTTCCACTATTTGTCAAGATTTCTTGACTTTCGTCATACTCTCTGTCAGAATTTTCGTCTCGAAGGGTATGGAACTTGTGTTCATAGGTTTACAAGTTTACAAGTCTATTTAGTTTAACTGCCAGTGGTGTTTATGTTTATTGAGTCCTTAGTTTTCATTACTATTCTCATTCTTTCATAAAAGAATTCCTTCACCTTGAAGGTAGGATATCATGAAACGATCCCTTTCGTTCCAAGTGTAATGAACACGATGATACTCATAAACACAAGACAAGAGGATCTATTATCCTCAATTGCTCCCACTGTTTGCTTGACACAAGTAATACTTTTCACATCCTTGATGTGTGTGGTTTCCATGTCACATCTAATGTGACTATTTTAGGTTTACACTCATTATTCTATGCCTAATAGATTAATATGCTTGCATAGGTTATTACCTTGGCAGCTAGATCAATGTACACATTTGTTGTGTGATATAAGTCAAATGTTGTGAAGATAGCTTGTCATAAGAACTAATTGCAGAACCATAAATAATAAAAAAACATTTTCAATAAAAAACTTGAATCTCCACCCATAAACTAAGGTGGAGTAAAACACGGTTCATAACATTAATTCAAAAACATGATAAAAACATTCTTCAAAACATTGTCTCATAATTTAAAAACGACAATTAAATGATTTCTTGTCCTTCAGCCTCAGCCGCGAAAAACGCCTCCTTGGCATCTTCAGGACTACAACCTCATTTCTTTGATCCTTGCTTCTTCCCACCATCTGCAATCCATTGCATAAGTGAGTACCTTAACAGTGTCATAACACTTAAGAAACACAGTTAACTAACGAGTTAACTTTACAACAAATGTACCTTTAGTGCGCTCACGAGGAGGCTCAGGGCATTGATCTTTCCAGTGTCCCTTCTTCTTACAGTTAAAGCACTTCCTAATTTTCCATTTGACCTTCTGATACCGTCCTTTGCTTGCAGCTCGTTACCTTTTTTCTTCTTCTTCTTCTTCTTTCCCTTCTTGCTTTTCTTGTTACCAAAAGCGGGAGATGAAGAAGTGTCAGCAAGAAGCACAGGATTAGCCTTCTTGACCGTTGCCTCAGCAATTCGCAACATGTCCAATAACTCAGGAAGAGTGGCAACCAATTGGTTCATGTTGAAATTCACTACGAACTGATCGTAGGCATGAGAGAGCGACTGAAGTACTAAATCAATAGCTAAGTCAGGATTTATCGGAACCTCCATCTCATTGAGCTTGTTCACCAAGGCAATCATTCTCAAGACATGGTCGGTGACCGATGTTATTTCAGTCATGCGAGCTCTGAATAACTCGCGAGAGACAGCAAACCTCTCACGGCGTGTCTTAACGCCGTACAGCTCTTCCAGTGCAAAAACAATCTCTGATGCGTGTTCCACAGTCTCAGACTGCCTCTGCAACTCATTAGTCATGGAGGTAAGAATGAGACAACGCACATAGATATCGTCTTTGTGCCATTTCTCATGCGCATCACGAGCAGCCTTTGGAGCACTTGCCTTGGGTGCAGGCTCAATAGGCTGAGTTAAGACATAGTCAAGACTTTCAGATTGCAGCAGAATCTTAAGGTTGCGATACCAGTCAAGGAAGTTCGGCCCATTTAGCTTATTAGTTTCAAGGATTACCGAGAGTGGAGTTTTAGCCATTTGACTGTTACTTTATGAAAACAGAAAAACATTAGCATTCAATCATAGATTACATCCACATGAAATTATGGAAATTTTAACTTCATGTGTGCTCCCACTATTTTTTCGATTTCCATCACCCCACTGACAGAAAAACTGGAAATGCAACCATTTCCAGTGGGCTTGAGCGTCAAATGTCCCGACCTCATTCCACGACTCGTGAGACAATGGGTGGTAACATTGAACAGGCACGACGGCCCCATCTACATCCAGGTGGTTCTTGAGATGTTTGCCTCACATTTCATGTACATCCCGAGAACATGATGCAACCGTACACTAATCTGTGTTTAAGTCCATCTCATCAAATTCTCACACAATAACAGTGCCCAAGGTAGTCCCACGACTCATGGACGACTCCTTGGGTAGACTGAGATCCATGTGCACTTCTAGTATGACCGCCTATCATAGTAGAAGGCCTAGTTGTAAGATTACTACACTTAACTTGCCACCATTCCACGACTCGTGAGATAATGATGACAAGCTGCGCTATTCCCTCTCACATCTAATGTGGAAGGCAATGGATCTAATCAAGGGGATTCTGGGTCCCCGATTTATCCATTTATGGACTTAATATGAATATGGGGTATTTCACATACAAGGTCTCACCATATTCAGTTATTTATCTTTCTTAGGTGATCATGCAACAAAGCATACCAAATACAAGATACTAACGATAAATAACAACAAGCATGCTATACACAAAGCGGTAAATGTGATCCTAGTCAAGCCAATCCTAAAAACACCCCGAGCCATCAAGGTGTTGACTAATCTAATTTAAAGACCCAGACCCTACACTAAGGTCTTCACAGCTCCTCGAGCTTGAGCATCCCCATCATCGTCTTCAAGATGCCTCCATCTCCGTCTTCAAATTACAACAATACAATAGAAAAAGAAACCTCACCCTCTCATGTACATAAAATGAAAACATGGCACGCAGGCCTCAAATCAAAACGACTAGTCTATGGCTCGACCCGGATCACCACATAATCACATAATACATGCTTGCATCATGCTTTTATAAACATAAATTTACCATCTTTAATTTAAGATAATCTAATTCAATTAGTGGACCAATTAGTTATTTTCTAAAAAACAAATTTCAGAAAATCCCATGGAAAATCATAATTCTCCATTAACCTGAAAATTAATTCAATTTCCAAAACTCTAATATTATTGTATTCTAGGAATCACTTCATATCAGATTAATTTTTCAAGAACTAAATAATAATTACAAGTTTTGAAAAATCAATGAAAAAGTCCACTTTTCCATTTAATCCGAAAAGGCCCAATTTCAAAAATCACTTATTTTATTCAATTTTCAAAGTCCATAAAATACCAATTTTATCTCATACTTGGAATTCAACTAAAACTCATATTCTTTGAAAGTCCATGAAAAAGTCCACTTCTTCACTTAATCATAAAGGCCCCAAATTTAAAAACTCAATTTCATTTTAATATCGAAAGTCAATAAAATACCAATTTTATTTCGACCTTTGAAAATTTAAATGAAAATTCATATTTTGAAAAAACATGAAGAAATTCATTTCTTCAAAGAGAGGCCAATTTGTAGTTCAATTTTATTCTAATTTCGAAAGTCAATAAAATACTAATTTTATTTCGTCCTTTCAAAATATAAATAAATGAATCATATTTTCGAAAATCCAATTTTATTTTAATTTCGAAAGTCAATAAAATATCAATTTTATTTCGTCCTTCCAAAATCTAAATAAAAGCCCATTTTCAAACACTCAATTTTATTTTAATCTCGAAAGTCAATAAAATATTAATTTTATTTCATCCTTTCAAAATATAAATAAAAGCCCATGTTTTTTGAAAAGTCCAATTTTAGGTCCAAGCCCAAAAATATATTCAATTGCATTTTAAGCCCAAAACATAAATTACAAAATAACCCCACAGGGCCAAATTGCAATTTACCAAAATTCGGAAAAACCCTAGGATGCATAACCTTGTGGGCTGTCATCGATACGGCGGCCCGTTCTTGATCACACGGGGCAACAGCCGCGCTGTCCCCAGAAATTGTTCTGTCGCGCATGTCAACGCTGTTCCGGACAGCGCCGCCCGCGGTGGCGGTGTGACCGTCGGGCTGCTGTTCGCGTTCCACGCAAATAGCTCCCTTGCTGTCGGCGCGTGGAGTCGCAACAACTACTCGCTGTCCATCTTCATGCACCATCGTTCACTCACGACGACGACAGCGGGTGTACTCTCGGGATGGCGCGTGAGCGCAATCGCGGGATCAAGCGCGTTTTCTCTCGTATTCTCGTGCATGGTGGTACACGAATCCCGTGTGCCATTTCATGATACAAAAATGTAGCAATCCAAGTTTTGTCAAAACGCAATTTTCAGATTTCGAAAAAACCCATTTTTCAGATCCAAATCAATTTTCAGATCTAAACGATTTTAATTGGTCCAAAAATAATGTTGGTCCCAAGTGGTATACGAAAGGGTCTAGAAGGGGGGGGGTTGAATAGACCCTGAAGTCTTTTTTGACTTCTTAAAAATTCGTATTACTTTGAAGTATTTGAACGCTTGACAAGTTTAAGCGCTAGATGTGGCGCTTGAAAAACGTTAACTTAGACTCGGTGATTTCAACGCTTACCAGAGTAGGGCAGAGTTTAATCACTAAATCAGAGTTAGCACAGCGGAAGTATTTTATAGCTTAGCGTTCAGTTAATTATTCGAAAGTAGTCGCTTAGTTGTTTTAAGACTTTATCAGAATGTATGCAGTAGGAATAGTAAAGCAGTAACACAATGAATGCTTAAAGAGGTAAATGACACAAGATATTTGTAAGGTTCACTGGGTGATGTAATCCCAGCTACGTCCTTCTTCTCCTTTTATCAGGGAGGTTTTCCACTATGATGATTATCGAAGAGTCACACAGAGACTTCTACAAGATAGAGGGAGATTGGATATGATCTTGGAACTCCTTGGTCACACAGATTTCAGCTCCACTAAAGATCTTCTATCCCCTTGCTTCTTTCACTCAGAAATGGTGCAAGTTACTCTTGATCTCGGAACTCCTTGGTCACACAGATTTCAGCTCCAATAGAGATCAACTTCAACAAGCTTCTTTTACACAAAAATGTTGCTTGCAAGTCAACCAGCTTTCTCACTCAGATGAAAGGTGTTGATGGTTTTGGTCACGGGTTTGTTTGTTTTTGGAAAGTTCAAACAACTTGGGGATATCTCAATGGTAGTATAGGTTCTTCTTAACAAGAGATTTGAGATATGGGTGACTGTCTCTGGAATATTTGTGAAAAGCTTATATGGATATTTGGCTATGATTTTTAGTAAGCTTTTCTTTCAACAAGGTAGGTATTTTTGTGTGTCACACACCCTTTCTTGTATTTTGAAAGAGCTATTTATAAGGTATTGGTGGTTTTTGTCCGTTTGACTCGGTTGGAGTCTCGTTTCCCCAAACATTCCTTGAGTTCAGACATTTCTAACTTTGGGTATATTTAATTGGTTAGGCATGGTCTTGGTTTCATAAATCTGACAGTCTAGGTCAAAGATATGGCTTGCCCATAAGTTATAGTGCTTATATTTTAATAGCACTTATCCGACTTTTAATGCATCTTGTCTTATTTCCGTTGGAAATAATTCGTCCGTTTGATTCATGCATTTTTCTAAGTCTTTGGATGGTTTTGGGTCTGAATTCTTTTTCAGGTTACGTTCTTTGTAGGTTGTGTTGGTTTAACCTTTTTGGACGCTTTCTGAAGAGAATAGTTATTCTCGTGTATTGGACAGACGCTTGGACTGATCCTGACTTTCTTTTCTTTATTTCAGACGCTTACTCTTCAATCTTGTCTTGATGGTCTCACTGAGAATTCCGTCATTTCACTTGATGTTGAGTATTCGTCCTGAGTTATCCATTCGTAGTTTGAGCACTGGGATAATCCCTAAAGCGTTTGACGGACGCTTTAAGATATCTTTATCCATTGTAGCTTTAGACGCTTGATCTTCACCTTCATCACTTGGTAGACTCACCCAGAATTTTCCTAAGTGTTTTAGTGTCACATACTTAGTCTAAGGAATTCTACAAAGATAAATACTATAAGCCTAAGATAAATAAGCTTTCAGGTACTTATACATAACATTCTATGAAAGCTTTTACACTTTTCGGAGTCTAACAGAAAGTCCTATTTGTCATCATCAAAACATCTAATATGAAATTCCTAACAATTTCCCCCTTTTTGATGATGGCAGTACTTATTTGGTTCAAGCGTTAGATACCTGAAGGTTAGCGTAAGTTAGTAAGTTAGTTTGAGCTTTAACGAGATGTTTCAGCTGTAAAATGCATTTTATATATATATTTCACAGTACAGGCATTTTACAACTAAAAAGAGAGAGGCACAAGTAAAAGTTAAGATCGTGGCTTGATCTTGTATCTCTTAGTCATTTCAGCACGGATTGCTTCAGTTATCTGATCTTCTAACGTCATCATTGCAGCATGATCTTTACTGATTATGTGCTTGTTTTCTTGAACTTGTCGTGCCTTATAGGCAATGAAGTGTTTATCCCATTCCTCTGGACTGATGCCTATGTATCGTAGGCAAATTCTGAAGGTTTGGTCGAAGTCAGAAATTTTTCTTTCTAAGGCTAATACTGCTTGATCAGTTGGTTCTGGAATTGATGCTCTGAGAAGAGGAATGTCAAACTGTTCAAGCAGTGCTCTTGAAGGCAATGGAAGAGTTGGATAGAGCACTCTGGGAGTTTCTTTCTTATTGGACGCTTCAACCGATGTGGTTACCCAAGAGGGATAGGGATACCTTGGTTCTGCACTCAGTGTGAGAGAAGTATCAATGTGTTGACGCTTGGATGGTGGAGGAGGAACTTGATCTTTAGATGTTGACGATTTCCTCTTTTCTCCCTTCTTTTCCCCTTTATTGCCATCATCAGTCTGTATGAAATGCTGAGTAAGAAGACTGACTTGAGCAGCAATCTGAGCGACAGAGGCCTCAAGAGTGGTTAGACGCTGGTCGAAATGTTCTTTCATGACCAGGAGTTGAGCTTGATTAGCGTCTGTGAGAGAGGTCTCGAGAGCCGTGAACCGGTCTTGTAGATCATTGGTTAAAGCCACATGACTTGCCTGAGTAGCTGTAGATAGTTGCTGTATTTGAGTGAGGCATTCAGTCATGGACGGTTGAGCGTGGGGAAGTGCAGGGCGGACTTGAGGCTTAAAACGAGATGTGTGTTTGAGAAATTCAATAGGTACTTGATTAGTAGGATCAAATACTGTTCCTCGAAGCTCTGGAGCAGTGTTGGACTCGGTGGATGCAGTAGAGTCGGATTCAGTTGGACTGGGAGAATGAGGCGCTTGAGGTAACTCTAATAAGCGCTCAGGAGCAGGTAACAGTTCAGCTGGTGCTGCAGGAAATTCTGATTCTATTCGGCTAAAGTCCGTAAACCGAAAGTCCAAGCTGGCAAACGGTTCATCTGCATATGGATACGTAGCAGTCTGCAGAAGTTCATTCAAATGTAGAGTGGGGAGATAAGTACCTTGAATGAAAGTTCTGATAGGACTATCCAGTGCCCTGATATACAATGGCCCGAGGATATCCAGCACATGAGTGGGAAAGAGTTTGGAGGGCGCTTTGCAGATGGAGAATAAGGCATCTGGGCAATAGTGTTGTGAGAAGCCAATTAGCCGATCTGTTGGAAGAGTCTTCGGTTTCCGAGAGTCGGGAACGCGGAGCCGGTAATACTCTTCCAAGTATGGGTAGATGGCTGAAGCAAGCGCTTGAGATCTTTCTAGCAGCGATAAACCAAAATCATAGTGACTGGAGACTTCTTGTCGAATAGACGGAAGAAGTGGATATCCTCTGAAAGAATTGATCCGAGAGCCATCCCATTGTCGCAGATTGTCTGTGAAGATTTTGTCGAATAGAGAGACTGGAGGCATAATTGCCATCATGAGAGAAAAGTTGTCTTCACAGTGGCTAGGGGTGCAGTTCAGACAGGACATGGGAGAAGAACCGCTGGTGGACGCTTGATCATCAAAGCGTAGAGAAGAGTTGACCAGTTTGTGCAACGCTTGTCTTAAGCGGTGTTCAGGTTGATGGCGGATCAGAGGCAGCTTCAGAACGGGTCCAAGTCTATGCTGGCGCTGCGTCAGCATGTAGCGTGCAAATTTGGTCCTTTTATCATGAATCCCTATTCCGAACAGATGGGGAGCACTAACCAAGTCTTCAAATTTATACGTGTCACCCATGTAAGCTTCAGCCCATCTTATCTCAGTCATACAATACTCAGTTCCTGCATTAAGTATAGCACGAAACCCTTGGTGATGAATATCACAGATGGATTCAAAACGATACCTGTCGGGTTGGTAGTTAGCGTTCCAGACGCAGTCAAAATATGCATCGGTTTCAAGTTGAATCATCTCGGCCAGGGATGCTGGACGCTCACCGGCATGTACTCCTTTATTCTTCCACAGGAGGAGAGGATTAGCTGAGCGCTTGTTTTCCTCGCTTTTGACCAGTGTTAGAGAGTGAGAATAGCCTTCTCTGTTTAGTAGCTCTTCCGTTGGGTTCAGAAGCTGATCCTGACGCTCATAGACTCTGATGTTGTAGTCGCGGAGAGCGAAGCCAGTGGGTTTGCTTGTCCCACAGTCCAGATAATAAGCTAAGTCAACATCAGCTCTAGGAGTCGTGCCTCCTTGCCGCTGTGCTTGGAGAGTGACGGAAGCCGGGATGTGTGTGGGAGTCTTCCCGAGTTCAAGCGCTGTGTAGTAAGCTTCATCAGCTGGGGTGGAGGCTGTATTAAAGAGAGTGTTGCGTACAGCCAGATCAAACTTTATAAGCTTGGCGATATCATTTTCGGCATTGATAAGACTTTCTTCATTGTAACCTGCAGGTATGAAGTTCTCTGCGGGCGCTGGAGGCAAATAATCGACTGAGTGATCGATAGTCTTTGAGGGATCCAGCTTGAAGAAATGTCGATGGATCACAACGTCGTTAGCATCGCTCTGACCTTCTGAGCGTGCCTCTGTTGTACTAGGTAATGCAAGCAATGGTTGAGCCCTTGGGATTTCAGGTTCATCCGGCTCGAGATTTGTAGATTCGATGGCAGCTTCATGTGCGATGGACACAATTTGGGTCATATCAACATCCAGATGGACATCAACTGGTGTTTCGAAGGATGATATCGGGACAGCAGCTATGGCTTGATCTATTTGTGTAGCCTCAGAAGAGATGGCAGCAGTTGGACGCTTACGCCTCTTGAAGATACGCTTCACATTTATACCTTCGGCGGGGAACGCTTGAGTCTGTGGAACTGCAGGTTCTTCAAAGTCAATATTTTTGAGAACCTTTTCCAGATCTTTCCGACTAATGAGGGGTATAGAATCCTCGTCATCTTCATCGCTTTTGATAGGTTGAGCCTTGGGCTTTCGAGGAGCCCGTTTCTTTGTGACAGTGGGACGCTTCACATTATGTTTGGCTTTTGCCTGATCTGGACGCTCAACCTCCTCATCTGACGCTGCTCGGACAACTTGGCGCTCAGAGAGAGGCTTAGCAGCACCTCCAACTTTGGGTGGATTGAAAAGATTATTAATGATTCTTGGCCCATAGAACTTATGCTTGGCCACGGTGACTCCTGCTGAAGAGGTGCATTCTGCTCGGAAAAGTAGATCACTTAAAACTAGACCATAAGATCTGTTTGAAGTGCGTAGACTGTCTCTGAACCTGCTGAATATATAGGCGCTCCAGTTGATTTTTATCTTGAGTAGGATGGCAGTCATCATCTGGAACTGGGTTGGGTTGATTTTGTCGAAGGTTCCCACTCTGCATTCTATGTTTTTACTGCAGAAATCAGCCAAGACTCGATACCTGTTCACTATATCTTTCTTCTCAAAGTACGGTTTGTATGGAACATCATCGTAAGCGCTAATCTGAGTCCAGACTTCTTGAATTTGTTCTTCAGTGATAGTGTCTAAAGTGGCTCCAGCATTAGGTAGAGAGAAATTCTGGGCAATAGAGGCCGCAGAGAGGAGTGAACGTCTTTGATTCCTTCTTGGAGACAGGAAACAAACAAGTGATGGAAGTCTCATCGTCAGACAGTCGAGCATTTCTCCAGAAAAATTCTAGTTCTTCAGGAAACATATACGAGTATTTCGTGAGAAATTTCTGAAGCCCAGCCTCTGCTACAGAATCCATTATTTCCGTTAAATCAATTTGGGGGTTTTCATAGAGAAACTTCCAATCAACTATAAGGCCTTCAGTGATCTTGACAATAACTTCAGCGGTTCCAGCAGTAGCTTTCTTGGGTGCCATTAGTGAGCAGTAGACAGAGATTACGAAGGAAAATTTTTCGTTTTTGAAAAAGAGAGAGACTTGTTTTTGCACGAATGTAATAGAGTATAAGAGTGTTTGTGTTCTGCAGAAACTTCAATTTGAATGTTCG
Source organism: Buddleja alternifolia (assembly GCA_019426215.1). Lineage (NCBI taxonomy): Eukaryota > Viridiplantae > Streptophyta > Magnoliopsida > Lamiales > Scrophulariaceae > Buddleja > Buddleja alternifolia. Next base: position 20,447,998 of record CM033402.1, read on the forward strand.
GTGTGTTTGAAGTTTGAGATGTTGACACGTGGAGGAATATAAATCTCAGCCATTAAAATATAACTGTGGACGTGAATTTAGATTAAATAGGCACGGTTTCTTTTAGTAACTGCCACATATACTATTTTGAAGTCCGATTAAAAGTTTGAAACAGAGACTGAGAGTGATACGTGTGCCCATGAAAAGCGGATACGTTCTTTATGAAAACTGTTCGGGAATCATAATTTTGAACACTATTCAAATGCCCGCCAAAAATTTGTTAAAGCGTCCGGACCTATTCAGAATGACGCTTGAAACAATTTAGTGTTATGTGGACGCTTGAAAATCTTGAGAGTCTCTTTCAAGTAACATGTTGTGCTTTAGCGGTCATTGTAACATATAGAATTATTCCTTTCAGGGTGTATATGAGGACACAGTTTCCCAGTACTTATCATTAGGTCTTGGTAGTAGTGTTTTACTTTTGGTTTAAAATATTCAGCGCTGGTTGTATTCGTCTAAGATACATGGTAATTGTACTGACGCGTGTACATGTGCTGAACCATCTTTGAAAAACGTGATGAGTACCCATGGGTTTTCTTGAGCGAAGGGTGAGGAATGTCAAGTCAGCATTAATTGCATTGATTGACTAATCCACTTTCTCGTTTTAGCGTAGGGTAATGTACGCTTGCTTTTAAAAGGGTCTTTTTACTAACTGCTTTAGCCGGGAATAAAGCTAAGCGTTTAGTTTATTTTGAAAGAAGTGCAGACGCTAAGACAGATTTGTGTAATAAGCGTCAAAAAGGTTTTAAGTGTATGGTGCTAAGTGCGTATGACCGATGCAAGGGAAAACATTTTTGGTCATATTCACTTAGGTATAGTTAGCTCCTTTAAGGTTCCCCCTATGTAGGTTCCCCATAAATTTCATAACATACAGTGAATTCCCCCTAAATTTCATGCCTAACAAAAGTATGATGTTTCGAATGATTAAGCATTTAGATCAATCATACCTAGTTCACTTCTTAACGTGAGAAAACGTTGTTCGTTAAGCGCTTTGGTGAAGATATCTGTCAGTTGCTTTTCTGTACTAATGAAGTGCATGGAGATATCTTTCTTTTGAACGTGGTCACGTAGAAAGTGATAGCGAATGTCAATGTGTTTGGTTCTAGAGTGAAGAACTGGATTTTGAGTCATTGCTAAGGCGCTTTGATTGTCACAATGGATAGGAGTTGGATCTAAGATTATTCCATAATCTCTAAGTTGTTGCCTCATCCAAAGGATCTGTGCACAACAGCTTCCAGCGGCTATATACTCAGCCTCAGCGGTGGAAGTAGCGATGGACTGTTGCTTCTTACTATGCCATGAAATTAGTCTATCACCTAGAAATTGACATGTTCCACTAGTACTTTTTCTATCTATTTTGCATCCTGCAAAATCTGCATCTGAATAACCAATTAGTTCAAAAGGAGAATCCCTAGGATACCATAAGCCCACATTTTGTGTGCCTTTTAGGTACTTAAGGATTCTTTTAGCAGCAATTAAGTGTGATTCTCTAGGATCAGCTTGAAATCGTGCACACATGCATACTGAGAAGATAATATCAGGTCTACTAGCTGTAAGATAAAGAAGTGATCCAATAATACCTCTATAGTTAGTGATATCAATTTTCTTTCCATTATCGTCTCTATCTAGCTTAAGCGTTTGGCTCATTGGAATTTTTGAAAGTGATGCATTTTCCATACCAAATTTCTTGATCATATCTCTAGTATATTTAGTTTGATTTATGAATATGCCATTAGGGAGTTGTTTAACTTGTAATCCTAGGAAGAAAGTTAATTCACCCATCATGCTCATTTCAAATTGATCTTGCATCATTTTTGAAAATTTCTCACATAGACGCTTATTGGTAGATCCAAATATAATATCATCAACATAAATTTGAACTAGGAGAATATCTTCATTATGGGTAATTTTGAATAACGTTGTGTCAACGCTGCCTTTTGAAAAGCCTTTACCTATAAGGAAGATAGAGAGAGTGTCATACCATGCTCGTGGTGCTTGTTTAAGACCATAGAGTGCCTTGTCCTAATTTGTAAACCATGCTTTTCCCATGGTTGTTGATGAATCCTGGTGGTTGCTCCACATATACTTCTTCTTGGAGTTTACCATTCAGAAATGCACTCTTTACGTCCATTTGATACACTGTAAATTTGTTAAATGCTGCAAACGCTAGAAACATGCGGATTGCTTCAAGTCGGGCAACTGGAGCGTATGTTTCATCAAAGTCGATGCCCTCTTCTTGACAGTATCCCTGAGCTACGAGTCTGGCTTTGTTTCTAATCACAATCCCATTCTCATCCATTTTGTTTCTATAGACCCATCTAGTTCCAATGACCCCTTGGTGGGTTGGTCTTGGTACTAGCGTCCATACCTCATTTCTTTCAAATTGGTTTAGCTCTTCTTGCATGGCTTCTATCCAACTTGGATCGTTAAGCGCTTCATCCACTTTCTTTGGTTCCATTTGAGATAGGAAGCTTGCAAACATGGCCTCATTTATTGTAGCGGCTCTCGTTCTAACGGGTGCTCCAATATCTCCAATAATTAGTTCTGGTGGATGGTTTCTGAGCCATTTTCTGTCTGGTTGGAACGAGTTAAGGGATTGATCTAACGTTTGATTAAACTGTGTAGGCGCTTGACCAATTCCTTGCGTAGGCGCTTCAGTGTTTGTAGATTGAATTTGCTCTTGATGAACATTCCCTTCATGATCATCAGCGTTTCTTGCAATGTCATCGTTGATGTCTTTACGAGTAGTCTTAGGATTAGGTATAATGATTTCATTATCTGCATCAATATCACTATCATCACACAGATTGATTTGTGACGCTTGTTGAGATAAATCTTCAATTCCTGCATCATTAATATTAACCTTACTCGGTTCTTGGTTAGCATCATCAAACACAACATGAATGGATTCTTCAACCTTCGATTTGATCTTATTTAAGATGCGAAAACTCTTTCCATTTTTGGCGTAACCTAGAAAGATTCCTTCATCTGCTTTAGGATCAAATGTCTTTAGGCTTTGAGAACCATTGTTATGAATGAAACATTTTGAACCAAATACATGAAAGTATGAAACATTCGGCTTACGTCCCTTCCATAACTCATATGGAGTCTTTTCATGTTGCTTGTTGATCATACACCGGTTCTGAGTGTAGCAAGCAGTGTTAATAGCTTCGGCCCACAACCTTTGAGGCAGCTTAGACTCGGCTAACATAGTCCTAGCGGCTTCTTTAAGCGTTCTGTTCCGTCGTTCAGCAACTCCATTTTGTTGAGGTGTTCTAGGTGCTGAATACTCATGAAGTATTCCAAAGTCTTTACAAAATTTCTCAACAATATGGTTAGTAAATTCAGTTCCTCTATCACTTCTAATTCTTGTTACTTTTAGATCTTTTGAGTTTTGTAGTTGACGAATTAGAGAGGTGAGCTTGGCACTAGTTTCATCTTTAGATGCTAGAAATTCTACCCATGTATAGCGTGAAAAATCATCAACTATTACTAGTGAATACTTTTTACCACTAACGCTCATGATTTGAATAGGACCAAACAAATCTAAATGTAGTAATTCAAGTATTCGAGAGGTCGATAGATGAAGCTTCTTCTTAAAGGATGATTTAACTTGTTTACCCATTTGACAGGCATCACATAAGCGATCTTTATTAAAGGAACCTTTAGGTAATCCCTCTACGAGATTTAGAGATATTAATTGAGAGATTGTTTTGAAATTGAGGTGATTCATTTTTCTGTGCCATAACCAACCTAATTCGTTTTGATTCTTAGCTACGAAACATGTAGAGTTGTTATCTAATGTTGAATCCCAATCTACTAAGTATACATTGTTTGTTCTTCTTCCTTTTAATTTGGTAGATCCTGTCTTAACATCGATTATCTCGCACAAGTCACTAGAAAATTTAATCTCAAAGCCTTTATCACAGAATTGACTTATGCTTAGGAGATTATGTTTAAGACCCTCAACATAGTATACATCATTGATCATGATGTTCCCCCTATGCATGATACCTATACCTTTAGTTTTACCTTTAGAATTATCACCGAATATAACTTGAGGACCATTGGTTGCACGATAGTTGATCAAGAGATCCTTTGATCCAGTCATGTGTCTCGATGATCCACTATCTATGTACCATACTGAAGCGTCGGTGTTGGCTCTAGGTACCTGCATTCAAAAGGGCAGATCTAATTTCCTTTAGGTACCCATTTTGTTTTGGGTCCTTCTTTGTTAGTGACGTGAATTAGATTTTTCGGAACCCATATTTGCCTTGTCTTCACTATGGGAGAAAGATTGGCCTTCTTGGGTTTCGTTTTGAGTTGCATACTTTTTCTAGATGTATAGAAATATCCTTGATTATAGTAATAATTATAATCGTATTCACAATTATCATAGTGTTGATAATATGAACTGGATTGTTTTGGATATAGACGTTTGATTCTGTTTGGTATTGGCTTAGGATGCACTTTTGGTGCGGGACGCTTAATGTTTGATTCACTGGCAGAAAATATCTCCTTAGCTTTTTGAGCGTTTGGATATATTTTCTTTTGTGAGACATTCGCTTTGGTCTTTCCTTTGCCTGAGTCAATGTTGACTTTATCATTAGCTTTTGTACCAGTATTTGTTGATTCATTCAGCGTTTGTCTGTTTGAACTTTCTTTAACAAAGATTACACCTTTTCCTTTGTTGATTGTTGTAACATTGGACGCTTTGGCTTTATAACTGAATTTATCAAAACCTAGACCGGTCTTTGCACCAAATGCCCTGGTTACTTTAGTCACATTATCTAGCGTTCTAGACGCTTTTGATAATGAAGAGATAAGCTGCTCTGATTTGGCAAGTTTAGCGACCATTTCAGCTTCTCTTTTGACTATTATATCAAGATCACCTTTTAGCTGAGTAATTTCACTCTCGAGTGATTGGTTTTTCTCAATGCACTGTTGCTGAATTTGCAACTCTGCTTTGAGCGTTAAGTTCACTTCTGAGTGCTGAAATAATACGATGGTGATTTTGGAATAATTGGGTGGCATCTTGACAATCTGTATAATATTCCTTTACTTTGTCAAGTAATTCATCATAAGAGAGAGGATGATACAGATCAGTGGTTACCTCAGATGGTACGTCGTTAGATGCTTCATTTTCTCTTGCCATGAGACAAATGAATGCTGAGTCCTTTGATGGTTCATCATCGCTGCTTTCATCTGATGATTCCAAGTCCTCTTCAGGCGTATAGAGAGGTTCTGATTCTGCTAGCAAGCCTTGTTATCTCAGGTTGCTCCTGAATTGGTTTCTATCCGTGTGATCTTGCTTTGTAGGTTTAGACACATTTGGATATGGGCAATTAACTTGGAAATGCCCTGGTCTCCTGCAGTTGTAACAAAGATTGGTCTTCATCTTTTGTTCGTTTGTTAATCTTGTGGATCGTTGGTTTAACGCTGCAGGCGCTGAGAGATCTTGCTGAGAATAAGTTTGATATTGAATTGGCGCTAGGGAGGAGGACGCAGGATAGTGAGGCGCTTGATATTGTGGTTGTATTTGAGGAAGCGCTTGATATGAACTTTGTCCTGGGTGCTTAGGACTGTTTCCCTTCTTTTCATATTTCAGGAATTTCCTGAATCTATTTAGAAGCGCCAGTTCTTCTTCCTCACTTATATCCGAACCTTTTTCTTTGATAGGTTTTCCTTTGATTGATGCCATTAGCGCTCCGGATTCGATCACTGGATTACTTACTGCATCACTGGCCGAATTCAGCTCAAACTCAAATGCTTTGAGTTCTGAAAAAGCATCTTCTGGAGTTAGGCTGTCCAGATTGTTTGATTCTCTCATTGCAGTTGTTTTCATCAGGAATCTGCTTGGAAGACTTCTAAAGATTTTGACCACTGTTTCTCGATTTTGTAGCTCCATACCCAGAGATGTTAGTTCAGTGACAAGGGCTGTAAACCTCATGTCTAATTGCTCTAGCGTCTCATTAGGTAGCATCTTGAAGCCGTTGAATTTTTCTTTGGCAATTGATAATTTGTTTTCCTTTATTTGTGCTGAGCCACCACAAATAGTAGCCAACTTATCCCAAATTTCTTTAGTTGTATTGCATGATTTGACTTTGTTGAATAAGTTGTCATTGTCACCAATGGCTGTGTATAATGCATTCCGACCGACATTGTGTAGATTGGCTCGTCGACGCTCATCGGTGGACCATTCTTGTTTGGGCTTCTCCACATAACCGTCAGGTGTTTCTCCTGTGGCTTCGGGCGCTCTGGTGATAACTTTGTATATTTTGATTGGCCCATCTGAAATGATATCACACATTTCATCATCACATGAACACAAATAAGTAAACGCTTTGACCTTCCAAGAGTCATAATTTGACTCGGTCAACTTGGGAACTTTAGAGAATGCCATGAAGAATTTAAAGTAATTTTAAAGCGACTGTAAAAAAAATGGATCTGAACAAGCAGTTACGCTTGGAAACGCTTAGGTTTCAACTTCAACCGCTCTGATACCACTTGTTGGTCCCAAGTGGTATACGAAAGGGTCTAGAAGGGGGGGTTGAATAGACCCTGAAGTCTTTTTTGACTTCTTAAAAATTCGTATTACTTTGAAGTATTTGAACGCTTGACAAGTTTAAGCGCTAGATGTGGCGCTTGAAAAACGTTTACTTAGACTCGGTGATTTCAACGCTTACCAGAGTAGGGCAGAGTTTAATCACTAAATCAGAGTTAGCACAGCGGAAGTATTTTATAGCTTAGCGTTCAGTTAATTATTCGAAAGTAGTCGCTTAGTTGTTTTAAGACTTTATCAGAATGTGTTGGTCCCAAGTGGCATAAGAAAGGGTCTAGAAGGGGGGGGGGGTTGAATAGACCCTTTAGTCTTTTTCGACTTAAAAAAGATTTCGTATTAAACGTATTTGGACGCTTGAAATGATAGGCGCTTGAAGAGTGTGACGCTTCACCTTAGCGTTCACATAAGATATTTGAGACTTTGTGAAGCGTCTAATGAAGACTGTTTTATAAAGTTAACTTAGACTTCAGGAATTGAATACTTTGACCTTGTAGGTTAAGCGTTCAGTTCTTTTAATCAGGGTTAGCACAGCGGAATGATTTTGGAGTCTTCTCTTTGAAAGTTTTAGCGTCACAAGATGTTTCTTAGGTGCTTAGCTTTTGATTGTGTTTTACTTATGCAATGATATGATAGATGAATGAAATGACTGAAAAGTAAATAACACAATATTTGTAAGGTTCGTTGGGTGGTGTAATCCCAACTACGTCCTTCTTCTCCTTTGCACTTGGAGGCAATCCACTAAAATGATTCTCAAAGAATCACACAGAATCTTCTACAAATTAGGGAGAGATGGATGTCGATGACTTGAGCTCCTTGATCACACAGATTTCTGCTTCAAATCACTTCAACCCTCTTGCTTCTTTCACCCAGAAATGATGCAAGTATCCAACTTCGACTTCACACAGATCGCGAGGCTTGGATGGGATTTTCTAAAAGGTTTGTTTGATTTTGATAAAGTTCAAACAACTTGGTAATATCTCAGTAGGAATCTGGTTTCTTCAAAAAGAATGTTTGAGATATTTGTTGACTGTCTCAGGAATATAAGAAAAGCAATTTGGATGTTTCTTGAAGTTTCTGGCTTTTCTGAGAATTTAAGGAATGAGATTTTAATGCAACAGCAATTTGGCTTTGATAAAATTGTTGCTTTTTTTTTTTGTTTGTTGTTGAAGTCCTATTTATAGGGATTCTTGGAGAAAGTGTCCGTTTGACACATGCACTGGCGCGTGTCTCTCACTTTCGCGAGTGAACAGCTTTTGTCCTTTTTCCTGAAAATCTGCTGCACGAAAGTTGGTGCTGCAGTCTGAGATAGTTGACAGTCCAATAGGGTGGCTTCTCCGTACGTCTGACATTGCTTATCATATTAAATGCTCTTATCAACATTTAATGCATTTGAAATTAATACCCGTTGGTATTTAATGCTTTGAGAATATTTGCATTAAACTCCTTCTGGACTTAGAAGTAAATTCAGATGAAATCACTTCTATCCCATAAGGTAACGCTTGATATAGCTGGCCAAAGTGGACGCTTGGAGACTGTATCTATCTTCTGAGATTAGGCGCTTGAGTCTTCGAACTTTACCCCTGATAAACTCACTCAGAAATCATCAGACGCTCAGCCTAAGACTATTTTGCCTAACACTCTAAAGTAAGATAACGAAGCCTAATAAATCTATTACAAGTCTAACGCTTCAAAGCCTATACAAGTTTTCTACGAAAATAAACTTACAACCTTTTTGAGGTCTAATCAAAAACTTAATTGTCATCATCAAAACTTCTAACATGAAATTCCTAACAGAATGTATGCAGTAGGAATAGTAAAGCAGTAACACAATGAATGCTTAAAGAGGTAAATGACACAAGATATTTGTAAGGTTCACTGGGTGATGTAATCCCAGCTACGTCCTTCTTCTCCTTTTATCAGGGAGGTTTTCCACTATGATGATTATCGAAGAGTCACACAGAGACTTCTACAAGATAGAGGGAGATTGGATATGATCTTGGAACTCCTTGGTCACACAGATTTCAGCTCCACTAAAGATCTTCTATCCCCTTGCTTCTTTCACTCAGAAATGGTGCAAGTAACTCTTGATCTCGGAACTCCTTGGTCACACAGATTTCAGCTCCAATAGAGATCAACTTCAACAAGCTTCTTTTACACAAAAATGTTGCTTGCAAGTCAACCAGCTTTCTCACTCAGATGAAAGGTGTTGATGGTTTTGGTCACGGGTTTGTTTGTTTTTGGAAAGTTCAAACAACTTGGGGATATCTCAATGGTAGTATAGGTTCTTCTTAACAAGAGATTTGAGATATGGGTGACTGTCTCTGGAATATTTGTGAAAAGCTTATATGGATATTTGGCTATGATTTTTAGTAAGCTTTTCTTTCAACAAGGTAGGTATTTTTGTGTGTCACACACCCTTTCTTGTATTTTGAAAGAGCTATTTATAAGGTATTGGTGGTTTTTGTCCGTTTGACTCGGTTGGAGTCTCGTTTCCCCAAACATTCCTTGAGTTCAGACATTTCTAACTTTGGGTATATTTAATTGGTTAGGCATGGTCTTGGTTTCATAAATCTGACAGTCTAGGTCAAAGATATGGCTTGCCCATAAGTTATAGTGCTTATATTTTAATAGCACTTATCCGACTTTTAATGCATCTTGTCTTATTTTCGTTGGAAATAATTCGTCCGTTTGATTCATGCATTTTTCTAAGTCTTTGGATGGTTTTGGGTCTGAATTCTTTTTCAGGTTACGTTCTTTGTAGGTTGTGTTGGTTTAACCTTTTTGGACGCTTGCTGAAGAGAATAGTTATTCTCGTGTATTGGACAGACGCTTGGACTGATCCTGACTTTCTTTTCTTTATTTCAGACGCTTACTCTTCAATCTTGTCTTGATGGTCTCACTGAGAATTCCGTCATTTCACTTGATGTTGAGTATTCGGCCTGAGTTATCCATTCGTAGTTTGAGCACTGGGATAATCCCTAAAGCGTTTGATGGACGCTTCAAGATATCTTTATCCATTGTAGCTTTAGACGCTTGATCTTCACCTTCATCACTTGGTAGACTCACCCAGAATTTTCCTAAGTGTTTTAGTGTCACATACTTAGTCTAAGGAATTCTACAAAGATAAATACTATAAGCCTAAGATAAATAAGCTTTCAGGTACTTATACATAACATTCTATGAAAGCTTTTACACTTTTCGGAGTCTAACAGAAAGTCCTATTTGTCATCATCAAAACATCTAATATGAAATTCCTAACAAATAAAATCAGAAAATCCAATCCAATTTACATGCGATAAAACAAAATTTAAAGCACATAAACATAAACACATACAAAGAATCCGAGTCATGTCAAAACCTTGGCTCTGATACCACTGTTGGGATCAGTACAACCCCCGGGGACGCCGAGCGCAGCGGAAGACATATAATTGAAAAAAATAAAGCGGCATTCCCAAAATTAGGGCTAGGTAGACATGGTACCATCGGATTCAAAACTATCCTAGATATTAGTTTGCTCGTGTTTACCTCTTGAAGACCAAAAAGCAGCAACGTCTTTTTAAGCAACTCCCTGCTACACCTCTCCGGATTGGATTTGCCCTAGCGCCCCAAGTGTTGCGCCTCAAAGTTTATCCACACCTTAGCTCGTACCCTCAATTATCTCCACCAGTGCTAGCAAGGAGAATATCGAATCTTGGTTTATGAAGTGGGTAGGAATATATTTTGGTGTTCTTCGTACTCAACACATGATTTGGAAGAATATATTGTGAAAGAGGTGGAAGAGATAGAGAGAAAGTATTGAAACTTTAAACCTTGTTTTTATCTTATGAAAAACTCTTGAGAGAAACTTAAAATTAGTTGAGTAAAAATTAATTTTAAAATAAAAGGACATACACACATATATTTAGGGCATACACGCCCAACACACACACGCCTTAGTGTGTCTGTTCACACGTGTGATATATGTATGTATGTTATTTTATTTAGTTTCCATTCTTTCTCAAACTCTCTTCCTTAATTAATTGGATAACTTTCCAACTAAAAGATATTTCCATATATATTTGATACATATCAAATATATTATATCTTATCAAATAAGATCTTTCCATATACTAATATATATTTATAAGATCTTTCCATATCAATTAGTTACCTAATTAATTAGAATAGATCCTACTAAATATATTATAGGATAGATATTTTTAATATATATATATATATATATATATACATAGACTTGGTGAACAAGATAAATTCTCCACCAAATCTATACACACATATACATGCCCATGTGTATAATATATATATATATATTTCCTCTTTCATATATATTAATTAATTAGACCACTAATTAATTAACTAGTCTTCCCCAATTTAATATTCCAATATTAAATTATAAGACTTTTATTAATTAAGACCACTTAATTAATTTATTCCCTTTTCCCGATTAATTAATTCCAATTAATTAATCTCTCCATTAATTGACGAAGTATTAACTAGCCAATAGGTACTACACTAGGTATTGTGTGTGACCCCTTAGGCTCATTAACAAGCTAGCAATAAGTCCTTCCATAGGCTAGATTAATTATTCATAATAATTAACTAGGCCTTGGATTAATTTTACCAATTAACCCAAGGCACATGTTGGTCGTGGTTCGATGTCTAGCAACATTGCCACAACTTCCTAGATGTTAACGATGAAAATGCAAACCTCTCTAGATTTTGATCTTTGTGTGAGTCGAATCCCTTCATCGTTTTCCCATCTAAGACCTAGGGTTTGGCGACGGTCGAAACTCTAATAGTCTCAAAAACTATGACTATGTTGGTTCAACTAATGATCCGGTCTTCTAAGCAGGGATCACCAATTCCTCTTATAAGACAATGCTCTAGCCAGAGACTTTTCAGTCATTCAGTTTCACTCAACAACATAGAAAATACCGGGTACTCATGACCTTGGATGAGTCCCCTTCGACTGTCAATTGTTCCGCTGTAACTACCAGACTATACCCAACATACACGCCGTATGACTCTCCTGGAGTGCACGTGCATATCAAAGCAGAGTGGGTAGTACTCTTTCCAATGACATCTTAGGTCTAATGATTATCTCACACTTCGAAAATCGAAGGACTCCAAGTTCGACAGTACCAACGAGGAATCCTTGCTGGGCCATTCAAGGGTGTATAACCACAACACAAGGAAAATCACACCAAATATTTTAGCTCTCATTTTCGAACCTCACCTCAACATGGAGGGATTCGAATCAAACCACCATAAGCTCCTATAGAAAGAAGCCTCTACATGAGCAAAATATTGGCTAGATATATGCTTTATGGAAATGGAGTCTATGTAGTGAAAGGTGGAAGACATGAAGAGTTACCAAAAGATTGGCTAGATATATGGTTTAAGGAAATGAAGTATATGTAGTGAAAGGTGGAAGACAAGAAGAGTTACTAGAAGAAATATCTATGGAAGATAATCTTCTATAACTAATCTTCAAGAATAAGTTCTATGAATGAAAGTCTTCAAGAAGCACAAGAGAAGCTAGAAGAAAACTCTAGAAAGGAAGTACTAAGCTCAAAGCTTTCTTTCCTTTAAGTTTTCATTAATAATGAAAGAAGAGCAAGAGACCCACTTATAATGGCCCCAAATTTCGGCCATATAGTGTTAGAGAGAGGAGAAACTTGCTTCTCCTCATTTTGGCAACTCCCATCTACCACACCATGTGTAAGAAAAGTAGTTTCCATTTTTTTCTTCTTTCCAAAAACATCACTATCAACTTTGATTAGCTTTGAATTTGAATCTTGTGACTTCATTTAATTAAGTCCAACTTAACTAAAATGGCTCCCAAGTCTTCCAAGACTTGTTAATTAAATAATCCTCATGATTAATTAATAGTACAATTAGTAGCTTAAATAAATTTCCGGATAATAATAATTTCCGTTAATAATTAATCTCCAAGATTAATTAATAGAACAATTATTTTCCCAAGCCTACAAATTAAAATATCTTCCACTTAATCAATTAATCTCATTAATCAATTTCACTTTAATCCTAAACTGGATTAATATTCACATAGCAATTGAACTTTCTTGAGTAAGTGTGTAACCCCATTGTACCGTTCATGTACTAGTAGTGGGAACACAACCCCGTTGTGCCTTTGTAATTTTCATTGCTAGATTTAATTACTCCAAGTATTTTAATCCGACCAAGGATTAATTACCGATTAATTCATGTCTCCTACAAGTCAAGGTTAGTACTAGCCACGCGCTAAGAAGACCTAACCATGAACGATTATTAGGTGACCTTTTCGCATTACTATTTTCGCATAAATAAAATCCTTCCATCAAATATCCCGATCGACTCCAGGACTTGGATGTCAGTCAAAATTCCAGTAACTCGATTCTATGTATATTGATCTAAGTGACATTGACCAATTTATCAATCAAGTGAGGAAACACTGCGCCTCCTTATTGATACGACTCCGGCCGGAGGTTCCCAGTGTGAAGTACATAGGATATGCGCCGATGCTAATGATCAGTGACTGGACCCAATATGCCCCACTTTATGACTCGCCTGGAATCGTATGACAAATCTAAGTACAGTGGGCGATACACGAGACGACCAATGGTGCCTCAAGTCATGAGGACCTATCTTATACCTATGATAAGCTCGTATTTTACGCCTTTTAGGCGCCTCTTTTCTTGTATTTTGATGAGTTCTTGAGTGTATTTATGCCACATATGCTTTGATTCTGTGATTGGTTGTGTTTTTATAGGTTATTTGAGAATTGGAGCAAAAATGAGTGAAAAGATCAAACAAGTTCTCAAAATACTCCTTTAGCCAAGGCTATGAAGACCCTTAGCCATGGTGATCATGAAGGAACCTTTGTGCTTTGAAGATATGAAGTTACCAAGGCTAAAATAGGCAAAAAAACGTGAACAACAGATTTTAGTCGTGGCTACCGTCTTTTTAGCCGTGGCTAAGGGCCGATTTCAGCATCTATAAATACGCGTTATTAGGTCAAAATTCGGGACTTTTGCCACTTTTACGAATTGTGAGACTTGAAAACACTCCAAGAGGGTTAGGAGAAGCTTTAGGAAGAAGAAGAAAGCGAAGATACTCCATCTTTGTCCACGAAGACGGAGAATTCAAGCAAGATTCATCACAAACTTGTATTATGGAGTTTTAAGTTCATCCTTTTGAATTGTTTTCATTAAACATGTTCTTCAAGATAGATTATTGCTTTTCCTTCACAAGCATGACTTAAATTTTCCTTTGACTGAGACCATGTGAAGGCAAATTGAGATATTTGATTCATGAATCTTATTTTTTCGGGTTAATTTTGATTTGGGTTATATGTTTAATACTTGTTATTAATGCCTATGTTTGCTTGATCACCAATCATATGAACTTGTGCTTAGTTTTGAGACCGAGAGGAGATAAACTAGGAATGCATCTAGGTATTAAACATCACAACGTAAAATTGACTAGAGATAGATTCGATTTCCTTGTGTGTGCTTTCCGTGAAAACGGGAAATTCCATGAATCCTTGTAATGCGTTTTCATTAATTCGAATTTCATATAGAGATATAGGAATCGTTAATGAAAATAGAATTGCTATACCAAGAGATTGGATAGTGAGTAATTTAGGGAATTTCGCCTTAACCTAATCAATCTAATAATCCGGTAAGATAGAATTCATAATCAAATTGAACAATTGGCTGGATCGTGTGTCTTAGTCGTTTCTCTCATTGATAATAATTCAAGTTTTATTGTTTTCTTTAGTTGGCAAATTTCAATTTAGTTATTTTATTGCATAATTCACACCTTAATCATCTGATTTGACTTAGAGTTAGATAATACAGTAATTTCAGTAATTGAATACAATTGTCTCTTGGGTACGACAATCCGGACTTCAAATCCATTATATTACTTGCACGAACTAGTACACTTGCTAGGATTTTTGTGTGTCAAGTTTTTGGCGCCGTTACCGGGGATAATTCTTTTATTTGATATTGAGATTCACTTATCTGTTCTAAGATTAAGTCGCTTTATTTATTTATTTATTCTTATTTTTACCTTGTTTCTTTCTGTTTCTTTTGACAGGTTTGTCTTTTGAGTAGTGCATGACCCGCACTTCTCAAGAAGAACTTGCTGATTTTGATCCTGAGATCGAACGCACATTCCATAGAGCAAGGAGAGCACTGAACCAAGGAAATCAGCCTGAAGCAATGGATGATGATAGTCAAAACAATCCGTTGCCTGGTCCACAAGGGTTCAATCCAGATGATCCGGCTATTCAAGCAATCATTCAGGCTGCAGTTGCTAACACTCTAGCCCAACAACGCCAACATACACCGCGTCCTCTGCGCGACTATATGCAACCCACTGTTCATGGAGCTGCAGGAGCTATTGTGTTACCAACTGTATTAGCGAACATTCTTCAGATTCCATCGGTGATTTTTCAGATGATCACTAATGATCAATACCGGGGTGCAGTAGATGAAAAACCTCATGCTCACATTGCCAGTTTTCTTGATATTCTGAGCACCTTTAGGCAGAACGGAGTAACTGATGAAGCAGTAAGATTGAGGCTTTTTCCCTTCTCACTGAAAGACAAGGCTAGAGCATGGCTTGACTCCTTGTCAACTGCATCCATTCACACTTGGGATCAGTTGGCAGAGAAATTTTTGAGCAAGTATTTTCCACCTGGAAAAACAGCAGCTATAAAAGCTGAGATACAAGGATTCAGGCAGACTGAAGGGGAATCACTGTATGAAGCATAGGAGTGCTTTAAGGAACTTCTTCATAAATGTCCCCACCACGGATTCGAGTTATGGGCTCAAGTGACGATCTTCTATCAGGGTCTTGGTCCCATCATTCGAACCAATCTTGATGTAGCTGCGGGTGGGACTCTCATGAACCTACCACCACAGGAGGCTCGAGATATGATCGAGAATATGGCTGAGAACAATTATCAGTGGCCTACCGAGAGAATAATACTCCCAAAGAAGCCTAGTGGAGTCTATGAAGTGGATACCTCCACAACATTAGCTGCACAAGTGGAGATGTTGAACAAGAGGTTAGATGCTTTCAATTTCCCAGTAAATCAAGTACAAGTCGTGTGTGAAACTTGTGGTGGAGATCATCACAGTGCTGATTGTCAACAAGGTGGCTCGTCCCTCCAGCCTGAGTTAGTCGAGAGTGCTAATTATGTGCACAACTCAAACAAGAGCCAAAATGACCCTTTTTCTGAGAAATTTAACCCGGGATGGCGAAACCGTCCAAATTTTTCATGGAGTAATAACAATAACGTGGTTAAGCCACCCCCGGGTTTTCCGTCCAATTCTGAGAAACCTCTATTTCAGCGACAAGGAGGTTTTCAATCGAACAATTTTCAGAGACAAGGAGGGTACCAGCAGCAGGAGAAGAAACCGACTTTTGAGGAGTTAATTTTCCAACACATCAAGAAAAATGATGAGCGAAGTCAAAACATTGAAGTTAATATGGCTAACATACAAACACAATTGGGACAATTGGCGAATCAACTCTGCGGTAGGGCACCAGGATCATTACCTAGTGACACTGAAATCCGAAAGAGCAAGTACAAGCAATTGAATTAAGGAATGGGCGACAAATTGGGCTCGAAAAAGAAGATACTGGAGCAGGAGCCGCGACTAAAAATCCCGAAGCCACGGCTAAAACTGACGACGAAAATTTAGCCGCGGCTAAAACTCCGAAAGTCGCGGCTAAACTACCTGGCCAGCTTTCTAGTACTGAAAAGTCAAATTCTACACTGTTGAGTGATCCGAGACCAGTAGGGGTTCGACCCCCTTTTCCTCTAGCTCTACAAAAGAAGAAAGTGGACAAGCAATTCGGCAAATTCTTTGACATGCTTAAGCAACTACGAATCAATATTCTTTTCATTGACGCGTTGCTACAAATGCCAAGTTATGCACAATTCCTCAAGGAATTCCTGTCCAATAAAAAGAAGTGGGAAGAGCATGAAACCATAGCTCTCAAGGAAGAATGTTCAGCCGTGCTCCAAAATAAATTGCCACCAAAACTGCAAGATCCAGGGAGTTTTACGATCCCCTGCACTATTGGTCCTCTTTCGTTCTCAAAAGTCTTATGTGATTTAGGTGCAAGTATTAATCTTTTACCTTTTCTCTTTTCAGGAAACTTGGACTAGGTGAACCTAAGCCAACCACAGTATCTCTACAACTCGCAGATAGATCCATCAAGTACCCTAGAGGTATTGTAGAGGACGTTTTGGTGAAGGTTGATAAATTCATTTTTCCTGTAGACTTTATTGTTTTGGAAATGGAGGAAGATGTGGATATGCCATTAATCTTGGGACGACCATTCCTCAACACTGGTAGGGCGTTAATCAATGTAGCCATGGGTAAATTGATTTTTCGTGTGGGTGAGGATGCTATTACTTTTAATGTTTGTCAAGCTATGAAACACCCTCCCCACGATTCCACTTGTTTTCATATCGATGCATTTAACCCATTAACTTTTGAGTATTTTAAGAGCATTAGATTTGAAGATAAATGGGGGAATGTATTGCGAAGTCCGAATATGAGAATTTAGCTCCTGAAAGATTGCAAGAAATTGTCGCGAGCCTTGAAGCTAATCCACCATTCAAAAGGAACTATCGACGACACTTTGAAGAGTTGGAGAGACCACTATTTTCACCACTGTCCAAGCCATCTATTGAAGAACCCCCAACTCTCGAACTCAAACCACTCCCATCTCATCTTAAATATGCTTTTCTTTCTGAGTCTGAACACTTACCAGTTATTATTTCATCTTCATTGACAGGGCTTATGGAAGAAAAATTGTTGAGAGTGCTGAAGGAACATAAACAGGCATTCGGGTGGAAGATTTCAGACATCAAGGGAATTAGCCCCTCCATCTGCATGCACAAAATTCTGATGGAAGATAGCTACAGACCAACAGTGCAACCTCAGCGGAGACTCATGATGCAAGAAGTGGTGAAAAAGGAGGTAATCAAATTGCTTGATGCTGGCATCATATATCCCATTTCAGACAGTCAGTGGGTAAGTCCCACCCAGGTAGTACCGAAAAAGGAAGGTATGACTGTTATTACTAACGAACACAATGAGTTAATTCCTACTAGAACAGTCACCGGGTGGCGAGTGTGCATAGATTATAGAAAATTAAATGATGCCACCCGGAAAGATCATTTTCCCCTTCCCTTTATTGACCAAATGCTTGAAAGATTGGCCGGGCATGAATTTTACTGCTTTTTGGATGGTTACTCTGGCTATAATCAAATTGTGGTTACACCTGAGGATCAAGAGAAAACGACTTTCACTTGTCCTTATGGCACATTTGCTTATAGACGGATGCCATTCGGATTATGTAATGCTCCAGCTACCTTTCAACGTTGCATGATGGCTATTTTCCATGATATGGTAGAACAGTTTCTAGAAATATTTATGGATGATTTTTCGGTATTTGGATCTTCTTTTGATGCCTGTTTAAGTCATTTAACCTTGGTGCTACAACGTTGCGAGGAAACTAATCTGGTACTCAACTGGGAAAAATGTCACTTTATGGTTGAAGAGGGAATTGTCCTTGGTCACAAAATCTCCCACAAGGGGATTGAAGTAGATCGTGCCAAAGTTGAGGTGATCGAGAAACTTCCCCCGCCTACTTCGGTGAAGGCTGTGAGGAGTTTCTTAGGGCATGCCGAGTTCTACATACGCTTTATTCCTGAATTCTCTAAAATTGCTAAGCCTTTGTCCAACTTGCTTATGAAAGATGTCGCATTTGATTTTTCTCCCAAATGTTTGCAGGCCTTTAACACATTACGGGCTCTATTGATTTCTGCACCTATTCTGATGGCTCCTGATTGGAGTTTACCCTTCGAGCTTATGTGTGATGCAAGTGATTCAGCAGTTGGTGTTGTTCTTGGTCAGAGACAAAACAAGGTATTTCGAACAATTTACTATGCTAGTAGAACTTTAAATGAGGCTCAATTGAATTATGTCACCACTGAAAAAGAGTTGCTAGCTGTAGTTTTTGCTTTTGAAAAATTTCATTCGTACCTTGTTTTGAACAAAGTCATCGTTTACACTGATCACTCTGCACTCAAATATCTTCTTGCTAAAAAAGATGCCAAACCTAGATTAATTCGGTGGATTTTGTTACTCCAAGAATATGATTTAGAAATTAGAGACAAAAAAGGAGTAGAAAATGTGGTAGCTGATCATTTATCTAGGATTGAGGCACCTAAATCGAATACCGTGGATGATACACCCATAGGGGAGGAATTTCCTGACGAACAATTATATGCTGTTGTTAATGGCCCCTCCCCTGGTATGCGGATTTTGCAAATTATATTGTAACAGGGTCTCTTCCCCCCGAGCTCACTTTTCATCAGAGAAAGTGTTGGTCCCAAGTGGTATACGAAAGGGTCTAGAAGGGGGGGTTGAATAGACCCCGAAGTCTTTTTCGACTTCTAAAGATTCGTATCACTTTGAAGTATTTGAACGCTCGGAAAGCTTTGAGCGCTGGGTGCGGCCCTTGAGAGATAATGACTTAAGCGCTAGTTTCAGGCGCTTGGGAAAAGTTAACTTAGACTTGGTGATTTCAACGCTTACCAAAGTAGGGCAGAGTTTAGTCACTAAATCAGGGTTAGCACAGCGGAAGTATTTTATAGCTTAGCGTTCGGTTTGTTAATCAAAAGTAGTCGCTTAGTTGTTTTAAAACTTTATCAGAATGTATGCAATATGAATAGTAAAGCAGTAAAACAGTTGATGCTTAAAGCGGTAAATGACACAAGATATTTGTAAGGTTCACTGGGTGATGTAATCCCAGCTACGTCCTTCTTCTCCTTTTATCAGGGAGGTTTTCCACTATGATAATTATCGAAGAGTCACACAGAGACGTCTACAAAATAGAGGGAGATTTGGATATGATCTCGGAACTCCTTGGTCACACAGATTTCAGCTCCACTAAAGACCTTCTATCCCCTTGCTTCTTTCACTCAGAAATGGTGCAAGTTACGCTTGATCTCGGAACTCCTTGGTCACACAGATTTCAGCTCCAATAGAGATCAACTTCAACAAGCTTCTTTTACACAAAAATATTGCTTGTAAGTCAACAAGCTTTCTCACTCAGATGAAAGGTGTTGATGGTTTTGGTCACGGGTTTGTTTGTTTTTGGAAAGTTCAAACAACTTGGAGATATCTCAATGATAGTGTAGGTTCTTCTTAAAAAGAGGTTTGAGATATGGGTGACTGTCTAGGAATGTATTTGAGAAAGCTTAAAGGGTTTCGGCTCTGGAGTGTATAAGCTTTTTAAAACAATCCAGCAACGTTTTGGACCCTTTTTCTTATTTTTACGTCCAGATATTTTTCTATATCTATCTCCATTGTCCCTTTTGCTGAAAAGGTTATTTATAGATTGTTATGAGATTTTGTCCGTTGGACACGGTTGGAGTCTCGTTTCCCTAAACATTCCATGAGTTCTGACAATCCTAACTTTGGGTATATTTAATTAGTTAGGCATGGTCTTGGTTTCATAAATCTGACAGTCTCGGTCAAAGATATGGCTTGCCCATAAGTTGTAGTGCTTATATTTTAATAGCACTTATCCGACTTTTGATGCATCTTGTTTTATTTCCGTTTGGGAATAATTTCCGTTGATTCATGCATCTTTGATAACTTGGGTTTGAATCTTCAGGTTACGCTTGGAGAACTAGGCGCTTGAGCCTTTGGAGTTTAGGCTTCTTGAAAGTAGTCTTCTTTGTTAATCAGACGCTTGAGAGAGGTCACAATCTTTGCCCGATTCTTTAGACGCTTGTCCTTTCACTTTATCTTTGATAGACTCACTCAGAATTCTAT
This sequence comes from Buddleja alternifolia, assembly GCA_019426215.1. NCBI lineage: Eukaryota > Viridiplantae > Streptophyta > Magnoliopsida > Lamiales > Scrophulariaceae > Buddleja > Buddleja alternifolia. The sequence goes on from CM033402.1 coordinate 20,468,476, forward strand.
CATTGACTTAGTGTTAAGTACTTGGTCTAAGGTCCATAACAAATCTTGAGCGCTGAGTTCGTAACCCGGGATAGTCTTTTAGCGTTTGACGGACGCTTGAGACTAATCTTTATCTTTACTGTTTCTTCAGACGCTTGATCTTCAACTTCATCACTTGGTAGACTCACGCAGAATTCTTCTAGTGATTTAGTATCACATTCTTAGTCTAAACTCTATAAAAATACAAGTCTAGTGTAAAAACACGAGCTTTCAGGCGCTTACATATTTGTTCTATGAAAGCTTTTATACTTTACATTTCTTGGGGTCTAACATGAAGTCCTATTTGTCATCATCAAAACATCTAACATGAAATTCCTAACAATTTCCCCCTTTTTGATGATGGCAATACCTATTTAGTTCAAGCGTTAGATACCTAAAGTATGAGTTAGCGTAGGTTAGTAAGTTAGTTTGAGCTTCAACGAGATGTTTCAGCTGTAAAATGCATTTTATATATATCTTTCATAGTACAAACATTTTACAACTGAAATGAAAGAATCATAAATAAAAAAAATAAAAAAAATCAAGATCGTGATTTGATCTTGTATCTCTTAGTCATTTCAGCACGGATTGCTTCAGTTATCTGATCTTCTAGCGTCATCATCGCTGCATGATCTTTACTGATTATATGTTTGTTTTCTTTTACTTGTCGTGCCTTGAAAGTAATGAGCTGCTTATCCCATTCCTCTGGACTGATGCCTATGTATTGTAAGCAAATTCTAAAGGTTTGGTCAAAGTCAGACATTTTTCGCTCTAAGGCTAAGACTGCTGGATCAGATGGTTCTGGAATTGACGCTCTGAGAAGAGGAATATCAAATTGTTCAAGCAGTGCTCTTGAAGGTAAAGGAAGATTTGGATAGAGCACTCTTGGGGTTTCCTTTTTATTGGACGCTCCCACCGAGGTAGTTACCCAAGAAGGATAGGGATACCTTGGCTCTGTACTTAGTGTGAAGGAAGTATCAATATGTTGACGCTTGGATGGTGGAGGAGGATCTTGATCTTTAGATGTTGAAGATTTAGATCTTGAAGATTTCCTCTTTTCTCCCTTCTTTTCCCCCTTATTGCCATCATCAGTCTGTATGAAATGTTGAGTAAGAAGACTGACTTGAGTAGCAATCTGAGCGACAGAGGCTTCAAGAGTGGTCAGACGCTGGTCGAAGTGTTCTTTCATGACCAGTAGTTGAGCGTGATTAGCGTCTGTAAGAGAGGTCTCAAGGGCCGTGAAACGGTGGTTTAGATCATTTGTTAAAGCCACATGACTTGCCTGAGTAGCTGTAGATAGTTGCTGTATTTGAGTGAGGCATTCAGTCATGGACGCTTGAGCGTCGGGAACCGCAGTGTTAACGCGAGGCTTAAAACGGGATGTGTGTTTGAGAGATTCAATAGGTACTTGATAATTAGGATCAAATACTGTTCCTCGATGCTCTGGGGTACTGTTGGACTCGGTGGATGCAGTAGAGTCGGATTCAGTTGGACTGGGAAGATTAGGCGCTTGAGGTAATTCTAATAAGCGCTCAGGAGCAGGTAACGTGTCAGCTGGTGCTGCAGTAGATTCTGACTCTATACGGCTAAAGTCCGTAAACCAAAAGTCCAAACTGGCAAACGGCTCATCTGCATATGGATATGTAGCAGTCTGTAGAATTTCATTCAAATGTAGAGTGGGGAGATGAGTACCTTGAATAAACGTTCTGATAGGACTATCCAGGGCCCTGATATACATTGGCCCGAGGATATCCAGCACATGGGTGGGAAAGATTTTGGAGGGCGCTTGGCAGATGGAGAACAAGGCATCTGTGCAATAGTGTTGTGAGAAGCCAATTAGCCGATCTGTTGGGAGAGTCTTCGGTTTCCGAGAGTCGGGAACGTAGAGCCTGTAATACTCTTCCAAGTATGGATAAATGGCTAAAGCAAGCGCTTGAGTTCTTTCCAACAGCGACAAAACAAAATCATAGTGACTTAAGACTTCTTGTCAGATAGACGGAAGAAGTGGATATCCTCTGAAAGGATTGATCCGAGAGCCATTCCACTGTCGCAGATTTTCAGTGAAGATTTTGTCGAATAGGGAGACTGGAGGCATAATTGTCATCATGAGAGAAAAATTTTCTTCACAGTGGCTAGGGGTGAAGTTCAGACAGGACAGGGGAGAAGAACCGCTGGTGGACGCTTGATCAGCAAAGCGTAGAGAAGAGTTAGCCAGTTTGTGCAACGCTTGTCTTAAACGGTGTTCAGGTTGGTGGCGGATCAGAGGCAGCTTCAGAACTGGTCCAAGTCTATGTTGGCGCTGCTTTAGCATGTATCGTGCAAATTTGGTCTTTTTATCATGAATCCCTATTCTGAACAGATGGGGAGCGCTAACCAATTTTTCAAATTTATACGTGTCACCCATATAAGCTTCAGCCCATTTTACCTCAGTCATGCAGTACTCAGTTCATGCATTAAGTATAGCACGAAATCCTTGGTGATGAATATCACAGATGGACTCAAAACGATACCTGTCTGGTTGGTAGTTAGCGTTCCAGACGCAGTCAAAATAGGCATCGGCTTCTAGTTGAATCATCTCGGTCAGTGAAGCTGGACGCTCACCGGCATGTACTCCTTTATTCTTCCACAAGAGGAGAGGATTAGCTGAGCGCTTGTTTTCCATTCTATTTACCAGTGTTGGGGAGTGAGAATAGCCTTCTCTATTTAGTAGCTTTTCCGTTGGGTTCACAAGCTTATCCTGATGCTCATAGACTCTGATGTTGTAGTCTCTGAGAGCGAGGCCAGGGGGTTTGCGTGTCCCACAGTCCAGAGAAGAAGCTTTATCAGCTGGGGTCAATGCTGGGTTAGATAGAGTGTTGCGTACAGCCAGATCAAATTTTATGAGCTTGGCGACATCATTCTCAGCATTGATAAGACTTTCTTCATTATATCCTGCAGGTAGGAAGGGTTCTGCAGGTGCTGGAGGGAAATAATTGACGGAGTGATCGATGGTCTTTAAGGGATCCAGCTTGAAGAAATGTCGATGAATCACAACATCGTTAGCATCGCTCTGACCTTCTGAGCGTGTGATAAGTGCAATATTTATATATTTTATTACCTCTATCTTTAGCATTTTATTGTGATTATATGGCCATTGGAACTGATTTTATCTCATTTTGTGATTTGGGCAAGAGTTGAAGTGCAAAATATCAATTTCGATCAAAATGACAGATTTGGCGATATTTCGGAAATATTAATATATCTGGAGATGCAGACATTAGTTTCTATTGAATTTTATCTAGTTGGAAAGCTAAGACAAAGGCCTATATTTCTTATGAAGAAGTCCAGACCCAGTTCGGAAGTTAAAGGGCTCAAAAGTGTTGAAGAATTTAATGAAGATTTCTATTCTGGACTGGACTGGAATGCGCAGATTTGGTGAAAAATTCATAACTAGAGTTATGTGTCTTGGATTCAGTCAAGGCCAGTTGGAAATGAAAGCTAACACATAAAGCTACAAATGTCTAGAAGGAGTCAAAGTCAGATTCGATGAATTAGAGGCGACAAATCAGAATGTAAAGGGAAGAATATATTCTCCATGCTTTGATGTTAAAGAGAAGAATATATTCTCCATGCTTTGATGTTAAAGGGAAGAATATATTCTCCATGCTTTGATGTTAAAGGGAAGAATATATTCTCCATGTCTTGATAAAGGAAGAGAGAATATATTCTCTCTATGATTATGTCATCTTTTCATTGCCTATATATATGTCTTGCAAGAGTTGAAGAAAAACAACAAAAACAAGAAGAAAACAAAGAGAAGAGAGTTAGAAAAATAGTATTTTCAAGTTTTATGCTTACAATTATGAGTAGCTAAGTTTTTCTTTCGATTCAAGGGAGTTCATTTTGATTCACATGTTGTGAGACACGGAGCTTCATCTATCTATCTACGGTTTGATTATCTTTTGTTTCTTATTCTTAATGTTCATGCTTGTTTAGATAATAATCTAAGGTGCACATTAGTTGATTATCTATTACAATCTATTGCTAACAAATCTTCATAATCCGTAATTGTTATGTTTGATTTGTGCATGTAGCAATTAGGTTTTCATGATTAGGATCCCAATTTTCGTTGATAACCTCAGGGAAACATTAGAGTAAATTAAATAGTTGGCGCTTGCTTAAACTATTGTTTATCCTTAGTCGCTTCTAATTCGTTATGCTATTATTAACATGATTAGGATTGCTTAATACCGAGTCAGTTGATAATAAGAATTTAATCGGGTGCTGGGCTTTGGTTAATGATATATGGAAGTTAATAGGGATATAAATAGCTGGTTATTTATGTTCTTGGCTAAGTAATCAAAGAATAGATAGTATTTTAGGTGTCTATGATCAACTTGAATTGAAGAACGAACTATCCTTGAATCGATGCTTTACATTTATTGAACTTCCTCTTTAATTCCTATCATTATTAATTCATCAAACAAACCTCCCCATTGAATATTATTTTGATCAACCAATCTCTAGGGTTCGACCTGGACTTACGAGTACTACAAATTCTTGTGAGAACAGTAATTATATTTTGGTGCATTCGACACGTACCAGCGTGCCTCTGTTGTACTTGGTAATGCAAGCAATGGTTGAACCTCTGGGATTTTAGGTTCATCAGGCTCGAGATTTGCAGAGTCGATGGCAGCTTCATGGGCGATGGCCACAATGTTGGCCATATCAACATCCAGATGGACATCAACTGGTGGTTCAAAGGATGATATCGGAATCGCAGCTATGGCTTGGTCGCTTGGAGTGTGTGTAGCCTTAGAAGAAATGGCAGTAGTTGGACGCTTGCGTCTCTTGAAGATACGCTTCACATTTATCCCTTCGGCTAGGGACGCTTGAGTCTGTGGAACGGCTGGTTCTCCAAAGTCAATATTTTTGAGGACCTTTTCCAGATTCTTCCGACTAAGTATAGAGTCCTCGTCTTCTTCATCACTTTTGATAGGGTGAGCCTTGGGCTTTCGAGGAGCCCGTTTCTTTGTGACAGTGGGACGCTTCACATTACGTTTAGCCTTCTCCTGATCTGGGCGCTCAGCCTCCTCATTTGATGCTGTACGTACAACTTGACGCTCAGAGAGAGGTCTAGCAGCACCTCCAACCTTGGGTGGATTGAAGAGATTGTTGATGATTCTTGGCCCATAGAACTTATGCTTGGCCACGGCGACTCCTGCTGAAGAGGTACACTTTGCTCGGAAAATTAGATCACTTAAAACTAGGCCATAAGGTCTGTTTGAAGTGCGTAGACTGTCTCTAAATCGGCTGAATATATAGGCGATCCAGTTGATTTTTATCTTGAGCAAGATAGCAGTCATCATCTGGAACTGGGTTGGGCTGATTTTGTCAAAGGTTCCTACTCTGCATTCAATGTTTTTACTGCAGAAATCAGCTAAGACTCGATACATGTTCACTATATCTTTCTTCTCGAAGTACGGTTTGTATGGAACACCATCGTAGGCGCTAATCTGAGTCCAGACTTCTTGAATTTGTTCCTCAGTGATAGTGTCTAAAGTCTCTCCGTCGTTAGGTAGAGAGAAATTCTTGGCAATAGAGGCCGCAGAGAGAGTGAACGTCCTTGATTCCGTCTTGGGGGTAGGAAACAGACAGGTGATGGAGGTCTCATCGTCAGACAAACTAGCATTTCTCCAGAAAAATTCTAGTTCTTCAGGAAACATGTACGAGTGTTTGGTAAGAAATTTCTGAAGCCCAGCCTCTGCTACAGAGTCCATCATTTCCGTTAAATCAATTTGGGGGTTTTCATAGAGAAACTTCCAATCGATTATAAGGCCTTCAGTGACCTTAACAATAACTTCAGTGGTTCCAGCAGTAGCTTTCTTGGGCGCCATTAGTGAGAAGTAGACAGAGATTAAGAATGAAAACTTTGTTTTTTTTTTTGAGAGAGAGATTTTTCTTGCACGAATGAAAGAGAGTGTAAGAGAGATTATGTTCTGCAGAAGGTGTGTTTTGAAATACTACAATTTGAATTATTTTTTTTTTGTGTTTGAAGGTTGAGATGTTGACACGTGGAGGAGTATAAATCTCAGCCATTAAAATACGACTGTGGACGTGAATTTAGATTTAATAAGCACGGTTACTTTTAGTAACAACCACATATACTATTTTGACGTCCGATTAAAAGTTTGAAACAGAGACTTTTGATATACTGAAAGTGATACGTGTGCCCGTTAACAGCGGACATGTAGTTTATGAAAAAAAACCGTTCGGGAACCGAAATTTTGAACAACTATTCAAATACCCGCCAAAAGTTTTGTAGGAGTGTCTGGACCTATTCAGAAGAAGATGACGCTTGAAATAATTCTGTGTGATTTTGACGCTTTGAGAATCTTGAGGTTCTCTTTCAAGTAACATTTTGTGCTTTAGCGGTCATCGTAACATATAGAATTATTCTTTTCAGGGTATGTATGAGGACACAGTTTCCCAGTACTTATCATTATGTCTTGGTAGTAGTGTTTTACTTTTGGTTTAAAATATTCAGCGCTGGTTGTATTCGTCTAAGATACATGGTAATTGTACATACGCGTGTACATGTGCTGAACCATCTTTGAAAAATGTGATGAGTACCCATGGGTTTTCTTGAGCGAAAGGTGAGGAATGTCAAGTCAGCATTAATTGCATTGATTGACTAATCCACTTTCTCGTTTTAGCGTAGGGTAATGTATGCTTGCTTTTAAAGGATCTTTTTACTAAGCGCTTTAGCTGGAAATAGAGCTAAGCGTTCAGTTTATTTTGAAAGAAGTACAGACGCTAAGAAAGATTTGTGTAATAAGCGTCCGAATGATTTAAGTGTATGGTGCTAAGTGCGTATGACCAATGCAAGGGAAAACATTTTTGGTCATATTCACTTAAGTATAGTTAGCTCTTTTAAGGTTCCCCCTATGTAGGTTCCCCATAAATTACATAAAATAAAGTGAATTCCCCCTAAATTTCATGCCTAACAAAAGTATGATGTTTCGAATGATTAAGCATTTAGATCAATCATACCTAGTTCACTTCTTAAAGTGAGAAAACGTTGTTCGTTAAGCGCTTTGGTGAAGATATCTGCCAGTTGCTTTTCTGTACCAATGAAGTGCATGGAGATATCTTTCTTTTGAACGTGGTCACGTAGAAAGTGATAGCGAATGTCAATGTGTTTGGTTCTAGAGTGAAGAACTGGATTTTGAGTCATTGCTAGGGCGCTTTGATTGTCACAATGGATAGGAGTTGGATCTAGGATTATTCCATAGTCTCTAAGTTGTTGCCTCATCCAAAGGATCTGTGCACAACAGCTTCTAGCGGCTACATACTCAGCTTTAGCGGTGGAAGTAGCGATGGACTGTTGCTTCTTACTATGCCATGAAATTAGTCTATCACCTAGAAATTGACATGTTCCACTAGTACTTTTTCTATCTATTTTGCATCCTGCAAAATCTGCATCTGAATAACCAATTAGTTCAAAAGGAGAATCCCTAGGATACCATAAGCCCACATTTTGTGTGCCTTTTAGGTACTTAAGGATCCTTTTAGCGGCAATTAAGTGTGATTCTCTAGGATCAGCTTGAAATCGTGCACACATGCATACTGAGAACATAATATCAGGTCTACTAGCTGTAAGATAAAGAAGTGATCCAATAATACCTCTATAGTTAGTGATATCAATTTTCTTTCCATTATCATCTCTATCTAGCTTAAGCGTTTGGCTCATTGGAATTTTGGAAGGTGATGCATTTTCCATACCAAATTTCTTGATCATATCTCTAGTATATTTAGTTTGGTTTATGAATATGCTATTAGGGAGTTGTTTAACTTGTAATCCTAGGAAGAAAGTTAATTCACCCATCATGCTCATTTCAAATTGATCTTGCATCATTTTCGAAAATTTCTCACATAGACGCTTATTGGTAGATCCAAATATAATATCATCAACATAAATTTGAACTAGGAGAATATCTTCATTATGGGTAATTTTGAATAACGTTGTGTCAACGCTGCCTTTTGAAAAGCCTTTACGTATAAGGAAGATAGAAAGAGTGTCATACCATGCTCTTGGTGCTTGTTTAAGACCATAAAGTGCCTTGTCCAATTTGTAGACCATACTTTTCCCATGGTTGTTGATGAATCCTGGTGGTTGCTCCACATATACTTCTTCTTGGAGTTTACCATTCAGAAATGCACTCTTTACGTCCATTTGATACACTGTAAATTAGTTAAATGCTGCAAACGCTAGAAACATGCGGATTGCTTCAAGACGGGCAACTGGAGCGTATGTTTCATCAAAGTCGATGCCCTCTTCTTGACAGTATCCCTGAGCTACGAGTCTGGCTTTGTTTCTAATCACAATCCCATTCTCATCCATTTTGTTTCTATAGACCCATCTAGTTCCAATGACCCTTTGGTGGGTTGGTCTTGGTACTAGCGTCCATACCTCATTTCTTTCAAATTGGTTTAGCTCTTCTTGCATGGCTTCTATCCAACTTGGATCGTTAAGCGCTTCATCCACTTTCTTTGGTTCCATTTGAGATAGGAAGCTTGCAAACATGGCCTCATTTATTGTAGCTGCTCTTGTTCTAACAGGTGCTCCAATATCTCCAATAATTAGTTCTGGTGGATGGTCTCTGAGCCATTTTCTGTCTGGTTGGAACGGGTTAAGAGATTGATCTAACGCTTGATTAAACTGTGCAGGCGCTTGACCAATTCCTTGCGTAGGCGCTTCAGTGTTTATAGTTTGAGTTTGCTCTTGATGAACATTCCCTTCATGATCATCAGCGTTTCTTGCAATATCATCATTGATGTCTTTACGAGTAATCTTAGGATTAGGTACAATGATTTCATTATCTTCATCAATATCACTATCATCACACAGATTGATTTGTGACGCTTGTTGAGATAAATCTTCAATTCCTGCATCATTAATATTAACCTTACTCGGTTCTTGGTTAGCATCATCAAACACAACATGAATGGATTCTTCAACCTTCGATTTGATCTTATTTAAGATGCAAAAGCTCTTTCCATTTTTGACGTATCCTAGAAAGATTCCTTCATCTACTTTAGGATCAAATGTCTTTAGGCTTTGGGATCCATTGTTATGAATGAAACATTTTGAACCAAATACATGAAAGTATGAAACATTCGGCTTACGTCCCTTCCATAACTCATATGGAGTCTTTTCATGTTGCTTGTTGATCATACACCAGTTCTGAGTGTAGCAAGCAGTGTTGATAGCTTCGGCCGAAAACCTTTGAGGCAGCTTAGACTCGGCTAACATAGTCCTAGCGGCTTCTTTAAGCGTTCTGTTCCGTCGCTCGGCAACTCCATTTTGTTGAGGTGTTCTAGGCGCTGAATACTCATGAAGTTTTCCAAAGTCTTTACAAAATTTCTCAACAATATGGTTAGTAAATTCAGTTCCTCTATCACTTCTAATTCTTGTCACTTTTAGATCTTTTGAGTTTTGTAGTTGACGAATTAGAGAGGTGAGCTTGGCACTAGTTTCATCTTTAGATGCGAAAAATTCTACCCATGTATAGCGTGAGAAATCATCAACTATTACTAGTGAATACTTTTTACCACTAACGCTCATGATTTGAATAGGACCAAACAAATCTAAATGTAGTAATTCAAGTATTCGAGAGGTCGATAGATGAAGCTTCTTCTTAAAAGATGATTTAACTTGTTTACCCATTTGACAAGCATCACATAAGCGATCTTTATTATAGGAACCCCTGGGTAATCCCTCTACAAGATTTAGCGATATTAATTGAGAGATTGCCTTAAAATTGAGGTGATTCATTCTTCTATGCCATAACCAACCCAATTCATTTTGATTCTTAGCTACGAAACATGTAGGGTTGTTATCTAATGTTGAATCCTAATCTACTAAGTATACATTGTTTGTTCTTCTTCCTTTTAATTTAGTAGATCCTGTCTTAACATCAATTATCTCGCACAAGTCACTAGAAAATTTAATTTCAAAGCCTTTATCACAAAATTGACTTATGCTTAGGAGATTATGTTTAAGACCCTCAACATAGTATACATCATTGATCATGATGTTCCCTCTATGCATGATACCTATACCTTTAGTTTGACCTTTAGAATTATCACCGAATATAACTTGAGGACCATTGGTTGCACGATAGTTGATCAAGAGATCCTTTGATCCAGTCATGTGTCTCGACGACCCACTATCTATGTACCAAATTGAGGTATCGGTGTTGGCTCAAGGTACCTGCATTCAAAGGGCAGTTCTAGTTCTTCTTAGGTACCCATTTTGTTTTGGGTCCTTCTTTGTTAGTAACGTTAGTCTGAATTAGAATCTTCGGAACCCACATTTGCCTTGTCTTCATTTTGGGAAGATTGGCCTTTTTGGGTTTCGGTTTGTGTTGTGTGTGCTCTTTAGGTGTATGGTAATATCCTTGATAATAGCAATAATCACAATCATAATCATGGTTATCATAGTGTCGATAATATGATCTAGATCTTTGCGGATATTGACATTGGTATTTCCTTGGTATTGGCTTAGGATGCACTTTTGGTGCTAGACGCTTAGCGTTTGATTTACTTGTAGAAGGTTTTTCCTTAGCCTTTCGAGCGCTTGGATATACTTTCTTTTGTAGATCATTTACTTTGGTCTTTCTTTTGACTGAGCCAGTGTTAGCTTTTTCATTTGGTCTAATACCAATATTCTGAGTCTCATTCAGCGTTTGTCTGTTTGAGCTTTCTCCAACAAAGGTAACACCTTTTCCTCTGTTGGTTGATATAACCACAGACGCTTTGGTTTTGTGACCAGATTTATCACAACCTAAACCGGTCTTTTCACCAAATGCTCTGGTTATTTTAGTCACATTATCTAGCGTTCTAGAAGCTTTTGATAATGATGAGATAAGCTGCTCTGATTTAGCAAGTTTAGCGATCAATTCAGCTTCTCTCTTGACTATTATATCAATATCACCTTTTAATTGAATAATTTCACTCTCAAGCGCTTGGTTTTTCTCAATGCACTGTTGCTGAATTTGCAACTCTGCTTTATGCGTCACTTTGTCGCTTTTGAGCGCTGAGATGATGTAAAGGTGATTTTGAAATATTTTTGCGGCTTCTTGACAATCATTATAATATTCTTTCACTTTGTCAAGTAATTCATCATAAGAAAGAGGATGATGCAGATCAGTGGTTACCTCAGATGGTAAGTCGTTAGATGCTTCATTATCTCTTGCCATGAGACAAATGAATGCTGAATCCTTTGATGGTTCATCATCGCTGCTTTCATCTGATGATTCCAAGTCCTCTTCAGGAGTATAGAGAGGTTCTGATTTTGCTAGCAAGCCTTGTTGTCTTAGATTGCTCCTAAATTGGTTTCTATCCGTGTGATCTTGCTTTGTAGGTTTAGACACATTTGGATATGGGCAATTAACTTGGAAGTGCCCTGGTCTCCTGCAGTTGTAACAGAGATTGGTCTTCATCTTTTGTTCGTTTGTTAATCTTGTGGATCGCTGGTTTAACGTTGCAGGCATTGAGAGATCTTGCTGAGAGGGAGTTTGATATTGAATTGGCGCTCGGGAGGGAGACGCAGGATAGTGAGGCGCTTGATGTTGTGGTTGTATTTGGGGAGACGCTTGATATGAATTTTGTCCTGGGTGCTTAGGACTGTTTCCCTTCTTTTCATATTTCAGGAATTTCCTGAATCTATTTAGAAGCGCCAGTTCTTCTTCCTCACTTATATCCGAGTTTTTTTCTTTGATAGATTTTCCTTTGATTGATGCCATTAGCGCTCCAGATTCGATCACTGGATTACTTACTGCATCACTGGCCGAATTCAACTCAAACTCAAATGCTTTGAGTTCTGAAAAAGCATCTTCTGGAGTTAGGCTGTCCAGATTGTTTGATTCTCTCATTGCAGTTGTTTTCATCAGGAATCTGCTTGGGAGACTTCTAAAGATTTTGACCACTGTTTCTCGATTTTGTAGCTCCATACCCAGAGATGTTAGTTCAGTGACAAGAGCTGTAAACCTCATGTCTAATTGCTCTAGCGTCTCATTAGGTAGCATCTTGAAGCCGTTGAATTTTTCTTTGGCAATTGATAATTTGTTTTCCTTTATTTGTGCTGAGCCACCACAAATAGTAGCCAACTTATCCCAAATTTCTTTAGTTGTATTGCATGATTTGACTTTGTTGAATAAGTTGTCATTGTCACCAATGGCTGTGTATAATGCATTCCGACCGACATTGTGTAGATTGGCTCGTCGACGCTCATCGGTGGACCATTCTTGTTTGGGCTTCTCCACATAACCGTCAGGTGTTTCTTCTGTGGCTTCGGGCGCTCTGGTGATAACTTTGTATATTTTGATTGGCCCATCTGAAATGATATCACACATTTCATCATCACATGAACACAAATAAGTAAACGCTTTGACCTTCCAAGAATCATAATTTGACTCGGTCAACTTGGGAACTTTAGAGAATGCCATGAAAAATTTAAAGTAATTTTAAAGCGACTATATATATATTTAAAAAAGAAATGGATCTGAACAAGCAGTTACGCTTGGAAACGCTTAGGTTTCAACTTCAACCGCTCTGATACCACTTGTTGGTCCCAAGTGGTATACGAAAGGGTCTAGAAGGCGGGGGTTGAATAGACCCTGAAGTCTTTTTCGACTTCTAAAGATTCGTATCACTTTGAAGTATTTGAACGCTCGGAAAGCTTTGAGCGCTGGGTGCGGCGCTTGAGAGATAATGACTTAAGCGCTAGTTTCAGGCGCTTGGGAAAAGTTAACTTAGACTTGGTGATTTCAACGCTTACCAAAGTAGGGCAGAGTTTAGTCACTAAATCAGGGTTAGCACAGCGGAAGTATTTTATAGCTTAGCGTTCGGTTTGTTAATCAAAAGTAGTCGCTTAGTTGTTTTAAAACTTTATCAGAATGTATGCAATATGAATAGTAAAGCAGTAAAACAGTAGATGCTTAAAGCGGTAAATGACACAAGATATTTGTAAGGTTAACTGGGTGATGTAATCCCAGCTACGTCCTTCTTCTCCTTTTATCAGGGAGGTTTTCCACTATGATGATTATCGAAGAGTCACACAGAGACTTCTACAAATATCTTGGGAGATTTGGATATGATCTCGGAACTCCTTGGTCACACAGATTTCAGCTCCACTAAAGACCTTCTATCCCCTTGCTTCTTTCACTCAGAAATGGTGCAAGTTACGCTTGATCTCGGAACTCCTTGGTCACACAGATTTCAGCTCCAATAGAGATCAACTTCAACAAGCTTCTTTTACACAAAAATATTGCTTGTAAGTCAACAAGCTTTCTCACTCAGATGAAAGGTGTTGATGGTTTTGGTCACGGGTTTGTTTGTTTTTGGAAAGTTCAAACAACTTGGAGATATCTCAATGATAGTGTAGGTTCTTCTTAAAAAGAGGTTTGAGATATGGGTGACTGTCTAGGAATGTATTTGAGAAAGCTTAAAGGGTTTCGGCTCTGGAGTGTATAAGCTTTTTAAAACAATCCAGCAACGTTTTGGACCCTTTTTCTTATTTTTACGTCCAGATGTTTTTCTATATCTATCTCCATTGTCCCTTTTGCTGAAAAGGTTATTTATAGATTGTTATGAGATTTTGTCCGTTGGACACGGTTGAAGTCTCGTTTCCCTAAACATTCCATGAGTTCTGACAATCCTAACTTTGGGTATATTTAATTGGTTAGGCATGGTCTTGGTTTCATAAATCTGACAGTCTCGGTCAAAGATATGGCTTGCCCATAAGTTGTAGTGCTTATATTTTAATAGCACTTATCCGACTTTTGATGCATCTTGTTTTATTTCCGTTTGGGAATAATTTCCGTTGATTCATGCATCTTTGATAACTTGGGTTTGAATCTTCAGGTTACGCTTGGAGAACTAGGCGCTTGAGCCTTTGGAGTTTAGGCTTCTTGAAAGTAGTCTTCTTTGTTAATCAGACGCTTGAGAGAGGTCACAATCTTTGCCCGATTCTTTAGACGCTTGTCCTTTCACTTTATCTTTGATAGACTCACTCGGAATTCTATCATTGACTTAGTGTTAAGTACTTGGTCTATGGTCCATAACAAATCTTGAGCGCTGAGTTCGTAACCCAGGATAGTCTTTTAGCGTTTGACGGACGCTTGAGACTAATCTTTATCTTTACTGTTTCTTCAAACGCTTGATCTTCAACTTCATCACTTGGTAGACTCACGCAGAATTCTTCTAGTGATTTAGTATCACATTCTTAGTCTAAACTCTATAAAAATACAAGTCTAGTGTAAAAACACGAGCTTTCAGGCGCTTACATATTTGTTCTATGAAAGCTTTTATACTTTACATTTCTTGGGGTCTAACATGAAGTCCTATTTGTCATCATCAAAACATCTAACATGAAATTCCTAACAGAAAGAAATTTCTATCTGATGTCAAACATTATCTTTGGGACGAGCCCTTTCTGTTCAAAGTGTGTGCAGATCGTGTAGTGCGGAGGTGTGTCCCGGCTGAGGAGATGACATCAATTCTGAGTCATTGCCATGATGGTGAGGTAGGTGGCCGCTTTGGGCCCACGAAGACTGCTTCTAAGGTTCTCCAATCAGGTTTTTACTGGCCATCTCTATTGAAAGATGCTTATGTGTATGTAGCGTCTTGTGATAGATGTCAAAGAGTTGGAAATATATCTAGGAAGAATGAAATGTCACTGAATAACATGCTAGAATGTGAATTATTCGATGTATGGGGTATAGATTTTATGGGACCTTTCCCAAGTTCTTGCTCTAATAAATACATTTTAGTAGCAGTAGATTATGTGTCTAAGTGGGTAGAAGCTGAAGCTCTTAGGACTAATGATGCTAGGGTGGTTGTCAAATTTTTGAAAAAACATATTTTCACACGTTTTGGAACCCCCAGAGCTATTATTAGTGATGGTGGAACCCATTTTTGCAATAAACAATTTGATTCTCTTTTACGCAAATATGGTGTTACCCATAAGGTCTCTACACCTTACCATCCTCAAACTCGCGGGCAAGTTGAGGTATCCAATAGGGAGATTAAGCGAATACTAGAGAAAACTGTGAATTCTTCTAGGAAAGATTGGTCCTTAAAGTTAGATGATGCCTTATGGGCTTATAGAACTGCTTTTAAAAACCCCATCGAAATGTCTCCATATCGTCTAGTTTTTGGTCAAGCTTGTCATTTACCCGTTGAATTAGAACATCGAGCCTACTGGGCTATAAAATTTCTAAATTTTGATATGCAAGATGTAGGAACTAACAGGTTGTTGCAGCTCAACGAGATGGATGAATTCCGGCTTGAAGCCTATGAAAATGCAAAGGAACGGACGAAGAAGTGGCACGACAAACGCATAATTCCACGAGAGTTTAACGAGGGAGAAAGGGTGCTTCTATTCAACTCACGGCTTCGATTTTTCCCTGGAAAACTTCGTTCTAAGTGGTCGGGACCTTTCACCGTGACAAAAGTCTACCCATCTGGTGCAATTGAGGTTTTTCATGAGGATAAAGGCACTTTTAAGGTCAATGGTCATCGATTGAAGCATTATGAAGGAAACGAGTGGAGCAAAGACAAGTCGGTTCTTACGCTCCAAGATCCGTCGAATTAAGTCGACATCTGAACAGTCAAGCTAATGACTATAAACGAGCGCTTCTTGGGAGGCAACCCATGTTTTCTTGTTTTTCTTCGTTTCGTTTTAGAGTCAGTTGTGTCGTTTTATTTTTTTTAAATAGTTTATTTTCGTGTCTCAGGTTTCTGCAATCCATACAAGAGAGATAGTCGAGAAGAACAACGATGTTTCCTACAAGCTCAAGGAAAATTTAACCTTGGTGTTCAGTATTTTGGTGGTGGTGTTATATCACTTTAGCCGTGGCTTGCATTAAAATTTTTTGATTTTTTTTATATATATATCTCTACGTCTAGGTATTTTAGCCACGGCTAAACATCACCTAGCCACGGCTAAGAATTCTCACATTTTATGAATAACCTCTGTTTTTATCACCACGGCTCGCGGTCATCTTAGCCATGGCTTAGTCGAAAAATCACTTTTTTTTAAAAACAAATTTTGCTCCCAGGTAAATTTAGCCGCGGCTCCCATCACCATTGCCATGGCTAAAATTTTAAAACCTCTCTGTCCCGGTAGCCGCGGCTACCCATGGTTTTAGCCACGGCTAAAAGACACTTTTATACAAAAAAAAAATCCAACAAACAAAAATTCTTAAATTTCAAAACCCCTCCCCAACTCCTATTTTTCTTAACAGCAGCAAAAATAAAGAGCCCCTCTCTCTCACCAACTCTAACTCAAATTCCCCTCGTCACCTCCTTTAAGCACTCGCCGGCGAAACCCACTCCCGCCGTTCACCGGCGCACACGGCCGTCTCCCTGATTTCGGTTGATTCTTTCCCCTCACACTGTAAAAAAAAAAAAAAAAAACCCAAAATCCCCCTTCAACTCGCAGGCGTTCATCACTGACAAAGACCACCTGCTCGCACCGATTTTCCGACGGCATTCACCACTTCCGGGGCCGCTCTTCGTCGTTTCCGCACCGGACAAAACCATTGGGGCTATTTCAGCCCTCTTTCGTAAGTTCATGCTTTCCCCTCTTGTGAATCGAGCCTTGCTCGTATGTTGGACTTTAGTTGAGTATAGAGTGTGGGTTCGGTGATTCCGACGAACGGGTGAGGATTTCGGGCTGTTTTGCAAGAATTCTTGTCTTGGTTACTTTGGGCTTTTGTGTTATTTGTTCGAATCCAAGGTCTTGGGATGGTTGCTGTGTTTTACTTGAATTAATTGGCTGTTCTGTGATACGTCTTGGTTTTGTTGGGTATTTTGTACAAATTCTGCTTCACTGCTGTTTGGAATCCTCTCTACTTGGGTATTTGGTGTTATCTGCTTGGAGTTGGGGTTGTTGTATTGTTGCGTTTGGGTGAGTACTGTTGCTTAGTTGATCTTGGTGTTGTCATTGTTGGGTTGTTGGATTTCTATGGCACGCACACAAGGGAAGACGGGTAAAAAGGGCAGTCAGACAAGTAAGAAGGGTAAGACATCTGTTATTGCACGAGAACCCGCTGCTTTTGACCCAGAGGTTTTTCGGGATCAAGATGCTTTTAAACGATACAAGAAAATTATGAAGAAGCATGTGACTTTTGAGCGTTGGTTTAAGATTTCCGAGCACAACCTTCGGGAAAAGGTTGTCAAGAATGGTTGGCAGACATTCGTAGCCAAACCATGTGATGCTTCTCTCTCATTAGTACATGAGTTTTATGCCAATAGTGTGGCTTCCACCGCTAGGGACTACGGTTATCTTACGGTTCGCGGTAAAGAGGTTATGATTGATAAAGAGGCCAATAATAGGGTTTATGGGCTGCCGAATGAGGGTACGATTGACTATAAAATGGAATTTCGGGCCCACTACAACCTTGATATGATTCTTGAGGAGTTGTGTGCTGCACCTGCAACTTGGACACAGGGAGCTCATAGCGCATCCCGTTCTCTTCCCAAGCAACGACTCACCAAAGAGGCTCGTTTTTGGAACCACTTGATATGCTCCCGCCTCATCCCTACTTTGGGTTTCATAGCTATCGCTAAGAAGCGGGCTATTCTTCTCTTTGCTATCACACGTGGCTTGCGTGTGGATGCTGGTGCTATTATAGAGAGCTCTCTTCTAGATGCCATCGAGTCATGTACCAAACAAAAGTTCACGATTATTTTTCCATCTTTAGTGACTGCCCTTTGTCGTCAGGCTGGTATTAAAGTGGTCACTGGTGAGGCCCTTACTTCTCCTGGGAATCCTATTCTCTTTGCTCATCTCAAGGGTCCCACGCCTATTACTCCAGCTCCTGCACCAGCCGCCGCCGACACTGATATGGCCCCTGCTGTTCTTCTTGCTCCTATAGCTGAGGGCCCCGTTTTGGCTGACATGACAGATAGAGAGATTCTTCTTCACATTGTTCATCGCCTTGATATGATGCAGCAACAGCTCGATCGCCTAGCTCCAGCATCTTCTGTCGCACCAGAGGACTTGGTATGTTGCGTTTATTCATCCCGATGAAAATAGTGCTTGTACCTGTAAAGTTAAAGGAAGGTTGAGTTTTATACTCTTAATAAGATTTATAACACGTGTGTTAAAGTGTTTTTATTATGGGGCACTTTTGATAAATCTACCTATGTGAGTGTCGAAGGTGGTGCCGTCTTCTATACGTTAAGACTTAAAAGCTTAACTCTAGAGCACTCATGAAACGGGATATAGACACAAGGCCAATCCACGTGTCGGCTTTTAGAATACTCAAAGTTATTGGATATATGTGTGTGTGTGTTAGCATTTCCGATTTTTCATATAAGAAGTTGGTTCAAAAACAAGTTTACCATTCTTTCTGACTAACTTTGAAATGCTTTCACTAAGTAATGGTTCAAGTTTGAGACACCATTATTTATGCACATAATCCGGAGTCTACATTTTATATATAATATTTAATTTTGAAAATGATGGAGGATTGTTTGATAATTCTCAAATTAAAAATGAGCCGTAGAATTTTTGTGAAAATTTGATGTGTGGTAATAAAAAATTTCAAAAGTTGTGAATCTTCAAATTGAAGTCCTGTTTTATCAGATTAATTAACGTTCTTAATTTTGAAATTTAACGTCATTTTTTATTTTTGAATAATCACGTCTCTTTCTCTCTTTTTTTTTATTCCAAGAGAGAGGGGTACCCAAAAAAATAATTCGCTAGCCCGACATACCCGGGCTAATAGTCACAAAACGAGGCCATGTGAGGCCATCCCTATCATTGTCTAATAGGTGATAAATTTGTAAACACGGACATCCATGTGGTGCATATGGGTGTGAATACCCATTTTTGCTAAAGTATCAGCTACTTGATTCGCTTCCCGATAAATGAGCTGAAAAGAGACATCCAAATCTCAAGTGTGCACACTACGGATGCGAGAAATCACCTCAAAGTGGTGATGTTCCGTGGAGGCGTCCAAAATGCTACAAAGTGCGCATCGACAGTCCGTTTCCACAATTAATTTCTTTATCCCTGCGGCCCACGCCATCTCTAGTCCCAATAGGATGGCACGCATCTCAGCCTCCAGCGACGAGCACGGGTCAATGTGACCACTGAACCCCCTTAACCAAGTTCCATGCTCATCTCGAAGAGTACCTCCGACCCCCGTTTGGCCACCCGACGTCACTGCAGCATCCACATTTAATTTGATGTAGTCGGGTGCCGGTTTGATCCATCCCGTGTGTATCTGACGATGCATCACGTCGGGATCAAAGTTAAGGGCATTGAGTATACTGTCAATTCGTTTATGTAACACGTCGATATCCCCGGTAGGGACTTTCTCACGAGTACCATGGATCACCTCATTTCGAGCCTGCCAAAGGAATGAAATAGTTTCAGCGAAAACAACATCCCATTTGTCACACCAATCATACCTGCTTATTTTGTGTGACAGATTCTAGTTGATCCACTCCTTCGCGGTACCTGAAAAGAAAGAAGTAAAAAAATTAGGATGCACGATTTGGAGCCAAATTTTTTTCGCCCAATCACAATCTCTAACGGCGTGTATGGGGGTATCTGAATCGAGCCCACAAATGGGGCAAGTATCATTATGAACAATCCCCCTATTTTTCAACACCGAGGTCGTAGTAACTTTATTATGACGGAGTAACCATAAAAACATGCGATGTCGGTGGGCACCCGGTAATTTCCATATTTTTTCCCACCATTTTGAGTCCACCATTGTCTCGGAGGCTTGAGTTAGTGCTGCATATGCACTCTTACAACTATATTTCCCATTCGGAGAGAAAAGCCAACGTGGTTTGTCCTTTTGACCAGCTAGTATATCCAAATCCACCGCTTGCAGGCGAGTTACAATATCCTCCGGCAATCCCTGTAATGCTGCCCAATTCCAACCAATACTCGGTATCCAATAGTGGTCAATCGTGCTGCGTAGCTCCTCCGGCTGAATAGGTTGTACGGTATGGAGGGCTAACGGGTCCTCTCCGAGCCAGATATCCTCCCAAAACTTAATTCGAGATCCATCCCCTAAAATCCCTCTAGTTCCTGATTTAAGGAGAGGTATCACGGACTGAATGCTACGCCATGTAGACGAAGTAGCATTCTTCACTCTAGCTCTATGCCGCAAACTATATTTATGTTTGAATACCTGGACCCATAAGCGAGCGTCATCATTCATCAGTTGCCATCCCAATTTGCCAAGTAGAGCCAAGTTTGTAACTCTTGTCCGTCGTAGACCTAACCCTCCCTAGTTTTTTGGCTTACAAACTGTGTCCCAATTGACAAGGTGCATTTTACGTTCCGTGTCCGAGCCTCCCCACAAAAACTGGCAATTCTTCTTATCTATTGCATCGCAGATACCGAGAGGAAGACGCATAGTTTGCATATGATATGAAGAGATAGTTTCTGTTACCGATTTGATCAACGTAGCACGCCCTGCTAGAGAAAGATGCTTACTTTTCCAGCTCTGTAATCGTTTTTTCACTCTATCCACCAAAAATTCAAAGTCCCTCCGAAGAAGTCGGCCGTGGAGAAGGGGAACCCCTAGGTAGTGACCCAAATTATCAGTCCGTCTAAGCTGCATTATGTTACTAATTCGACACTTAGTCTCTTGAGTGACATTCTGGGAGCCGCCTGGAAATACACACAAGAGAAAAATCGTATTGCTTCATTTCTGCATTTGAGAAAAGTTCTTTGGTAGAATAATTTGTCCACAAGCACTTACAAGCAGAAACAAAGCCTTCTCATTTTGATTATTCGTTACTTTGATTAAGTGCAAATTTTTTACTGTTATTTTAGAAAATTCCAACCCGATTATTTATTTAGGCTTACTACAATTTGAGTATTCGGGTTTGTCTTCGAAAGTACAATTCGCAGACAAACAATAGTTCTTGTGACCGGGTCCCATTGTATCCTGGGACAAATTCTTTACATAACTCGTTTGCAGTCTGTAGGGGGCAATTATTGTCTTAAGAAAAGCGTAATATTTACGTGACTTGGAGGTTATTCGAATCATTCGTATGAGGTGTTCATCACATATTTCTAACGACAAGAACGAACCGTAACTTGACCAGTTAAATTCCAGACCATTGGAAGAAGCTTTGAATAGGGATAAAGACTATACTCAATTCAACTTGGACCCTTATCCATTATGAACATATGCTCTTGACTTATATTAAACCCGATCCAATTGAACTCAAACCAACAGATTTATTGGATGGTATTTTTGGTGTAATATTCTTAATGCATTAAATACCACAAATTTAATTTGGAATGGTTGATTTTTGCGGCGGGGGGGGGGGGGGGGGATGAAAATCACCTAATTTGTGGTATCTAATGCACCAGAGCATTGCAGTAGGAATTGCATAGAATAATCCGACCCACCGCCCCTATCATATATTAATATAAAAAGAATCGAACTTTGATGAGGCAAGTTGCCTACTTGGCTAAGCTGGATTTGATCAATAACTCCAAATATGAAAAGCTTTAGGCATAATCAAAATAAATAAGATTAATAATAAAAAAAGAATAGCATTTATATGTGTTAATGGTCAAGGCATATGCTGAGAAGATCCTCTCTCCAACAACCCATTCCATTATTGCTTTCATTATTCCACCAAACAAATGACTAGAAAGAATAGTGTAATACATCAACATTTTCTCCATCCACAGAATGGCAGAAGCAAATTCGATGAATGGGTAGAAGAAGGATGAGAGGAAGAAGAGGATGATTCTAATCTTCTTCCTGCAGTTTGTTGTTGTTTGAGATTAATTATCTATATATAATCTCTTCTGTTTGGGCAACTAAACACCCTTTGGCAATGTATATATATATATATATATATATATCTATACTCAAAAGCTGCGGCTCAGAGGAAATCATCAGTTAAGCTTCTTATTAATTACTTGAGATAACTATGTAAGTACTCGAGGATGTTGTTTCTAATGTTACCTTTTTGTAGCCTCATTTCTATCGCTTACAAATTTACAGTTCAAGTTGCGTTTTTGTAGTTTGTTGTTATGGTACAATATCAATTTCAATCTCTTCATTTTAGCCTTTTTCTATTTACCTAATGAAACGAATTACGATTACATCATTGCATCAAATATCAAATTAATTGGGCTTAACTAGTAGTCTTTTATATAAAACTAGAAATGATGAACTACTTTATAAGTTAAAAATCACTCACATTTGGTGGGATGACCTCTGAGTAATGGATCTCAATCTTACCATTAGATGAATGCGTTATTTTAATAAAATTTGACAGAGGAATGAACAACTAATTCTGGACTCAATTGTCACACCCCAAAAGAGATTTTTTTTATTTTATTGAGATTTTCTTCCATCACCTAAATTATTTTTGGCAAGTAAAAGAATATATTCACAATTTATCACTTGGTTTTGTCATTTCATTTCCCTCAACCTTTAGTCAAGTTAGGATAACCCTCCATGTATTAAACTGACAATCGGACAATTAAGGTTTGATTCTCTTGAAAATGTCGAATCACCGTCCTTTTGTTTTGGGTAAATAAACATTTATAACAAAAATTAAAGAATGACAAATCACTCTACAGAACAGATTGAATACAATCCATAGAAGTAACATCATACCAATTTGCTTGAAATGCCCATTTGGTTATTGCATTGGCAGATGCATTAGCTTCTCTTTTGACGAATCTAACCTTGCAATGATTTCGATGACTAATAAGGCAGAGTTTAATTTGTGTAATTGTTTCAACTGAAGCCCATTCCGCTGCCTCAATGGTCCCAAGAATCAATCGAACTACCGAGAGTGAATCACATTTGCTAATTACTCTTGGGGAGTTCAAGTGAGTCCTTAACCATAGCCAATACTTGATTATTGAATTTGGCGGATGGCTGATTGCAAAAACATTTTGGTTCATTTAAAGAAGAGAAAATATCACCAGCAAGGACAAGATCAAATTGTCGAAATCAAGCAGTGCAAGCTCCTAAACTACAGAGAATTTACCAATAAAATACATTGATTGAAAGGGAAATAAAAGTGTTCACTAGAATGTCATAGTTTTTTAGGGGAATTTTTTTTGAATCTTTGCTTTTCATAACCAGAATGCAAGGGCCTCAGATCACAGCAATACACATCAAATAAAGTGGATTTAATGAATACATTAAGACATCCTCTGTGCATGACACATTGATGTTTGGAACAAAAATGGATACACTAAGGGAGTCGATAAGCTTTGTGGTGAAGTCTTTCAGCCGTTCTTTCTTATTATATACATTATATATTGTGATGAAGAATTACATGACATTAGACTTTCTCTAGAAACAAACAATCAAATTTAAAGTTCCATTATCACACCTTCTGCCAGCGAAAGAAGTCACACAAGATCCTCAACGCATAATGGGACTCAACCCAAGCCCTCGGAGGATTGTGAATTTGTGACATCTTTACTGATTAGTTGGTGGTGGATTTAAGTAATCTTATGATTCTTTCAAAGAACGCCTCGATACCAAGATCAAGACAACTAAATATTCCGTGCAAAAGGAAAAGGAAAAAGAAATTGATGCAAGTAAACATACAAATTTGTTCTCCCTGTCAAAACCAAGGAACTTGTTCACCACAATACGAATCATGCAAAGTTGATTAGCAAAGCAAAAACTAGTTTAACTAACATTTTTAACCACAATCCCCAAATGTTTCATTGCATTACAGTAACTCAAAAAACCATGCCCACGTTCAACATTGACAGGAAATTCTCTTCCTAAACCCAACGCTTAGTAGAAGAAGCCAAGAACTTTACCACCAACATTTTTCCTACGAGCTTCTTCGTGATCCATTATTCCAGCAGAAGTTGTCAGCACAATATAACCAAACTGCAGTCAAAGACGGAAATGATTTTAAACATATTTCAAATTCTAATCACCACTGCTCAACAAGTCAGCCATGTTCAAACAAATAAGATGAACTTAATGGTTTTATTTTTACCTGTCTTGATGGGAGCAGTCTCGCAGTCCAAGGCTCAATTTCCTTGACTCCAACATCAAATCGAGGGCTGATAACACCACATTTGTTTAGCCTTCCATTCAATTCAACCACAATTTTTCCAGATCTGTGGTCATCAACATACTCAAATTCTCCAATGTACCCTGTAAACCAATACAAAAAGAAAACATTTTTTTGTGAATGTGAAAGCAACTTCTTTTAAAAGAAAAAAATGTTGTGATGTAAAAGGAGCAAACCATGCTTTTGCATGACCAGGAGAAACTTGATGACCACTTTTGATGAAGGCCTAATCATGACCTGTCGTTTTCCCCTCTTTTCAGCATTATACATGCTCTTCAGAGCATCATTCAAGACACTGACTCTCACCATTCTCTAAAGCAACCTACAGGAAACATTATAGAAAATATTAAAATGCGAAAAAAGGACCTAATTTTTTCACTGTACCAAATTATGCATAAGAAGATGCTAAAGAAGCCTATATACCATTCATCAGCACATGTAGAACACAAGCTAATTTAAACAACGGTCAACAACAAATGTATGATTATAGAAATCTAACAAACATTTAATAAGTTGAATACAAAGCATTAATAAAAAGGAATAGTTCTGTAATTCTCAAGAACATCCATATAAACACATTCATAAGGACCCTACTATACAGATTAAGTCTAACAGTGAGATAACAGTTTGTTTCAATGTTCTTAAACATCTGATGATGACCGAGCAAGTATATATCACTCCTATTATTCAATTTACAAATTTCAAGAACAAAGAGACAGGAAACCAAGATGGGTCAACTAAAATCCCTATGGTAATTGCAACCCAGTATCGTCTCGTCTCGGTAAGAGATTACACACTAGTGAAGCATCTAATCATATAATACTGAAAGTGACTTAAAGTAAACCTGCTAATTAAGCTAGATCACTGAAACACTGGTTCTCATGCTGGAAAAACAATTCAAGAATACGAATGAAAAGAAAAATCTAGACATGGTCCAATAATAAGAATAAAATGTACAGCATTGCAAAATCAATCAATACAATAACTTTTTTAACAGATTCCCATAGCATTTAACAGCTTTACGACCATATGAGTGATTTATTAATATTTCCACTAATTCGAAATCATCCTTACACACCAAAAAAAAAACATGGAAAATGAAACCGTAAAGGACTCCAGATCAAAATATTAAATATAAGAATGAATATACAAACTCAGATTTGCATACATGGATAAACAAATATTTACATAAACGGATTGATGAGAGTCAATTAATTACCTGAAAAATTCCGCCGCTTCAGTCTGTGATTCAGGAAGTGGAGAGGAGGCGTAGAGAGAGAGGGTAAGGGTTTAGGCTTTTATAAACGTCTCCTTACGGAGGTTCGGTTTCGCTTTCGCTTTTTTATTTTGGGAGAATTACACTTTGGCCCCCTCAAATATATTGTTGCTGCCACTTTGCCACCCCCAAACTATTAGAACATACATGGTACCCTTACTTATGTGAATGACATAAATAACCTTGACACGTATCTTTATATGAAAAAATACAACCCTTGAGTTCGATTATGTCACATAAACAATTATTGTATATTATTTTCTATTAACTATGAATAAAATTAGTTATCAATCTTTTTCTAAAATAGCCAAATCTAAAAATTCAAATAAGACAGTTAGCAGGATAATTTGGATTCAAATAAAAGTTTTTGTTTTCTCTATTTATTTTCTCTTATTAATGACAGACACCAATCATTTATTTTTAAATATTTATTGGGAAAATTACTTAAAAAACCTCTAAAATAAATGTTTATATCAAATAAACTCTTGACAAAATTTTCAATCAAAAAAACCCATTTCACCAACTTTTTATTCCAAAAAGCTCAAGGTTTAAGATTAATAAATTTATGGACTCAAGCTCTTAGCCTTCTAAACTAAAAATTTAATTAATTATAATTTTGTTTAGAGATTTATTTATTTAGAAACTTTATATTGATAATTGACTAAATATAATTTTATTTTTAAATTTTTTCAGATTTTTAATCTTCTTAAAAAATATATTTTTAAGTAAAATAAAAAATAAATTATCTAAAAGCATTACTAATTTTTAATACTAAAATATAGATATGTATTATTCAACTTATAAATTTGAAAATTTAAAAAAAATCGATAAAAAAGATCAATTGATCAACTCTTAACTTAATAAACGAAGGGTAGTTTAGTCAAAAAAAAAGTTTTAATCTTAATTTTTGGGGGTTTTGAATGAAAAGTTTGTGGAATGGGTTTTTTGATATTGTAAAATATTTTCATGGGTTTTTGGATATGAAAATTTATTTTAGAGGGGTTTTAGTAACTTTCACATATTTGTTTTACTAAGTTTATCAATCATGTATTATGAATATATATGTTATAAACTTATATATTGATAGATATAGATTCTTTTTATTAATAAACTCTATATAAATAATATTTTGTGCCAAGGCAGAGGGCTACAACTAGTTTTGAGAATATAAGGGTAAAATACACTTGGCTCTCCTGAACTTTAGCTCTCGTAACAAATACCCCCCTGAACTGTAAAAAAATATACTTACTCTCCTCCTATATTGTAGAATTGTCTTAAATACCCTTAACCCTTATTATCTTCTTATTTTTTTCATTCCTTTACCTTTTTTTTCTTTTTCATAAATTCTTTTATTACTCACATTAGTTAAAATTTACACAATATAATAATTGGCAACATTTTTAGAACTAACATTAAATTAATTCAGTAACAACTTATTATATTAATGTTTGACAAAATTTTAAATCATGCATTGTCATAAAATTAAATTATCCAAATAAATTTATCTTGTATGTATATCTTTACAACGATATATATACATATATATGTATATGTATATATATATATATATATATATATTTGCACTTTCAATACTCTAATTAACTATAATATATGTTTGAATTAATATAATTCAAACACATATTCTGACAACATATATATGTATTTTTAATACTCTAGTTTACAATATATGTTTGAATTAATTTCAACATATGTTGTTAGGAAATTTCATGTTAGATGTTTTGATGATGACAAGATATGTTTCATGTTAGATCCCAAGGATATGTAAGTTTATCTTTTGATAGAATATGTATAAGCATTTAAAGTTATCAAGTTGAAATTTTTTAGTTAAGGCATTTTATCTTTATAGCTTTAGACTAGTATCTAGCGCTTGAGGTAAGATAGAATTTTAGGTGTGTCTATCAAGGTGAAATCAAATATTTGCGTCTAAAGACTTTGAAGATGAGAGATTCATTAAGCTGTTGTCAAGCGCTTATGAATCAATTCAAGATGACTTTCATGTTTAAGCGCTTGTCGTCACCTGAAGTTAATCCAAAGTCAATATGTTATTAAATGCAATCAACGGACATTTATTTCCAACGGGAAATAAATTCAAATGTATTAAATGTTTGATAAGAGCATTAAATGTGATAAGGACTATTGACGATACGGATGTGTCTTCCCCATTGGCTGTCAACTCAAAGTAGGTCTGCTACCCACTCTGTGCAGCAGAATTTTCAGAGATGTCAGAGAAAGACTAAGTCACTCGCCTCGTGCTTCTCACGCCTTTGCTTGTGTCCAACAGACAAATCCCGAGAAAAGTCTATAAATAGATACTCACAGCTCAAACCTACACACCGAGATTTATTCACTTACGCTGTTGAAATCTATATCCGACTATTAAAGCTCAAATCCTCCATAGCCAAAATTTCGTTGAGCTTAAACATCTCTACAGCCAAATCAATATCTCTTACCTCTTCATAGAAGAACCTAACCTTTCAAAGAGATATTACCAAAGTGTTTGAACTTTTCAAATCAAACAAAACTGTGATAAAAATCCATCAACCTCTTCCATCTGTGTGACGAAGTTGTTGAAGACAAAGCATTATTTCTGAGTGAGAGAAGCATTGTCAGAAGCAGATCTTCAGGTGTTGGGTTTGGAAGTTCATCGATAGCTGCTGTCTGATGGTTGCTAGTCATCCTATCACCGGTCGTACCCGGTTGGGGGCCTAGTTTGCATACTCATTGGCTGAAGCATTGTTTCCCACAGACGGTGCCAATCTGATGATGGTAAAAATCGTCAAAGTAAGAATATCACGTGATTGACCACGTGGGGTGAAGGAACCTATCCAACACACGACAAACTAGGTGGGGGTTGGTGGATTTATAGACTGCACTCGACTATGGCGAGCTGCCTACGTACCCGGATTGCTGGGATCAAGTCTATTTGTAGTTCGATGATGGCGTTACTCTCTTTTGCTAGTGTATTTTTACTGGGGAGTAGATAAGCTTATATGATTGTCAGCTGCTTTCTCTCTAGCACTCTTTTTGGTGGGGAGAGCAGATAATGAGCCACCTCCAGCTTCTTTAAGGTATTTATAGGGAGCTGGTTATGAGCTATGGGCCCTTGGGCCCTATCTTGTCATCAGTCCAATAGGCTTAGTTTAATTATTATTATTATTATTAGGTCAGAGAAATAACCATGTTATACTTAATGGTTTGCCAGTCCTTTTTGGGCTTGGCCAATCCTTCCATTGCGGGCTTTGACCCATGGTGGGCGCCTCGACCCGACTCGGGGATGGGTAAATTACCAAAATATCCTTGGACATTTTTGGCCCATATCATATATGTATCTTCCGCTGACAAATATGTGCTTAATAGTTTTCTGATTGTTAATTTGTCTGGTTAGCCATGAGTAGTTACTTTATTATAATGTTACCTGAGTGTACAGGGTGCTCTTACATACAAAAGCAAGGCAAGATGAAATGTGTGAGCGTTTGCATGCTGTTCTAGGTGAATCGTGTATTATTTGTGAACTTGAGTTAGCAGGCCCTCAATATGAAAACCTTCAAGGAATTTCTTCTCTGTCTCAACTTGTCGCTGAAGAATTGTTTAGATTTGTGCTATCCGACAAAGAAACTCTCTCCCAGGCTCTTAGCCCAGATGTGAAGGAGTTGAAAAGGGCTAGTGTAAAAACTGACAATTCCTTGAGCCCAGCTCATACATTAATTCAGATCAATTGCATTGATAACAAGGGTCTTCTTTACGACATTATGCGGACATTGAAAGACTGCAACATCCAGGTATAACTTCCTTTTTCCTTTTATTTTTGATTTCTTTCTCTGCCAACTTTTGCTAGTCCACTCATATCAATGCTAGCTTTATTTATTTAAACAATATTGCATCGGGTCAATTACACTAATTATCCCTCTTATTTAGTGTAATTCAGCTCAATCCAATCTCCGTCTCTGTCTCCGCTTATTAACAGACACCCCCTCTTATAATAAAACCTTACATTGAACCCCCTCTGACTAACGCCATTTTGTCAAGCGTGACGGAAAGTGTAAAATGACAACCTTACCCTCGTTTCAAAAAAGTAAACAAATAATTAACATCTGACAAGTGAGAATAACTTGACTGAAACTTTCGAGATTTACGAAGGTCTTCGCTTTGAGAAGATTATGCCTTTTTTGTATGATATAACATTTCTATATCAATGATATCAAGTTGCTAGGAACATAGCTCATCGGTTTCTTATAAGAAGCATCTCGATCGGCTTGAGAGTTTTCTTGGGGATAAAGTGTCGGAGTATTTTTTTTTTTTTGTATAGTTGATAATTGGTCATTTTCAGTTGAATCATTTTGCTGATGATTTTCACATACATGTCAATGATCGTTCTTCACCAACGAAACTTGAAGGGTTGTGTTTACACTATAAAATAATTTGGGTTTTTGAAATACAGAGCCCAAATAGCCCAAACTGTAGAAATTCGAGATAAAGGAAATTGGGTCCACAGAAAATGGCAGCTCGAGTCATGTGCTCGAGCGCTCCAGCTCTAGCAATCAACTCGAGCATTTCAGTGGAATTACCCTGCTCGAGTAAGTTGAAGACGGTTGAAAGCGGTTCTCGAAGAAAAGGAACGTGGGTTCCTTGAAAATATTTGAAAGAGCAGTTGAAGACGGTTGAAGGCGGTTCCCGAAGAAAAGGAACGTGGGTTCCTCAAAGACCCATATATATACGAGCCGCGGAGAAGAGAAAAGGACATCACAAGATCATTAGACTTCTGCATTTTCATTTTCTTAGAATTAACTCTAGTCTTAGGAGTAGTTTTAGCGTAATGTAGGAGTAGTTCATAGCGTAAATTAGGAGTAGTTGTAATGTAATTTAGTGTAGACTCAATGACATTTGCCTTCAAGGCTTGTATCGACATTCGCTTGCCTGTAATGTTTCAGAATTCATCGAAGAATTCATGGAGTATATCTATGTTTAAGTTGTTAAGTGTTGATTAATGGCTTAAATTTCAGTATATCTTCAATTGTCGTTTATTCAGATTTAAGTATCGAATAGATAGTTTATGCACTGGACTTGAGTTTTCAATCGTCCCTTTTGAATTCGAACATATTAAAGTATGAACGTTGAAGACTTTCACGGATCGTCACTTTTGAACTCGAAAACATTAAATTAATTTAAGACTTAAACCACCACTAGCTCATATAGGCGGGGGTTATTAGATAATTCTAGGTTGTGAATTATCAGGGGCTTGGATCGAACGTTCGAAATCCTTCCCTAGGCTAGTTTGTTCAAAAACACGAAATAAATTTTTGGCGACCACAGTGGGAGTTAGTCGAACGCTCCTTTTCTTATGGGAAACATTTGTTTCTTGATTGTATCAATAAGTAAAGGAATTCCTACGTTCCCAAATAATATCCAAGTACCATACGCAGGGGGCAAGCTGTGCTCAATGCCCATATGGAAGGAAATATTGGGGGACAATTCTTTGATCCCTTCCAAATCAGATCGAAATGATTATGGAGAGGATGTATCCCAAATAGTGTCCAAGTTCCATAGACTGGGGGCAAGTTGTGCCCGATGCCCATATGGGAGGAAATATTGGGGGACAATTCTTCAATTGGTACATAAGCCTATCTCCAAATTCAATAAGTAACTGGGATGAGATGCAATTCTAATTTCAAAATCACTTTGCTCGAACAGATCAAGGGATCTCGATGAGCGATCACGCTAATAACCGCTTTAACAATTTCGAAATACCCTCAACATTTACCTAAGGGCAATACCCTGGGGGGCAGAGTTAAATGCCAACTTATTCAGGAGTTTCGAACACTCCTTTCCCGATAGGAAACAATGGGTTTTCGAATCCCTCAATAGGTCAAGGAGTTCCCACATTCCCGAACAATATTCAAGTACCGTATGCAGGGGGGCAGGCTGTGCCCGATGCCCATATGGGAGAGAATATCGGGGGATAGTTCTCTGATCCTATTCAGAATCAGACCGAAATGATTATTGAGAGGATGTACAGACCTGATTTTCGAAAAATGTCACTTTGTATCACGAAACACTGACCTTAATCATGTCACAAACAAATAAAAAAAAATCTGAATTATGACATTGCCTTTCGAGTGACTGTCCTGCCAAATGGTGTAATTAAACCTTCCTTTCGAAATTCGAGAAGATTTATTCACTTTATTGGAGTAACATATTTATCAATTTTACGTGATGATTCCGTAAAATGATTAACACAAGATAAGAGAGAGAATACGAAATTCGACTTGATCGCCTGAATTAGCCAAGTGATCCCTTTCGATTTGGAGGCTGGCAATCTGGTCATCCAGCACAGTAATTCGAGCGCTCCAGCTAGAGCAACCTGTTCGAGCCGAAAAGCTCTAGCTAGATACTCGAACAACCATGGAAAGAAACGAAACCATTATATTCGAAAGATTACCAAAACGGGAAAAAACTTTTTACAATCAAAGTGAAAATATTAAAGGAACATTACTCGACAAATGTTTAGGACTTGATAAAATGCGAAAAGCTAGCTAATATGTCTAAGGCAGAATCGAAGATGTCTCCCTCGAGCAGAGCGGGTTTGACTACCTCTTCGAGCTGATGAGTTAACTCGACAATCTGATCATTCAAAGCTGATAAATTTTCTTCGACTTGATCGACTGAATTAGCCAAGCGACCCCTTTTGATTTGGAGGCTGGCAATCTGGGTATCTAGTGCAGCAATTCGAGCGCGCACCTGCTCAAACCGAAAAGCTCGAGCTAGCTGCTCGGGCATTTCAGTTTTTTACGTCTTCCTAACTTTCAAACTTCAAAGTGGGTGGACTGAGATCTTCTTTTTACTAAAATTCATGGGCACTCACAAATGTACCATCATTTGTTCTCTCTCCCTCTACTGCTCGATGGTATGTTTCTTTTATCTGGGTGCGCTCGAGAAGCTTCTGCACGAGAACGATTCCTAGAGCAGGAAACTGATTGAGGGGCAAGAGGGCCTGTTCGAACAATTGAGCTCGAGAGGCTTTTGCTCGAGCACAAATTCTCTATCTGGCTCGAGGACGGACATGAAGAACGAGAATCGAGAAATCAAAACAGGAAAGGGAGGGCTTAAAGCAATACTAGTCTTTAATCAAAAGACGTGTCTCATAATACACATGAACTTGAAACATTCATGTATATTAGGGGGGCATTTGTTTACACTGTAAAATAATTTGGGCTTTCGAAATACAGAGCCCAAATAGCCCAAACTGTAGAAATTCGAGAAGAAGGAAATTGGGTCCACAGAAAATGGTAGCTCGAGTCAAGTGCTCGAGCGCTCCAGCTCGAGCAATCAACTCGAGCATTTCAGTGGAATTACCCTGCTCGAGTAAGTTGAAGACGGTTGAAAGCGGTTCCCGAAGAAAAGGAACGTGGGTTCCTTGAAAATATTTGAAAGAGCAGTTGAAGACGGTTGAAGGCGGTTCTCGAAAAAAAAGAATGTGGGTTCCTCAAAGACCCATATATATACGAGCCGCGGAGAAAAGAAAAGGACATCACAAGATCATCAGACTTCTGCATTTTCGTTTTCTTAGAATTAACTCTAGTCTTAGGAGTAGTTTTAGCGTAATGTAGGAGTAGATCGTAGCGTAAATTAGGAGTAGCTGTAATGTAATTTAGTGTAGACTCGATGACATTTGCCTTCAAGGCTTGTATTGACATTCGCTTGCCTGTAATGTTTCAGAATTCATGGAGTATATCTATGTTTAAGTTGTTAAGTGTTGATTAATGGCTTAAATTTCAGTATATCTTCAATTGTCGTTTATTCAGATTTAAGTATCGAATAGATAGTTTATGCACTGGACTTGAGTTTTCAATCGTCCCTTTTGAATTCGAACATATTAAAGTATGAACGTTGAAGACTTTCACGGATCGTCACTTTTGAACTCGAAAACATTAAATTAATTTAAGACTTAAACCACCACTAGCTCATATAGGCGGGGGTTATTAGATAATTCTAGGTTGTGAATTATCAGGGGCTTGGATCGAACGTTAGAAATCCTTCCCTAGGCTAGTTTGTTCGAAAACACGAAACAGGGTGCGTTAGCATATATTTTGCTAACACTTTGTGGTGTTTTCATTTGCTTAGATAGCATATGGTCGATTTTCGGCAGTTAATAAAGGTGGGCGAGAATTAGACCTATTTATTCGACATAAAGATGGGAGAAAGATAGTGGACCCGGAAAAGTAAGATGCATGGAAATTTTTTGTATAAATCGAGTCTTGGACCCCACCTGGGGGGTTTTGGGTCTCACCTGTGGACCTTGTGGATGTGATTATCACTTGTTTTTTAATTCAACAAGTGTTTTCCAGGATGCACTGTGTTCTAGTTTAAAGCTGGAACTGCTTCACCCTTTGCGTGTAATCACAAATCATGGTCCAGACACTGAGCTTTTGGCAGCTAATCCGATGGAGCTATCTCGAAGAGGAAGACCACGAATATTTTACGATGTTACCTGTGCCCTCAAGAGCCTCCAGATATATATAATATCGGTTAGTACACATTCTCCACTGAAGGCTTCTCGTATTTAACTATGATTAAGACGGAGTTTATGTGGATTAACAGGCGGAGATTGGAAGGCATTCGGCAGAAGATCGGGAATGGGAGGTGTATAGATTTCTTTTAGATGAAAATTGCAATCTGCATTTATCAAGTAAGATCGTTAGAAATCAGATTGTGGACAAAGTCAGAAGAACACTTATGGATTGGTGAGATTTACTAATTTTTCCGCCTCAATTTTTAAGTATAAATATGAAGTTGTGGGAAGGGTGGTATTTATGATGTATATATTCTTTAGTTTTTGGTGAGTCCTAAATCCTCTTAATCAAAATTGCCATCTGTGTTGTTTCATACTCATTCATCTTAATGATGCTAAACTGCTAATGCTACCAATATGCTTTATGGAATACCGTACTGAATAGTCAATAGTCAGGTAAACGAACACATGTTGGCTCAGTTGGTAAGAGACGGAATTTTCTTGTCAGAAGGTTGTGGGTTAAATACTCTCCGCCAATATGAGGATTGTGTCGTTCGGAGATCTGTAAGCTGCCTTTGATTCCAGAGACATGCTCTAACCCGTGGTAGGTGACCAGAGCCGACTCTGTCTAAAGTTTTATGTACCAAAGAGAAAAAAAAACAACAAAAAAGAATAGTCGGGTAAGGTTGGTTAATTCAATGGGGAAAAGGGAATATAAAATTACAAAAATTCTCGTAATATATTTTTAAATCCAAGAACCTTGAAAATAATTTTTAGTACAAAATGGCCATCTAACCAATTTTTCATTCGAAGAAATTCCACAATTAATATTAACAACTATTTAGATAAAATAATTTCTTCAGTTAAGAATTAATCTTAATCAGCTCGACTTTTCTATTGAGACTTTTTTGTTTAAATTTTTTAAAAATGTATAATATGCATTCTACTATTTTTAGTGCTACAATTTTAACACTTCTACAAACGTCAAATTTAGTTTTGTTAATATAATTCACAATGTTTTGACATTTTTTCATTAATAGATAGTAAATAACTTTTTAGGAGAATTATTCTTCAACCACCATTGGAACTACCGGTACTTTTAATCATAAAATAAGGTTCTAGATTATGATTTTCGGGATATTATTAGTTCAGATTTCATCTAAATATGCTGAGGTAAAAATTAGCTCATTCGAAGCATTCATATTTTTCAAATTTTTCTATAGATTGTTTTTCAATACTTCACCACCTGAAGTCCATGAGATACACATTTTTACCACCTATAAATACACGAAATTCAAACATTTGTCATAAATTGGTGATAAAAAGACTATCTACTCTCTCTTTTGAATTAATTTTTTATTCCTTTATTTGAAAATAAATTAAAAAAATTATTTATTTTTATTTCTTCTTTGACTACTTCGACAGGATACAATCATCGTCGCCCACCCCACCAACTGTGCACACGTGCAACTAACACCACCACACTACAACTGGTATCGTCCCACTGCCACCACCGTCGCCCACTGCCACCTAATGCCAAACACTTCATCTACCGTTGTTGCCAACAAGGATTCGCCTAGATTCAAGTATGATGTGGTGCAGGGCTCGTGCATTTTGGTGCTATAGAGTGGCCATGTTTGGTAAGATGTTGGACACCTTAGTTTTTGGTGTTAGGTTGTAGTAGTAGTGATGGGTGGGATGGTGCCCAGAGGTTAGGGGTGTTCATCGGTTCGGTTTGGTCCAAAATAATAAAAAAATATATATATATATAAAAAAAAAAAAAATTGGTCACTTTCTTTCTTTTTTCTATAAGTTGCCAGAAAACACACTTTTTATAATTTTTTATCTACATTATACTATATAAAAATAAAATAAAAAAATTAAATAATAAAAAAAAATCGATTTTCGGTTAACCGAACTCCAAAACCGAAACCGAAAACCGAACCGAAATTTTCGGTTCGAACCGAATTTTCGATTTTCGGTCCGGACGGTTAACCGAATTTCCGATTGTTTTGGACTGCCCTACCAGAGGTAATGTTATAGTGGTAGAGAACGAGGAGAGAAAAATGAAAAGATTATTTTGTCCTTTAACATGTAACATGGTGTCAAATTCTTGGACTTCAGGTGGTTGAGCATTAAAATTTTCTTTTAAAAATTCTCTCCATAATGCCCTATGTTAATTTTCTCTAATAATCCAATTTTTCCTGGTTTTACGGATTCCATTATTACCTAAAAGACAGATTTGACAATTAAAATCTTAGAATATCCACTTGCGTTTTTTTATATTTTATGTTTAACTTCGATAACTTTAAAAAAGAAAATCCAAAAAAGAATAAAACAAAACTAATAGAAAGTGTTAATATATAGATATAGTATTACTCAAAAATAAAATTCTATAATATTAAATCGATATTGAGTACACAGAAACCAAAGATCAGGGTTCGCAACCACAAGCATACTTGTACCTGGCACCTAGAATGGGTGATTCTAAAGTGTACTGACTCGACACACATCGTTGATTGCAAGAATACAATAGCAAAAATCAACACAATCACCCTGGAATGGGTTGATTCCATTGTGTACCAAGATCTATAGAGTTTACTCAACATACACCGTTGATTGCAGGAATATTATAGCAAAAATCGACTCAATTCACCTATAGTCCAAACGACGAAGTAACTCCACCGGTCCAGGTCCACCCTAGTATCACCTCACCTGGAAAGATGAAAAAACCTAGAGACGTATACTTTGTAGGCTGCCATCTATATAGTCTTCACCCAGTGTCTTTTTCCAGTTCCTTTCCTTTTTATTTTTTATTTTTTGAACAGTATGTAGTCTTCATCCAGTTCCGAACAAGGTACATAAGAACCTTATATATAGAGGGTACTCCAAAAAGTGTCCCCAGCAAATGACACTACATATCAGACCATTACCAAACAAACAGAGAATTGGCAGTACTTGTAGAAAATGCACCAACTCCGACTACGGGTGTGTGGGCTAAGTAACATATGCACTGAAGAAATATTCTTTCTAAAGATTAACGGCCAAACCAGCATCTGAAGGAACTAATATATAAAGGTTGGAAACTTCAACATAAAAGGAGGCATGCAGAGATCAATTGGAAAGACTACCTTAAAGTTGATGAATTTCATGATCCAGGATTCCTTTGATTTCAAAATTGAGCACGTTGAACGGCTTCAAGTTTTGATTCTGCACCCAAACATCTGGTCTATCATAACTTCAGCGCGGGGTGAAAAAACACCCTGATGCTTAATTCCCACTCTAATTTTTCTTTTTTTGAAAAAAACAAATTCGATTACACACTTCTGTCACCAAGCTGTAAATCCAAACGAAAGATACAGCGAATAAAATAAAGGAAGTTCCCTGAACCAGAGTTCTATTTCCCCCCAGTAGGGCTCTGTCTTCTCTGAAACAGCTGGTTATAGTACAAACTGCATCAAACACATGCAGGTGCAAATAGTAATCCGGTATATATGCTAAGACATGATCAATTTGTTTGCATAGATTCTGCATGATATTTCTCTAAATCAGCATCTAGATCATCAGCAGACACAGTCTTGTCACCACGGCCTCTTCCCCGTCCGCCGCGCCCTCTTCCAAATCCACGACCACGTCCACCACCGCGTGATCTTCCACCAAAACCACCCCTCCCTTGTCCACTGTTCAATAGCAAAATTTTAATAAACATAAAATAAATTGACTAAACAGTTTGCATGAATTTTAATCATAAATTTGCAAAAATTTAAATCTCCAAATGTTGCTTTTTTAGTTTTAGAATTCTACATCATTTACAGGAGAGTGGTCATCCCATCTTCCATCGACATTCAATTTTCAACTTTTCAGAATTAACAGCAGACATCAGAAATTAAAATTCAGTTGAACTTTCTTTACGACTTGAGCAACAGGAAGGTTGCGAAACATCTAAAGGGAGATGAAAAACCTCAAACTTAAATGTTAAGCAAAGCAAATTACATCCTCCATCCTATTAGTAAGAGAGAACATTCTACTTCTCTGAGGTCCCCAATACATTTGTTATGTTTTGAATCGCAACATGTACTTACTACCAACATGACCACAGAGACGTGCACATCTTATAAAAAAAATTGATATATAACATGTCTAATGTTATCGGCTTATGGGCAAATAGGTAAATTACAATGCACATTTCAATATCATCAAATCACAAAAGGTTGTCTTTATAGAAGGATGCAAGCATCCAATAGAAGGATACATAACTTGAAAAAAAAAAAAGAATGCCATATCTGTTGCAGCCAATGATATTCGAAGGGTGACTTTCGTGTAAATAATCAGGTACCGATGCCCCATCAAGAGAAAAAAAGTCTTAGTAGGCCGCTAAGAGGCCCAGGGAAGGGTGCTTGTACAACCCATAGAACTACTTGTTTCACAATTTGGGGAGAAAAACAAGACTCTAGTGTGTGAAGTAGTTAGCGCTCCAAAAATGTTATATTTAGCGTGTCAAGGGGAAATAATAGATGCAAAAGCTTCACCCATACGAAAACATATGCATTCATATTTTTTCTAAACAAAATTTATATTGATATACTTGTCTAATCAAAATTTGCCTCTACATTGATCTTTTAAAGTTAATTTCACAATATAAATACCAACAATTGATTACAAAAGATCTCAAGTCTCATCCATGACAGGAAGTTCTTGAACAAAACATGACAAAACTTACGGGTGGTGGATCTCTTCATGTTACCAGCGATTATACATATTAAAACATTAATCTAACCAACGTACATACCTTCGAGGAGCTACGTTTGAAACAGCAAAAGCACCACCAGCTGGTAGACCAGCACCAGAAGTTGAAATGTTCGTCCCAACAAGCTCTATTTTCATTGGTTTCCCATCAAGTTGAACATTATTATACTTCTTTACGGCAGCTATTGCATCTTGTCGTCGTGAGAATACTACTTCAGCAGTACCCTGGCAAAAAGCAATTTTCTGAATACAGCAAAACAACAAACTTCAAGAAGAAGCAAGACTATGCTAAAGTTGGATAGTACCTTTGATCGGCAACTCCTATCATAATGTATTATGTAGCGTTTCAGGTCACCAACCTCCGCAAACAGTTCCTATAATTTAACATTAAATATTTTCCTTATTAAGAAGAGTTCAATGAAAAGCAACTTCCTGTCTGTTTATAAACGCAAAGAAGAAATGGGAACAACCTAAAGCACATAAATACAAAAAGAAAAAAATCACCACCAAAATGCTACATCAGACGACTAAGCTATAAGATAAAATGAAAACTTATGAGTATCGACAGACATATCTTCACTAGAAATGAAAGCTTAAACAGAGAAGTTCTACAAACATCAAATCTGATCAAGAAGTCAATCACACCAGAAAGAAAGTATGGGCTAAAATCAGAACTGATGCAAATTTCAAAAGCCAACAGCTAAACTCTGTAAAAAATAGACAACAAAACATGAAGAAATCTGCAATACTATCTGAGGAAAGTACACAAACCGAGACATTCATGGACAATTGCATTAGCCAAACAAATTCTTTGAACATGGATCACAACCAGTTAAAAACTCATACAATTCTCAAATCATAGAGCTTAGGGAGAGAGTATTCTTTGTTTGGTCTTAAGATAGATGAAGGAATTGCTTGTACAACAAATCTAACTACAACATTCAATAACTAATTTATGCATCTTAAATTTATCAACTTCATTCAAAATGTTTAAAAATGTATGCTTTCTCCGGGGAAAGAAAGATTATAGATAATTGTGTATGTGTGTGAATGCTTAGACGTACATATCCATAATTAAGAGATAAGCAAGTTTGATGGTTTCAAATGATCAATATCTGCATCTTCTATGGTGAAATCTACCAAACTTGAGCAATAAAGTAAAGAGAAAGCAGGGAAAAGGATATTAATATTAATCGAAGTGAAATCAAGAAAACTGATCCCACCTAGGAGCCCAGATCTAAGTTTGCAAAAGATGAAATATTATTGTATCAGCAGGGGCGGCATGATATTTGTTTACGTTCATTAGTTGTAGGGTTCAGTGCCATCTATAATAGCTATAGTCAAACTTAGGATAATGATAATGTACATTCACTTAGTTGTTTTTATTCAACGCAATCCTAGATCAAATAATTCCTATGTAAGCATATTTGTGGCTTCCCACCATGACTCGGTTCTCCTTGTAATACAAAGGTTCTGACTAAGGTTACCAGAATCAACAACGCTGCCTTCATTTTGTCCCTTGGTCGTGCAACACATTGATGGAAGCATGATCTTTAGTCTTTCAGAGTCAATTAAGCCAGAAGACCTGGCCTAGTTCAAGTGGTTCAGTTGTCAAAGGTTAAGCTTCATAGTCTTATTCATGTTAAATTCCACAACGCACATAAAAGGCCGAGTAAGATAGGATAAAGAACTTATCAATGGTAAATTTGTGGTAACAAACTGCAAATATAATCACTAATGAGCTATGTCTTCAAACAAAAAGATAAAAACTACAAAATACCATGGCATGGCACACCCAATGCACTTATCATAAGTGACCATTAGGTGTGTACACGGTCGGGTTCGGGAGGTTTTATGGAAAAAATTCAACCCGACCCAATATATGCGAGTTGACAAAATATCAAACCGAAACTGCATAATTATCTTTTCAAACTGAGCGGTTCGGGTCGATCGGGTTTAATGTATTTAGCAGGCTGGTTGGTGGGTTATCGAATTATAATTAGAGTTCTTACAGCTTACTTTTAGTTTCAACTAGTAAGTAAGAAATTAAATAACATACTTGTTGTAAATTTAACTAAAAAAAATTGAGTTGATGAGAATTACAAAATTAAGTGGTTGTATCAAATAAAATATCATATTTATCATGAATTGTAAACTCAAAAATATTAATAAAATAAATTATTTTATAAGTTTATCATCAAAATATACATCTACATCTTCGTTCAAATCAAATAAAAACACATGATCAAATGAAGTAATTTGTTTACTCAAATTAAAAATAAAGTGTTTCACATAAATATGAATAAAACCACTCTTATTAGAGTTTATATATATATGCATATATAGTTTTAAGAGTTTAGGTTTAACCTTTAACTATATATATACATATATATATATACACACACTTATGACATATACAATTAGTGGTCAGGTGGCAGATTAGGCGGATTACAATTATTAAACCCACCACCGGACCCAAAAGTGGCGAGTTGCAATTTTTTCAACCCACACAATTTTTTAATAATTTCAAACCGGCGGATCGGGTTGGTTTGAGCGGGTCGGGTTGTGCAGGTCTATGTACACCCCTAGTTACCATTATATACTACATAAGCTAGTAGCAGGTGCAATTAGAACCGCAACAGTTAGTTAAAGTAAGCAAATTTGGCACCTTTCAGGAAAGAAAGAAACAGTCTGGTTCAAATAAATTAAAACTAAAGACTCAATCCACAAATTGAACAGAGATCAAGGAACATGGGTCTAAAAGAATTGCAGAAAGAGAAAAATAGGGAAAAGACTTCAAGAGAAATCACCTTAATATCCTCACTAGAGACCCCATAATCCAAATTGGATATATATAACTTGGTCCCTGTCTCGATAC
Organism: Buddleja alternifolia; assembly: GCA_019426215.1. Lineage (NCBI taxonomy): Eukaryota > Viridiplantae > Streptophyta > Magnoliopsida > Lamiales > Scrophulariaceae > Buddleja > Buddleja alternifolia. Next base: position 20,510,023 of record CM033402.1, read on the forward strand.
TAGAAGCTCGACCCCCACCCCCACCCCCACCGGAGAACATGTCATGACCCCAAGCTGATTCAGGTGCCTACACCACACCATAATTCATCAGGATAACAAATTAAGCGTACAAAACGTCGTCATCGGATATAAAACATCGTAAGCAGCACGGAGATCTGACCTTGGGAGCAGCATAAGGAGCCGGGCGATTGGCTGAGCGGTTAGGCTGGCGGCGCGCGGGGCCAGGACCGGCGGCGCGGCCTCTACCTCGGCCGCCCGATTTTTTGTTGGTCTTGATTAGATCGTCAAGAGTCATGTCCAGCGCAGCACCTGACATCTTCTCTTCTCTTCTGTACGTGAATATCCGATCTGATCTGGAGAAGAGGAAGGTAGAGAACTAGGGTTTCGAAGGGGGAAATTTGGGGAGAGAGAAAAGGTGCGCTCGAGAGTGAGAGACCAAAGCCAGTGGCAATTTCAACTTGTGCGAGACTTTTAATATACGGTGGTAATGTTTCGTCCACAATTCCACGTCAAGGTCTGGTTTCATAGTAGATATCTACAATAGTGGATATAGGTGTAGCAAAATTTACGGTGGAAATTTTGGGGATATTCAAAATTTTGATTTTGATTTTAAAAAAATCATGAAAATTTATAAAAATATTTGGAAATTTACAATAAAATTTTGAGTAATTTTAATTATCATTCTTATGCATCTTTTACATCAATAATATTCTATATATAATATATGAATAATGAATTTGTTAAATAATATCACTAAAAACTGTAACGAAAAATATGAAATAAATATAATTTGATAGTAAGATAATAACCAAATCTCATAAGAACTTCATTAAAATAAAATATACCAAGAATTAAGTAAAAGTTACTACTCAATACTATATCGAGTTTTTAGGAGGATCGAAATCGTTATCACTAGTATTTGTCCTACCTCTACTTTCATATTGCAAGTGAAAATTATTAGTTACATGTTGACAATATTTCGCCCATGACATGGAATGTTGGTAGTACTGCATATAATGATGATGATGATATTCTTCTGGTGTTGAATCTTGAAGAACCCCAATGGGTGCAACATACTCGACAGGAGTAGTAACATAAACTTATGGCAAAGAATATGAGTAGGGTTGCTGTGGCATTGTATCCACTGAGTATCCACTATGTATCCAAGGTGGACACATATTATCTGTATAAATATAATTTTCTAATTATATGATATTTAAAAAAAATATATAAAAAAATTCGGCCGAAATTTCGGTTTCGGGAAATATCGGGTTTCGGCCAAAATTTCGATGGATATTTGACAAAAGTATTTTAAATTTCTTGGAAATTTCGGGTTTCGATCGAAATTTCAGAAGATATTCTGCAAAATTGGATCGAAGATTTGATTTCGCTTCGGAACCCCCCCGAAATCCAAAATTTCGGTGTTTCAGTCGAAATTTTAGACCATGTTCCACATTATGTCTTTCTTAAATTGGGGTGATTTTCAATTAGACCACGAGATTTTCTTGAAATACCACTATGGCCCTACAAAATTATTTCACACATGAATTAGGGTTTTTAAACAACAAATTAGTACACATATATATCCTTATCCTTAGATAAGCTCAAAAAGTTTCATCAACTTTTAGAGCTTACAAAGTAATTTGGGTGTATAAGATGTGGAATCTTGACTTGAAGCAAGTTACTAGGTCGTTTGAATAAAATGAGTATTCAGATGTGGAATTAGGTTTTGTATAGAGAAAAACATTTGTTATAAGACAAGGAAAGAGTTATGTAAATTAGCCGCCATAGCACACTCAATGTGTGCAAAAAGAGAAAAGTTAAAAAAGAATTTCTAAATAAAAATCAAGTAGGTGAAAAGCAATAGTTTGATATTTAATTTTTTGAATAAGATTCAAATAAATAAGGGAGTTGTTAAACAGACTCCAATTTTTGTCAGTATAAACCTTTTATTCTAATATCTCAATCTAGTGAAAGTCATGGACTCGTAAAACACACATAACTTAACTATATGCACGTCATAATAAGATGAGATCATCGAGCTTCCTCTCGGATCTAACACGAGAACCTCCAGTGCTTTGGCCAAAGACTTTGATCTCATTTATTTATGACAGCATAAGACACTCATTCACCTATGAGAGAACAAATCTCATCTTGGCGATCAGTTGAGACTACCACTTACCCATCAGAGTCGCACTTCGATGTTGACCCCACCAATAGGTGAATTGGGTCTAGCTACTCTAACAACAGACTTAATGTCACAAGTACATCTTTCGTCGTGATCCCTCGGGTCTAAGGTTTACGCCTATCTATAACAATTGATCAGTTCTCTCATTGATTGTCATAGAGTGAAACCCATGTGACTAACTAATGTAACTCGAGTCTGAACTCATAAGTCCCACTGATGTGTATAACATAAACTCCCACTAACCCATAGTGTTCAAGTACCAAACCCTTTCAGTGTCAATATCCCTAACCCATAGGGAGTAGAAGGTTTATCTTGACTACTTGGACTAAAATGTATTTTATGTTAAGAACAAAATATCAATTTCAAATCAGATAGCCCTATACAAACTATCTTCTATAGCATTTGAGGGCATAATTCTAACAGGCTGGTGGAGTCCCAGCATCCTACTACTAATGTCTCGGTATATCCTCATACAGGAAACATATGATGTATCTCTCATGTCCTTCATGGAGACCGGGTCAATAATCAACTCTTTGTTGAATATTCCAACGTTATTACCAATAAGTAGGATGTCATCACTGTAGAGTAGTAAGAAAGTAACATCCCTCCCACTGACCTTTTTGTACATACATGATTCATATATGTGTTGACAAAATAACCCTTAACGGCTTCATCAAAACATAAGTTCTAGCTTTGGGAAGCTTGTTTGAGGCCATAGATCGACCTTTGGAGTTTACACACCTTGTGTTCACTCCTACTAGATGTAAAGCCCTTCGACTAATCCATATAGATCTCTTCCACAATATTCCCATTGGGGAAATCCGTCTTTACATCCATTTTCCAAATCTCATAACCGATATACATAGATATCGCTGGAAGTATCCTAATGAAATTCATCATCACGGACGAGAAGATATTTTCATAGTCAATCCCATGTATTTGAGTATAACCTTTCTCCACTATGTGCGCCTAGAAGGTCGCCACCTCCCCATCTACTCTAACCTTTCGCTTGTAGACCCATTTATAACCAATAGGTCAAATGCCCTCTGGTGGGTCAACTAAGGTCCATACCTTCTTGGAGTACATAGAGTCCATTTTGGATTTTACTACTTCTAGCCAACTTCCCAAGTCCTTATCTAGCAATGCGTCCCTACAACCCTTTGGATCTGAATCTAACGGAAGACTCTCCTTATTGTTTTTCAGCAAGAGACCATTGTTGGGAATGTGCCCTCGATGCCAACGAGGAGTTAGAATATAAGGCACAAGTTTATATTGTGCAACCTCTAATTAATATAAAGTCAATTGTATGTTGTTCGTATAATTCTTGATGACATCTATAAAGCCTTAAATCAACAACTAGTTCATGTGTGTCAAGGCAAACCATCGCACCCCTTATCGTAGTTAAAGAGATGGGCACTGGAAGGGTTTGATACTTTCACTTAAATGATTCGCAAGTCGGAGAATCTCAATTGGGCATTGAGATTTGTATGAACTTGTATGACACATGCTCTGACAAAGGAGTGCAGTCAAACACTATGGGATAGTGGGAGTTTGTGTCATAGATACATTGATGGGATTAATGTATTCGAACATGGCTCGTAGTAATCCGATCACATGAATTTTTACTCATTGACTGTCAATGATTGGATTACTGATTATGAAGGTATGCGTGAGCCTTAGACCTGAAGAGTTACGCCCATAGTGTGCTTGTGACATTGGATTCTGTCACTAGAGTAGTTAGGCCCAATTTATCCGTTGAAAGGTGGGGTCGACCTCGAAATGCATTCTAATGGGCAAGTAGCATGTGAGGTGATTGCCAAGAAGGAATTTACTGTCTCGAAAGTAAACGAGAAGTATCCTATGCAATCATAGGTAAATGAGATTGAAAGTCTCTGACCAAAGTTGATGAACTAACTCGTGTTTAGTAATCTCATATTACTATGATTCTTAAGTATAGCATCAAGTCCTGTGAGTTTGACATATTCCATGACTCTCACTAGACTGGGATACATCAGTGAAAGGCTTATACTCATACGGTATTCATAATCTAGAGGTTCGTAATGACATAGTCATTTCATACTCGGTTGGGTTACGATGTGGGGCCACAATGCTTGCTAGTTGCACATCCTTTGGTATCCTCTCATTGGCAATTGAGACAAACCTAGAGAGTCGCGCTATAGAGGAATAGACGGGGAAATCAAGTCTTGTATTTGGAGGGTGTTCTGGTAATTTATCCCTGGGTAGGATGAATTAATTAATTGGACAAATTAATTTAATTGGTTGTTTAGTTGGATTAAACAATGGTAAATTAAATTAATTAGTTTGAATATTTAATTGGCTAGGTTAATTAAAATATTTAAACTATAATATTAGTTAATTAATTAACTAATTAATAAGAATATTAATTTAATCAATATAAATATTTAATTAGATTAAATGTTAATTGATTAAATTAATTGGACTAAGTTGACTGGGTCAACATAGCCTAATTATTGTCCAATAGCCCATATGAGCGTGTACAGATGGGCCTAGTTGGAAGATTTATTTAATCCTCCAACACAAGCCAGAGAACACAGAGTTGAAAACATAACGTGGAATTCCTCCACCAGAAATACAATACAGAGAAAAAAAAATCTTCCTTCTCTCTCTCTCACCTAGCCGCCTATGGAGTTAGAGATGGAGATTTTCCGGAGTCAATTCCACCGCGTGATGATCTAGAGACGGTACAATTGAACCGTTGGAGAAGATTGAAGATTTGCGAGAATTAAAGATTGAATACGCAAAAAGGTAAGTTATTCGTATTCATCTTTTTCTTGTTAAAAATCAAGGAAAGCCACAAATTGATCTTGGTTTGGGAATCCAAATCTGTTATTATATTTAGTTGCGCATGCCCGATAAGATTCCCAACAACCATACCTCTCAGGTTATCTCGAAATCCTACCAGATCTCACTGGAGGTGCAACAGGTGTACTTAAGGTTTGTGGCTTACAGTCACTGAGAGATTTCTCAACTACTGCTAATGGTTATGGTTCTTGAGTTTCCTCAAGTTCTATTATCCGACCAATTCCTTTAGATAAAAACTCCTTCTTCAAGAAGGTGGCATTCATTGAAACGACTACATTTTGTTTCAAGGGATAATTAAAATAATACCCATAAGACTCCTTAGGGTATCCCTAAAACTTGCATAAGATGGATCTAGAATCCAACTTATAGCCCACCAATTTCTTAACATAAATAGTATATGTTAGGAATTTCATGTTAGATGTTTTGATGATGACAATTAGGACTTTTTGTTAGGCCCCAAAATATGTAAGTTTGATTTTAGCTTTGAAGCGTTAGATTTGTAATAGGCTTTGTTTTATTTTATTCTAGATTATCAGGTTAAGTTGTCTTAGACTGAGCGTCTGATATGTTCTGAGTGAGTTTATCAGAAGTAAAGTTAGAAGACTCAAGCGCCTGAAGTCTGAATAAAGATGAAGATTCCAAGCGTCTAGAATGACCAGCTATATCAAGCGTCACTGACACGCTAAAAGCTAACGTGCTATTGTAGTAAGTGCACTAGTCGTGTGTAGTAATAAGTGGACTAAAAGTCCGGGTTGTCGAACCACGGAGACTTGAATTTTAGTTTATGATTTTAACGAAAAAAGAACAAATATAATTAAAGTAAATTATAGGTAAAATGCATACAATAAGAACAAGATTACACAATTGATTTTACACAAAGTATAAAGGGAGACTAAGGCACATGCTAGGTTCAAATTGATCAATTATACTTATAAAGATTCTAGTTGAAGGATTACGCTTATATTGTTATGGTGAAAACTCCGAAGGTAGAGAATAACCGATGTCTCGCGTATAAACTCCTATGCTTAGATCGTGATTTCCCAAATATTCCTATCCAGAAATCTAACCACTAAACATGCATTAACGTACTAGAGTTCACTCGATTTGAATCGAACAACTTCACCCGGGAATCTTTACCTATGTCTAGGGCAATTCCTCATTAGTTACGGGTCATGATGTGAATTTCTTGCACCCTAAGTCAATTTTCTCCCAAAATATTAACCTAGGCATAAGATTCTAACATATAGTGATCAAGTACATGCAAGATAGGCAAAAACACAAATTCACATCACATAACAATATAAGAACAACCTCAACAATCATCTATTATAAGCATATATCACAATTTGGCCTTACATGACCCTAGTCTTATGAATTTAGTTCATAATGGATAATATGAAAAACATAAATGAATTAATACACATGTTCATAGACATAATTGAAATGAAAAGCTATAAAAACTCCCTCAAAAGTGAATAATGATGGAACTTCAATTGAATCTTCTTTCTCCAATGATGATGATGAATCAAGAATCCTTCTCTCTCCCATCTTTTCTTCTCTATGGATCGGTCACTTCCTCCCCCTCTTCTCCAAGAATCTGAAATTGATAGTGAATGATGAAGAGTATGGGTTCCCCTTCCTTTTATAGCCAAAATTCCACTAAAGTATGCATTAAGAATTCCCATTAAAGTTCCCCAATGAGAATTCCACCTAAGGTGATGCTTAAAGTTTGGCTTTTAAGATTCCAACTAGCTAAAAAATGCTGAACTTTCGGCCCTTAAGAATTCCACCAAGCATAACCATGTGAAAACTTCAACAAAACACATGCATGCTGCCATTTTCTTGCTTTCCAGCGCAGTCTTAGTATTTTCCTCATAAACGTCTCCACAGATCTCCAAATTGGATGATTCAAGTCCCCATGTGCAGATAAAATATAGATCTACAACTTTCCAGAAGGACATTTTATCCAATTCGGTCGCTAAGTATACCTAAATTACGTTTCAACATGGAGGTTGTTTCTGATTTGGCGCCCATAAAGTAAATCTACCAAGAAACACACTTATGACAACCCCTCAACACATGTTCTGAATTATGGCCAAAAGTGATTCTTACCCATCATATAATGCTGGAATTTAGGCTGAAAAGGAGTAACATTCGGACTATCCACGCCTAGGCATGACTAGGAGGGCGGTGGGGCGTATCCTGACACATGTACTTCTCTGTTCGGCGCAGCAATCGTATTTCCTTCACAATTCTCTCTATAGACCTCCGATTTGGATGTTTCAAGTTCCGATTTGAAGCTAAAACATACATCTAAAACTTTGTAGAAGGAAACTTTGTCTAATTCGGTCTCGAAATGTACGTAATTATCGCTCGAATGTGGTAGGAGATGCATAAACCGCCTAGGTGTTGAAAAAACATGTTTGAACTTGTTTTGTACATCTTTTTTCTTCCCTTTTCTTCATGTATTCTCATTTATTACCTGTATTCACTTAACACACCTATTAAATGCAAATGTGACATGATTTAAGCAATAAGTGAATCCAAATCATAAGAATTACGGTCTTAAAAACACGTAAAAACACCTCTTATCAGTCACCTTATAGGATAGAAGTGATTCAAGGATGAACAAGCGTCTATCAATGACTGATTTCACCTGAATTTATTTTTAAGTCCAGAAGGAGTTTAATGCAAATATTCTCAATGCATTAAGTACCAACAGACATTTAATTCAAATGCATTAAATGTTGATAAGAGCATTAAATGTGATAAGCACTTTCAGACGTACGAAGAAGCCACCCTATTGGATTGTCAACCTTTCATAAACTGCAGCACCAACTTTGTGCAGCAGATTTTCAGGAAAAAGGACAAAAGTTGTTCACTCGCGGAAGTGAGAGACACGCGCTCGTGCATGTGTCAAACGGACTTTCTCTAAGAATGCCTATAAATAGGACTTTAACAACAAGCCATATATACACAATCGATTTCCAAGCCAAATTGCTGTTGCATTGAAGTCTCATTCCTAAAACTCTCAGAAAAGCCAGAACATTCAAGAAAACATTCTATTTGCTTTTCTTCAATCCCTGAGACAGTCAACCAATATCTCAAACATTCTTTTCGAAGAAACCCACATCATTACTAGATATTTCTAGTTGTTTGAACTTTATCAAAATCAAACAAACCTTTTAGAAAAACCCCTATCCAAGCCTCACGATCTTTGTGAAGTCGAAGTTGGATACTTGCAGTATTTCTGGGTGAAAGAAGCAAGGGGATTGAAGTGATTTGGAGCAGAAATCTGTGTGATCAAGGAGCTCAAGTCATCGACATCCATCTCTCCCTAATTTGTAGAAGATTCTGTGTGATTCTTTGAGAATCATTTTAGTGGATTGCCTCCAAGTGTTCAAGGAGAAGAAGGACGTAGTTGGGATTACACCACCCAAAGAACCTTACAAATATTGTGTTCTTTACTTTATTTTCAGTTTTCATATTGTCATATCATAAACTGATCAAGTAAAACTTAATCAAACGCTAAGCAACTAAATATACTTTCTGTGACGCTAAAGCTTTTAAAAAAAGAAGACTACAAAAATCATTCTGCTGTGCTAACACTGATTAAAGAACTAAACGCTTAAATCTACTTGGTTAAAGTATTCAAATAAGTTAACTTTCTAAAAACAGTCTTCATCAGATGCTTAGCCTAAGCGTCTATATTTCAAGTAAACGCTCAGTCAAGCGTCTACATTTCAAGCGTCCAAAACAATTTTAATACGAAACTTTTTGAAGTCGAAAAAGACTTCAGGGTCTATTCAACCCCCCCTTCTAGACCCTTTCGTATGCCCCTTGGGACTAACAATATAACCTCATATCCTCATGTATTTATAAGTGGGAGTTTCCTGTATCACATCTCATATGGCACTTTGGGCAAACTCTTTAATAACACTCTATTAAATATATATGTTGCTACTTCTAGGGCATAACCCCAGAAAGATCGTGGTATATCTGTGGACTCCATCATGGACCAAACTATGTTCATCAACATTCGGTTCCTTTGCTCAGACACTTCTAGGTGGCGTCCACTGAGAGAGAGTTTCATTCTCCCTCAAATAATCCATGAACTCTCTGGTTAAGTATTCCCCTTGATAGTTCCAAGTGGCATACGAAAGGGTCTAGAAGGGGGGCGGGGGTTGAATAGACCCTGAAGTTTTTTTAAACTTCAAAGGTTTCGTGTTACTTTTCAAAGATCTGAACGCTTGGAAGGCTGAGCGCTTGGGTCAGGCGCTTCAGTAAAGATAACTTAGACTTAGTGAGTTTAGCAATTTACCAAAGTAGGGTAACGCTTAGATCACTTAATCAGGGTTAGCACAGCGGAAATGATTTTTAGCGTTCTTTTAGATAATTTAATCGCTTTGCAATTTTACTTGTCTTTTATAATAATGTAAAATGACAGATATAAGACAGTAAAATATAAATGACACAATAATTTGTAAGGTTCACTGGGTGATGTAATCCCAGCTACGTCCTTCTTCTCCTTTTTCACTTGGAGGAAATTACTAAGATGATTATCAAAGAATCACACAGAATCTTCTACAAGATAGTAAAGAATGAAAATGATCTCGGGCTCCTTGATCACACAGATTTTAGCACCAATGAAGATCGTCTTCTATAAGCTTCTCTCACTCAGAAATACTGCCTGTAATGAGTTTCAACAACTTTTCTCACTCAGATGAAAGGTTGAGGTTTTTGTCACAAGGGTCTAGTTGACTTCAGACGTTGATCGTCAACTTCTTCTCTAATAGACTCACCTAGAATTCTATTAGTGATTCAGTATCAAATACTTAGTCTAAAACCTACAAAGATAAAAATTAAAAGCCTAAACAAAATTATAAACTTTTAAACGCTTAAACAATGATCTATGGAAAACATAAACTTACATTTTATTTGGGGTCTAACATTGAATCCTATCTTGTCATCATCAAAACATCTAACATGAAATTTCCTAACAATTTCCCCCTTTTTGATGATGTCAAGAATTTAACTCTTTTATAATTTAAGAGTTACTTAAAAGAAAAGCCCAAATGAATATAAGTTAGCGTTCAAAAAGTTAGTAAAATTAGCTAAAGTTAGATTAGCTTCAACAAGATGTTTCAGCAATAAATCATTCATATATTGAAAGAATAAGCATACATGATTTATACTGAAAACAAAAAAAAAGAAAGCGACAACAGAAATAAAATAAAATAAAATAAATTCATTCACTTTTTCTGTCGCTTTGCTCTTTCTTCGCCTTGGAGAACTTCTAGCGCTAAGTCCATCAGGAGACGATCAATGTCAATCATTGTCGTATGTTGAACTTCATCGTAATCATGCCTACAAAGTCTGGCGCTTTCATTAAGTTCTAACAACCTTTCCGTCCACTCTCTTGGAGAAATTCCAAGTTCACGAATTAAATCGTGATAGATATCTTTTCTTGGATCTTTTGACGGTCTCCAATTGATAGGTCGTCTCAGCGGTCCGGCAAAAGGTTGAAATCCCATACCTTCTAAGAATTCAACGTCCAATTCCGGAAGGGGATATCTTCCTAGTTAATACCTTGGCTTTCTCTTTTTAGTTAGCATCTTCTTGACGCTCACTAGTTCTTCCATCATTGATCGCCAATTTTTATTATCAGTCTTTGACATTACTTTTGGACGCTTGATGCTTTTCTATATTTTCCCCCTTCTTGGCATCATCAAGAGAGGTTTTCAACTCAGCGACTTCTCTTCGCAAGAGTCGAACTTCGTCAACTAAGAGAGCAACTTGGTGAGCGATGCTCTGAGCAGCGGCATCGGTCGAAATATGTCTATCAGCATTAGCCGAAGCGCTCTGGGCTAAGTGACGGTTGAATTCGGATGAGAGTTCAGTGATAAGAGGTGATATGCTCTTCATGATTGTAACAGTGCTTGTGTTTGAAGCGTTTGCAATATCACGACTTCGCGTATCAGACATTATTCGCATATGTCTATCAGCAGTCTCAAAAATCTTGGAACAGGAACCTTCAATGTTGTGGAGCGAGTTCCGTACTACCTGTCTGAAGTCTCTAGCGTCTGAATCACTTTCAGAATCCGAATCGGAAGAAGGACGCTCTAGGGACAGGAGAAGTCCGTAAGACCTAGAAACCGCAGCCTTGCCTTTGGATTTATCTCTAATAAAGGGCTCGATAGGCTTTTGTGCAATTTCAGCGTGCACTTCTTCAATCACTTGATCCATGATTGAATCTGCAAAAACTGGGGGCTCGACTACCGGTGCGCTAGAAGAATCTGGCAAAGAAGTCTCAGGAAGATGAGCGACTTCCGCAGTAGGAGCAAAGTCTTCTTCTATAATTTGGATTGGGGAAGAAGGTTCTCTAACACCAATGACCCTGAGAGGGCCAAGGGCTTCCATCACATGCCTTGGACTGATCAGGCTGGATTGTGGGATAAGGAATATAGCATCTTCGCACTCTTCGGGACTGAGTGCCAGTTGCACATCTTCCGGTAAAGCAATCCCTGAAGTATAATGGTTGAAAAAGTCCAAAATCAAATGCATGAGCGCTTGAGTTGCTTTATGGTCCACTGGCTTGATTAGTGATAACATCTTGGCCACTTGAACATTGGATTCACTAAAGAGCACGGGGTGAAGAGTATATCCTCTGAAATTGTAACACCCGGAAAAGTGGTTGAAATTGATGTCCAGCGTTTGGGCATTTTCAAACACTGCTCTCATAGTTTTGTGGAACTCAGCAAACTCAGCGTGTTCATTCGAAACATCAACACGAATCTGACTTTGGCCTGGAAGAATTGGTTGTTTACTTGATGAAGTGTCTTCATTCAGGTCAAGAAAGACTCGTTAAACAAACCCTTCACGAGGATGCAACACGTAGCGTCCGCCTTGGCTGTATAAGGCAAGTTGCTGGCGAATGTAGCTTTCGATGGGTTGACGATATTGTGGCAAAGCGTTAACATTCCCTGCAATAAACTGACGTTGTTGGAGCAGGAAGGTTGCATATCCTCTGCGTCTGTACTCTATTCCAAACTGAAATAGGAATGGATATTTCACGAGTTCATCGAGGGTGTAGAAATGCAAAACAAACTCTTCAGCCCAGCTGGTTATATTCATCATCCATCTCTTGCCAAGCTTGATAGCTTTAGCTTGATCTTTTCTAGCGGCGAGAAATTTCTCAAAGCGTTGCGTTTTTTCTTCATAGTCCTCAGCCCATAATCTGGCAAGATATTCACGAGCCTCATCTTCTATCCAAGAGTTGACCGGATTTGAGCGCTCCGCAACAAGAAGTCCTTTTCCTTTCCATAACTTAAGTGGATTAGGAGAGAGAGCGTTCTGAGGAGACTTGACGACGGAGGCGAGAGCCGAATAGCCTAGCTTGTTGAGATCTTCCTCGTCTGGATTTTTGTTCCAATCACCCATGTGGGGGTTTTTGAAAACAATCTTGTTTGATCGAAGAGGATAAAAGGACTCGTCTGAGCGACCGGTGAAATTGAATCGCTTCTCGTCAAATTCGGATCTGTTGAACACTGGATGATGAATATATTCAAGGCGTGATTGAAGATGCTCCAGGTTATATAGACCTAGATCAGCAAAACGCTCAAAAATTTCAAACTTGTAAAAGTCTGAAAGATCTGGCCGATGAAGAGTTGTTTGAAATTGGATTTCCGACTCAGCAAGAGTTTGAGTGTCACGTTCTCGGGCGGCATAATAAAATTCAACATCTGGATGATATCCCAACTACGTCCTTCTTCTCCTTTGTCACTTGGAGGAAATTACTAAGATGATTATCAAAGAATCACACAGAATCTTCTACAAGATAGTAAAGAATGAAAATGATCTCGGGCTCCTTGATCACACAGATTTCTGCACCAATGAAGATCGTCTTCTACAAGCTTCTCTCTCTCAGAAATACTGCCTGTAATGAGTTTCAACAACTTTTCTCACTCAGATGAAAGGTTGAGGTTTTTGTCACAAGGGTTTGTTTGTATTTGGGAAGATCAAACAACTTGGAATATCTCAATGGGAATTTAGGTTTCTTCTTTGGAAGATGTTTGAGATATTTGTGATTGTCTGGAATGTAGATAAAAAGCTTGAAGGAATTTTGGCTATGGAGATTCTAAGCTTTTCCTTGTGTACGTAATTTTCTCTTGTAAATGTTTTGTACCGTACTTTTTAGGGTCTGCTGAAGGTAAGGTATTTATAGGCAATTCTTGGGATCTGTCCGTTGGACACATGTAGGAGCGTGTCTTTCATGCAGCGCGTGATTCTACCTAAAGCCTGACATTCCTGAAACACTGCTGACACCGATTGGATGGTAACAACTATGAACTCTGAAGTTCTGACAGTCTGGTCAAAAAGGTGGCTTGTCCACAGGTCATAGTAGCTTATCACATTTAATGCTCTTATCAGGCATTTAATGCATTTGAATTTATTTCCCGTTGGAAATAAATGTCCGTTGAATGATTGCATTTAAGTCCTTCGTGACTTGAGGATTTATTTCAGGTGAATTTGTCATTGATCGCTTAAGTGCTTTGAGCGCTTGATCCATAAATCCTGAAAAAGGTCCTTTAGCGTTTGACGGACGCTAAGAGACAAATCTTCATCTCTGGTTGACTTCAGACGCTGATCTTCAACTTTTTCTCTAATAGACTCACCTAGAATTCTATTAGTGATTCAGTATCTAATACTTAGTCTAAAACCTACAAAGATAAAAATTACAAGCCTAAACAAAATTACAAACTTTTAAACGCTTAAACAATGATCTATGGAAAACATAAACTTACATTTTATTTGGGGTCTAACATTGAATCATATCTTGTCATCATCAAAACATCTAACATGAAATTTCCTAACACCCCTCCTCGATCCGATCAAAGAGATTTGATACGTCTTTCGGTTTGTTTCTCAACTTCATATCTGAACTCCTTGAACTTATCAAAAGCTTTCGAATTGTATCTAAGATGATACGTATAACCATACCATGAGAAGTCATCGGTGAAGGTTATAAAGTATGAGAATATCCCTCTTACACTCACAATGAGTGGACCACACACGTCTGAGTGGATCAAATCCAACAAACCAGTGCCACGCTTCATTTGCCCGTCAAATGGGGACTTTGTCATATTTTCTTTCAGATAAGATTCACAAGTTGTAAGTTCGCGTACTTCATCAAGCTCAAGGTAACTAGACAACTTTTGAATCTTATCCTTAGAGATATGACCAAGTCGTGTGGGTCATAAGTGTGTGGGAAGGTGGATTATTAGATTTACGTTTGCTCGTGTTGTTTGATTATTGAATAGCGAGAGTTATAGTTTGAAGATAAATATAAAGATTATTTTCCAAGCACGCTCTAGAAATTATTTTGGAACCATGCAATTTGTAAAAAAATTCATCACTAATATTAAAGGAAAATCCTTTTCTGTTCAAAACCGAGAGATGAGGTTCTTTAGTAATTCAGGAACACAATAAACATTCATTAAAATAAACCTACTACTACTACTCCCTACGGCTAATGTGACTTTTCCTATAGATGTAGCAGCGACCGTCACTCCATTAGCTATCCTTAGGACCATGTCTCCCTCATTTAGCTGCTTGCTTCTTGTCATCACCTGCAAATCATTGCACAAGTGGATACTGCACCCAATGTCAAACACTAAGAAGCATGATTAACTGACAAATTAATTTTAACAATAAATGTGCCTTCTCCATGATTTCTGGGGGGTTTCGGGCATTCCTTCTTCCAGTGTCCTTTTGGTAATTGTGACACTTTCCTTTTAGCACCTTAGGCTTAGTCACGCCTCCCTTCGACTTATGCTTATTAATCTTCTTTTCTACATTCCCCTGTCTTCCTACTTGGGTTGGGAGAAAGAAGTGTTGGGTTACGTGAAAAATTACGCAGCTGAAGATAAATTACCCATATGTGGTCAACTCAATTTACATATTCAAATCGAAAACAGTAAAATATACTCGTTGAAGCGAAGTGGTTGGAGAATTCGGCTCTTCTAAATTCTTCAAATCTTCTATAGAGATAGTTTCTCCATTTCTCGAAATTTCCTGCCTTCTTGAATTCTTTGAAAATTTCTTTCCGAACGGCTAATTTACTCTGTCTCTAAATAATCACGCGGATTGATGAAGAAAAAAAACTCCTCTTTTCTCTAAGGGGGCGACGATTAGAGCTTTTAGAGAGAGGGAGGATTTTCCTTTTTCTATTGCTAGGACAGTTGTGAATAACTTAGGTCAAATCTCACAAGTGGTGTGTATTTAAATCACTTGACTTATTGACCAAGACATGACCCACAAGCCTTATGTCTAGGCCCCAACAGGCGTCCAAATGGACGCCCACTATGGGCCGACTTGGCCTTGTATTTTAATCATTTTTTTATTATTTAATTAATTATTTATTTTATCCAATAAATAATAAATTAACCAAATTAATTAGATAAATTAATTCATTAATTTATTTCTCCAAGAAATTAATTCATTAATTTATTTCTCCTAGAAATTAATTAATAATTAATCTTATCCATTAAGTAATAATTATCTCATTTAACGAGTAATTAATTAATAATATTTATCTAATAAATTAAATCTCCTAGTCTTAATAGAAAAATCCTTCATGTTTTTCTTTATCAATCTTTTAGCGCGATTTTTTAGGTTCATCTCGTTTGGCAATGAGAGAAATCCAAAGGAAGTGTGTAATACCTAGCCAGTCACGTGCCCACTTTGTAGCCTAAACGAGATCGAATGAATGGATCATTCATTCTAATCATGAATGCCGTATATGTGTAAACCTTCGTTCTAGTGTCCCAATCAAGTGAGAATCACGGTTATGTCAAACTCACGGAACTTGACCATATATATAAACTATAATAATATGAGATCATTGAGCTTGCTTTTGTGCTTAGCACAATCGACTCTATCGTTTTGGTCAAAGACTTTGATCTTTATTATCTATAATCACATAGGACAATTTCTCATTCACTTATGAGAAAACAAATCACATCTTAGTAATCAGCTAAGACTATCACTTGCCCAACAAGCCGCATTTCGAGATCGACCCCACTAATGGGTGAATTGAATCTAACTACTCTAGTGACAGACTTGATGTCACAAGTGCATCTTCACCCTGATACTTCAGGTCGTAGGTTCACTTATACCTATCACGAATAATCAATCTCGTCATTGACAGTTACAGAGTGAAAACCCATGTGGCAGAACCGATGTGAGTTATGTTCGAGCATATCAGTTCCACTAATGTGCCTACAATATTAAGCTTCCACTATCACATAATGTTCGACTGACACTCTCATGTCAAAGCTCAGATTGTACAAGTATTCTAAGTCTTCATTGTCCACTAAAGACTTCATATCGCTTGCGAACTAGTTAAGTAATAAAGATCAATCTTTCTAGTGCCTTTCTTACTATCTCATAGGAAGTAGAGAGATTGCACTGAATACAGGGACAAACGTTTTACACTATTGACATATGCGAATAAGATTTATGTGAAAACAAAGATAATGCCTTTTATTATAAATAGAATAAGTCATTTACAAGTGGAATACTCTATACAATCTATCCTCTATGGCATCTGAGGGCATAATCCTAACAGGAAGTACCAGCCATCATAACCTATTCAGTCCTCTTGATGATCGCCTCATTTGTGCACAACATGTCCAACAACTCAGGGGGAGTGGCAACTAGCTGGTTCATGTTTGAAGTTCACTACAAATTGATCTTAGGAAGGAGGGATGTATTGAAGGATCAAGTCAACAACCAAATCCCCATTAACAGGCACCTCCATGACATTTTGCTTTTTTTACTAGAGTGATCATCCTTAACACATGATTGGTGACCGAGTTCCCCTCAGTCATGCGAGCCCTAAATAAGTCGCGAGAGATAGCATATCTCTCACAGTGTGTCTTAACATTGTACAACTCTTCTAACACAAATATATTATTCTTGGTGAATTCAGCAGTATCATATTTCCTCTGCAACTCATTAGTCATAATGGTTAATATGATACACCACACATAGATGTTATCCTTACGCCACTTCTAGTGCGTCTCCCAAATGGGCCATAGAGCATTCTACTCAAGGAAAGGTCCAATTTTTTGTGTCAGCACATAATCGAGACCCTCGGACTAAGACTGCAGTGCTAGTCAGATAAGTTGGGCCAGTTAATTTATTAGATTCAAGGATTACTGAGAATGAGTTTAGCCATTTTATCTGTATTTATTGAAAATGAAATTGACCAGCATTTAGTCTTAATTATATTCATATATAATTTGGTCTTTAATAACACATATTCTTCCACAACTCATCGAGCTTCATCACCCCTTAGATGGAGAACGTGAAAGATTAATCTCCTAGTGGCCTTGAGCTTCTAATACTCCATCACATTCCATGACTCATGGCCAATGTGGCATAAATTACTTTACATGAATGCACCCCCTCTAATCGTTAGTGGTTCTCAAGATAATTTGTCGGCAGCGAAAAGTAAATTTAATTCCCAAAGCCCGAATCATCTCTAATCCTCGTGTTTAATTATATATAGAAAGATTACCGTTCTCGCGTATGTTGATTTCTGAACGTGATCCTTTTCTCGAACGCCGAATTTGCCAACGTCTCTAATTCGTCACGCAGGAATCAAAAACGAAAAACTCCTCATTTCTTCCTTGTCAAAGACGACTAGAGAGAGAGAGAGAGGTGGGAGACTTTTTCTTGGAGAGAAAGTTATGTAAGTTGCCTTGTGTTATTTTTCACCTTGTGATATATTTATATCATTATGAAACAATAACCTTAGCATGCAAGAGCCCTATTTTGGGCGTCTATTTGGCCACCCCTTAGTGGGCTCAGAAGCTTTCGGGCTTTCGTCTTACTTGCTAATTAATTAATCGGATAATTTATTTATCCAATAAATAAATTGATAATCCAATTAATTCAATTCCTAATTAATTTATAATTTAATTTCTCCAAAAATTAATTAACTCATTAATTTAATTAATTAATTAAATTATACAGTAATTAATTAATTAATTACGACATCCAATGCCGTGAATTTCTCTCAAGTCTTTTTCCCATGTTTTTCCTTTTGCACTTCCTTTAAGCGCGACTCTTTAGGTTCGTCTCAAAAGGCAATTGGGAGGAATCCAAAGGGGTGTGAGTGACACCTAGCCAGTCTCGTGGCTCACACCGTAACCCAATTGAGAACGAATGAATATGATCATTTCCAAACCTTTACGCCGTGAATACCGTACGTGTATAAACCTTTTATTCTTATATCCCAGTCAAGTAAGAGTTATGGTTTAAAGTCAAACTCATATAACTTGAACATATGCCTAAGCTCATAATAAGTCGAGGTATTTAAATGCTTTGGCCAAAGACTTTCATCCTCACTTATTCATGATCGCATAGGATATTTTACTCATTCACTTATGAGAGAATAAATTCCATATTGCAAATCAGTTAACAATGCTACTTGCCCATCAAGTCGCACTTCGAGGTCGATTCCACCAACAGGTGATTTGAATCTAACTACTCTAATGACAGACTTGATGTCACAAGTACATCTTCAACTCGATTTCTCAGGTCAGAGGTTCACACGTACCTATCACTACTTATCAGTTTCATCATTGACTGTCAATGGGTGAATACCCATGTGATGAACTGATGTGAGCCGTGTTCGAACATATCAGTCCAACTGACACGTCTATGATATAAGTTCCCACTACCATTTCCATAGTGTACGACTGGCACTCTCTCTGTCGAAACTTACATCATACAAGTCTTTATTCACTATTGATGCCCAATCAATATTTCTTAGACTTGCGAACCCTTTTAGATGTCAAGGTTCGCCTTGTCATTAAGGACTTTACGTTGTTTACTCACACCTTATAAATGCCCATAAGAAAACAACAATCAACTGTCTTATATTAATAGAAAAACCATAGTTTAGTTACAATGTTTATGCCCTATAAATCTATCATCTTTATGGCATTCGAGAACATATACTCTAACAAGACCGAGTCTGAAAATAAATATTTAAAAGATTAAATAATATTATATAAATATTAGAAAGTCTCTAGAAAAATATAAAAAATAATTAGTTAATATCCAAAATATTTTAAAAATATAACAAGTATAAAGTAAAAAGTTAATATAATTCTGAAAAATATAGAAAATATTCAGTAAATTATAAAAATTGTTTATAAAAATATTCAAATTTTAGTAAATATTAAAAATTAATGTAGTAAATAGAAAAAATATTAATAAACATTAAAAATTATTATAAAAATATTAACAAACATATTAAGAATATAAAAATATTTTCTAAATGTAATAATTTTCTGAAAAAATATAGAAAAAATTTAGTAAATGTTAGAAATTATTATAAAATATTCAAAATTTAGTAATAAAAAAATATTTAGTAAATATTATCAAAATATTAGTAAATTTTTAAAATATTAGAAATTATTATATAAATAATAAAAGTATCTGAAAATATAAAAAATATTTAGTTAATATAAAAAATTATTAAAAAATCTTAAAAATATAAAAAGTATTTAGTAAATTTTAAAAAATTTCTAAAAAATTGGAAAAATATTTAGTAAATATTAGAAATTATTAAAAAATATCTTAAAAATATAAAATATATTTAGTAACTATTTGAAATAATTATGAAAGTATAAGAAAATATTTAAAAATTATTATAAAAATGTTATAAAATATTTTAAAAGTATTAAAATATTAAATATATATAGAAGGTTCTGAAAATATTTATTATTAACATATTAAAAATAATTTTTTGAAGTTTCAAAAAAAAAAAAAATGAACTACGAGAGTCCATTTCCCCCATGCGGCACCGTATCTTCCACCTCTGCACCTCGCCGCCTCAAAGCCCGAGATCAAATCTATTCGATTGACGATTCGATTGAAACCATACCAGTTCGATTGAAATCGGATGGATTTAGTTGAAGAAGATGAAGAAGACTGCTGAAAAATATGGTTGAAGATGGCGGAAGAAGATGGTTGAAGAAGATGAACACAGTGGTGGTTGTTCATGTGGCGCTCAACATTATCCAAATTAGCTCTATGACGCTTGATAGAGTAGATGCCCGGCGCACCCATTTTGGGTGTCATTTTCTATGTAATAAACTCTATGAGACAATCTTTTCTTTATGAATAAAGTCAATTTTATTATAGGCAATCTTTGTTCTTAAACTGTTATTATATGCTTAGTACAAAATCCCTTGAATCACACATGACTATGGGACATCATCGGACATCGTGAATGACGATGATGGAATATATCTCTAAGGTCGTGATTCTTAAAAGGTTCCAAGTCCGAGATGGGTCTGTCAAGATAAGGGATATTGACATAGACTCAAAAGATTTGTTTGTGTACATAGTTCTTAGGGGATAATTGCATATTGTACCCTTGTGAAACACGAAATCTACACACATCCCTCATGTGTTAAAAAAATAGCCTGAAATGCCCCTATGTTTTTCAAAACCCTGCAAGAAACCCCCAACCCTGCTTCAAATACACTGCGTATGAATGCTACCTTCCACGGATTTAAGACGGATTGGGGGTTTCGTGCAAGGTTTTGAAAAACATAGGAGCATTTCAGGCTATTTCTTTAACACAAGGGGGATGTGTGCAGGTTTCGTGTTTCACAAGGGAGCAATATGCAACTATCCCTAGTTCTCTGAGAACATGCCTCGTTCCATAAGCATAGATGTACACGAGGGTTCTCATTTGGATAATGAGCGAACTGAACACCCCACTTGGAAATTCAGAAAATGGTTATCGAATATGGAATTTCCTATAATCACGTAGGCATAAGAGTAGTCCTTTTGGACCTGAGGTTCTATTGTAACTTTGAACATAGTAGACTATACTTAGACTTATCTCATGATTCCATTGCGAGTCTGCATAAGGGATATCTTGGGTATAGTATAATTATGTGTCGAGGTACATGAGAGAACAAGATGGGATCCATTACTGATATATAGCAAATCAGACATTTCCTATGTATTGCTTAACAAATCGATTCAAGGAATCTTTGGCCAAAGTATGGCAATCCAAAGAGGCAGAGTGTTTCCTCGTTTAGATTGCATGAATCGATATCATGCAATAAGGAGACATAGTGATTGGGTCATAAGAGTTTCGACTAAGCCATTACTCGAGATACCAATCTGGGAAATTTGATGGAGGGATCTTACTTATGCGAAGATCATGGTTATGATAGGTTGAGTATCTTTACATCATTTGTGTATAGGTCTTCGGGGCCCGTTGCAAGGCAGTAACCTCGATTTGTAAGTATCATGATATTATGGTAAATGATACATGGTCAGATTAAATCACGAAAGATTTAATCTAGTACTTTCTAAATATAGAAAGGTACAATGACACTTTTAGAAAGTGTACTTACTGCTGAAACATGAACGAGCCTAAGGGGTCACACACTTACTCCTGATGTTCCTGCTTAAAAGATATGATTAATCAACTTTAAAAGTTGAGGTGAAATTAGGAAAGTCTAGTACTTACCTAAAGAGAAATATTAATTAATTGGCTGGAGATCAATTAATTAGACTATTTAACTAATCAAGTGGGAGTAATTAATTAATGGACTAAGCAAAGTCCAAGGGTTTTATTTAATTAGTAGAGGAAGTCGAAAATTAAATAGAATTAAAGAAATAATTGGGTAATAATAATTAAGATTGAACTTTAATTATTATGGAATATTTAATTAAATGGTTGAATTATTTAATTAAATAAGGAGTCAAAAATTAAATCAAGTTGGATAAAAATTTTGGATTCCAAGGTATAAGAGGGGCGAGTGGCGGACGACTTATGGGGAGGATTTAATTCATCTCCAAGTCTTGATCAAGTTGGAATTAAAAAAATATTTTAGGAGATAAAATAGGGAACAAGTTAGCTTGCAAGCTAAGTTCCTTATTTTTAGGAAACTCCTTAATTGAATTTGATTAGGAGTAGATGAAAGTCAAATCTTGGAAATTTTATCTCATCTTGACTTCTAATCAAATTAGACTTAGGAGTATCTCCATAAATATGTGTGTTAAGAAAAACATACACACACACACACTCTATTTCTAAGTGAAATTTTCGTCCACCACCATAAAAAGAGAGAGAAAATTTTTGTCTTCAATTTTTCTAATAAACTCGCCCCTCACCCATATTATTTCTAGACAAGATTTTGCTCATGTGTTAAGATTAACCTTTCACATATATTCCTACCTTCATATATATATATATATAAGCTTAGATTAAGTCTAAAATAATTATATAGGATAGCACGATATATATAATTATTGAGAACTATATGGAGGTGTGGATACATCTTAGAGGCGAGACAATTGGATCGCTTGAAGATACAAGGAACAAATCAAAGCTCGGGATTTGGAGGAGGTCGACGACTTCTTGTAGATTCGATCAAGGGAGTATTTGTTTGGGTTGAAAAGATTAGAAACTTGTACAAGGAAAAAACCGCGAAAGGTATTTCGTGTAGTTAGTTTCTAGTGAAATACTTGACGTCACAAGTGCATCTTCAGGTCAAAGGTTCACCATGATACTTCAGGTCAAAGGTTCACTTATACCTATTATACATAATCAGTTCTGTCATTGACAGTCACAGAGTGAAAACCCAAGTGACAGAACCGATGTGAGTCATTTTCGAGCTTATCAGTTCCACTGATGTGCCTACGGTCTTAAGCTCTCACCATCACATGGTGTCCAATTCACCCGTTGGTGGGGTCGACCTCAAAATGCGGCTTGATGGGCAAGTGATAGTCTTAGCTGATATCTAATATGGGATTTGTTCTATCATAAGTGAATGAGAAAGTATCCTATGTAATTATAGATAAATAGAGATCAAAATCTTTGGCCAAAGCAAAAGAGACGATTGTGCGAGGCACTAAATCGATCTCAATGATCTCGTATTATTATAATTAATACATATGGTCAAGTCCAGTGAGTTTGACATAACCATGAATCTCACTTGACTGGGGCACGTGAACAAAGGGTTTATACTAATACGGTATTTACGATTAGAAAGTTGTGGAATGATCCAATCATTCGATTTCGCTTGGGCTACGAAGTGGGCCACGTGACTGGCTAGGTGTTACACACTTCTTTTGGTTTTCTCTCATTGCCAAACGAAATGAACCTAAAGAGTTGTGCTAAAGGATTGATAAAGAAAAATGAAAACGATTTTCTATCTTATTTTGGGAGATTTAATTTATTGGATAAATTAAATAATTAATTAATTACTCATTGGATGAAATAATTAATTATAAAGATAAGATTAATTATTAATTAATTTCTTATGAAAAAAATTAATGAATTAATTTTGTTATTTAATTTATTTATTTATTGGATATAATAAATTATTAATTAAATAGATAATTAATTAAAACAAAAGGGAATCCCGGGCCTAGGGGCGTCCATTTGGATGCCTACTAGGATAAGTTGGGTGTCCACTTGAATGCCCAACGAGCTCTTTTTTTTATTTGTCTTGGTCAATAAGTCAAGTGGCTATAAAAGAACGCATTGACCTAAAACAGGACATACCAAAAAAATAACTCTCCTAGAAAAGAAAAGAAGAAAAACTCCCCCCCTCTCTATAGGCTCTAGCCGTCGACCTCTATAGTAAAAAGTGGAAATTTTTCGTCAATCAATCCGCGCGTGATAATTTAGAGACAACGTGTGTTCGTTGTTCGGATCAAACTTCAAGAAAAAGTCAAGAAATTCAAGAAGAGTAGATCACACGAGGATTGAAGGATTCAAGACTTCATCAACTCAAAATTTAGAGGAGGAATCGGATTCTCTTACCACTTCGCTTCAATGGGTAAGTCGCTTTTCATTTTCGCGATTAATTGATTCATATATGCAAATGGAGAATTCGCTTTGGGTTTAAATTTTAAAACTTTCGCTGCGTTTATTTGATTTTTCGCGAAACCCTACAGTGGTATCACAGCCAATCTCTAATTTGCACATTTGATCATGTTTATGTGATTTTTGATATGCATATAATGTGTTTTTGAAGCATGAAATTATGTGTTCTTAAATCTGCATTTTTTATGGTTTTTTGGCATGAATTTTGAGTTTTTATGTTTATTATAAATCTGAGTATTTTTATGATATGAGAAAAAAAAATCAAGAAACAAGGAAAAATGGGGCTCGAAATCCCCGAAGAGTGCGCACATAGTGCTGCTAGCACGCGCGCACACGCTGTGCGCACATCATGTTGTCGCACGCATAGCGGCCAGGCCGTGTGGTCGGGTCGTGTGTTCCGACACATGACCTGCTGAACTGGGTCTTAGATCCGGGTCTGAAAATGGGCTATGGGTTTGGGTCAAAATTGATATTTGGGTCTTGGGTAAATTTAATTATCCAGGTGGGTCAAAAGGATGATGACCGGGAATAATTCAAATTAAGCCCAATTGGAAAATTACTCGATTTCGGTTATTAGTTAGTTTGGGCTTAATTTAATTATTTCCAAATGGGCCAATGGATTGGTGATTTGGATTTAAATTAAAACTAGCCCAATAGAAATTAATATTGCGTGCACGTTTTTCTAATTAATTAATTTTGGGCCCAATTAAATTAAATCCAAGTGGACCAAAAGGATGGTGACTTGAGTTTGATGAAATCGAGCCCAATAAGATTAATTGGAATAAAATATTTAATTAGAATAATTAATTATTTTTCTTGGAGATTAATAATTAATTGATAGATTAAATATTATTAATTTTTCCTCAACTTGAAAATTACTTAAATATTTGAATAAGGAATATAAATTATTTTTCTTGGATGATTAATAATTAATTCTTTAATCAAATAAAAGTTTTTCCAATTAATAATGGCTTTAAATCATAATAAAATAGAATTCCATATTTTATGTATTCATTTTAGTGGGACTAATATTATTTTAATCAAAGGTAGATATACTTAATTTATAATCTTGTATATCTAAGTCATCTAGTAGGACTAGAACGATTTTAATTGAAATAAAGAATATATAAAAGTTGAGAATTTTATAAAGGACTTTTTAGTTGGACTAAAATTTTATATAATCAACATAAGTGTTTAAATATAGCGAACATGTATTAAATGTTGCGAGCATGTATTAATTGATGCGAGCATGTCTTATGTGGTGACACCGATCATGGACTTAGGTTATATTCGATATACCTTTTCTTTTTATGTGTTGTAAAGCCGAATTTGAGGCTCTTTATTGCTTTCTTAGAAATAATGTATAGGTTGTTTTAAAGTATAGTAGTAGAATAGTTCAAAAGTGGTGGAGATAAGAAGCCCATGAAGTTTAGTTAAGTTTTTCATTTTTACCTTTTTTTGTGATGGCCCATTGGCTCGGGCCCTCTAGAAAAAGTCCATGATCGAGTGTGATGGATTTATTTATTTAATTTCATGAATGTTTATATTGATAGGCATGATTATTAGTAGAATATGTTATGCATGTTCAGTATATGATAATTGCGCTATATAAATTGATTAATGTGCAAAGTGAGACCAAACATTTGACAATTTAAATTCTCCCAAATAAATAATACAGAATTAGTAAAGGATGTGTGACATCCTCACCCTCCACTAAACTTATTAAAATTAAAATTACTACAAATGTGTAATGCTTCCCAGTTATGGGGGTTATGCATTTGGAAATAATTTGAAATTTTATTAAGTACATGAAATGCATTAATCGAAGCATATTTAACCGCAGAAATCAATTAAGTTGCAAGGTGAAATTCAAATGTTAGATTAAAGGAATTAGTGGGAATGAACTCGGGTAGTTCACGAGCTTAGAAATCGGTTAGGTTGCGGCTTGGTGAATTATGGGGAAAGGTATTGAAACATTTATTGAATAAGTTAATGTTAGACATCACATCAAATAATTAATGGGCCAGAAATTGGCTAGGTTGCAACCCATCTAATTAATTGAGGACCTCAATACCCGCTGTGGAATCAATGTCAATGATGATTCCCGATTTTCACATGGGAGTGTGGGATTCGAAAAATGCAGTGGGAGCCAAAATAAATTTTTAAGTCCTTAATTTTACTTGGCTAAGTCAAATACAAGTAATCTAATTAATCTGGTTTACTTCTGCAGTTATTTTCCCTATTTACCTCTCTCATATATGACAAACCCACTTTTGAAATTACTCGAAAGAAATGTTCTAACTGGACCCAACTACATGGAATGGCTCGTGATCTTAAGGAATGTCCTAAGTGAAGAGTCGATTGAATATGTGTTGGAAATTAATTGTCCTCCTGTTCCTAAGAGGAATGAGGATGAGAGAGTTCAACTAGCTCGCTTTAGCTGGACTTGTGAAAACTATAAAGCTAGAGGATACATCCTAAGTTCTATGTGCAGTGAACTGCAAAGTTCTCATGATGCAATGAGCAATACAAGGGACATAATTCTTCACCTGGAAGAAATGTTTGGAGAGCACGGTAGAATCGTAAGATATTTCATATCGAAAGATCTCTTCAGAGCGAAGATGAGAGAGGAAGAGGACGTGGGAGACCATGTTCTCAAGATGATGACCCTAATGGAAAAGTTAAAATCAATGAACTTCTATATGGATCTTCATCTTCAAATTGATCTCATCCCACAGTCGCTCTCTGACTCCTTTTACTACTTCGTCACGAACTTTGATATCAATGATATCGATTGTTCATTAGTTAGGCTAATAAAGAAGCTTGAAATCGAGCAAGCTCGCATGAGGACGAGTAACAAGAGGGATTCTTCTATCTATTTTACAAATGATTTATTTGATGATCGACGAAATGGAAAAATGAGAAAGCAAGAAGGAGTATCCACAAGAACTCAAAAGAAATTAGAACATGGTCGTAAGAGCAAAGGGCCTAAGAAAATGGGCAGATGTCTCGAGTTCGGTGAGCTTGGCCACTGGAAGAGGAACTGTCCTAAATTAGGCAAATGTGCAAAAGGTATGGAGCTCTTCGTTTTTGAACCTAATTGTTCTGTGACCGTTTTTTCTACTTCATGGATTCTGGACTCAGGGGCAAGTGCCCATGTATGTTGTTTTGATCAGGATCTGCAGAGTAGTAGAAAGTTGGGCCGAGAAGAAGTGATGATCAAAGTAGGCAACGGGGAAAGCGTCCAACTACTAGAATTGGATTTACTTCTTTGATTTTGAATTCTGGACATTTATTGTTTTTAAATGATGTTTTAGTTTGCTCAAGGGGCTTAAGAACAATGTTTCCATTCCTATATTAGTTAAGATTGGTTATACATTCCGTTTTTCTAAATTGAATTGTGGCATTTATTATGGAAATAAAATAGTGGGCAATGCATCTTTAGTTAATGATTTGTATTATTTAAATGTCCGTAATTCATCTGATGTGAATGTTGTAACTCATAAACGTGGTAGGCAAGAAGCTAACTTAAGACTCAAGTGGCATCTTAGACTAGGCTATATGCTGGAGAGCACAAGATCCACAAAATGGAAAAAGATGGGCTTTTAAGCTCACTAAGGTCGGATCCCTATCCAACATGTGAATCATGTCTCTTTGGCAAGATGGTTCGATCTCCCTTCACCGGGACTTATAAAAGAGCTTAGGATTAGTGCATACCAACGTTTGCGAACCATTTGGAGAAATGGCTCGTGGAGCTTTCTACTACTTCATCACTTTCACAGACGACCATTCAAGATATGGTCTAGTGTATCAGATGAAGCAAAAGTCTGAATCCTTTGAAAGGTTTAAAGAATTCAAAACTTTAGTAGAGAATCAAACTGGGCAAAATATAAAAACTCTACGATCGGATCGTGGAGGATATTATATGAGTGTCGACCTTGATGAATTCCTTAGAGAACAAAGAATACTGTTACAACTAACACCACCAGTGACTCCTCAACTAAATGGAGTAGCCGAGCGTAGGAACGAACACTGTTGGACATGGTTCGTTCCATGCTCAGTTACACAAATTTACTCATTTTGTTGTGGGGATGTGCGCTCCTTACTGCTGCTTATATACTGAACAAATGTCCCTCCAAATCCGTTCCTAAAACTCCGCATGAGATGTGGAATAATAGGAAACCAAGTCTTAACCACATTAAGATTTGGGGATGTCTCGATTATGTCAAGAAGACTAAAGTGGAGAAATTGGAGATAAGATCCCTCATGGGACATTTCATTGGTTATCCTGAAGATTTCATGGGATTCTTCTTTTACCTACATGATGATCAAAGAATCATTGTGGCCCTACAAGCCCACTTCCTTGAAGATGAATTCATCTTGGAAGAGGGCAAAAGTAGAAAGATTGTTCTAGAAGAAGAAAATAAAACTCCCTCTGAGACATCTGTCTAAAAACCAAGGCCTAACCCAATAGTAGTACAACCACCACGTAGATCTGGTAGAATACCACATGAACCTGAGAGGTATGGGTATCTACTCCAGGGGGAGCCAGAGCTTCACACTTTAGTACAAGAAAGTCATGAAAATGATCATTGTACCTACGATCAAACGATGGTGGATGTTGACGCTTCAAGATGGAGAGAAGCAATGGAAACAGAGTTGGACTCTATGCAATCGAACCAAATCTGAACTCTGGTAGATCGTCCTGAAGGTATCAAACCTATAGGATGTAAGTGGATCCACAAAATAAAGATAGGTAGCGATAGCAAGGTTGACACTTTTAAAGCCAGGCTCGTAGCAAAAGGCTATAGTCAAAGACAAGGAATTGACTATCAAGAAACATTTTCGCCCGTGGCCATGATAAAGTCCATCAGAATACTGATATCCATAGCTGCATACTTAGATTATGAGATATGGCAAATGGATGTCAAAACGACTTTTCTAAATGGATTCCCAGAAAAGGACATCTATATGGAACAATCAAAAGCTTTTGTATCAGAGACCGATATCCATAAAGTATGCAAACTTGAGAGGTCCATATACGGTCTCAAGCAAGCATCTAGAAGCTGGAATCTTCGTTTTAATGAAATAGTAAAGGGATATGGCTTCATCAAGAACAAAGATGAACCATGTGTCTATAAGAAGACTAGTGGGAGCAAGATCTCATTCTTAGAACTATATGTGGATGACATTCTACTTATAGGAAATGGCGTGGGAATGCTCACCACTGTCTAGAAATGGATTTCGAGTACGTTTTCCAAAAAAGACTTGGGAGAAACGACATACATTCTAGGAATTCGTATCTATAGAGATAGAACGAATAGAATGATAGGTCTTGTTAGGAATTTCATGTTAGATGTTTTGATGATGACAATTAGGATTTTGTGTTAGACCCCAAAATATGTAAGTTTGATTTTAGTAGAAAATTTGTATAAGCCTTGAAGCGTTGGTTTTGTAATAGGCTTATTAGGCTTTGTTTTATTTTGCTTTAGATTATTAGGCTAAGTAGTCTTAGGCTAAGCGTCTGATAATTTCTGAGTGAGTTTATCAGTGGTAAAGTTCGAAGACTCAAGCGCCTGATTTCTGAAAGAAGATAAAAGTCTCCAAGCGTCCAATTGACCAGCTACATCAAGCGTTTCCTTATGGGACAGAAGTAATGTCACCTGAATTTATTTCTAAGTTCAAAAGGAGTTTAATGCAAATATTGCCGAAGCATTAAATACCAACGGATATTTAATTCAAATGCATTAAATGCTGATAAGAGCATTAAATGTGATAAGCAATTTCAGACGTACGGAGAAGCCACCCTATTGGACTGTCAACTATCTCAGACTGCAGCACCAACTTTCGTGCAACAGATTTTCAGGAAAAAGGACAAAAGTTGTTCACTCGCGGAAGTGAGAGACACGCGCCTGTGCATGTGTCAAACGAACACTTTCTCCAAGAATGCCTATAAATAGGACTTCAACAACAAGCCAAATAGAGAACAATTAATCTTCAAGTCGAATTGCTGTTGCATTGAAGTCTCATTCCTTAAACTCTCAGAAAAGCCAGAATATTCAAGAAAATATTCCCTTTGCTTTTCTTCAATCCTGAGACAGTCAACAAATATCTCAAACATTCTTTTCGAAGAAACCACTTTCCTACTGAGATATTTCCAAGTTGTTTGAACTTCATCAAAATTAAACAAACCGTTTTAGAAAAACCCATCCAAGCCTCGCGATCTGTGTGAAGTCGAAGTTGGATACTTGCATCATTTCTCGGTGAAAGAAGCAAGGAGATTGAAGTGATTTGGAGCAGAAATCTGTGTGATCAAGGAGCTCAAGTCATCGATATCTATCTCTCCCTATTGTGAAGAAGATTATGTGTGATTCTTTGAGAATCACTTTAGTGGATTGCCTCCAAGTGTTCAAGGAGAAGAAGGGCGTAGTTGGGATTACATCACCCAACGAACCTTACAAATATTGTGTTATTTACTTTTCAGTCAATCATATCATATCATATCATTGCATAAATTGACTAAGTAAAATACAATCAAACGCTAAGCAACTAAGAAACCTCTGGTGACGCTAAAGCTTTCAAAGGAAGACTAGAAAAATCATTCCGCTGTGCTAACACTGATTAAAGAACTGAACGCTTAAACCCACTCGGTTAAAGTATTCAAATCTTGAAGTCTAAGTTAACTCTCTAAAAACAGTCTTCATCAGACGCTTAACCTAAGCGTCTATATTTCTAAGAAAACGCGCAGTCAAGCGTTCCCTTTTTAAGCGTCCAAAACCAGTTTAATACGAAATCTTTTGAAGTCGAAAAAGACTTCAGGGTCTATTCAACCCCCCCCCCCCCTTCTAGACCCTTTCGTATGCCACTTGGGACCAACAGGTCTCTCCCAAGCCCTTTACTTAGAAAAGGTCCTAAAGAGATTTAGGATGAACAATTCCAAGAAAGGGTTTCTTCCCATGATGCATGGAGTACACTTATCTAAATTCATGTGTTCTCAAAGCGAGGAAGATAGAGATGAGTCGAGTAGTATACCCTACGCTTCTGTAGTTGGTAGCCTGATGTATGCAATGTTGTGTACAAGACCTAACATTGCCTATGTTGTAAGCGTGGTGAGTCGATTTCAGGCAAACCCGGGAAAGAAACATTGGATAGCTGTGAAGAATGTCCTAAAGTATCTCAAAAGAACTATGGATATGATTCTCATCTATGGAGGTGGAGACCTGAAGATGGAAGGTTACACTCAAGGTATTAAATTTTGGTATCGGTATCGATATCGAGGTAGTAAATTTATGGAAATTTCGATGGAAATTTTGGGGATATTCAAAATTTCGATTTCGATTTTAAAGAAATCATGGACATTTATAGAAATATTTGAAAATTTACAGCGAAACTTTGTGTAACTTTAAATATCATAATTATGCATCTTTTACATAGATAATATTGTATATATAATGTATGTATAGTGAATTTTGTCAAGTAGTATGATTAAAATCTGTGGCAAAAAATATAAAATAAATATGATTTGAGAGTAAAGTAATAACCAAATCTCCTAGGAACTTCATTAAAATAAAATACCATTTCAATACAAATCATCATTTAAAACCACATTATTTTAAATTTTGAAATATTTTGAGTTTGGCCGAAATTTAGGGATATTTTGGGAAATTTCGGGATATTTCGGGAATTTTGGAAAATTTCGTTAGATATTTAAGAAAGTAATTTTATTAAGAATTCAAGATTTTGGGAAATATCGCTAAATATCGGGAAATATCGAAAATATCGGCAAATTTCGATAGATATTTTGCAAAATTGGATCGAAGGTGATATTTTGCTTCGAGACCCCCGGAAATCCGAAATTTCGGAGGATATTTAAGACCATGGTTACACTGACTCAGACTTTCAGTCTAACGTTGATGACCAAAAATCCACTTCAGGGTTTGTTTTCACGCTTAATGGTGGAGCGGTGTCTTGAAAAATTTCCAAGCAAAGCACAACCACTGATTCCACCACTAAAGCAGAATATGTGGCAGCCTCAAAGGCAGCCAACGAAGCTGTTTGAATGAGAATGTTTCTTCGAGAACTTAAAGTGGTTCCTAGTGCACAACTCCCGTTGCCACTTTGTTGTGATAACAATGGAGCAATAGCGCAAGCTAAGAAACCAAGGTCTCATAACAAGTCTAAACATATTGAGAGAAGATTTCACATCCTCAGGGAGAACATTGGCAGAGGAGAGATAGCAGTGCAGAAAATAGCCTCAGTTGACAATGTAGCTAACTCGTTCACCAAACCACTACCTCAGGATGTTTTGGACCGACACCTGGAAATGATGGGCATAAGATACCACAATGAGTGGCATTGAGTGCAAGTAGAAGATTGTTAGGATTATGCCCTCAGATGCCATAGAGGATAGAATGATATGGTATCTTTCTTGGAATGAACTTATTTATTATTTATTAATAAAAGACATTATTTAGTTTTCACTTACATCTTATCTGCATCTATAAGTAGTGTAACACGTTTTGTCCATGTTTTTAGTGCAATCCCTCTACTTCCTATGGGATAGGAAGATTGTCACTAGAGAGATTGATCTTGATTACTTAAATTAGTTCGCAAGTAATATGAAGTCTTTAATGGACAAATAAAGACTTAGAACACTTGTGCAATCTTAGATCTGACATGAGAGTGCCAGTCGAACACCATGTGATTGTGGGAGCTTAAGACCGTAGGCACATCAGTGGAACTGATATGCTCGAACACGACTAGCATCGGTTCTGTCAAATGCGTTTTCACTCTGTGACTGTCAATGACAGAACTGATTATGCGTAATAGGTATAAGTGAACCTTTGACATGAAGTATCATGCTGAAGATGCACTTGTGACGTCAAGTATTTCACTAGAGTACCCAATTCACCAATTGGTGGGGTCGACCTCGAAATACGGCTTGATGGGAAAGTGGTAGTCTTAGCTGATATATAATATGGGATTTGTTCTATCATAGGTGAATGAGAAAGTACCCTATGTGATTATAGATAAATAGAGATCAAAGTCTTTGGCCAAAGCAAAAGAGACGATTGTGTAAGGCACTAAATTGATCTCAATGATCTTGTATTATTATAATTAATACATATGGTCAAGTCCAGTGAGTTTGACATAACCATGACTCTCACTTGACTAGGGCACGTGAACAAAGAGTTTAGACTTATATGGTATTTACGATCGGAAGGTTGTGGAATGATCCAATCATTCAATTTAGTTTGGGTTACGAAGTGGGCCACGTGATTGGCTAGGTGTTACCCACTTCCTTTGGTTTCCTCTCATCGCCAAACGAAACGAACCTAAAGAGTCGCACTAAAGGATAGATAAAGAAAAATGAAAAGGATTTTCTATTTTATTCTGGGAGATTTAATTTATTGGATAAATTAAATAATTAATTAATTACTCATTGGATGAAATAATTAATTATACATATAAGATTAATTATTAATTAATTTCTTGTGAAAGTAAATTAATGAATTAATTTCTCTAATTAATTTAGTTAATTAATTAATTAATTAATTAATTTACTGGATATAATAAATTATCAATTAAATAGATAATTAATTAAAATAAAAGGGAATCCCGGGCCTAGAATGGGCGTCCATTTGGATGCCTACTAGGGTAAGTTGGGCATCCACTTCAATGCCCAACGAGGTCTCTTTTTGTTTGTCTTGGTCAATAAGTCAAGTGATTATAAAAGGACTCCCTGACCTAAAACAAGACATACGAAATAATAACTCTCCTAGAAAAGAAAAGATGAAAAACTCCTCCCCTCTCTATAGCCTCTAGCCATCGGCCTCTATAGTAAAAAGTTGAAATTTTTCGTCAATCAATCCGCGCGTGATAATTTAGAGACAACGTGTGTTCGTTGTTCGGATCAAACTTCAAGAAAAAGTCAAGAAATTCAAGAAGAGTAGATCACACGAGGATTGAAAGATTCAAGACTTCATCAACTCGAAATTTAGAGGAGGAATCGGATTCTCCTACCACTTCGCTTCAACGGGTAAGTCGCTATTCGTTTTCGCGATTAATTGATTCATATATGCAAATGGAGAATTCTCTTTGGGTTTAAATTTTAAAACTTCAGCTGCGTTTATTTGATTTTTTGCGAAACCCAACAAGCGAAAATATTTTAAGTCTTCTTTTGAAAGGATGAGCGTCTCAAAAAGTTACTTAGTTGCTTTAGCTTAGAATTAAGCGTCGATGTGTTTACTTATCCATTTATGCAATGATGAGATATAAGTAAGAGTAAATAAATGACAAAGTAAAGACACAAAGATTGAAAGGTTCGCTGGGTGATGTAATCCCAACTACGTCCTTCTTCTCCTTTTTCACTTGGAGGAAATCCACAAAATGATCTTCGAAAATTCATACAGAAACTTCTACAATATAGGGGATAGGTTGGATAAAGATTTGCTTAATCATACAGATTTCTGCTTCAAGGAACTTTGATCCACTTGCTTCTTTCACCCAGAAATAATGCAAGTCTTTGACTTCATCTTCGCACAGATTGCGAGGTTGAATTGGGGGTTTTTGTCACTGGGATTGTTTGATTTTTGGAAGTTTAAACAACTTGGAATATCTCAATAGTAATGTAGGGTTCTTCCGAAAAGAGGTTTGAGATATTTATGAATGTTTTAGGGATTTGTGAAAAGCTAAAAGAATATTTGATATGGTTTTTTTTGAGCTTTTCTGAAAGTTTAAGTTTTGAGACTTCAATGCAACAAAGTTTTAGCTTGTATGCTTGTTGTTCTATATTTTTGGTTTGTTGTTGAAGTTTTATTTATAGACTCTCTTGAATGGAGTGTCCATTTGACACTAAGTTGAGCGCGTGTCTATCACTTTCCCGAGTGGAGAACATTTTTGTCCTTTATCCCTGAAATTCTACTGCAAAAGTTGGTGCCACAGATTCTCGGAGTTGACAGTTCAATAGGAAGGCTTCTCCATATGTCCTGGAGTGCTTGTCACATTTAATGCTCTTATCAGCATTTAATGCATTTGAATTTAATGCCCGTTGGACTTTAATGCTCTGACTATATTTGCATTTAACTCCTTGTGGACTTAGGAATTAATTCAGGTGAAATTTGTCTTGGTAGGCGCTCGTTCGCTCCTTGGCTTGTATCTTAACACCGACGCTTGGAATAGCTTGACGCTCAGATAGTTGCTTAGAGATTTTCATCTTCATTCAGACTTCAGACGCTTGGTCTTCAGACTTTGACATAAGACATACTCACTCAGAATACTATCAGACGCTCAGTCTAAGATATTTAGCCTATCAATCTAGAATAAAAACAAATAAAAGCCTTATACAAATCTAATGCTCAAAGCCTATACAAATTTTCTAATGAAATTTAAACTAACATAATTTGGGGTCTAACATAAATCCTAATTATCATCATCAAAACATCTAACAAGAAATTTTCTAACAGTAATTAAAAAAAAAGTGGGGTATATTTGTAATTAGGCCTATCTGGAGGGGGTCTGAATGTACTTTACCCTAAAATCAAATAAGTCCAAAGTGTTAATAAAAATTCGAATCGTTTAGATGTAGTAAAACATAACTAAAGCACATAAAAATTTTGAACCATGTCATAACCTTGGCTCCGATACCGTTGTTAGGATACGATATTTAACCACTGGATTGTGCTCGCAGCTGAAACAAAGAATAAAAATTTATGTACAATTTCTAAATAGGGACTAAGTTTGTTCTTCAACTCTGGGTAGCGTCGAGCTTTAAAAAAATCACTAAAAGATTTGATACAGATTTTTTTTGAAGTTAGAAAAATTTCAGGGTTTAGCCTCATTTTAGACCCTTTTGTATGTCACTTTAGATCAATATAATAAGCAGTGTGCCAAGCTTCACTATGAAATACGGTTTTAGATGAAGGTAAAAATGTTATAAAAAACACAATGTAAACAAGTAAATATTTACACAAAATCAATACTAAGCAAAAAAAAGAGTTAATGAATTACAATAAATTATTATTTAATTATATTTATTTTCTTTAATTCAAAGAAATACGGTAATTATATATGGTTGAGAAAAACAACAAAAAATATAATTGAAAAAAAACACATAATAAATAATATAAAAATTTGATTAATTAATCAAAAAATAAATAATAAGCATATAAATCAAGTAAAAATTTTCATTAAACAACTATCTAGAAACGCGTAATTAATTAAGGTTTGACTAAAAGAAGAAAAAAAATATTAAGTTAGAAAATGAAACAACATTCTTTATTATATTTCTAATTTTTTTTTTGTATATCATATATTTGTACGTCAAATTAATAACATAAATAAACATATATAATGACAAATAACACTAAAACAAAAAGTAATATTAGAGACAAAATTTGAAGTGACAATGTTAAAATTGTCACTCCATATATCTATAATGAGTTAGAATAATTTTTGCTTCGTCACCATAAGATTTTTTAGTGAAAAGATTTTTTTTCAAAGTTGTCATTATTGATAATTAGTGAAATGTGTATAGTGAAAACACAAATAAAGTGACAATTATAATTCTTATCACTAAAGGTGTGTTACTTATTGTTAATAGTGACAACAATTTTCTTGTCACTAATTATTAAGATTGACAACTTCTATACAAATCTTGTCACTAATAAACATGTAAAATCTATTCTTGTCACTAAAAATTTACAATTAGTGACTACTTTGACATTTACACTTGATATTTTGTGACTAATTTCTTATTTTTTTTGTTGTGTAAATGAATAAGACAAGATATCATAAGGGTGAACAATCGTGTACAATACGAAATATGAGCGGAAGGAAACAACTCATGTACTTTAGAATTATATCATAACGGTTATGCTCCGTCTCCTCACTATCCCATACCAGTAGAAGACTTCACACCTGTCGAAACGTACTACATGGATTCCAGGTGTCGGGATTCTGGTAATGGTTCCTATGGGTTCAAGAGGTGGCTCCCACCATCGCGTATCACTTTTTCTCGTATAACACTTAGCTTTCTTCACTCTGCCTTTAAGAGTCAAAATATTATATCAACAAAAATGTACATAACAGATGGATGTTGGGCATCGAGATTCTAGTGGTGTCTCCAACGGGTTCAAGCGGTGGCTCCTACTGTGTAGCACTTTGCATCGAGGTTTTAAGAGTTAGCTCCCACGCGCGTAGCACTTTGCCCCGCATAACACTTAGCTTGATGGAGTAGACCCAACAAGTACAATGATTTCAACAAATTTCCTAGAATGACGTGTATGCCAAATTTGTATTTGAGCGAAAGTGAGCGGATTCGATAATCAAATATATCAAACATGAAGTCACACTTGGACGTTTACCTTAGATGGGGATAAAAGGTCAAGCCAATAAAACTTTACGAGGTTAAACATGACTAAGATTTATTTAACAGAAAACATTAAACATGACTAAGATTTCACAAAGTCCGCACTTTCCCTTGGTAGAATGGTGCTCCTTTTTGTTTAGGGTACCCACGACTCATATCTTGTCCATCTATTGTCCAACAACCCTCTTTGATGACACTCACCAAGCCAGGGAGAAGCAAGCCTTCGATGGCGACCCCCATAGTGAAAAATAAACCAGGAAACCCTCAAGCTGTCCTTCTCGTCTGTTCTTTTATTGCCGGAGGATACAATCTCCACTGTCCATTTGCTCTCTCCGGCAGCCTCCTCTTTAAAGAGAGGGAGTTTTAGTTTATCTTTTATTGTTTATTGCTATGTTTTTGTACCTCAGTTTAGTTATTGTGTTGTTTTGTTGTTGTTCTCTAGTTTTCTTTCTTGTGTTAACTTATGCTTGGTTTATGCTTGTTGGGTTGTCAAGGTTCAAATTAAGAATCCAAAAAGGATTGATTGTTGGTGGTTTGGTTGGAGTCATCTCCTCTTCTTGGAAGAAAAGGCTCATTTGTATTGTGGCTATCCCTGCCACTTGATGACAAGGGACCTCGAAATCGCAGATTATATCGCATGCCGACAATTTGAGATTTCACCTTATGTTACTAATGTTACTTCGTTTGTCTCTTTGATGTATCAATCTTATTTGGTTTTCCGATAGATTAGCGAGTAGTTCGTTAGCATTTATGTTGTACGCATTGCCAATTGATTTTGTACCCGTGTTTATGTTTAATGAAATTTAAGATTTGCCGGATCAAGAAACAAATTCAAGTGGAAAGAAAATAGAGAAACCCTCACCAGTCCTGGTTTTGTAAGAATTCGTTGAAAACATATCCGCAAGTATTTATTATCGGACGAGTCTTGCAACTATGTAGGCACTAGAGAATTATTAAGCATGGTGCTGACTACACCGGACAATCACTTTCCACAATTTTGACCGCCGGTAATAACTAACATCAGACCCCAAAGCCCTCCCTTCGTAATAAACTTGTCTAAACCGCAGTTAAGCAGCTAAAATCCTCCATAGCCCTCTCTACCCACCCACCACTCCCTCTCATCAAGTCAAGTCTGAACAACTCCATTTCTCTCTCTCTCATGGAAAACATTCGGAGCTTTTTCCATTAACCTTTCAGCTCAATTTTAGCTTTACTCCGTTGACTCAAACTTCACCATTTCTCGCACTACAATTTTGAATCTCTCTCTCCATTTCTGTTCAGATCTCATCCTTGGGTGACGACAATGGAGGACGATAAAGCGGCATTATCGATGAAATTAATCGATATAGTGAACGATATCTCAGCAATTTCCGACTACAGATTCACGGTGAAGAAGCAGTACATGAATTTAGGTCGGCGGCTGAAGCTGTTGACTCCAATGTTCGAAGAAATTCGCGATAGTAAAGACCCCATACCCGACGACTCCATCAAAGCATTAGCTGCTCTCGTCACCGCACTCGAATCGGCGAAAGAGTTGCTTCGCTTTGGCAGCGAAGGCAGCAAGATTTATCTGGTCGGTATGGCATGGCCTCATTTTCGTTTTCACTCCCTTTACCTTTAGTTTACATAATTCTTTTTTGTGTTTGTTTGATGATCTATGTGATTGATTTTTGTGTTTGCGATTGTGTGCGTTCTCTGGATGGATCACTGGATTTATCTTCTGTGCTTTTTAAGTAACAGTTATTTTTCTTATCCTTTTTAGTAAATCATAACAGGATATACTTGGTAGCAACTGTTAGGAAAGTGGATAGGTACTTAATTTTCCCGGTTCAGATTTGCTGGTTTGAGTAGTTGAAGGAAGCAGTTGTCGATGGAATGTGGATTGCGTTTTTTTACTGGGTTTGCGGGCACTAGTTTGAGAAAAAATTGGGAACAAAACTGAAAAGGTGAAATTCCTCGCGGAGTCGATGCAAGATTCTCTAGCATTGGTGGAATCTTGTTTGTTTCTAAAAGTTTTTGAAGTTGATTTGCCACAATCTTCGGGATTCTCTGAGATA
This sequence comes from Buddleja alternifolia, assembly GCA_019426215.1. Lineage (NCBI taxonomy): Eukaryota > Viridiplantae > Streptophyta > Magnoliopsida > Lamiales > Scrophulariaceae > Buddleja > Buddleja alternifolia. The sequence continues at coordinate 20,549,418 of CM033402.1, forward strand.
GTCCAATTAAAAATTTAGAAATATGCTTGGCCGGAAGGAAATTTGGTCTCGTATGAGGAATGCCCCTAAGTATGTTGGCGCGGTTTTCTTGCATAATTGTTATGATTCCAAATGTAACTCTTCCGACACACTTTTTGACTCTAGTCCTAGTTTCTATAATAGTCTTATATATTTTGGCCAGTCGAACAATGCCATGAAGGCAAAAAAACTGATTTCACTATTCAATAAAAGATATATGTCTGGCGGTGACTGATAATGCCATAGTCATCTAAACCGCACTCTTCATGTCGTCATTACAACAATAATGAAATCCAAATCCTTCCCCAGATACAGGTTCATAACACTTCCATAAACAGAGGTAACATCCTTAGCTGTATTAGTAGCAAACATCATGCTCTTATAGTATAGAAGTAATTGAGCATTGTGATAACGTGAAATGTGATTTTACTACTGATTTATCCTTTGGCTGTCTTTGCATTTGGACAAATAGACTGGGAAACATTTCAGAACAGTATGTTATGGAAGCTATTAATTTAGTTTACAGAAATTCTGGGGGAGGGATTGCTGCACAGCTCCTGGGAGAAAACATTCATAATATACACTCAGACACATTCCTTCATTAGCATTTTGCATTAATTTTGGCAGATCTCACAGGGAAATATTTGGAAAGTCAATCTTGCCTGAGGTGGAAAACCGATTTCCAGTGACGATGACTTAAGAAAGAGACAAAAAAATAAATAAAATAACATGCAAATGCTAAACATATGTCATCATAGAAATGAATGAAGGTTTAAAGTTGGTAGACAGCTGGAATATTCTTTCTAAAAGTATGGCAGACACCACATTTCCTGAATATTAGGTGTAGTCCTTTCCAGATGTGAAATTTGATTCCATCTGCAGAACTCTCCAAGCACTATCATTGTTTATTAGATTTCTTTTAACACTCACTTGTACAATGCCCTAAGCATAGCTGTATGTGTTGGCCCATGCCGGAGCAGCACTCTGAACTTCGAGAAAAACTGTTCACTTTTTGGTGATAGCTTTGAACTGCAACACCTCGAGAAAGTTTAGGAACACTGGTTCTTGATGTCAAAATGTAATTAAGTTAGGATGTAATATGGAGTGTGGCAGTGTGTCTATTATATGAACTTATCTGGGTCAGTAAGTCCATTCTTATAACAATTGATCGTTGCACGAATAGAAGTTCAACATCTCTCTTACTTGCCACATAATGAAGGGATAAGGAAGAGCTTATCTGCTTTGAAACAAAGTTCGCATACTTCCCTTTTTGTATCCTTCCTTTCATACATAATGTGGACAAAGTCTTTTTCCCTAAAAGATGGCATAAGCACAAAGGTATTAAAATTTTTTTAGTAAGCATGTGATACTTGAGACAAAATAATTTCTTCGTATTTGACATAATGCCAATCACATCTTAATCCTGTCAAGTAAGTTCTAACTGACATATCCTATTTATGATAATCATCTTCGCTCTTTTGGGAAAAAGAATGTTTAAATGAAGTACCCCCTGTCTGGTTCTCTAAATTCAGCTGGTCTGAACTGGTCAAACTTTGTAACAACTAGACCAAAAAGGCATATTGGTGATTGGGAAAACAGCGGTATTTGTATTTTGAACTATCTGATTTTCTAACTTCTTCAGATTTCACTTTCTTTTCTCCTTTTCTAAGTCCAACTGTCATTCCTCCTTCATTCTCCTATCCTATGACGTCTTTTCGGCTCGTCAATTAGTTAATATCCCACCGAAGAATGCTAACTAAAGCAAGGAACTCAAAAAATCACACATATCCCACCTTTTGAAGTAGTATATATTGACTGAGAGAAGCAATTGCAGAATGAGTGTGGAACTGTAGTTTTAGCTACTTAGTGACGACTAATAAGGAGAGATCTATAAGTGGGGTTTAAAGTCAATTAGAAACCTACCATTGAATTGGTTAAGAAAATAAGAAGTTGACAAAAAAAAGGTAATTGACGAAAGAATGAAAGAAGAATTTCGAAGACAGAAGAGAACCTCCAGGGAAACAGAGGGGTGGTGTAAGCGGCAGTTGATTAGTTTGGTGATGCGTATAATTTTTTATGAACAGTGATAATTCATTTGGCAGTTTATAGACTCGTATTTATGGAAAACAACTTGAAAAGATAACGACTTAGATTTTGGCCTACTTTTTTGCATGTGTTATATATAGGAATTTTTCTCCTAGTTTTGACATTATTTGGAATAATAAACATACTTAAGATTGAATCTATTTAACTTTGCCATCATATTGACACTACACTGATTGAACTGGTGGTCAGACAGTTCAAATCATTTGCAAATAAACCAACTGATTGAATGTCCAGTTTGGTTTTCAAAATATTGGGAGGAAAAGAAGAAAAGTTCTTAAGTTGATTTGCAGTAAATTGTGAGAAAAACTTGCAGTGGAATCTTTGGTTGATGTATGATCTCAGAGTACTTAGCAAAACGAAAAAAAGAATCGGAGTACGACTTACACCAAAAATGTTGAGCTTTCCTGAAATGTGCGTGAGTATTTAACTTGTTTCAGTACGACCATAGAAATTTTCTCTTGACATATTAGTTGATAGCTATGCTCGATCCCAATTAGCTAGTGATTTTTGGTCATAAAGGGACCATTCTTTTTTCTCTTTTTATGGGCACCACTTTTTCTCAGAATGCATGCATATTGATTTGTGAATATGTTAAAGCGGCTTTAAGTTCGATAAAGGCTGTGAATGTTTGTTTCATTCATCTGTATTAACATGCAAATGAACTGATTGAGACTTAACTAGTGCAAGACAATCTGCTTGATATCATATGGGTACCATAAGCTGATGCTCCTATTCATCTATGATCAAATATTGATTGCTGAGACATTACTGTGATGCCTATTGCAATGCTTATTAAAGAGTCAGCTTTATGAAACTCTACTAGGCTCAATTTTTCTTTCCATCTTCCTCTGCAAGGCTGAGTCTTGTAGATTGCGCCTTCTGTGATTCAGCCTATAAGCACTTTTTCATTTTGAGCATTGTTTGAAAGGCATACCGGTTCTTTTTTATGGTTTTTGTTAGTAATAAAGACCAGTTCCATTGATATAATTGGAAGATCACAACAATCTCTGGTTCAAATTGTGATATTCTTGATATGATTTGATTCTGGGGTGATTTCCTCCATTTATTATTTATTCACGTGTAATTCATCTATATAAATAGGTGGTCATTGTAATGTCATATTAAGATAGAATAATAACATGTAGCCTTGTGCGCATTTGTTTCGTGGATGTTGCCCGAGTGACACAACCACGTAATCTTCGTGTTCTTTTCTTCTCTTTCTTCATTCCCAAAATTATATTCAACATGGTATCAGAGCTGGTTGATCCTACCGACTTTGGATTTGTATCCATTATATGACACATTATCATTTTCTGCCTTCACTTGTTGGGCCCAATCGAGCATGAAGTCCCGCTACTGATTGAAGACTTGAAGAAAAAAATAACCTCCATTATTCAAGTTGAACACTGTAATAAGAATCTCCATATTCAACTTGAGGGGGGAGTGTTGGGAATCAAGACCACCTCAATTGATACAATTGGAAGATCACGAATAAGCTCTCTGGTTTATTTTTGTTTATTGACATATTCTTGATTTTATATGATTTGATTCTGGAGTGATTTTCTTCATTTATTATTTCTTCACATGTGTAATTCACCTATACAAATAGGTGGTCGTTGTAATGTCATATTAAGAAAGAATGAACAACATGTAGCCCCGTGTGCACTTGTTTCGTGAATGTAACCGACTGACTGAACTACGTTGTCTCTGCGTTCTTTTCTTCTCCCTCTTCCTATTCTCAATATAATATGATATTCAACTGTTTCTTTCGCTGAAAGACAATAAATGTCAAGTATTCTCTCTGCATTTAGGTCTTAGAGAGAGAGCAAATCATGATTAGATTTCAAGAAGTTACAGCTGCATTGGAGCAAGCTCTGAGTGGCATTTCTTTTGAGAAACTTGACATATCAGATGAGGTGAAAGAGCAGGTAAGATCTTCTTCGCTCATTTGGTCTACGTTAATGATGCTATGATTACTGCTCCAGCAAAACACAATAGTTCTGCAACTGCTCTATTCAGTTTGTTCAGTTAGCCATATTATGATGAGATGATTTATCGACTGCAGTGATGTTGTCTCTGTGTTTAGGATACCTGCTTGGCGTTACGAGGAATATTTGAAATTGTCTACTGTGTCTTAACTTTAGATGACCATTTTCCCAGGTTGAGCTTGTTCTTGCACAGTTCAGAAGAGCCAAGGGAAGGGCCGATGCACCAGATGTTGAGCTGTATGAGGATCTTTTCTGCCTTTACAATAAGAGTAATGAAACTGAGGAAGATCCAGATATATTAAGGAGATTGGTTGACAAATTACAGCTTAGTGGCATAGCTGACTTAACGCAAGAATCACTTGCTTTGCATGAGATGGTTACTGCAACAGGTGGCGACCCAGAGGAGAGCATAGAGAAGATGTCAATGCTATTGAAGAAAGTTAAGGATTTTGTGCAGACAGTAAATCCAAACATTGATTCCATCGCGTTCGCGGCCGGAAAGCCTGTCCCTGGAAGTGGTAGTGGAAAAGCATCTGGTGAGGGAAATCAGAAGAACCTTGTTATACCGGATGATTTCCGCTGTCCTATCTCATTAGAGCTGATGAAGGATCCTGTCATTGTCTCAACAGGACAGGTATGCTAACTGAGCTATGCCTTTGTTTTCTTTCTTCTTGTTTGATAGTCTGCACCTGTTTTTTGTATTTAGAACACACCTTGGCTGTCACCATGTTTGTTTTCTTCTATTGCTTTATAAGAACAAAGTTGGTGCCTAGAGTCTTAGATCCTTTGTTACCGAACTGATTAGAATTCTCCTGAACTTAATTTAGGTTGTGTTTGCTTCTTAACCACTGGATTAGTCTTTGGGGTCTAGTATGTAAAGAGGCTGCAGACTGGCAAAAAATCTAAGCAAAAAATTCTACAATAGGTTGTTCTTTTGTTGTAATAGAAGTCATGGGCAACACTATCCATATCCATATCCATGCTCTCTCTCTCTCTCTCTACATATATATATATATATTTACCAATCTATTTATCGATCCTCTTGTCCGTCCAATATTAGGCAAACAAGGGGTGTATTGGGGTGTTGTTTTTTTGTTGCAGTTGAAGTCCTTGATATATACATATATATACACACACACTCATCAATCTAGTCATACATCCATTTGCTTCGCCTCGTATCAGGGAAATTGGGTACCTTGGGGATTTTTTAGTGTAACTGAAGTCACGGCTGGATCACACATATGGCTTATGGATAACTGCCATCCAGACGCTTCATGAACCCAAGTATAATAAAAACTTGTATCTTTGACACTATGTACCAAAATCTGCTGAAATTATTTTCATTTCGTTTCTAATCATCTATTAAATATTTGCAATTCTTTATGTTTTACAGACATATGAAAGATCATGCATAGAGAAATGGTTGGAAGCAGGGCATGCTACTTGTCCTAAGACACAACAAGCTCTCACTAGCACTGCTCTTACACCAAATTATGTTCTCCGAAGTCTCATAGCACAATGGTGTGAAGCAAACGGAATCGAACCACCAAAACGACCAGGCTCCTCTCGAGCCACCAAGTCTGCATCCGCATGCTCACCTGCCGAACGTACAAAAATAGAATCCCTTCTCTATAAACTCACATCTGGGACCCCCGAAGACCAACGATCCGCGGCAGGCGAAATCCGCCTTCTCGCAAAGCGAAATGCCGACAATCGTGTCGCAATAGCTGAAGCTGGCGCAATCCCATTGCTTGTCCAGCTTTTACAAACTCCCGACTCCCGCACTCAAGAGCATGCTGTTACTGCGCTTCTTAACCTCTCCATATGTGAAGATAATAAAGGAAGTATAATATCGTCAGGTGCAGTTCCTGGTATAGTTCTTGTCCTAAAAAAGGGTAGCATGGAAGCTCGCGAAAACGCAGCTGCTACACTATTTAGCCTTTCAGTAGTGGACGAAAATAAAGTAACAATCGGCGCTTCGGGGGCGATACCGCCACTTGTCACTCTTCTCAGCGAAGGTACTCAAAGAGGTAAGAAGGACGCTGCGACAGCGCTCTTCAACCTCTGCATATACCAAGGTAACAAGGGAAAGGCTGTTAGGGCGGGAGTTATACCTACGCTAATGCGACTGCTTACCGAACCTCAAGGGAGCATGGTTGATGAAGCACTGGCTATACTGGCTATATTGGCTAGTCATCCTGAAGGGAAGGCATCAATTGGAGCTGCTGAGGCAGTACCCGTTTTGGTTGATGTTATTGGGAACGGGTCCCCTCGGAATAAAGAAAATGCAGCAGCTGTATTAGTGCACCTTTGTTCTGGTGACCAACAGCACCTTGTTGAGGCTCAAGAACTAGGCGTAATGGGTCCACTTGTCGATTTGGCGCAACATGGAACAGAAAGGGGCAAGCGAAAGGCTGCACAATTGCTTGAGCGGATGAACAGATTTGTAGAGACGCAGAAGCAGGCCCGAGCGCATGCTGACACTACTCAAACTCTCTCGCAACCACCCTCTTCCGCCGATGCTGATAATAGTTGATGTATTAATTCTTGTTTCTATTTCTTTTGAGTTGCCTTTTCTTTTTATATTCCATTTCTGGGTATCTTTTAAAAGTGTTCAAGGGCTTATGGCTTGGTTAGAAATGGGAAAGGTGGAAGATCACCGCTCCCATCCTTTAAAGTTATTTATTTGTATTTGTTCTGTTGAGGGCTGTAACGAGAAAACACCGTGTAAAGGATAGAGTACAAATAGAAGTGGCCAAGCTATCACATGAGATGAATATCGATTGTACCTTGTAAAGTATGCAAAGTGTAACCAAACCCAGTTTTTATTGGAGAAGTTTGTTGCAATCCCCTTGTTCTAGTTATTATCCTTCTCTTCAGAAATGAAATAGAAAGAGGTTAGATTTTTTTTTTCAATTCTAAACGAAGGGATACCATGGCCAAACAAATTCGGGCCGATGATTTTTAATCATGGGGTAAACAGACCATACAAGATTCCAAATAAAGAAGAAAAATCACAACTTGTGATAGTCTGAAATTAAATCCACGACCTTTCACATGAAAGTAGAAGCTGATACAATTAGCATATGCATTCTCATTTATATTGAACTTTAAATCTATTGACAAAAGTTGATGTCGATGTTTATTTTACGGCAATTTGTTAGGTTTTGGTGGTTTGTTACTTAGGGGCGACCTGGAACTAGGTTTTCTCTCGATGCAACGGGTGCTGCCCAATGCATCAAAAGGAGACACATGTCATCTCTTTTCATTTTTGTCTTGATTCTTTCAGTTAGTCTTTTTGCCATTTTAATTGTTTTCTCTCTTTTTTCTTTTGTTTTGAAAATTTATGAAAGTTCTATGTGTTGCTCATCTATCTACATCCATATTAGTTAGTGTTTGTACCTGGTTGGATGGTTTCATGTTGTAAATTCAACTTGACCCGATGTGTACATGTTGAAATTAACCCAAAGTCAAAACAATTATATTTTTTAAACCAAGTGGTTCGAGTAGGGCAAATTGGATTATATCTGTATTATTTTCGTCACAACTCAATTATTTTGATTTTTTTTAACTTAAAGGAAATATTAATAGTAAAATATTAAATAGATTAGTATTATCTACTCACGACTCAGACTATTTTATGTTTTGGATAATACTAAGCTAGCTAGCTGACTATCTATCTATCTATCTGTCTATCTATCTATCTATCTATCTATTATTATTATTATTATTATTATTATTATTATTATTATTATTCCTTTTTAGTTAAAAGATCAAATAATTTGAGTGTGAGCGATTACAATTAAATATCTAATCCAACTCGGTCTACTTGAATCACTCGATTTGAAGTTATGATTGTTTGATTTCGAGTTAATTTTTGGTCTACGTATGGATTGATCGATATTTATCATCCAATCACGTACACGCCTTAACTAATACAAATACTTAATTTTTCAAAACAATGAAACGAAGAAAAGAAAAGAAAAAAAAGGGGGGGGGGGGGGGAAGAGCTAAAAGAAAAATCTATAGAAAATTAAAAAACAAACTGAAAAAAAAGGGGATTCGTGTCACCTTCTTTTTTTTGGTTTTTCAAAGGTATTGATAAGAGGTGTTTTTACGTGTTTTTAAGACCGTAATTCTTATGATTTGGATTCACTTATTGCTTAAATCATGTCACATTTGCATTTAATAGGTGTGTTAAGTGAATACAGGTAATAAATGAGAATACATGAAGAAAAGGGAAGAAAAACGAAGTACAAAACAAGTTCAAGCATGTTTTTCAACACCTAGGCGGTTTATGCATCTCCTACCACATTCGAGCGATAATTCCGTACATTTCGAGACCGACTTAGACAAAGTTTCCTTCTACAAAGTTTTAGATGAATGTCTTAGCTTCAAATAGGAACTTGAAACATCCAAATCGGAGGTCTATAGAGATAATTGTGAAGGAAATACGATTGCTGCGCCGAACAGAGAAGTACATGTGCCAGGATACGCCCCAGCGCCCTCCTAGTCATGCCTAGGCATGAATAGTCCGAATGTTACTCCTTTTTCAGCCTAAATTCCAGCATTATATGATGGGTAAGAATCACATTTGGCCATAATTCAACACATGTGTTGAGGGGTTGTCATAAGTGTGTTTCTTGGTAGATTTACTTTATGGGCGCCAAATCAGAAACAACCTCCATATTGAAACGTAATTTAGGTATATTTAGAGACCGAATTGGACAAAATGGCCTTCTGGAAAGTTGTAGATCTATGTTTTATATGAACATGGGGACTTGAATCATCCGATTTGGAGATCTGTGGAGAAGTGTATGAGGAAAATACTAAGACTGCGCTGGAAAGCAAGAAAATGGCAGCATGCATGTGTTTTGTTGAAGTTTTCACATGGTTATGCTTGGTGGAATTCTTAATGGCCGAAATTTCAACATTTTTTAGCTGGTTGGAATCTTAAAAGCCAAACTTTAAGCATCACCTTAGGTGGAATTCTCATTGGGGAACTTTAATGGGAATTCTTAATGCATACTTTAGTGGAATTTTTGGCTATAAAAGGAGGGGGAACCCATACTCTTCATCATTCACTATCAATTTCAGATTCTTGGAGGAGAGGGGGGCAGCCCCTAATCTGATTTCTCCACCATTCATCACCATTCTTCATCACTCTTGGAGGGGAAAACTAGAGGAAGGAAAAGAGCTTGGGGATTGAAGGCTCAACTTCAAGATCCATCATTATTCACTTTTGAGGGAGTTTTTATAGCTTTTCATTTCAATTATGTCTATGAACATGTGTATTAATTCATTTATGTTTTTCATATTATCCATTATGAACTAAATTCATAAGACTAGGGCCATGTAAGGCCAAATTGTGATATATGCTTATAATAGATGATTGTTGAGGTTGTTCTTATATTGTTATGTGATGTGAATTTGTGTTTTTGCCTATCTTGCATATACTTGATCACTATATGTTAAAATCTTATGCCTAGGTTAATATTTCGGGAGAAAATTGACTTAGGGTGCAAGAAATTCACATCATGACCCGTAACTAATGAGGAATTGCCCTAGACATAGGTAAAGATTTCCGGGTGAAGTTGTTCGATTCAAATCGAGTGAACTCTAGTACGTTAATGCATGTTTAGTGGTTAGATTTCCGGATAGGAATATTTGGGAAATCACGATCTAAGCATAGGAGTTTATACGCGAGACATCGGTTATTCTCTACCCTCGGAGTTCTCACCATAACAATATAAGCGTAATCCTTCAACTAGAATCTTTATAAGTATAATTGATCAATTTGAACCTAGCATGTGCCTTAGTCTCCCTTTATACTTTGTGTAAAATCAATTGTGTAATCTTGTTCTTATTGTATGCATTTTACCTATAATTTACTTTAATTATATTTGTTCTTTTTTTTCGTTAAAATCATAAACTAAAATTCAAGTCTCCGTGGTTCGACAATCCGGACTTTTAGTCCACTTATTACTACACACGACTAGTGCACTTGCTATCATAGCACGTTGGCTTTTAGCGTGTCAAGTTTTTGGCGCCGTTGCCGGGGACTTTTTCATTTTAGTTTTTGATTTTTTTTGTTTAAATTTTCATAATTCTTATTTTTTCGTTTATTTCTAACCTTTCTTTTATTTTATTATTCTAATTTTTTTCTTTCTTGTGGTTATTTGTTAGGTGTAATTTGTGGTGCATGACCCGTTCTTCTAACGAGCCCCTATACAATTTTGAGCCGGAGATAGAGCGTGTTCTTCGATCTAGTAGACAAGCTCGAGAAATGGCCGACAATCTAAATCCAAATGGGAATTTTCCCGACATAAATCTTCCGAAAAATAGGGAATGGCTGCAAAATCTTTTCCAAGCTATGCAACCGGCACCTCCTCAAAGACTTCCATCGGTCCGGGAAAGTCTACCTCCAAGGGTCCACACCATACCGGGACCCGTGATCTTTCCAAATTTCTATGCACCAAATTATCACATTCCGTCACACATCTTTAGCATGGTACAAAGCGAACCCTTCTATGGAGAGCCCCATGAATCACCTCATGAGCATTTGGAGACTTTAGACGACACTCTCATGACTACCCAATTTCATCCACGGGATCTTGATGCAATTCGTCTAAGAGTCTTCCACTTGTCATTAAAGGAAAGGGCGACCATGTGGTACAAGTCTCTACCACCCCAATCCATCACAACATGGGGACAATTGGTTGATGCCTTTTTGAGCAAATTCTTTCCACCCTCCAAAATCAACGAGCTAAGGAGCAATATTAAAGAGTTTAAGCAAGGGAATCATGAGTCCTTAGCCGAGGCATGGGCTAGATATAAAAACATGCTCCGAAAATGCCTGGATCACAACCTAAAGTTGAGCGAGCAAGTACTACGATTCCATGATGGAGTCCGATCGCGCATCCGAAATAGGCTCAATGCCGGCGCCGGTGGTGATCTCCTTGGGCTCGATTGCCAAAGTGTGTGGGACAAGATTGAGCAATTAGCCCGGGAAGATGAACTCTATCCCGATGATGAAGAAGTCACACCCACCAGAAAAATTGCTTTTGTTCAAGAAGAAGTTGCTTTGGAAACAATGGTTGGTAATGTTAACTATGTTGGAAATGCCAATCGACCTCAATTGAACTTCCATGTGCCCGAAAATTTTCCAAGGAGGCCCAATCCGGCACAAAATGCCCATCCCGGCGTCTATCAAGCACCAAGGCCCCCATTCAACAATAACCAAGCTCAAAGGCAAGGTAATCCTCATGTACAAAGGCAAGTTAGGCCTCCTACAACCGATGAACGTCTTGATGAGGAAATAAAGAAATCGGATTCAGTAATCAACGAACTCCGTACTATGATGAAGGATTTAATGATGGATATGAAGGATTTGAAGACACAAATGGGTCAAATGGCAAAGACAATCAGCGAGAGAGCCGCGGGAACTTTACCAAGTGACACGGAAAAGAACCCGAAAGAGCAATGCTATGGAATTACCTTGAGAAGTGGCGAACAGGTAAAAGGTGATAATGTTCGCACTGATGCACCCGAGGGCCCATCCATCCACGCCCAGGCGCCCTTGTCGCTGCGCCAAGGCGCCGATTGTCACGCCCAAGCGCCACATTCTGTATCCTCCACAGCTGGCCCTTCAACTCCAACGCATCATCCCATCGAGGTTCGTCTTCCATTTCCAAATGCACAAAAAATGAAAAAGAAGGATATGGATCCGATTTTCCGTAGGATTGTGGCGACTCTTTGTGAGGACCCGGGGAGGCTCACCATTCCGTGCACCATTGGCCCTCTTACTTTTGAAAAGGTTATTTGCGATACGGGAGCAAGTATCAATCTCCTCCCGTATTCTCTCTTCAAGAAGTTGGGCCTTGGAAATCCCAAACCGACATCAATGAGCCTCCAACTCGCCGATGGATCAATTAAGAGACCAAAGGGGATAATAGAAGATGTTATTGTACAAGTTGACAAATTCTTTTTCCGGGTTGACTTTGTGGTCCTTGATATGGAGGAAGATGTTGAGATGCCCTTAATTCTAGGAAGACCTTTCCTAGTCACTAGCAATGCCAAGATCGACATGGGAAAAGGTAAGTTATCATTGAGGGTAGGAGATGTAAAAGTGATATTTGATGCTTCTAATAACAGGAAACCATCTATGGATGATCTTACTTGTTCCAATATCGATGTTATTAACCCTTCTCTTGATGAGAAATGTGCAAATGGCAAGGCTAAGGGCACACTCGAGTTGGAGGATGAGATTCCCTATGATAAACACAACAAAGAGGGAAAAGAAGATTTATGCTTGAAATACATTCCACCCCATCGCCGTGCTCGTAAGATCGAAAAGACTCATCCAATACAAAGGGCTTATTGCAAAATCCCGCAATATGAGTGGAAGCAAGTAGACATTGGAGCTAAAAGGAGGCATGACAAGGATTTGGTCGTGTTAAATGGACCACCTATTTGAACCTCAAAGAGCACAAAGTCGAGCTACCGACTCTAAACTAGCGCTTCTTGGGAGGCAACCCAAGTTTGTAAGTTTGTTTTTCTTTTTGATTTTGTTTTTGTTTTGTTTAGTTTATTTCTTTATGTTGTTTTCAAACATGCACTTTTGGCATGTATGTTTTCTTATGCTTGATGGTTTGAAAAGTTGAAGTGTTAGATATGATGCAAATTTGGACCATGCTCATTTTACTCGAGAGGAGGAGAAGCTATAGGATTATGTATTGGAAGTTTAAAAACATCCTTGGTTGTAAGTGTTCTTTTACTGTTGTGTATGCTTGTTGTAACAACATTGGGGACAATGTTGGATTTAAGTTTGGGGGTGTTTAGAAGAGTACTTATTTTGAACTTTGATGGTGCATTCCTAATTTTTAGCTTAATTTTAGGGAAAGTTTGTTTGATATCATGTTTATATGCTTCTTTGTTGAGAAAATCAAGCATGAAAAATTTTTAGTCCTTCCAATTGATGCATTGAAATTGATTGACTTGGAAAAATGGCATGAATTCTTGAAATAATTTGAATTTAATGGAATATATATCTTTGAAATTGCTCGTGGAGACCTTAGACTAGAATTGATTCTTTAGATGATTCACAATGCACTTAAATCGAAGGTAGAGGAGTTGAGAGGATAACCATCTTGAGACACTTAAGGAATTATTCCCAGAAATATTAACTTAGATTTCTCATAAAGTTATAAGTTGAGTAGTAATTTTATATGCTAACAATGATTGAAAAGGTTGAATTTTGGTATGACCAAAAGTGGTCAGGCTAATACGTACCGGAGGTGAAAAGTTTCATACCTATATACTGTACTATTATGCTAATTTGAGCTATGCTCAAGCCAAAAGAAGTGAATTGTTTAAAAGATCTAGTTTTATTTCGTGGCCTTTGATACTCGAGTGATTAAATCCTTAGGAGTGTCTCTACACTTAATGCCCCAAAACTATCTAGTTTGGGAGTCATTGATCTAAAACTTGTTACATGGGTGACATAGAAAGCCTAATGGAATAAAACATTGCACATGATCTAGCCTTAATGAAGTTTAATGGAAATTCCATATGAATTAAATGTTGAATATTTGAGATAATGAAATTTAAATGGCTATGAGATTATTTATAATTATTGTGCCTTGTGTTTGATCAAAAGTTGATAGATATGGGATTAATGCCCAAAATTTGGTAAGGATGCCTCTCGACTATAATACCCTAGATTTATTTTTCACTATACCCTAGGGAGTCGTTTCAAGTATTGGTGTCACATGAGCAAAAGTAGTTGATATTTATATATATATTTGTGAACTTTAAAAGGTTGATTTTATGCCATTCATTCTTGTTGATCATATTGAGTTGTGTTGATTCGGTTGGGATTGAAAATTTGCTAGATTTTGTGGGTATATCTTATGCAAACCCTCACGAGACTATAACTCGTCCTTTGAGGTAACTCAAAGGTTTAAAGGCTTGTTGCACCCGCTAAGTGCAATCGTTTACTCCACGAAAGTGAGTTAGTTAGTTGTTTTGTTTTCTCCCATTGAATGATGTTGGTCTTGCCTTATAGCTCGTATTGCTCGAGGTCGAGCAATTGATAAGTTTGGGGGTGTTGATAAGAGGTGTTTTTACGTGTTTTTAAGACCGTAATTCTTATGATTTGGATTCACTTATTGCTTAAATCATGTCACATTTGCATTTAATAGGTGTGTTAAGTGAATACAGGTAATAAATGAGAATACATGAAGAAAAGGGAAGAAAAACGAAGTACAAAACAAGTTCAAGCATGTTTTTCAACACCTAGGCGGTTTATGCATCTCCTGCCACATTCGAGCGATAATTCCGTACATTTCGAGACCGACTTAGACAAAGTTTCCTTCTACAAAGTTTTAGATGAATGTCTTAGCTTCAAATGGGAACTTGAAACATCCAAATCGGAGGTCTATAGAGATAATTGTGAAGGAAATACGATTGCTGCGCCAAACAGAGAAGTACATGTGCCAGGATACGCCCCAGCGCCCTCCTAGTCATGCCTAGGCATGGATAGTCCGAATGTTACTCCTTTTTCAGCCTAAATTCCAGCATTATATGATGGGTAAGAATCACATTTGGCCATAATTCAGCACATGTGTTGAGGGGTTGTCATAAGTGTGTTTCTTGGTAGATTTACTTTATGGGCGCCAAATCAGAAACAACCTCCATATTGAAACGTAATTTAGGTATATTTAGAGACTGAATTGGACAAAATGGCCTTCTGGAAAGTTGTAGATCTATGTTTTATATGAACATGGGGACTTGAATCATCCGATTTGGAGATCTGTGGAGAAGTGTATGAGGAAAATACTAAGACTGCGCTGGAAAGCAAGAAAATGGCAGCATGCATGTGTTTTGTTGAAGTTTTCACATGGTTATGCTTGGTGGAATTCTTAATGGCCGAAATTTCAACATTTTTTAGCTGGTTGGAATCTTAAAAGCCAAACTTTAAGCATCACCTTAGGTGGAATTCTCATTGGGGAACTTTAATGGGAATTCTTAATGCATACTTTAGTGGAATTTTTTGCTATAAAAGGAGGGGGAACCCATACTCTTCATCATTCACTATCAATTTCAGATTCTTGGAGGAGAGGGGGGCAGCCCCTAATCTAATTTCTCCACCATTCATCACCATTCTTCATCACTCTTGGAGGGGAAAACTAGAGGAAGGAAAAGAGCTTGGGGATTGAAGGCTCAACTTCAAGATCCATCATTATTCACTTTTGAGGGAGTTTTTATAGCTTTTCATTTCAATTATGTCTATGAACATGTGTATTAATTCATTTATGTTTTTCATATTATCCATTATGAACTAAATTCATAAGACTAGGGCCATGTAAGGCCAAATTGTGATATATGCTTATAATAGATGATTGTTGAGGTTGTTCTTATATTGTTATGTGATGTGAATTTGTGTTTTTGCCTATCTTGCATATACTTGATCACTATATGTTAAAAATCTTATGCCTAGGTTAATATTTCGGGAGAAAATTGACTTAGGGTGCAAGAAATTCACATCATGACCCGTAACTAATGAGGAATTGCTCTAGACATAGGTAAAGATTTCCGGGTGAAGTTGTTCGATTCAAATCGAGTGAACTCTAGTACGTTAATGCATGTTTAGTGGTTAGATTTCCGGATAGGAATATTTGGGAAATCACGATCTAAGCATAGGAGTTTATACGCGAGACATCGGTTATTCTCTACCCTCGGAGTTCTCACCATAACAATATAAGCGTAATCCTTCAACTAGAATCTTTATAAGTATAATTGATCAATTTGAACCTAGCATGTGCCTTAGTCTCCCTTTATACTTTGTGTAAAATCAATTGTGTAATCTTGTTCTTATTGTATGCATTTTACCTATAATTTACTTTAATTATATTTGTTCTTTTTTTTCGTTAAAATCATAAACTAAAATTCAAGTCTCCGTGGTTCGACAATCCGGACTTTTAGTCCACTTATTACTACACACGACTAGTGCACTTGCTATCATAGCACGTTGGCTTTTAGCGTGTCAGGTATCTCCATAGCCGATCGCCGTGAGACTAATCTCTCGCCTCACTGTCAGCGCACTAAGCGGTAGGAGGCTGGCCAAAGAGTTTTTTCCATTCACAAGAGTTGGGATTCGAACTCCCAACCACTTGCTTAAGGGATGAAGCGCTGAACCACTACACCAACCCACTTGGTTGATTCGTGTCACCTTCTGTGCACTAGGCACCAAGTGCAACATCAAGAGAACTCTAGGCTGGGAGGTTATTAGACATCCACATGTTATGAAATTAATTTAATAACTTACATGTAATTGACTCCCCAATTCTAGCTTACTATTTTTTTTATCATTTATGCAGATTCATTGTATTTAGCATGTATTTTAGGCTTTAGCTTTAGTATCACATCCCAAAACTCATGGGATTGCTCTAATTATATAGCTATAATATTGATTGTAATATGTATATATAGTGCTCTTTTCAACATGTATATATACATATCAATAAAATCATTCTTCTTCAATATTTACATTATATCAACCTTATAAACGATCCAAGCCTCTATATTTTTCTTGCTAATTTCTTACTTCTTTTCAAAACTATGGTTGATGTTAACCTCATAAGTCCTAATGTTTCGTGACCTGCCATACTCCTGCTTCAGATTATGATATTTCTTCCCCATTTTTCTTCCATCACTCGGATAATCCGGGTGCTATTCCTGTTTCACAATCTCTCCAAGGTCAAAACTATCCCACTTGGAGTAGAGTTGTGCAAATGGCTCTTGAAGCCAATCATAACTTGCCTTCATCGACGACTCTATTCCTCAACCTGAAGAATCTTCCGCGACTCGCCTACAATGGATACATAGCAATAACATAGTTCTCTCTTGGATTCTCAATTCTCTCTTGTGCGAAATTGCTAATAGTGTGATTTACACATGCTGCAGAAATTTGGATCAATTTTCGTGATCGTTTTCCCCAAAAAATGCTTCTCGTATAACTGACATACATGGAGCAATTTCTCTACACATCTAAAAGAACACATCTGTTGTAGTTTATTATACAATTCTCAAAGCCTTATGGGACGAATTGTCCTCTTACATTTCTTATCAATCTTGCATGTGGTGGGATTAAATCTGTCTGGGAGCTTCAACAAACTGATCATCTCATGTAGTTTCTCATGGATTTAAATGACTTACAGTTCAATTCAAAGTCAAATTCTTTTGATGGAATCTTTACCATCAATTAATCGGGCATATTTTCTTCTTTTGCAAGAAGAATGAAATCGATCAATTCATGATGTGCTTACTGATAGTGTTAGGTGCCCGGTGAGCCATTTGTTTTGGGCTCTGCCTATGACAGTCTTGTTTTAAATATATTGAACATTTTTTAATGGTATGCTTCTTTATTGTTATAACTAGTGTTAGTATAGATAAAGATCCTATGGATAACCTATATGGTTAGGGGAGCGGTCGGGATACTCATTGAATGCTCTCAAAGACTGTAATCCTAAATAATGTTCTAAGTCATACAGGCACTGAGATGTGGGTTATCACTGGCCTCGTTAAGACTTTTTTATGCATGTAACTCTCCCAAGAGGTCGATGTGTTCCATTGTCGATGGCTTGTTTGGCAATATATGTATGAAGATTCATACTTTGATTATGGAATTGAACGGCTCCGCTAAAGGACTCCTAGTTGGTGCTGTCCAACATGAAGTCCTTGAGTTTCGTAGTGTGAGATTAGTCCTTAGACCTGAGATGTCATTGGAAAGGGTACTATCCACTATACTTTGATATGCACGTGCACTCCAGGAGAGTCATACGATGTGTATGTTGGGTATAGTCTGATAGTACAGTGGAACAAGTGGCACTTGGAGAGGGATTCATCCAGGGTCACGAGTACCTGGTATTTCCTTTGCTGTTGCGAGAATCTAAATGATCGATAAAGTCTTTGATCTAAGCAATTGTCTTCTAAGAGGGATTGGTGGTCCCGGATTAGAAGACTGGATCATTAAATGTCACAACATAGTCATACTTTCTAAGGTTATTAGGGTTCGACCATTGCCATACCCTAGACCATAGACAGGAAACTGATGAAGGGATTCTACTCACATGACGATCGTAACTCGGATAGGTTTGCTTTTCATCGTTGACATCTAGGAAGTCGTGGTGACGTTGCTAGACATCGAAGCACGACCAATAGGTGCCTTGGGTTAATTTGGTGAAATTAATCCAAGGTCTAGTTAATTATTTAGATTAATTAATCTGGCCTATGAGGACTTATTGCTATCTTGTCAACGAGCCTGAGGGGTCACACACACAACTTAGTGTAGTACCTATTGTCTAGTTAATTCGTTGTGAATTAAAGGAGGGATTGATTAATTGGATTTAATTAATCAAGATAAGGAATTAATTGTTTCGTAGATATTATAATTTAATATTGAAATATTAAATTGGGAAGGACTAATTAATTAATAAAAGAAAGAAAATAATATATATATATACACACATGTGTGCACGTGTGGATATGTGTATGTGAGGATTTGGTGAAAAGATTTATCTTGCTCACCAAGTTTGTAAATATATATATATATATATATATTAATATCTTATAAATATATTTAGTAGGAACTTTTAATTGGTTAAGGTAACTAATTTAAAAGGGAAGATCTTATAAGATATATGTTAGGGTATTAATAGATATGGTAATATCTAATTAGTTGGAAAGAGTCCAACTAACTAAGAAAAGAGAATAAAAGAAAAGAAAAATGCAATACACACACACACACACATATACACGCACACCTCCCCTAATTTTTAGGGAGAGAGGCGTGTGTATGTGTATGTTGTTTCCCCTTGGTGGACTCTCTATATATGTGTTCCACCTCTTTTAAAATTAATGAAGGATTGATAAAAAAATTATTCATTTATTCTCACCCAATTTTTCTTTCACAAGAATTCTTCAAATTCATGTGTTGAGTGTGAAGAACACTAAAATTAATTCCTAACCCTTTTTCCTTAAAAAGCCAAAATTCGTTATTCTCTTGGCTAGAACTGGTGGAGATAATCGAGGATACGAAGCTAAGGTGTGGATACATCTCAAAGGCGCAACACTTGGGGCGCTAAGGCAAATCCAATTCGAAGACTATAGCAGGGAGTAGCTTAAAAAGACGTTGCTTTAAGGTCTACAAGAGGTAAACACGAGTAAACCATCTTCTAGGATAGTTTTGAATACGATGGTACCATGTCGCCTTAGTACTAATTTCGGGGATGCTGCTTTAATTTTTAAATTATATGTTTTCCGCTGTGCTGGTCTCCCCGGGGGCTGTACCGATCCCAAGAGTAGTATGAAAGCCAAGGTTTTGACATGGCTCAAATTCTTTTTGTGTTTATATGCTTTAAAATATGTTTTTATTGCATATTGGAATTGGTTGGATTTTCTGTTTAATTTTTGGATCCGTTGATTTGGAATTAATCTGAAAATTGAAGGGCTGCGCTTTTATGTTTTGTTTTTATATATATAAAAAATACGGGGTTGCCGTCGCACGGGTAGCGCTGCTGGAACAGTGTCGCCACTGCTTGACGACGATGGCCAATCATCGTGAACAATAACAGCGCTGTCACACTACTGCGCACGCGCCGCCAGCAGCGCCTTATCGACACGCCGTCGTGGACGACGGCTCATTGCGGCGAAGGTCGTGCAGTCCATGTCTTAACCTAGGGGTCGAGATGTAATTTTTCCTAATTTCCAAATGCTTTTTGTTATAATTACGTTTTAGGCCTTGGGTTGTTTTTGCAATTAAATTAAAAATGCAACCCTAATTTGTCATTTTATAAAATTAAGTTTTTTTTGAATTTCGATTTAAAAATTATTTTATGTTTGTTCTAAAATTGGATATTTCAAAATTGAGGGTTTCATTTAATTTTAAAAATGGAAATAAGATGGATTTTTATTAATTTTCGGAATTGAATAAAATTAGGTTTTGGAAAATCATTTTGGATTAATTGAAAAGGTATAAATTTTTCATGTGAGTTTCTAAAATTGGATTTTAGAAATTAGAGTCTTTGGATCCATTAATTAATTTGATTATCCTTAATTAAAGACGGTGAGTATTAATTCATATTTGCATGATAGCATGTTTATGTGATTATGTGGTGATCCGGGTCGAGCCATAAACTAGTCGTTATTTTGATTTGAGGCCCGCATGCCATGTTTTTCTTTTATTTTAAATGAGAGAGAAAGGTTTCCTTGAATGTATTTTTGAACATATGGAGACTTTCAAGCTCATGGAGATTTGAAGACCTTAGTGTAGGGTCCGGGTCATTAGATTAGATTGGTCAACACCTTGATAGCTCGGGGTGTTTAGGTATTGGCTTGACTAAGATCACATTTACCGCTTTATGTATGATTGCTTATTTTCTTATGTTATGAATATTGTGCATGTTTGCATAATCACCTAAGAAAGAGAAGTAATTGAAAGTGAGAGACCTTGTTTTTGAAAAACCCCTTTATCCATATTAAGTCCCTAGATGGATAAATCGGGGGCCCGAAAGCCTCTTGATTAGGTCCAGTGCCTTCCATCATTAGATGTGAGAGGGAATAGCACGACTTGTCATCATTGTCTCATAAGTCATGGAATGGTGGCAAGTTAAGTGTTCTAATCTCACAACTAAGTCTTCTATATGACAGACGGTCATACTAGAAGTGCACACGGGTCTCAGTTTCGCTAAGGAGTCATCCATGAGTCGTGGGACCACCTGGCTACTGTTATGCTGTGAGAATTTGATGTGTCGGACTTAAACACAGACTAGTGCATGGTTGAATCGTGTTCTCCTGACGTACATGAAATGTGAGGCAAACATCTCGAGAGCCACCTAGATGTGGATGGGGCCGTCGTGCCTGTTCAAATATTACCGCCCATTGTCTCACGAGTCGTGGAATGAGGTTGGAACATTTGACGCTCGAGCCCATGAAAATGGTCGAGTTTCCCGTCTTCTGTCAATTGGGGTGATGGATTTTGAAAAGTTAGTGGGAGCACACAGGTATATTTAAAATTCCTTAATTGCATGTGAATATATGTTATAACTGAATGCTAATGATCATTTTTTGCTTTATCGCATTTTACTAGTAATATCATGGATATCGTTTATAAAAGTTTAAGAGTTCTGGATAACAACAAGTTTGATGACTTAAACTATACCCTCTGGCGAAAATTTCCGGATATCTACCTCAAGGGTGAGAAACTTGATTATTTAATCAATGGGGAAATCCCACCTAGGCCCAAGCCTCCAACTCGTGCTCCTACTTTGGAGTACTTGACGAAGCAGGTTGATGACGAGGCTTATGTTCGAGATTTCATATTATTTATGATGTCAGATGATCTAATTAAGATATATGGAGATGTCAAGCTAGCCAAGGACATCATCAAAGATATTGAGGAGATGTTTGGAAAGAAGACACCATAGGGTGATTGCCCTCATTGCCATGTGATGGAACACTTGAGCAAGTATTGTCCTGCTAATTTCAAAAGCCACAACGAAGGTGTGTTTATTGTTGAGGTTAATTTGTATAATTAACCATGCTTCTGGGGTGTTTGACATCGGCTGTGGTACTCACCTTTGCAATGATTTGCAGGTGCTGTCTAGAAGCAAAGAGTTGGATGGAGGGGACATGGTCCTAAGAATGGCTAATGGAGCGTCTGTCGCTGCGAAGGCTGTTGGAAATGTCGTTTTAGTTCTTAGGGATAGTAGCAGGTTTACTTTAAAGGATGTTTATTATGTTCCTGGATTGATTAAGAACCTAATTTCTGTTTCAGTATTGGACAAGGAAGGTTTTTTTAATATAAGTTTTTGTTCATTATTTTTGGGTTCTAAATTAATCATTAGAGCATGTATGTATAACAACGTTTATGTTTACTCGCATACTAATTCTCTTGAAATTCAACCAATAAACATAGGAAAGCATAAATCTAATAATGCACCTAATGCACAAATCTGGCATGCTAGACTTGGTCATGCACTAAAGATAAGATTCTCAAGTTGTCAAGTTTTCTCGAGCTTGATGAAGAAGAGGAACTAACGACTTGTGAACATTTTCTAAAAGGTAAAATGATAAAGTCACCATTTGGAGGCCATATGGAACGGGCTAAGGATTTGCTTGAGTTAGTTCACACAGATGTGTGTGGACCGCTCAGTGTCAATGCATTAGGAAACTTTTCTTACTTCATAACCTTTACCGACGATTATTCTAGGTATGGTTATTTGTATCTTATTAGATTCAAATCTGAGGCCTTTGATAAGTTCAAAGAATTCAGAAATGAAGTGGAGAATGAAATTGGTAAAAGTATTAAAACTTTTCGATCTGATTGAGGAGGAGAATACTTGTCAGGTGAGTTCTTGGAGAATGGGATTCTCTCTCAGTGGACGCCGCCTAGAACACCACAATTAAATGGCGAATCTGAGCAAAAAAATTGCACGTTGATGGACATGGTCCGATCAATGATGATGTTCACTAATTCACCTACGTTCTTTTGGGGCTATGCCCTGGAGACAGCGACTTATCTATTAAATAGATTACCATCAAAGAGTATTCTTGAAGTGCCGTATAAAATGTGGCACGACAAATCACCCTCATACAAGTACCTTAGAGTATGGGGGGTGGAGGGTGGGAGGGTGCTGCTCATGTGAAGTAGCTAGTGGGAGATAAGTTAGATTCGATATCTATCATATGTAGGTTTGTGGGTTACCCTAAGGAATCCTGTGGGTACTATTTCTATCACACCTTGGAAAAAAAGGTAATTATTTCAAAGAACGCTGTGTTCCTGGAGAAGCAACTCTTTAGTGGGACCATTGGCAGTGAATGAAGAGCAAAATGAACCACAAGCTGTAAGTACACAAATTCCACCTCCAAGGAGATCCGAAAGGATCCCGAGACAGCCTGAGAGGTATAATGGTCTTTTTCTGAAAAGCAAAATGGAGGGCCTCATATTGGATGAAGATCTAACATGCTATGATGAGGCAATGTCGGACAAGGATTCGGGAAAATGGTCTGAAGCCATGAAATCTGAAATTGAATCCATGTACTCCAACAAGGTTTAGACCTTGGTAGACCCACCACCGGGCATTAAGGCCATTGGTAGTAAGTGGGTATACAAAGGCAAGTTAGGAATAGATGGAAAGGTAACCTTCAACGCTCACTTAATGGTGAAAGGTTATACTCAAGACAAAGAACTAACTATGAGGAGACTTTTTTGCCAGTTGCGATGACCAAGTCAATTAGGATTCTATTGGGCATACATGCCTATCTCGATTATGAGATTTGAAAGATGGATGTGAAAACGGTTTTCCTCAATGGAAACATTGATGAGGAAATCTACGTGGAACAGCCGGAGGGTTTCACATCCAATGGGAGCAAGCACAAGGATGTGCAAGCTACAAAGACCCATTTATGGCTTGAAGCAAGCTTTCCAAAGCTGGAATTTGCAGTTTGATGAAGTTGTAAAAGAATACGGCTAAATCAAGAATGGTTATGAACCATGTGTGTACAAGAAAGTTAGTGGGAGAGCCATAAGCTTTTTGGTACTTTAAGTTGATGACATTCTTCTCATTGGAAATGGTGTAGGAATGTTACAATCAACGAATGGTTGGTTGTCGACCCAATTTTCAATGAAAGATATGGGAGAAGCATCATACGTTCTTGGTATGAAGATATACCCAGAAAGGGAAAGTAGACTGCTAGGACTCTCCCAATCTAAGTACATAGAACGAATCTTGAATAGATTCAGTATGGGAGATTCTAAGAAAGGATTCCTTCCAGCGGAGACATGGAATCTCTTTCTCTCTAAATCTATGGCCCCAATGACACTCGAAGAGAGAGAGAAAATGTCAATTATTCCCTATGCTTCGGCAATAGGAAGCATTCTGTATGCTATATTATGTACTAGGCCGGATGTGGCTTATGCACTTAGTGTAGCAAGTTGATTCCTGTCGAATCCAGGGAAAGACCACTGGACTGCCGTGAAGGCGATCCTAAAGTACTTAAGGCGCACTCACGATCTCTTTCTAGCATACGGCAGAGGAAAATTGGAATTAAAGTTCTATACAGACTCTAGTTTTCAGTCGGATGTAGACGATCTTAAATCAATATCCGGATATGTGTTTATACTCAATGGAGGAGCTATAAGCTGGAAGAGCTCCAAGCAAGAGATGACAACTAACTCCACCACAGAAGCTGAGTATATAGCTGCTGTTAAAGCAGCAAAAGAAGCTATTTGGATGAGGAACTTTGTCCATGAATTGGAGGTAGTTCCCTCCACTATTAATCCAGTGTTTCTGTAATGTGATAATAATGGAGCTATAGCTCTGTCGAAAGAGCCTAGGTCTCACCAAAGATCCAAACATATTTTTAGACGATATCATCTCATCAAAGAGATAGTGGAAAGAGGCGACGTTCGAGTAAAATGAGTCGACTCGGTGAAAAACGTAGCAGACCCCTTCACCAATGCTCTGAGTTAAAGTGTATTTGAAAAACGTCTGGAAATGATGGGACTAAAGTACAAGGGCAATTAGCTCTAGACCAAGTGGGAGATTGATAGTGTTAGGTGCCCGACGAGCCATTTGTTTTCGGCTCTGCTATCTTAAATGTAAATTACTATAACAGTCTTGTTTTAAATATATTGAATATTTCTTTATGGTATGCTTCTTTATTGTTATAACTAGTGTTAGTATAGATAAAGATCCCATGGATTACATATGTTTAGGGGAGCGGTCGGGACACCTATGGAATGCTCTTAAAGACCATAATCCTAAATAATGTTCTAAGTCATAGAGTGTGACGCTTGCTGGGAAAGATCTTCAACTCCTACATCATCAATATTAACCTTACTCCGTTCTTGGTTAGCATCATCAAACACAACATGAATAGATTCCTCCACCTTCAATTTGATCTTATATAGGATGCGGAAACTCTTTTCATTTTTGGTATAGCCTAGAAAGATTCCCTCATCCGCTTTAGGATCAAACGTCTTTAGGTTATGGGATCCATTGTTATGAATGAAACATTTTGAACCAGACACATGAAAATAAAAAATGTTAGGCTTACGTCCCTTCCATAACTCATATGGAGTCTTTTCATGTTGCTTATTGATCATACACCGGTTCTGAGTGTAGCAAGCAGTATTGATTGCTTCGGCCCAAAACCTTTGAGGCAGCTTGGACTCGGCTAGCATTGTCCTAACGGTTTCTTTAAGTGTTCTGTTCCATCGCTCGGCAACTCGATTCTGTTGAGGTGTTCTAGGTGTAGATTACTCATGTAGTATTCCAAAATCTGTACAAAGCTTCTCAACAATATGGTTAGTAAATTCAGTTCCTCCATCACTTCTAATTCTCGTTACCTTTAAATCTTTTGATGTTTGTAGTTGATGAATTAACACTGTGAGCTTGCCACTTGTTTCATCATTGGACACTAAAAATTCTACCCATGTATAGCGTGAGAAATCATCAACTATCACTAGCGAATACTTGTTACCATTAACACACATGATTTGAATACGACCAAACAAATCCATATGCAATAGTTCAAGAATTCTAGAAGTAGATAGATGCAGTTTCTTCTTAAAAGATGATTTAACTTGTTTACCCATTTGACATGCATCACATAAACGATTTATCTGAAAGGAACCCTTAGGTAATCCCTCTACAAGATTTAGCGATATTAATTTAGAGATTGCCTTAAAATTGAGGTGGTTCATTTTTCTATGCCATAACCAACCCAACAAAGCATGTAAGGTTGTTATCGATTGTTGAACCCCAATCTACCAAATAAACATTATGTGTTCTTTTTCCTTTCAATTTAGTAGATCCAGTCTTAGCGTCGTTACTATAGCAAAAGTCACTAAAAAATTTAACTTCAAAGCCTTTATCACAGAATTGACTAATGCTCAATAAATTATGCTTAAGACCCTCAATATAATATACGCCACTTATCATGACATTCCCCCTATGCATGATACCTATACCTTTGGTTTTACCTTTGGAGTTATCACCGAATATAACTTGAGGACCATTGGTTGCACGACAGTTGATTAAGAGATCCTTTGAGCCTGTCATGTGCCTTGTCGACCCACTATCGATATACCAAAATGATGTATTGGTGCTGGCTCTAGATACCTGCATTTAAAGGGCAGTTCTAATTCTTTTTAGGTACCCATTTTGACTTGGGTCCTTCAACATTAGTAGCATTAGTCTGAATTAAAACTTTCGGAACTCATATTTGCCTTGTATTCATTACGGGAGGACTGGTCTTTTCGGGTTTCAATTTGTGTTGTGTGTGCTTCTTAGGTGTATAATAATATCCTTGATCATAATAATAATCATAATCATAATCATAATCATAATCATCATAGTATCAATAATATGATCTAGATCTCTAAGGATATTGATGCTGGTATTTCCTCGGCACTGGCTTGGGAGTCGCTTTTGGCGATTGACACTTAGCATTTGATTCACTTGTGGAAGCTTTTTCCTTAGCCTTTTGAGCGTTTGGATAGATCTTCTTTTGTGACTAACGTTCTGAATAACCGACTAGTTCAGAAGGAGAGTCCCTTGGATATCATAAGCCTACATTTTTTGTGTTTTTTTTAGGTATTTAAGGATTCTCTTAGCAGCAATTAAGTGTAACTCTCTAGGATCAGCTTGAAAGCGCGCACACATGCATACCGCAATCATCTTCTTTCCGTAGAACTTAAATCGTATCACTTTTAAGAGTTTGAACGCTTGGTAAGCAAAGCGCTAGGTCAGGCGCTAAAGATAAGATAACTTAGACTTAGTGATTTCGACAGTTACCAAAGTAGGGCAATGCTTAAATCACTTAATCAGGGTTAGCACAGCGGAATTAATTTTTAAGCTTAGCGTTCTTTTAGCCAAATAATCTCCTAACTGTTTTAAAGCCTTTTTAATGATATGATGTGAATAATAAAGTAAATCAATAAAATAGTAAGATGATGTAAGATATGAAAGGTTCACTGGGTGGTGTAATCCCATCTACGTTCTTTTTTCCTTTACCCTCGGAGGAAATCCATTAAGATGATAATCGAAGGATCACACAGAGGCTTCTACAAAATATAGGATAAGGAAGATGATCTTGAGCTCCTTGATCACACAGACTTCAGCTCCAATGAAGGTCTTCTTCAACAAGCTTCTCTCACACAGAAATGCTGCATGTAGATCAACAACTTTCTCACGCAGATGAAAGAGGTTGAGAGTTTTCGTCACAGGTTTATTTGAATTTGAGAAGTTCAAACAACTTGGGATATCTCAATAAGAGTGTAGGGTTCTTCTATGAAGAAGTTTGAGATATCAGTGACTGTCTTTGGAATGTATGTGAAAAACTTGAAGGATTTTTGGCTATGGAGTTTATAAGCTTTTCTTAAAAATATTTTAGCAAAGTCTTAACCTTTTTCTTGTGTATATACATATATGCTTAGGGTTTGCTGAAGGGTACTATTTATAGAGATTTCTTGGGATTTGTCCGTTGGACACATGCAGGCACGTATCTCTCACGCAGTGCGTAAATGTCCCTTTTGCTGACATTCCTGAATTTCTGCTGTTACCGATTGGATGTTAACAGACTTTGAACTCTGAATTCTGTCAGTCTTGTCAAAAGGTGGCTTGTCCAAAAGTCATAATGCCTTATCACATTTAATGCACTTATTAGACATTTAATGCGTTTTGAATTTATTTCCCGTTGAAAATAAATATCCGTTGATGATTGCATTTAAGTCCTTCATGACTTGAGAATTTATTTCAGGTGAATCGGATCCTTGATCGGTTGAGTGTTTTGAGTGCTTGATTCATTGTCCTGAAAAAGTCCTTTAGCGTTTGACTGACACTTAAGAAAAATCTTAATCTTCACTTGACTTTAGAAGCTGATCTTCAACTTCATCTCTAACAGACTCACCTAGAATTCTATCAGCGATTCGGTATCTAATACTTAGTCTAAAATCTATAAAGATACAAATTACAAGCCTAGCAAATTAATAAACTTTCAAACGCTTATACTAGAATTCTATGAAAGCATAAAATTACATTTTATTGGGGTTTAACATAAAATCCTACTCTTGTCATCATCAAAACTTCTAAGATGAAATTTCCTAACATAGAGGTTGTGAGATGTGTGATATCACTGACCTCGTCAAGACTTGTTCATGCATGTAACTCTCCTAAGAGGTCGACGTGTTCCATTGTCGATGGCTTATATGGCAGTACATCTATGAAGATATATAATTTGATTATGGAACTGAACGACCCCGCTAAAGGACTCCTAGTTGGTGCTGTCGAACATGGAGTCCTTAGGTTTCACAGTGTGAGATTAGTCCTTAGACCTGAGATGTCATTGGAAAGGGTACTATCCACTATGCTTTGATATGCACGTGCACTCCAAGAGAGTCATACAGCGTGTATGTTGGGTGTTGGGTATAGTCTAATAGTACAGTGGAACAAGTGGCAGTCAGAGAGGGATTCATCCATGGTCACGAGTACCCGATAATTTCTATGCTGTTGTGAGAGTCTAAATGATCGATAAAGTCTTTGATCAAAGCAATTGTCTTCTAAGAGGGAGTGGTGGTCTTGGATTAGAAGACTGGATAATTAGATGTCACAATATAGTCATAGTTTATAAGGTTATTAGGGTTCGACCGTCGCCATACCCTAGACCATAGACGGGAAACTGATGAAGGGATTCTACTCACATGACGATCGTAACTCGGATAGGTTTGCTTTTCATCGTTGACATCTAGGAAGTCGTGGCGACGTCGCTAGACATCGAAGCACGACCAATAGGTGCCTTGGGTTAATTTGGTGAAATTAATTCAAGGTCTAATTAATTATTTAGAATAACTAATCTAGCCTATGGGGACTTATTGCTAGCTTGTCAACGAGCTTGAGGGGTCACACACATAACTTAGTGGTGTACCTATTGGCTAGTTAATTCATTGTAAATTAATGGAGGGGTTAATTAATTGGATTTAATTAATCAAGAAAAGGAATTAATTGTTTGGTATTAATTAATGGTCTTAAAATTTAATATTGAAATATTAAATTGGGAAGGATTAAAAAATCAAATAAAAGAAAGAAAAATATTATATATATATATATATATATATATACACACACATGTGTGCACATGTGACGTGTTGATATGTGTATGTGAGGATTTGGTGAAAAGATTTACCTTGCTCACCAAGTTTGTATATATATATATTAATTAATATCTTATAAATATATTTAGTAGGATCTTTTAATTGGTTAAGGTAACTAATTAAAAAGGGAATATCTCATAAGATATATGCTAGGATATTAATAGATATGGTAATATTAGTTGGAAAGCGTCCAACTAACTAAGGAAAGAGAATAAAAGAAAAGGAAAAGGCAATCTATATATATATATATATACACACATATATACATGCACACCTCCCCTAATTTTTTGGGAGAGAGGCGTGTGTGTATGTTGTTTTCCCTTGGTGAACTATATATATATATATATATATGTGTGTGTGTGTGTGTTCCAACTCTTTTAAAATTATGAAGGATTGATAAAAATTTTTTACAAGTCCTTTTCATTTATTCTCTCCCAATTTTTCTTTCACAAGAATTCTTCAAACTCATGTGTTGAGTGCGAAGAACATTAAAATTAATTCCTAACCCTTTTTCCTCAAAAAGACAAAATTCGATATTCTCTTGGCTAACACTGGTGGAGATAATCAAGGGTACGAGATAGGGTGTGGATACATCTCAGAGGCGCAACACTTGGGGAGCTAGGGCAAATCTAATCCCAAGACTGTAGCAGAGAGTAGCTTAAAAAGATGTTGTTGTTTTAGGTTTACAATAGGTAAACATGAGTAAACCATCGTCCAGGATAGTTTGGAATCCGATGGTACCATGTCGACCTAGCCCTAATTTCGGGGATGCCGCATTAATTTTTAAATTATATGTTTTCTGCTGCGCCGATGTCCCCGAGGGTTGTACCGATCCCAACACCTACTTCTATTCTTGAGGTCTCTGGCTTGGCTGCAAATAGAAAGCAGCCACCAAATATTTTCCCTTTAGACACAATATCAAATGGGAAGAAACCTAATTATTACTGTGATTTTTGTAACACGCATGGTCACTTTGAGTCTCAATGCTTTAAGAAGAATTGCTATCCTCCCCAAAGAATTTTCAAATCAAATTCTTGTGACCATCACACCCAAGGATAGACTTTTGAGTCTCGTTTTGTTGCTATTGCAATTGACAAATCAGATGTACCAATATTTACTCCCGAACAATACAATCAAGTGCTCTCTCTAATTTTTTCTGGTAATGCAAGCCCATTAGCAAACGCTGCAGATAGTTTTTCTGGACTTTCTACTCATCTGTCCTCTACTTCATTGATTATTGATACTGGTGCAACAAATCGTATGGTTTCTAAATCAAAGTTTCTAACTCAATCTCATGACATAAAATCATCTCCTACACAATTACCTACTGATCAAATGGCTGCCGTCACTAAAATTGGGGATGCTTCCCCAACTTCCGAATTTTTTTTTAAAAATAATTTTGTTGTCCCTTCCTTTGATTTTAACTTAGTTTCAATTAGTGAGTTAAAGAGATCAGTGATTCCTCCCCTCTTAATGTACCTTTGAAGACATACAGATGGTGAATATGATTTGATTGGGGAAACAAATTAGTGGCCTCTATAATTGACAACCAGTGACAAATTTATTTCTTCCATAACTACACATGAAGCTGATTTTAATCTGTGGCATTCAGGATTGGGGAACCCTTAGTCACCTAATTTATCAAGATTATCTATTTTGGATTCTAGAATTTCCCTTAGTCACCCTTAGTCACCTAATTTTGGATCTTAAAAGTTCTTGATGGCCATTCTCGAAGTACTTGGGTATATTTTAGGAAATTCAAATAAAAAACTCACATTAATTTATGAAATTTCATCGCTATGATCAAAACTCAATTTCATTGCAATATCAAACAAGTTCGAAGTGATAATGGTAATGAATTTCTTAGTACTGAAATTACACCATTTTTAGAAAGTGATGGCATCATTCATCAAAGTTGTGTGGTTTAGACCCCTCAACAAAATGAGGTTGTTGAGCATAAGCATCGACATCTTCTTAACATAGCACATGCTTTCCATTTTCAAGCAAACCTACCCCTTAAACTTTGGGGTGAGTGCATACTCACGACCACTTATCTAATTAATCGATTACCGACCAAATTTTAGAATGACAAAACCCCATATGAAATTCTTTTAGACAAAACCGCTCCATATCATCATTTAAGAATTTTTCGATGTTTTTACTTTGCTCACAACCCTATGCCTAAACATAAATTTGATCAACGAGCATCCCTTTCTCTATTTCTTGGATACCCTTATGCACATAAATATTACAAACTCTATGATTTAGTCACTCAGAAAATATTTACTTGTAGAGACGCTTCTTTTTGTGAAAATATTTTTCATTTCAAAGATCACAAACCATCTAGTTTTGCAGAACTAGTGTTGCCTAT
Source organism: Buddleja alternifolia (assembly GCA_019426215.1). Taxonomy (NCBI): domain Eukaryota; kingdom Viridiplantae; phylum Streptophyta; class Magnoliopsida; order Lamiales; family Scrophulariaceae; genus Buddleja; species Buddleja alternifolia. The sequence continues at coordinate 20,581,117 of CM033402.1, forward strand.
ACCTACTCAAGATTTAGAAACAGAAGTTCATTCATATTGCCATAATAAATGCATTGATCTGAATTCAAACGAATCTAATGCACATCCTGTTTATGCTAATTTTGATACTTCAAATAGTACTAATGATCCTTCACCTCAAAGGTTTCAACGATATTTTTTCAGTGACCAACATAGCTTCGTGATTTTATATGTTCTAAAATTTAATTCCAATATCTTTCTCCATCAACAGGATCAAAAGACAATCCTTTTCTTTTATCTAATCATCTATCTTTTTTGATAAATTTTCAAATCCTCATTAATCCTTCAGAGTATCTCTATCTTCTATTGTTGAGCTTAAGCATTTTAAAAGTGTTGTTAAAGCCCAAAATGGCATTCAACTATGGAAGCCGAACTCCAAGAACTTGAAAAGAATAACACTTGGACATTATTTCGTCATCCTAAAGATAAGAAACCAATTGCATGGTAAATGGATTTACAAAGTCAAACAAAAAATCAGATGAGATGGTAGTATTGACAGATTTAAAGCTTGTCTTGTTGCTAAGGGATACACACAATGCGAAAGAATTGATTTTCATGAGACATTTGCTCTTGTTGCTAAAGTATTACTATACGTGTTCTTCTTGCTATTGCTTCTAATGCCCGTCTTATTTCTAAGGGATACACACAAAGCGAAGGAGTCAATTTTCATGAGACATTTGCTCCTGTTGCTAAACTTGTTATTGTATGTGTTCTGCTTGCTATTGCTTCAATTAAAAATTTGTCTTTACATCAACTTGATGTGAATAATGCCTTTTTACATGAGAATTTGCATGAAGAAGTATTCATGACTCCACCACCTGGACATTTGGTTAAGAGGGAGAATATGATTTGTAAATTGAGTAGGTCATTATATGGGCTTGGACAAACATCCCGTAATTGGTTTTCTAAATTCTCAGGTGCACTCCTTGATTCCGAATTCACACAATCAAAATCAGATTATTTTATCTTTAGTTGTCATAAAGACAATTCTTTTCTTTTTGTCTTGGTATATGTAGATGATAATACTTTTGAAATATCTACCGTGAAATATTTTCCCAAAGGCATTTCCAAATCAAAGATCTTGGTCAACTAAAATACTTTTTCTTGGTCTGGAGGTTGCTCGATCCAAACAATGTATTTTTTTGAGTCGAAAAAATACACAATGGATATCTTGAAAAATGTAGGTCTAACTGCAACTCGACCTTTGTCTTTATCTATGGAACAACATCTCAAATTAACAAATACTGATGGTGAACTGTTGGTTGATCCTTCTTTTTATCGGCGACTGGTTGGTCATCTAATGTATCTCATCATCACTTGTCCTGACATTATGTGTACATTTGATATTCTGAGCCAATTTATGCATTAAGCTCGCATGCCACATATGAATGCTGCCAATTGTCTCCTTCGGTATTTAAAAGGTGATGGGTTTGAGTGTGGAGATAAGTCAAATTGTCGAAGGAAGAAGAGAAAGTGGTTAAGTCACATTTTGAGGCTACTGGGCGAACCACATGATGCCTAGGCACAGCCTGACTCACGCCCAAGCGCGGAAATGCGAAGCCTGGGCACACACGACAAAGACAGTGCCTAGGCGCAGTCGAATCGGCGCCCAGGCGTGGATCAATCACCGCCTAGGCGTGCCAGTGTAAGGCTAGGCCACATTGGCACCTAGGTGCACCTATCCCGGCGCCTGAGCGCGAATTGCTAGCTGAAGGCGTCTTTTAGATGCTGTTTTTCATGGTTTTTGGGAAGTTTTAAGTTTCCTATGTGGATTAGATCATTGTATCTTATTCTCCAAGTGTAGAACATATAAGTAGATGATTTTCTCTTCATTGTAACTCGACCTCTCTCACAAGATTAATAAAATCTCTCTAGCATTGGTTCGTGGATGTAGACAAATTGCCAAACAATGTAAAATCATTGTCTTGTTTTCTCACCTTGATTTACTTTAAAGTTCTTTTATGCGCATTGATTCCTAACAATTGGTATCAAAGCACGAGTTATAGCGATCTGAGTGAATCAATGGCGTCTGAAGATGGTAAAGTAAAAATTGACAAGTTCGATGGAAAGGATTTTGGATTCTGGCGGATGCAGATGGAGGATTATCTATACCTGAAGAAACTCCATGCACCGTTGTCGGGGAAGAAGCTTGAAAAGATGACAGATATAGATTGGGAATTGTTGGATAGGCAAGCTTTAGGGGTTATTCGGTTGATGTTTTTAAGAAACGTTGCGTTTAACATCTTGGAAGAGAAAACCACTGTGGGTTTGATAAAGGCGCTACCCAACATGTATGAGAAGCCATCCGCATCGAATAAAGTCTATCTAATGAGACATTTATTCAACTTGAGGATGACTGAAGGAGGATCCATGACAAATCATATCAGCGAATGCAACGTGATCATCATTCAATTGAGTTTGGTTGATATCAATTTTGAGGACGAGGTAAAAGGTTTAATTCTGTTGTCTTTGTTGCCGAAAAGTTAGAGTGCAAAGGTAACTGCTGTGAGTAGTTCGTCTGGCTAAAGAAAGTTGAAACTTCAGGAGATTCGGGATCTGATTTTGAGCAATGATGTTCGCCAGAGAGAATCAGGAGAACTCACATCTGCTGCATTGAGTGCGGAAAACATAGGGAAAAGTGTTCAACGAGGTGGTCAGAAAGGCAGAGGTCGATCCAAGTCTAAGCGGCGAGGGAGGTCGAAACCGCGTAAGGACATTGATTGTTGGGGCTGCGGTAAAAAAGGTCATTACAAGAGGGATTCTCCAGAAAAGGACGGTCATAATCAAAATTGAGAACATTAACAAGCAAACGCAACAGCAAATGATGTCAGAGATGCTTTGGTTTACTGTATTGACAGTCCAGTTGACCAATGGGTACTGGACTCAGATGTGTTGTTTTATGGTACTTCGTGTAAGAATTGTCTAATAATTTACGTTTCTGGAAAATTTAGAAAGGTTTTTCTTGTAGATGATGAACCTTTGAAAAATTGTTGGTAATGGTGATGTCATGGTAACGACGACATGGGGAATGCAGTTGAAACTGCAGAATGTGAGACATGTTTTGGGTTTGAAGAAGAATTTTGATCTCAATGGGTCACATTGACAGTGATGGATATACTACGGTGTTTGGTGGTGGTTCATGGAAAATCACCAAGGGAAACATGGTGGTGGCACGAGGTACAAAGTTTGGAACTTTGTACATAACTGATATTAAGAAAGACTCATTAGCTGCAGTCGGGGCCACAAAAGACGTGCATTTGTGGAATAGACGACTTGGGCAAATGAGTGAGAAAGGGATGAGAATAATGGCATCCAAGGGAAAATTGCCAATTTCAAAGTCTGTCGAGTTGGTCTTTGCGAAGACTGTGTTCTTGGAAAGCAGAAAAAGGTGTGCTTCTCCAAGGTTGGAAGAGAACTGAAAGATGAGAAATTGCATCTTGTGCACAAGGATGTATGGGGATCGGCACCCGTATAGTCAATTGTAGGGTTCAGATATTACATCACTTTCTTTGATGATTCCACTTAGAAGGTATGAGTTTATTTTATGAAAAATAAATCTGAGGTTTTCTGTACTTTTAAAAGGTGGAAAGCAGGGTTGAGAATTAAACGAGGTTGAAATTGAAGTGTTTGGGGTCGGATAATGGCGGGGAGTATGACAGCCAAGAATTCAAAGATTGTTGTGCAGAGAATGGGATCAAGATGATTAAGATCATTCCGGGGACTCCACATCAGAATGAAATTACAAAGCGGATGAATAGGACTTTGAATAAGCAGGCTAGGAGCATAAAGCTCTACTCTTGGTTGCCAAAGACATTTTGGGCTGATGCAGTAAGCATGGAAGCTAACCTCATCAACCGGGGACCTTCAGTGCCATTGGACTTCAAAATTCCGGATGAGATTTGGTCCAAAAAAGAGGTACTTCATCGCATTTAATTTTTTTTGATTGTTTATCTTCTATCTCGCGTAGTTCTGATGACAGGGACAAGATAGATCCCAAAGCACAAAAGTGCTTCTTTATCGGTTATAGAGATGAGAATTTTGGTTATTGTTTCTGTGATAATCAAAATAATAAGGTCTTGAGGCATAAGGATGTCACATTCAACGAGAAGGTGCTTTACAAGGATAAACTTGGTACTGAAGCTGAGGATATTGAGAAACCAAAATCGATAGTGGAGGAGATCACTATGGATGAGGTTGTAGGAAATGGAGCGGAGAATTGAATTGAGGAAGATTCGGAGACTCCGCAACCTAACTTGAGGAGATCGAGCAGAACCCCTAAACCAAACATGAGGTATTCCCCTTCCTTACACTATTTACTTTTGATAGATTTGGGTGAGCCTGAGTCGTACAAGGAGGCAATGAGTGTAGGAGATTCTCTCAAGTGGGAGCTAGCCATGAAAGATGAGATGAGCTCGCTTGAGAGAAATAGGACTTGGAGGTTGACTAAGTTACCGGAGGGAAAATGAGTTTTATAGAACAAGTGGGTATTCCGGGTTAAGGATGAGCTGGATGGTAGTAAGAGGTGCAAGGCGAGGTTGGTAATTAAAGGGTTCTAACAGAAGGAACGGATTGACTACACAAAAATATTTTTGCCGGTTGTTAAGTTGACCACCATTAGAATGGTTCTGAGTATTGTTGTTGCAGAGGATTTACATCTTGAGCAGTTGGATGTAAGAACAGCGTTCCCTCATGGGGATTTGAAGAAGGATATTTGCATAGTTCAACCGAAGGGTTTTCTGGAAATTGGAAAGGAAAACCTTGTGTGCAAACTACAGAAAAGTTTGTAAGTATCAAGTTCTGAGATAGTGGTACAAGAGATTTGACGCCTTTATGAATGGAAATGGATTTACTACATGTTAAATGGACCGATGTTGTTATTTTAAGAAGTTTAAGGATTGCGACGTAATTCTATTGTTGTATGTCGATGACATGTTAGTCGTTGGGTCTAATATGGGGAAAATCAAAAGGCTGAAACAACAATTGTCAAGTGAGTTTGAGATGAAACACTTGGGGGCTGCAATACGATTCTCGAGATGAGATTTATTCGAGATAGGTCGAGTGGACGCCTCAAGATGACTCAAGAAAGGTATGTTCATAAGGTGCTTGATAGATTTGCTATCACTGATGCAAAGTCTAGAAGCACTCCTTTAGGGAGTGAATTCAAACTAGGCAAGGAGCAAATCACCTAAAATTGATGAGGAGCGAGAAAAGATGGCAAAGGTTTCTTATGCCTCTGCCATTAGAAGTTTGATGTACACAATGGTGTGTACAAGGCCGGATATAGCTCATGGAGTGGTAGTCGTGAGTAGATTTATGGCTAATTCGGTTTACAGCATTGGGAAGTAGTTAAGTGGCTACTAAGGTATTTGAAAGACACATCGGATATGTGTTTGAGTTTTAAGTCTAGTAGTGTCACTTTAGACGGCTTTGTGGATGCTGACTTAGGTAGTGATCAAGATGGTCGGAAGAGCACCTAGGGCTATATTTACACTTTGGGTGGAACAACAACCAGTTGGATGTCAAGGCTACAAAAGTATGTAGCACTTTCTAGAACTGAAACCGAGTACATAGCTATTTCAAAAGCTGGGAAAGAAATGGTTTGGTTTAAGAATTTTCTAAGGCAAATTGACAAGGAACAAAAGGATTGTGCACTTTATAGTGATAGTCAAAGTGCGATTTGTCTTGCGAAGAATCCGGTTTTTCATTCGAGGACAAAACATATTTCAATTGAAGTATCATCACATTCGGGAGATGATTGATGGTAGGACTTTGGAATTCAAGAAGTTTTTGGGTGCAAAGAATCCGACAAACATGTTGACAAAAGGGCTTACCACTGACAAATTGAGGCTTTGCATGGGCTTAGTTGGCCTCAATTTTCTATGATGTGGAGGCCGACTTATGCTAGATAGAGAGTGTGTTTACTTGGAGAAGTAAGGATCGCGGAGTTTGAAGAAGAGGTTGTGTTTCTACTTTTGAGTTTGGTCTCCAAGTGGGAGATTGATGGGTTTGAGTGTGGAGACCAGATAAGGTGCCAATGGAAGAAGAAAAAAGGGCTAAGTCAGATTTCAGGGCTACTGGGCGAACTATACGGCGACCTGGCGCAGCAATGCAAATCCTGAGCGCACACGGTGAAGACGGCACCTAGGCGCAACCAGCCTGGCGCCCAAGCAAGGAGCAATCGGTGTCCAGGCGTGCCGGTGCAAGGCTGGCACTCATTGGCGCCTAGGTGTACCTGTCGCGGCGCCCGAGCGCGAATTGCAAACTGAAGGTGTCTTTTAGATGTAGTTTTTCTTGTTTTTGTCAATTTTTGAGTTACATATATGGATTAGGTCATTGTATCTTAGTATCCAAGTATAGAACATATAAGTAGATGATTTTCTCTTCATTGTACCTCGATCTCTCTCACAAGATTAATAATTTCTCTCTAGCATAGGTCCGTAGATGTAGCCAAATTGCCGAATCACGTAAAATCATTATCTCATTTTCTCGCTTTGATTTACTTTTGAGTTCTTTTATGCGCATTGGTTTCTAACAAAAGATTCTTGAGGGTAAAGCATATTTCTATCTTCTAATAGTGCTCTCCAATTACAAGCTTATTGTGATTCAGATTGGGCAAACTGCCTAATGATTCGAAGATCTACAATAGGATAATGCATATTCATTGTCTCTAGTCCAATTTCATGGAAAACAAAAAAACAAAGAAAAATTTCACAATCATCTGCTGAAGCGGAATATAAAGCAATTACAATGGCTACATGTGAAATTACATGGCTTAACTCGTTACTTTAGGATATCGTCATTCATCATAAAAAACCGAAGCCTTTAATTTGTGATAATCAAGTAGCTTTACACATATATAGCTGCCGATTCAATCTTTCATGAGCGTACCAAACATAATCAAATTGATTGTCATGGCATTCACAACAAGATTCAATGTGGATTAATAAAGACATCTTATGGGTTCACTTTGAATCAAGTTGCTAACGTTTTCACAAAATTAGTAGGTCTCGAGTAATTCCAAGCTTTAATTGAAAAGTTATGTGTCCTTAATCTTCGCACTTCAACTTGATGGGGAGTATTGGAATTAATTTTGTAACTTACATGTAATTGACTCCCCCATTTTAGCTAATTGTTCTTTTCTCCTTTATGAAAATTCATTGTATTTAACATGTATTTTAGGCTTTAGCTTTATTATCACATTCCAAGACTCATGGGATTTCTAGATAATTGTAGGGCTATACATTGATTTTAATATGTATATATAGTGCTCATTTCAACATGTATGGATACAAATCAATAAAATAATTCTTCAATTTTTACAACATTCTCCCTGTTAGGAAATTTTATATTAGATGTTTTGATGATGACAATTAAGATTTATGTTAGACCCCAAAATATGTAAGTTTGATTTTATTTAGAAATCATGTTTAAACTTTGAAGCGTTAGATTTGTATAGGCTTTATAGGCTTTGCTTTATTTTATTTTATATTGTTAGGCCAAGTAGTCTTAGACTAAGCGTTTGATGATTTCTAAGTGAGCTTATCAGTAAGTTTGAAGAACTCAAGCGCCTGAAGTCTAAATGAAGATGAAGATCCCAAGCGTCCAAACGACAAGCTACTTTAAGCGTAGATTATAGGACCAAAGTTATTCAAAGATGAATGAGCGTCTACCAATGACTGATTTCACCTGAACTTATTTCTAAGTCCAGAAGGAGTTTAATACAAATATTCCCAGATCATTAATTTCCAACGTGCATTTATTTCAAATGCATTAAATGCTGATAAGAGCATTAAATGTGATAAGCTCTTTCGGACGTACGGAGAAGCCACCCCATTGACTGTCAACTTTTACAGACAGCAGCACCAAATTTTGTGAAGTAAATTTTCATGAAAAAAGACAAAAGCTGTTCACTCGCGGAAGAGAGAGACACGCGCCTTTGCATGTGTCAAACGAACACTTTTTTCAAGATTGCCTATAAATAGAACTTCAACAAAAAGCCAAAATAATCATCACATCACATTCCAAGCCAAATTGATTTTAATTTGAAGTCTCATTCCTTAAATTCTCTCATTCCTTAAATTCTCAGAAAAGCTAGAATATTCAAGCAAAAATTCTCTTTGCTTTTCTCAAAATTCCTGAGACAGTCAACCAATATCTCAAACATTTTTTTGGAGAAACCCACATTATTATTGAGATATTACCAAGTTGTTTGAACTTCATAAAAATCAAATAAACCTTTAGAAAACCCCATCCAAGCCTCGCGATCTGTGTGAATTTGAAGTTGGATAGTTGTATTATTTCTAGGTGAAAGAAGCAAGGGGATAGAAGTGTCTTGGAGCAGAAATCTGTGTGATCAAGGAGCTGAAGTCATCAATCAATATCCATCTCTCCCAAATTTATAGAAGATTCTGTATGATTCTTTGAGAATCATTTTAGTGGATTGCCTCCAAGTGTTCAAGGAGAAGAATGACGTAGTTGGGATTACACCACCCAAAGAACCTTATAAATATTGTGTTCTTTACTTTACAGTCAATTTCCATATTATCATATCATTGCGTAAATCTGTTAAGTAGAACTCAGTTAAACGCTAAGCAGCTAAAACACCTTTTGTGACGCTAAAACTTTTAAAAAGAGAAGACTCTAAAATTATTCCACTGTGCTAAAACTGATCAAAGAACTGAACGCTTAAACCTATTTGGTTGTAGTATTCAAATCTTGAAGTCTAAGTTAACTTTCTAAATGTTGGGAATGTGCCCTCGATGCCAACGAGGAGTTAGAATATGAGGCACGAGTTTATATTATACAACCTCTAATTATTATAAAGGCAATATTATATTGTTCATATAATTCTTGATGGCATCTATAAGTCTTAAATGAACAACTAGTCCATGTGTGTCAAGGCAAACCTTCGCACTCCTTGAGGAGATGGGCACTGGAAGGGTTTGATACTTGCTCACTTAAATCATTCGCAAGTCGGAGAATCTCAATTGGGCATTGAGATTCGTATAAGACTTGTATGATACACTCTGACAAAGGAGTGCCATTCGAACACTATGGGATAGTGGGAGTTTGTGTCATAGATACATTGATGGAATTAGTGTATTCGAACACGGCTCGTAATAATCCGATCACATGGGTTTTTGCTCAGTGACTGTCAATGATTGGATACTGATTATGAAGGTATGCGTGAGCCTTAGACCTGAGGAGTTACGGTCACAATGTGCTTCTGACGTTGGATTCTGTCACTATAGTAGTTAGGCTCAATTCACCCGTTGGTGGGGCCGACCTCGAAATGCGTTCCAATGGGCAAGTAGCATGTGAGGTGATTACCAAGATGGAATTCATTGTCTCAAAAGTAAACGAGAAGTATCCTATGCGGTCTTAGGTAAATGAGATTGAAAGTCTCTGGCCAGAGCTGATGAACTAACTCGTTTTTAGTGATCTCATATTACTATGATTCTTAAGCATAGCATCGAGTCCTGTGAGTTTGACATATTCCATGACTCTCACTCGATCGGGATATGTTAGTGAAGGGCTTATACTCATACGGTATCATAATCTAGGGGTTCGTAATGATTTAACCATTTCGTACTCCGTTGGGCTACGATGTGGGGCCATGGTGCTGGCTAGGTGTCACCCACATCCTTTGGTATCCTCCCATTGCCAATTGAGATGAACCAAGAGAGTCGAGCTATAAAGGAATAGAGGGGGAAATCAAGTCTTGTATTTGGTGGGTGTTTTGGTAATTTGTCCTTGGGAAGGATGAATTAATTAATTGGACAAATTAAATTAATTAGTTGTTTAATTGGATTAAATTAATTAGTTTGAATATTTAATTGACTAGGTTAATTAATTATTTAGACTAGAATAATAATTAATTATTTGATTAATTAATTAATATTGATTTAACCAATATATATTTAATTAGATTATATATTAATTGATTAAATTAATTGGACTAAGTTGATTGGGTCAACATAGCCCAATTGATTGTCCAATGGCCCATATGGGCGTGTGTGTGTGATCTGGTGGGCTTAAGTTAGAGGATTTATTTAATCCCCCAACACAAGCCAGATTACACAGTTGTAACAATTCACATAACTGAAATCCTCCACCAGAAATACAAAGCAGAGGAGAAAATGTTTTCTTCTTCTCTCTTCACAGTCCACTCGATCTCGCCTAGCCGCCATGGAGATTGGAGATGGAGATTTCCCGGAGTCTATTCCTGCGTGATGATCTAGAGACGGTACAATTGAACCGTTGGAGAAGATTGAAGATTCGCGAGGATCAAAGTTGAATACGCAAAAAGGTAAGTTTTTCGTATTCATCTTTTTCTCTTTAAAATCGACGAAAGCCACGAATTGATCTTGGTTTGGGAATCCGGATCTGTTTTTCGTTTCCGCTGCACATGCCCTACAGGATTCCCAACACTAAAATAGTCTTCAATAGACGCTCAGTCAAGCGCCTATTTTTCAAGCGTCCAACTAATTTTTATACGAACCTTTTTGAAGTTAAAAAAGACTTTAGGGTCTATTCAACCCCCCCCCCTTCTAGACCATTTCGTATGCCACTTGGAACCAACAAGTGGTATGAGAGCAGTTATAGCTAAAATTTTAAAATTTCCTAGCATAACAGCTTGTTTAGATCCTTTTTCAAATCTAGTTGCTTTTCATTTTCTTGATATGGCATTTTCTAAAGTTCCCAAGTTGACCGAATCAAATGATGATTCCTGGAAGGTCAAAGCTTTTACATATCTTTGCTCATGTGATGACAAAATGTGTGATATTATTTCAGATGGACTAATCCGAATTCTAAAGGTTATCACTAGAGCACCTGGAGCTACTGAAGAAACCCTAGATGGATATGTTGAGAAACCAAAACAAGAGTGGTCCACTGATGAGCGTCGAAGAGCAAATCTGGACAATGTTGGTCGTAACGCTTTATATACGGCTATTGGTGATAATGACAACTTATTTAACAAGGTTAAGACATGTAATACTACTAAAGAAATATGGGATAAGTTGGCTATAATTTCTGGTGGTTCAGCTCAGATCAAGGAGAATAAGCTTTCCATCGCCAAAGAAAAATTTATCAGTTTGAAGATGTTGCCCAATGAGACTTTAGAGCAATTGGATATAAGATTTACAGCTCTTGTTACAGAATTAACATCCTTGGGTATGGATTTACAAAACTGAGAAATGGTGGTTAAGATCTTTAGAAGTCTACCTAGTACATTCTTGATGAAGACAATGGCAATGAGAGAATCAAATATGTTGGATCTTCTAACTCCAGAAGATGCCTTTTTAGAGCTCAAAGCGTTTGAGTTTGAGTTAAATTCAATCAGCGATGTTGTGAGCAGTCCGGTAATTGAGTCTGGAGCACTTATAGCATCAATCAAGGGTAAATCGGGTAATAAGGGAAAAGTTTCAGATATCAGTGAGGATGAGGAACTAGCGCTTTTGAATAGATTCAGAAAGTTCTTAAGATATGAAAAGAAAGGAAATAGTCCTAAGCATCAAGGACAGAATTCATATCAAGCGCCTGCTCCAGTACAACAACAGTATCAAACGCCTCAATATTCTGCACCTTCTCCTTCAGTGCCAATTCAGTACCAAGCGTCTAATCAGCAGAATCTCTCAACACTTGTGGTCTCAAAACCACACAATGCAAGGTTAACAACTGAACAAAAGATGAAGACTAATCTTTGTTATAATTGCAGAAAACCAGGGCACTACTAGGTAAATTGCCTTTATCCAAACGTATCTAAGCTCTCAAGGCAGGATTACTTGGATAGAAACCAATTCAGGAGCAACCTTTGTCAACAAGGATTACTAGCGAAATCTGAACAAGTGTCCGTACCTGAAGATCTGGAGTCATCAGAGTAAAGTAGTGATGATGATGAGCCAGTGGATGACTCAGAGCTTATTTGTCTCATGGACAGAGATGATGAAGCGTCCCCTGAGGTAAACACTGAATTATCTCATCCTCTTTTATATGATGAATTACTTGACAAAGTCAAAGAATATTATAATGATTGTCAAGTCGCCGCCAAATTATATCAAAACCACTTCCATATCATTTCATCACTCAAAAGTGATAATGTGACGCTCAAAGTAGAATTGCAAGTTCAGCAACAATGCATTCAGAAGAACAAATCACTTGAAAGTGATATAACCAATTTGAAAAGTGATCTTGATATAATAGTCAAGAGAGAAGCTGAGCTGATTGCTAGGCTTGCTAAATCAGAACAACTCATCTCATCATTGTCTAAAGCGTTAAGAAAGCTAGACAATGTGACTGAGGTAACAAGGTTATTTGGTGAAAAGACCGGTTTAGGATGCAATAAACTTGGTAAACAACCAAACAAATCTAATGATACGGCGAACAATAAAGGAAAAGGTGTTTTCTTTGTTGAAGAAGGTTCACCAAGTCAAGCACAAAATGAACCGAGTAAAAATGGCACTAGGCCAAATGAGAAAGCCAAAGCTGACTCAGGCACATGAAATACGAAAGCAAAAGATTCACAAAGAAAGGTTCATCCAAACGCTCAAAAAGCTAAGGATAAATCTAACCACTGTGAATCAAGCGCTAAGCGTTCAGTACCAAAAGTGCATCCCAAGCCAGCGCCCAGAAAATACCAGCGTCAATATCCACAATGGTTTAGATCATATTATCGTTACTATGATGACTATGATTATGATTACTATTATAATCAAGAATATTATTACACACCCAAGAAGCACACATAACACAATGTGAAACCCAGGAAGGCCAGTATTCCTACAATGAAGACTAGGCAAATATGGGTTGCTAAAGTTCTAATTCAAACTAACAATGCTACTAATGTTAAAGGACCCAAGCAACAATAGGTACCTAAACAGAAATAGAACTTCCCTTTTGATTGCAGGTACCTAGAGCTAGACCCGATACATCTGTTTGGTACTTCGATAGTGGATCGTCAAGGCACATGACTGGTTCCAAGGATCTATTGATTAACTATCGAGCTACCAATGGTCCTCAGGTTGTATTTGGTGACAACTCCACAGGTAAAACCAAAGGTATAGGTACTGTGCATAAGGGGAACATCATGATAAGTGAGGGTCTGAAGCACAATTTATTATGCATAAGTCAATTTTGTGATAAAGGCTTTGAGGTCATATTTTCAAGCAACTGTTGCTATATAAATGACGCTAAGACTAAGTCTACTAAATTGAAAGGTAAAAGAACAAACAATGTATATTTGGTAGATTGGGGTTCAACAATTGATTAACAACCCAACATGTTTTGTTGGTAAAAATGAACCTAAAATGGGTTGGTTATGGCATAGAAAAATGAATCACCTCAACTTTAAGACAATCTCTCAGCTTATAAATCAAAATCTTGTAGAGGGATTACCAAAAGGACCTTTTCACAAGGATCGCCTTTGTGACGCTTGATAAGTCCATATTTTACAGTATTTTATGCCCCATTGTAATATGATTTGATCGTTACTTTGATCACTTTTTATTCCTCATAATGCTTTGATTGGTATAGATTTTGTTTTCTAGAATACAAGTTGATTTACGCATGAAAGACGAGAAAGGAGATCCAACTTGAGCTTGAAATTGAAGAAAGAAACAAAAGAAGATAGTTGATGAAAGATTTTACACAATGCTCATATAGACACTAGATGTTCGTCCACTTACAGCCCGAATCAGACTAAGGTTTCTGCTTCCATATTGTAGATCTTTGTCTTAGCTTCGCGTAGCAACTTGAATCACCTCAATCCGACATTTGTAGAGATATTTATGATCAAAATACGAAAGCTGCGAATTCTGCGTGAGACGACCGCGGCACAGGACCGCGGTCTTGCTTCGGAAAATTGGTTCGCACTTTTTGTGCCGCGGTCTGCTGATGTTTGTGCTGCGGTCCGATTCTCCAGCTGCCCTATTTTTTATATCAGCCGTTTTTGGTCTTTATAACACATTCTTCACTTATCAAAAGGCGAGAGATGCTCTAAAACACCAAGGGGGAAGCCATGGGAAGTCCTAAGAAAGCTTGAAGAGTCATCATCATCATCATTTTCATCATCAAAGCTTGGATTCAAACTTTGTAATAGGGAGTAATTCAACTCTTTCTCTTTGATTTGTGTATCAACCATGTCTTATAGAATTGTTGAATCACTTGTTGTTGTAAGTATGAGCTAAGCATCTTTGTGGTTGGGTTATGTGAATACTTTGTGATGTTTTGTGTTTAATGAATCATTAATTTCCGGATTTATTACATTCTTGTTACATGTTTGATTTTATGCTTAGTGCTTTCTCATGAATGATCACCATGTGTTTGATATAATGCTTTGTCTTGAGACCGAGAGGAGATAGATAAAGGGAGATCGAAAAATCAAACATCATTACGTAACAATTGACTAGAGATAGAATCGATTGCGTTGTGTGGCTTTTTGTGATAAGATGACCCGATTGAATGTAGGATCTTCGTAAACAAGGAATTCCTTTGAACCTAAATGCATGTTAGTTAATTCAATCTTCGCTATAGAGATATAGGAAGTTGTTAACTAGTATAGGCTTGTTATTTCAAGATATTGAATAATAAATACATTAGGGGGTTTCGCCATAGTAAGAACGTTCTAAGAATCCGGATAATTGAGAAGTTCATGAGCATAGGATAGAACATAGTAGGATCATAACCCAATCATCTCTTTCCATTCGATTTATTACCTTGTTTATCATATAGTTGTTTTTAATTATTTTCATAATATAATCATCTATCATCTTATAATTTGATTTAGCTTAGAGTTAGATAATATAGCAATTACGAGCATCAAATCCAATTGTCCCTGTGGAGACGATACACACCCCGGGCTAATAGTCCACTTTATTACATTGCACGACCTAGTACACTTGCTAGGAATTCGCGTGTCAACGCTTGTCAAATGGGCAAACAAGTTAAATCATCTTTCAAGAGAAAACCTCATCTATCTACCTCTAAAATACTTGAACTACTTCGCATGTATCCATTTGGACCAGTTCAAATGATCAGTGTGAGCGGTAAAAAGTATACTTTGGTGATAGTAGATGATTTCTCTCGATTTACTTGGGTGGAATTTCTTTCATCCAAAGATGAGATATGCGACAAGTTAACAACGCTTATTCGACAACTTCAAATATTGAAAAATCTTAAGGTTGCAAGAATAAGAAGCGATCACGGTATTGAGTTTACTAACATGGTTGTTGAGAAGTTGTTTGCAGAGAATGGAATACATCATGAGTATTTATCTCCCAGAACTCCCCAACAGAATGGTGTTGCTGAGCGCTGGAACATAATGCTCAAGGAAGCCACTAGGACGATGTTAGTAGAGTCCAAGCTTGCTCCTAGATTTTGGGCCGAAGCGATCAACACTGCTTGCAACACTCAAAACCGGTGCATGATCAACAAACAGTATGGGAAAACTCCATATGAACTATGGAAGGGACGTAAGCCAAATGTTTCATACTTTTACGTCTTTGGTTCTAAATGTTTTATCCATAATAATGGTTCCCAAAGCCTAAAGACATTTGATCCTAAAGCGGATGAGGGAATCTTTCTAGGCTATGCCAAGAATGGAAAGAATTTTTGCATCCTAAACAAGATCAACTCGAAGGTTGAGGAATCTATTCATGTTGTTTTTGATGATTCTAACCAAGAACCGAGTAAGGTTAATATGAATGATGTAGGAGTTGAAGATCTGCGCCATCTAGCGTCTGAGATTACCATTGATTATGATAGTGACGACGATGATGAGATCTCAGTGCCACCTCCTAAGATTACTCGTGAGGTTACTTTGGATAAATGTAAGAATTGCTGATGATCATGAAGAGAGTGATCATCAAGAGCAAACAAGGATTTGTGAACTTGAAGCGCCTACGCAAGAGGAGAATCAAGCGTCTGAGCAAATGAATTAAGCGCCTATTTAACCTCTTAACCCTTTCCAGCCTAATAGACTATTGCTACGCGATCATCCACCTGAGCATATTATTGGAGATATTGAAGCGCTTGTTAGGATAAGAGCCGCTACATTCAATGAGGCCATGTTCGCAAGCTTTCTATCTCAAATGGAACCTAAGAAAGTGGACGAACCGTTATGTGATCCTACTTGGATTGAAGCCATGCAAGAAGAGCTTAATCAGTTTGAGCATAGTAAGGTTTGGACGCTAGTACCAAGGCCAACTCACCAAGAAATTATTGGGACTAGATGGGTATATAGAAACAAGATGGATGGGAATGGAATTGTGATAAGAAACAAGGCCAGACTTGTTGCTCAAGGTTATTGCTAAGAAGAGGGTATTGATTTTGATGAGACATATGCTCCTGTCGCCTGTCTTAAAGCAATTCGCATGTTTCTACCGTATGCAGCGTTCAACAAGTTTACGGTGTATCAGATGGACATGAAGAGTGCCTTCCTGAATGGTAAACTCCAAGAAGAAGTATATGTGGAGAAACCATTAGGATTCATCAATAGCCATGATAAGGGTATGGTCTACAAGCTAGATAAAGCACTTTATGGGCTTAAGCAAGCACCTAGAGCATGGTATGACACTCTCTCTATTTTTCTTATTGGTAAAGGTTTTTCAAAAGGCAGCGTTGATACAATGTTATTTAAATTACCAATGAAGAAGATATTCTCCTAGTCCAAATTTATGTTGATGGTATTATATTTGGTTCTACTGATAAGCGTCTGTGTGAGAAATTTTCGAAAATGTTGCAAGAACAATTTGAAATGAGCATGATGGGTGAATTAACTTTCTTCTTAGGATTACAAGTTAAACAAATCCCCAATGGCATATTTATTAACCAAGCTAAATATACACGTGATATGATTAAGAAATTTGGTATGGAAAATGCATCATCTTCAAAAATTCCAATGAGCCAAACGCTTAAGTTAGATAAAGATGAAAGTGGGAAGAAAGTTGATATCACTAATTATAGAGGTATCATTGGATCACTTCTTTATTCTACTGCTAATAGACCTGATATTATGTTTTTGTTATGCACGTGTGGAGCAACCACCAGGAAATTTCATGTTAGATGTTTTGATGATGACAATTAGGATTTATGTTAGACCCCAAAATATGTAAGTTTGATTTTATTTAGAAATCATGTTTAAGCTTTGAAGCGTTAGATTTGTATAGGCATTATAGGCTTTGCTTTATTTTATTTTAGATTGTTAGGCTAAGTAGTCTTAGACTAAGCGTCTGATGATTTCTGAGTGAGCTTATCAGAAGTATAGTTTGAAGAACTCAAGCGCCTAAAGTATGAATGAAGATGAAGATTCCAAGTGTCTAAACGACAAGCTACTTTAAGCGTAGATTATAGGACCAAAGTTATTCAAAGATGAATGAGCGTCTACCAATGACTGATTTTACCTGAACTTATTTCTAAGTCCAGAAGGAGTTTAATACAAATATTCCCAGATCATTAATTGCCAACGGGCATTCATTTCAAATGCATTAAATGCTGATAAGAGCATTAAATGTGATAAGCTCTTTAGGACGTATGAAGAAGCCACCCCATTGACTGTTAACTTTTACAGACTGCAGCACCAACTTTTGTGAAGCAAATTTTCAGGAAAAAGGACAAAAGCTGTTCATTCGTGGAAGTGAGAGACACGCGCCTTTGCATGTGTCAAACGGACACTTTTTTCAAGATTGCCTATAAATAGAACTTCAAGAACAAGCCAAAATAATCATCACATTCCAAGTTAAATTGATGTTGCTTTGAAGTCTCATTCCTTAAATTCTCAGAAAAGCTAGAATATTCAAGCAAAAATTCTCTTTGCTTTTCTCAAAGTTCCTGAGACAGTCAACCAATATCTCAAACATTCTTTTGGAGAAACCCACATTATTATTGAGATATTACCAAGTTGTTTGAACTTCATAAAAATCAAACAAACCTTTAGAAAAACCCCATCCAAGCCTCGCGATCTGGGTGAAGTCGAAGTTGGAAACTTGCATTATTTCTGGGTGAAAGAAGCAAAAGGATAGAAGTGTCTTGGAGCGAAATCTGTGTGATCAAGGAGCAAAAGTCATCAATAACCATCTCTCCCTAATTTGTAGAAGATTCTGTGTGATTCTTTAAGAATCATTTTAGTGGATTGTGACACGCTAAAAGCTAACGTGCTATTGTAGCAAGTGCACTAGTCGTGTGTAGTAATAAGTGGACTAAAAGTCCGGGTTGTCAAACCACGGAGACTTGAATTTTAGTTTATGATTTTAACAAAAAAAAGAACAAATATAATTAAAGTAAATTATAGGTAAAATTGCATACAATAAGAACAAGATTACACAATTGATTTACACAAAGTATAAAAGGAGACTAAGGCACATGCTAGGTTCAAATTGATCAATTATACTTATAAAGATTCTAGTTGAAGGATTACGCTTATATTGTTATGGTGAGAACTCCGAGAGTAGAGAATAACCGATGTCTCGCGTATAAACTCCTATGCTTAGATCGTGATTTCCCAAATATTCCTATCCAGAAATCTAACCACTAAACATGCATTAACGTACTAGAGTTCACTCGATTTGAATCGAACAACTTCACCCGGGAATCTTTACCTATGTCTAGGGCAATTCCTCATTAGATACGGGTCATGATGTGAATTTCTTGCACCCTAAGTCAATTTTCTCCCGAAATATTAACCTAGGCATAAGATTCTAACATATAGTGATCAAGTATATGCAAGATAGGGAAAAACACAAATTCACATCACATAACAATATAAGAACAACCTCAACAATCATCTATTATAAGCATATATCACAATTTGGCCTTACATGGCCCTAGTCTTATGAATTTAGTTCATAATGGATAATATGAAAAACATAAATGAATTAATACACATGTTCATAGACATAATTGAAATGAAAAGCTATAAAAACTCCCTCAAAAGTGAATAATGATGGAACTTCAATTGAATCTTCCTTCTCCAATGATGATGATGAATCAAGAATCCTTCTCTCTCCCCTCTTTTCTTCTCTATGGATCGGTCACTTCCTCCCCCTCTTCTCCAAGAATCTGAAATTGATAGTGAATGATGAAGAGTATGGGTTCTCCCTCCTTTTATAGCCAAAATTCCACTAAAGTATGCATTAAGGATTCCCATTAAAGTTCCCCAATGAGAATTCCACCTAAGGTGATGCTTAAAGTTTGGCTTTTAAGATTCCAACCAGTTAAAAAATGCTGAACTTTCGGCCTTAAGCATTCCACCAAGCATAACCATGTGAAAACTTCAACAAAACACATGCATGCTGCCATTTTCTTGCTTTCCAGCGTAGTCTTAGTATTTTCCTCATAAACTTCTCCAAAGATCTCCAAATTGGATGATTAAAGTCCCCATGTTCAAATAAAACATAGATCTACAACTTTCCAGAAGGACATTTTGTCCAATTCGGTCGCTAAATATACCTAAATTACGTTTCAACATGGAGGTTGTTTCTGATTTGGCGCCCATAAAGTAAATCTACCAAGAAACACACTTATGACAACCCCTCAACACAGGTGCTAAATTATGGCCAAACGTGATTCTTACCCATCATATAATGCTGGAATTTAAGCTGAAAAGGAGTAACATTTGGACTATCCACGCCTAGGCATGACTAGGAGGGCGCAGGGGCGTATCCTGGCACATGTACTTCTCTGTTCGGCGCAACAATTGTATTTCCTTCATAATTCTCTCTATAGACCTCCGATTTGGATGTTTCAAGTTCCCATTTGAAGATACGACATACATCTAAAACATTATAGAAGGAAACTTTGACTAATTCGGTCTCGAAATATACGGAAATGTCGCTCGAATGTGATAGGAGATGCATAAACCGCCTAGGTGTTGAAAAACATGTTTGAACTTGTTTTGTACATCGTTTTTCTTCCCTTTTCTTTATGTATTCTCATTTATTACCTGTATTCACTTAACACACCTATTAAATGCAAATGTAACATGATTTAGGCAATAAGTGAATCCAAATCATAAGAATTACAGGCTTAAAAACACGTAAAAACACCTCTTATCAACACCCCCAAACTTATCAATTGCTCGGCCTCGAGCAATAAGAGCTATAAGGCAAGATCAACATCATTCAATGGGAGAAAACAAAACAACTAACTAACTCACTTTCGTGGAGTAAACGATTGCACTTAGTGGGTGCAACAAGCCTTTAAACCTTTGAGTTACCTCAAAGGACGAGTTATAGTCTCATGAGGGTTTGCATACGATATACCCACAAAATCTTACAAATTTTCAATCCCAACCAAATCAACACATCTCAATATGATCAAAAAGAATGAATGACATAAAATCAACCTTTTAAAGTTCACAAATATATATATACATATCAACTACTTTTGCTCATGTGACACCAATACTTGAAACGACTCCCTAGGGTGTAGTGAAAAATAAATCTAGGGTATTATAGTCGAGAGGCATCCTTACCAAATTTTGGACATTAATCCCATATCTATCAACTTTTGATCAAACACAAGGCACAAGAATTATAGAAAATCTCATAGCCATTTAAATTTCATTATCTCAAATATGCAACATTCAATTCATATGGAATTTCCATTAAACTTCATTAAGGGTAGATCATGTGCAATGTTTTATTCCATTAGGCTTTCTATGACACCCATGTAGCAAGCTTTAGACCAATGACTCCCAAACTAGTTAGTTTTGGGGCATTAAGTGTAGAGACACTCCTAAGGATTTAATCACTCGAGTGTCAAAGGTCACGAAATAAAACTAGATCTTTTAAACAATTCACTTCTTTTGGCTTGAGCAAAGCTCAAATTAGCATAATAGTACAGTATATAGGCATGAAACGTTTCACCTTCGGTACGTATTAGCCTGACCACTTTTGGTCATACCAAAATTCAACCTTTTCAATTCATTGTTTAGCATATAAAATTACTACTCAACTTATAACCTTATGAAAAATCTAAGTTAATATTTCCGTGAAAAGTTCCTTAAGTGTCTCAAGATGGTTATCCTCTCAACTCCTATACCTTCAATTTAAGTGCATTGTGAATCATCTAAAGAATCAATTCTAGTCTAAGGTCTCCACGAGCAATTTCAACGATATATATATTCCATTAAATTCAAATTATTTCAAGAAGAATTCATGCCATTTTTCAAGTTAATCAATTTCAATGCATCAATTGGAAGGATTAAAAATTTTTCATGCTTGATTTTCTCAACAAAGAAGCATATAAACATGATTTCAAACAAACTTTCCCCCAAAATTAAGCTAAAAATTAGGATTGCACCATCAAAGTTCAAAATAGGTACTCTTCTACCCCCAAACTTAAATCCAACATTGTCCCCAATGTTGTTACAACAAGCATACACAACGGTAAAAGAACACTTACAACTAAGGATGTTGAAAAACATCCTTAAACTTCCAATACATAATCCTATAGCTTCTCCTCCTCTCGAGTAAAATGAGCATCTCTAAACATGGGGTCCAAATGTGCATCATATCTAACACTTCAACTTTTCAAACCATCAAGCATAAGAAAACGTACATGCCAAAAGTGCATGTTTGAACACAACATAAAGAAACAAACTAAACAAAACAAAAACAAAATCAAAAAGAAAAACAAATTTACAAACTTGGGTTGCCTCCCAAGAAGCGCTTGTTTATAGTCATTAGCTTGACTTTACGCTCCTTGAGGTTCAAATAGGTGGCCCATTTAAAATGACAATATCCTTGTCATTTCTCCTTTCTTTCTCATGTTTCACTCGCGTCCACTCATAACTCGGTGTTTTGAGATTAGCCCTCCGTGCCGGATTTGTCTTATCGATCTCATGAACACGTTTATGTGGTGGAATGTACTTCATGCATAAATCCTCCTCTCTCACCTTTTCTTGGTTCTCATTGGGGACCTCATTCTCCAACTCAAGAGTGCCCTTAGTTTTGCCACTTGCACATTTTTCATCAAGTAAAGTGTTAATAGCATTGACATTTAAACAAGTAAGATCATCCATGGATGGTTTCATGTTTGTATAAGCATCGAATATCACCTTTTCATCTCTTACCCTCAATGTCAACTTACCTTTTCCCATGTCAATCTTGGCATTGCTAGTGGCTAGGAAAGGTCTTCCTAGGATCAAGGGAACATCAATGTCGTTATCCATCTCAAGAACCACAAAATCGACCGGGAAATAGAATTTGTTAACTTGGACAATAACATCTTCAATTATCCCCTTTGGCCTCTTGATTGATCTATCCGCGAGTTGGAGGCTCATTGCAGTTGGTTTAGGATTGCCAAGGCCCAACTTCATGAAAAGAGAATACGGAAGGAGGTTGATGCTAGCTCCCGAATCACAAATAACCTTGTCGAATGATAAGGGCCCAATAGTGCAAGGAATCGTAAGACTCCCGGGATCTTGAAGCTTAGTTGGTAATGTGTTGAGCAATAAAGGCAAGATTCGGGGGAAACTTGGATCCATCTCCTTCTGTTTCTTTTTATATGCATTGGGAAAGGGGAGGCGTACCTCGATGGGTGGATGTGTTGGAGTCGAAGAGCCGAATTCGGAAGAACCAGGACGTGGCGCCTGGGCGTGGCTGTTTGGGCGCTCGGGCGCCGATGTGCGAACAACATCATTTTCTACATGTTTGCCACTTCTCAAGGTAATTGCATAGCATTGCTCTTTCGGGTTCTTTTCCGTGTCACTTGGTAAAGTTCCCGGGGCTCTCTCGCTGATCGCCCTTGCCATTTGACCCATTTGTGTCTTCATATCCTTCATCTCCATCATCAAATCCTTCATCATACTACGGAGTTCGTTGATTGCTGTATCCGATTTATTTATTTCCTCATCGAGACGTTCATCGGTTGTGGGAGGCCTAACTTGCCTTTGTACATGAGGATTGCCTTTCCTTTGAGCTTGATTGTTGTTGAATGAAGGCCTTGGTGCTTGATAGATACCGGTATGAGCGTTTTGTGCCGGATTTGGCCTTCTTGGAAAATTTTCGGGAACATGAAAATTCAATTGAGGTCGATTGGCATTTCTAACATAGTTAACATTGCCAACCATTGTTTCCAAAGCAACTTCTTCTTGAACACAAGCAATTTTTCTGGTGGGTGTGACTTCTTCATCATCGGGGTAGAGTTCATCTTCCCGGGCTAATTGTTCAATCTTGTCCCACACACTTTGGCAATCGAGCTCAAGGATATTACCACCGGCGCCGGCATTGAGCCTATTTCGGATGCGCGATCGGACTCCTTCATGGAATCGTAATACTTGCTCGCTCAATTGTAGGTTGTGATCCGGACATTTTCGGAGCATGTTTTTATATCTAGCCCATGCCTCGGCTAAGGACTCATGATTCCCTTGCTTAAACTCTTTAATATTGCTCCTTAGCTCATTCATTTTGGAGGGTAGAAAGAATTTGCTCAAAAAGGCATCGACCAATTGTCACCATGTTGTGATGGATTGGGGTTGTAGAGATTTGTACCACATGGTCGCCCTTTCCTTTAATGAGAAATGAAAGACTCTTAGACGAATTGCATCAAGATCCCGTGGATGAAATTGAGTAGTCATGAGAGTGTCGTCTAAAGTCTCCAAATGCTCATGAGGTGATTCATGGGTCTCTCCATAGAAGGGTTCGCTTTGCACCATGCTA
Source organism: Buddleja alternifolia (assembly GCA_019426215.1). NCBI lineage: Eukaryota > Viridiplantae > Streptophyta > Magnoliopsida > Lamiales > Scrophulariaceae > Buddleja > Buddleja alternifolia. Next base: position 20,604,792 of record CM033402.1, read on the forward strand.
AAGATGTGTGACGGAATGTGATAATTTGGTGCATAGAAATTTGGAAAGACTACGGGCCCCGGTATGGTGTGGACCCTTGGAGGTAGACTTTCCCAGACCGATGGAAGTCTTTGTGGAGGTGCCGGTTGCATAGCTTGGAATAGATTTTGCAACCATTCCCTGTTTTCTGGGAGATTTATGTCGGGAAAATTCCCATTTGGATTTAGATTGTCGGCCATTTCTCGATCTTGTCTACTAGATCGAAGAACACGCTCTATCTCCGGCTCAAAATTGTATAGGGTTCGTTAGAAGACCGGGTCATGCACCACAGATTACACCTAACAATTAAACACAAGAAGCAAAATTAGAATAACAGTAAAATAAAAGAAAAACTAAGAATTATGAAAACGTAAACGAAAAATCAAAAACTAAAATGAACAAGTCCCCGGCAACGGCGCCAAAAACTTGACACGCTAAAAGCTAACGTGCTATTGTAGCAAGTGCACTAGTCGTGTGTAGTAATAAGTGGACTAAAAGTCCGGGTTGTCGAACCACGGAGACTTGAATTTTAGTTTATGATTTTAACAAAAAAAAGAACAAATATAATTAAAGTAAATTATAGGTAAAATTGCATACAATAAGAACAAGATTACACAATTGATTTTACACAAAGTATAAAGGGAGACTAAGGCACATGCTAGGTTCAAATTGATCAATTATACTTATAAAGATTCTAGTTGAAGGATTACGCTTATATTGTTATGGTGAGAACTCCGAGGGTAGAGAATAACCGATGTCTCGCGTATAAACTCCTATGCTTAGATCGTGATTTCCCAAATATTTCTATCCAAAAATCTAACCACTAAACATGCATTAACGTACTAGAGTTCACTCGATTTGAATCGAACAACTTCACCCGGGAATCTTTACCTATGTCTAGGGCAATTCCTCATTAGCTACGGGTCATGATGTGAATTTCTTGCACCCTAAGTCAATTTTCTCCCGAAATATTAACCTAGGCATAAGATTCTAACATATAGTGATCAAGTATATGCAAGATAGGCAAAAACACAAATTCACATCACATAACAATATAAGAACAACCTCAACAATCATCTATTATAAGCATATATATCACAATTTGGCCTTACATGGCCCTAGTCTTATGAATTTAGTTCATAATGGATAATATGAAAAACATAAATGAATTAATACACATGTTCATAGACATAATTGAAATGAAAAGCTATAAAAACTCCCTCAAAAGTGAATAATGATGGAACTTCAATTGAATTTTCCTTCTCCAATGATGATGGTGAATCAAGAATCCTTCTCTCTCCCCTCTTTTCTTCTCTATGGATCGGTCACTTCCTCCCCCTCTTCTCCAAGAATCTGAAATTGATAGTGAATGATGAAGAGTATGGGTTCCCCCTCATTTTATAGCCAAAATTCCACTAAAGTATGCATTAAGAATTCCCATTAAAGTTCCCCAATGAGAATTCCACCTAAGGTGATGCTTAAAGTTTGGTTTTTAAGATTCCAACCAGCTAAAAAATGCTGAACTTTCGGCCATAAGCATTCCACCAAGCATAACCATGTGAAAACTTCAACAAAACACATGCATGCTGCCATTTTCTTGCTTTCCAGCGCAGTCTTAGTATTTTCCTCATAAACATCTCCACAGATCTCCAAATTGGATGATTAAAGTCCCCATGTTCAGATAAAACATAGATCTACAACTTTCCAAAAGGACATTTTGTCCAATTCGGTTGCTAAATATACCTAAATTACGTTTCAACATGGAGGTTGTTTCTGATTTGGCGCCCATAAAGTAAATCTACCAAGAAACACACTTATGACAACCCCTCAACACATGTGCTGAATTATGGCCAAAAGTGAATCTTACCCATCATATAATGCTGGAATTTAGGCTGAAAATGAGTAACATTTGGACTATCCACGCCTAGGCATGACTAGGAGGGCGCTGGGGCGTATCCTGGCACATGTACTTCTCTGTTCGGCGCAATAATTGTATTTCCCTCATAATTCTCTCTATAGACCTCCGATTTGGATGTTTCAAGTTCCCATTTGAAGATACGACATACATCTAAAACTTTGTAGAAGGAAACTTTGACTACTTCGGTCTCGAAATGTACGGAAATGTCGCTCGAATGTGATAGGAGATGCATAAACCGCCTAGGTGTTGAAAAACATGTTTGAACTTGTTTTGTACATCGTTTTTCTTCCCTTTTCTTCATGTATTCTCATTTATTACCTGTATTCACTTAAAACACCTATTAAATGCAAATGTAACGTGATTTAGGCAATAAGTGAATCCAAATCATAAGAATTACAGGCTTAAAAACACGTAAAAACACCTCTTATCAGATTGCCTCCAAGTGTTCAAGGAGAAGAAGGACGTAGTTGAGATTACACCACCCAACGAACCTTATAAAGATTGTGTTCTTTACTTTACATTCAATTTCCATATTGTCATATCATTGCATAAATCTGTTAAGTAGAACTCAATTGAACGCTAAGCAGCTAAAACACCTTCTGTGACTCTAAAACTTTTAAAAAGAGAATACTCTAAAATCATTCCGCTGTGCTAATACTGATCAACGAACTGAACGCTTAAACATATCTGGTTATAGTATTCAAATCTTGAAGTCTAAATTAACTTTCTAAAATAGTCTTCAATAGACGCTCAGTCAAGCGCCTACTTTTCAAGCGTCCAACTAATTTTTATACGAACATTTTTAAAGTCGAAAAAAACTTCAGGGTCTATTCAACCCCCCATTCTAGACCCTTTCGTATGCCACTTGGGACCAACACTCCTAAATATAGGAATGGCACATGGACTTCACATAATGAAGGGTGTGGATATGAGGGGTCCTGCGGTCCTAGGACCCCTCAAATTAGTGTTACACCTCTTCTTTTGGGCACACATTCCATTGTATTATTGAAAGAAGTCTTGAAGGATCCTAAAATTTCAATTTTGATCACCTACCAATTACTTCGAGTCCCCTTGATTATTGAATGCAACTGTCGGTTTCAATTGTACTTTGATCCTCAAAGTAATAAATTTGTATCACTTTGGTCCCTAAACCCAAATAAAGCGGGAAATTAAGTTATATTTTTGATAATTTTATAATCTACCTTATTTTAATTAGTACTATTTAACTAATATAAATTATGATGTAATTATAGGTAATGTCTAGTAAAAGGATAAATATATAATATATATTAATAAATAATTCCTAAGTTAAAGAATAAAAAGAACTACCTTATTTTAAGTGTTATAATTTAGTTAATATATACTATAGTCAATGTCTAAATAAAATGATAAAAATAATACTTATTTTTTACTCATTGAATAAATAAATAATTACTTAATCCTTCAAATAATTAATTTTAGATATTATAAATAACATTAATATTTTTTTAAAAAATAATCAAACTTGCTTTATTTTAATTTTTAATAATAACATAAGATTATTAACATAATAAGTAAAAATTTATGAACTAATAATTAATTAGATATTTATTACACTAAGAGATTAATACTTCGGGGACCAAAGTGCAACTGGAAATCGATAGTTCCGGTCAAAAACAACAAAAAGAAATAAGTGAGACAAAAAGTTAACTTGGGGGACGGCAACGTAACAAATTTGACTTTATGGATGTAAGTGAGAGAAATATAATATTTTGGTGACTATAAGTGGCATTAACCCAAGAAAATATTTTATACACCTATTATGCGTATGTTATATAGAATAAAACATAAAAGTTCAAATTGATATAGTGATGATGGTAAAAATCGTTAGACAGTAGATGTCACGTGATTGGTCACGTGATTGATCACGTGGAGTAATGGAACCAATTCAACGCACGAGAAACTAGGTTAAAGGTTGGTTAAGTTATAGACTGCACTCGATTATGTCGAGCTGTCTACGTACCCAAGGCATGTGGGATCAGTCAGTTCGTAGTTCTTTTATGGGGTTACTGTCAATAGCCAGTGAATTTTTACTGGGGGAGTACATAATGACCCTTTCCCAGCTCCTCTAAGGTATTTATAGGGAGCTGGTAGTGGGCTATGGGCCATAGGCATAGCTTTATCAGTAGCCCATCAACCTTAATAATATAACCTTTAGACTAATAAACTAGCCCAGATACTCTTAATGGGTCGTCAGCCCCTTTTGGGCTTGACTAGTATGTCACCCGTAGATTTATACCCACGGGTGGCACCCTGACCCGAGCCGGGTGTCGATGAATTACCATAGTGCCCCTAGACATTTTTTGCGCACATCATAATGCCCCCCACTCCCGTATGTACCTTGTAGGATACCTGAGAGTAGGAATATGTATGGCAAACTTGGTCACCTAGGAAGGTGTAACGAGTCACCCTTTGTAGGGGGATAATTAAAGTGTTACCTCGAGGCCATGCAGATGTTAACTTCAAGCAATGCCTGTAGCTACCTTTGGGGTCGAGCATCGTGAGGTCGGATGCCTAGGGGCCGGATACCTTACAATGCCAGAATGTGCGAGGTATCTCAATTTGAGTATGCGTTTCATGTCTTAGGGAGGAGCTTGTACTTCACCCACAGGAAGTTTGTCATCTAGAAGGAGACTTAGAATTCTGAGGCCTCTATCTTGGGTTTCAGCACCCCAGAATGGACCTACTGATATATGTTATTTTTACACTAGTTTCCCCCCGTTTATCGACTTAGTTTTGAATGTTTCCTTGATAATTTGATCACATATGATGTTTTGACCCTTGTTTTCTCATATTTTATAGAATAACATAACATTTGGAGGAAAAGAACAAGGATTGAAGGTAAATCATGCATAAAGATACAAACTGTCTGTGCAGTGCTAGAGTTTATGGAATAGATTTCTCTACCCATGTCCAAATTACACACTTCTTATACCAATGGAAAGATAAGAGGCAAAGGTACATTTCTTATGCTGAAGACAAATATCTGATATGTAAGGAAAGAGGTGAAAACGTCATCGGAAGAGACGTCTTACGATGGAGTTTTCTCATTCAGTGACTTGTGAGACAATTTTGTCATCTTTAACGTTTGATTTAAGCCATAGTGTCTTCTTGCGAGTTGTAGATATTTGTCTTAGGATTCTAAATCATCTTGAATCAGTGTATTCCGACATCGGTAGAGAAAGTTATGCAAAGTTTACCAAAACTGGCTGGAGCAGCAGGGGACGAACGCCGAGGCATTTATCCACGAACGCCACGGCGTTCACATGCAGTAGCCAACGCCGTGGCGTTTAACAAGCGAACGCCGCGGCGTTCGAGGCAGCGGGTTGGTCTATAAATACCCCTTTTAGCCATTTTTTACCCTAACTCACCATAGATAGCAGCAGCCACGCCAAAAGAGAGGGAGAGGGAGCCTGGGAGAGTGATTTTGAAGGTCAAAACGTCTACTTGAAGGCCCGGATTCGTGAGAAGACGGAGAATTCAATGAGGAATCCACATCTCTACAAGAATTTGGGAGTTTTTACATTTTTATTTATTGAATTTGTTCAAACCTCTTATGGCTTGTATGATTTATATTTGCACTTTTGACATGAATATGAGCTAAAGTTGTTTGATTGAGGCCATGGATAGGCCATTTATGTTATTTTGATTGTTGTTTTGTTGGTGTTTATTGGATTAATTTTGGTTTTAGCTATGTATTCAATATTTGATCTCAATGCTACATTTGCTTGATCACCAAGTGTTTGATAAAATGCTTAGGTTAGAGATCGAGAGATAATAACCTAGGGAAGATATAAACATTGAATACCCTATAGTTAAACCGACTAGAGATAGACTCGGTTTCTTTAGGTGGCTTTCCATTCACGTGGGGAATTCCTAGACCTTAAATGCATCTTCGTTAATCGGGTTTTCATATAGAGATATATAGGAAATCATTAACAAGGGTAGGGTTGTTATGCCAAGAGATTGGGTAGTATGTACGTTAGGGAATTTTGCCTTAGCTAAATCAATCTAATAATCCAATAGAACCTAAATCACAATCGAAATGCATAATTGGTTGAACCATGTACCTTGATCGCTTCTCTCTATTGTTTCCTCCCTTTATTTGGTGTGACGTTGCCTTAGTTTATTTTCTAGTTTTTATTAATTAGTTAATCAACTTTTTTATCGACCGATTTAACTTAGAATTGAGTAATATAGTAGTCTTAGTACTTAGATTTTAGTTGTCCCTGCGGATACGATAACCCCGGACTTAAACATCTACTTTACTACTTACGCGACCTAGTTCTCTTGCTAGGATTTTGTCGTGTCACCTATAATCTTCTAGACCTTAATCTCGGTATTTGTACTCTGGAGAGGACTTAGAATTTATTAGATTGACCTTTGCCCCGAGGTGGAGGGGCAAGGCCTTTCGCCTCACGAGGGGCAAAGTTTTTGGCTCCATGGTGAGTGGGTAAGGTCCTTTGCCTCAAGGTAAGGGGCCAAAGCCCTTAGCCTCTATGGTAAATTGGTAAGGGCTTTTGCCTCGAGGTGAGGGGCAAAGTCCTTGGCCTCTATGTGTGGAAGTCATTTCTTTTTAGCCAACACGTAATTGATTCACTGCATGACCTCTCCGCCCTTACAGAGCGTTGCGTCAAGCCTCATTCGCAGATCCTGGGGTGCACCGGGTGGGCGTCGAGGGGTTGACCTCGTGGTTGGGCTGCGGGGCACGTTGGCCGTGAGGCACGTTACCTCGCGGCGTGGCTGAGGGGCATAGGGCCTCGCGACCTTGTACGAGGCATCCTTTTTCTTCCTAGGGGCCTGATGTACCTCGAGGTTTTATTTTGGGGCATGACGTCAAAGTCGGCTTGGCCCTCATTGATTTTTGTTGGTCCTTTTTGACTTGAGAAATTTTTTGCTTGTGCTATCATTTTCGATAGCATCTATGAAAGTCTTGTTTCTAGTCAAACCCTCTATTCTTCATAAGATTTGGGAGCTCTTCCTCCTCTATGGCTTCACAAGCTCTGGTAGTGTGTACCCCATGGCCTCATGAGTATTGGTGGGGGCGTTTTGTACTCCAAAGCCTTATGAGTGCCAGTGGGGTATTTTGTACCCCTTGGCTTCATGAGCGTCAGTGAGGTGTTTTGTACCCCTTGGCTTCATGATCGCTAGTGGGGTATTTCATATCCCTTGGCTTCATGAGCGCTAGTGGGGTACTTAGTCATTTTTATGTGCCTTTAGTAGGATTTCAGGAGTGTCGAGAGTGCTAGCCCTTCTGGCGTTTTGCTACACTTGAGCATCACTTACTAGCATTTATACTTAAAAGACACTAGCATTTTGTTAGCTAGTTACTCACTAGCATTCTGAAAGCACTAGCATTTTGCTAGCTTGTTTAAACCCACCAACTTGGGGGGTACTTTATATTTAGAATTGTATCCCTCTAGGTAGATGTATATCCACATATAGAGGTTAAATAAGGGTGAGCGTTAGGCCTCACATTTGGAGTGGGGGTCGCCCTCCGGAGTGGGCGTTGCGTCGGGGCTTAATGCCTCCGGGGTCTTTAACGAGGGCGACCTATGGATTTTTATATGCCTTACATATGTATGCGTATACTTTATCGTACGACCGCTTTTTGTTTGTACGATTATGAACTAGTCGAACGTCTTGCTTTTGACGTTGCTCATCTGTGAGCTACTCATTGGCCCTTAGTAGGCTTTGAGTGGGCCTTTTGTTTTCCTAACCCCATTGCTTAATGAGCTTTGTCGGCGTGTCAGCGGTAGCTTTACTTGTTAGCGTCGTGTGATGCCAATGGGTACCTATGGTGGCATTACTGTGCTCATGGCATATTTTATTTTTCTTACCCCCAGGATTAGATTTGGTGGGTGGATAATTTTGATGGGTGGACGTAGCACCTTATAAGGTTCCCTGCCCCCCATTCCTTGGTGTATTTGCATGGTTAACACCTTAGGGAGTAAGGATTATACAGGGTAGATATTATCTTTCACTGGCGGAGGGATAACTTAGAGCTTGGTCTCACCCTTTATTTATGGCTTTTGAGTAAGTGGCGTTTGATTTGTGACACTAGTGGTCACGTTCTTATGTGGAGGCTTAGGTTTCCTATCGTGTTTTTACTCTTAGTGCGACTTTGGTCGTCAATTATTTTTAGCTGTATAATCTCAATCCAGAACCTTAGTGGGAGGGGGAATCCTTTGCGGAGCCTTGACCTCTCTTGGTATTGCTGGATGGATTATCAGGTGGGGCAATACTCATTCGAGTCTTTGTTAGCTCGGGGTTTTTTTCATGGATATTGACTATCTGTTTTCGCCTTTCATTTATCTATCTTAGCATGTCATTGGCATGATTTCATGAATGATAGGAGTGAGTGCCCAAGCGAGATTCAATGAATGCTAAGGGTGACTGCCTCTTGGGCATTTTTGCTATAGCATGCTAAAAAACATTTGGCCTTAGCTGGCCATAAAATATTAGCTAGCCACTAGCTAGCTGTTTGTTTATATCTCCTCATCTTCTCTCCTCCTTGCCCCCCCACTCCTTAATATGTGAAACATGTTTAGGAGTAAGTTACAAAGGGGTGTTTCTATGACACATAGGAGTTAAATTTTTATCAGGTAACCTTTTGAACGCTGGGTGTTCTTTGCTTATCGTATAGTGTGTCGATGATGGAGAGGGCACTTGGCCTTATTTGTTTTGGCTGACCCTTGTGAATTTAGGGCTTATAACCTTGAAACTTTTCACTTCCGTGACTATTGTCTTAATTATAGGAGGCTTGGAAAGCCATTGGTGTTCATTATTTGGAGCATGAAGCGAAATATCGCCCTAGCCACCCTTTTATGAGGTGAATTATCGCCCTTATTTGAATCTGGTGAGTTTTCACCTTTGTTTTTGCGAGGTGAGTTCTCACCTTAGATTATATTAGGTGAGATCTCACCTTAGATTGTATGAGGTGAGTTTTCACCTTAGTTATACTTGTATGAGGTGAGTTATCACCTTCGCCATGTCCGAGGGGGGGGGGGGTTATTTTTGGAACCTCATACCCTCTCGGTAATGCTGGAGGGATCATTAGGTGGGCTTGTTTGAACCCTTGTTATATTCGTTTGAGTGAGTGGCGTGGTTTTTAGTACTCGAAGCCACTTATTAGTGGAGGCCTAGTCGCCTCTTATTTGTTTATTTTTGCATAATCTCGTTCCAGAACCTTAATGGGAGTGGGAAGACCTTTCGTGGGTCCTCAACCGCTCTCAATGTTATAGGAGGGATTATGGGTGGCCCATCCTCGTGTGAGTCTTTGACAGCTCGGGGAATTTTTATAGTGCCACCCATATTGACCTCTAGTGGGGTCGCAGGTAATTTTATAATGCATATAGTGGAAATTTGATTAGCTCCCAAGGGTCGTATTTGTATTTTTGTCTATCCACTATGTGGGTGAAACACTTAAGTATTTAAGCATATGTTTGGCAGGTGGCCAGTAGCACCAAGCATTAGCAGCAATTATCATGGTTGGCGTCTAGTAGCCAAAATAAACTAAGTAATGGATTTTTGAAATAGCCTCGGTCGGAATCAGTGATTCCGAGGGGCTTTTGTTTTGGGTGTTGTTAAATCACCCATCGTTAATGTCATACTGTTTTGTATGACGCGAAATGCCTATTAAACAAGCCTAGCATATCTAGCTGCCTGAAAGCACTTAGCAATCATATGACGAAAACTTAAAACATCCAACACTTAATAAAAATGTGCGGGGGTGCACTTATGCACCTCAGAACTTAAGTAAAGGTAGTCGGCGCTGGTGGGCGTCCTCACTCAACGCTTGACTTGTTCAATAGTAATGTAGGAAAAAAGATAGTTTTTGTTGTTTGTTACCTGATAGGGCCTCATAAGACTTGGCATCTTGTCAAGCTTGGTGGATATTTCCCATAGGGTTCATCTTATAGTGGTATCCACTGCGGGTGCGACCGTTACTTTGAATTCTTGTCTGTTAATGACGGTTGCTGTATCTTTGAAATAAGCGTTGTTTTCTTGGGGTGGTATGTCGTGGCAGGTGTCTTTTTCATATATCTCTGACTGATGGGATTTTTACCAAGTATGGACTGAGTTGATCTTGTCCCCCAAGCAAGTTTTCTCTAGCGAGATTAAGTTTATCACTACTTGTTCCCCTTTGTCATTGTCATCCATATCATGTTTCCTTTTAGGCTTCTTCAATGTGTTAGCATAACACTCTTTTGGTATCTTCACGTGACCAACAACTTCCTCCGTTCTTACGGGGGTTAGAAATTTACCTTCAAATGGAAGGTGAATATGACATCTCGAAGCAAGTTTAAGCTCGGCCTCCCCAAAATGGCGTTGTAGGCTGAGGGGGCTTTGACCACCGAGAACTTCAGCACCTTCATGGAGCGGGCTGGAAATGCACCCAGAGATATGGGTAGAGACACCTCTCCTAATGCTTCCACTATCTCACCCGTGAATCCAGTGAGGGGGTGCTTACTGTAGAGGATGATGTCTGCTGAGCTCCCGCTATCGACCAGAATCTTCTTCGCCTGAAAGTTGGGGATGGTCGTCGAGATCACTAAGGCATCATTCACCAATGGGATGTTGTTTTCTAGGTCTTGTAGTCCAAACTCTATGGTTTGCGTCTTTAGCTCCACTTGATTCACTTGCCCTCTCTGCGGGAAGCTGATGGCATGTTGTCTGGTAGCAGCCCTCAGTGAAACTTTCTTTGAGTTCGTGGAGTCACCCCTTGCTGGGCCTCCCAAGATCACCCTTATTATTCCATTCACTGGGGGGTTATCCATCTCTGAGTCCGCCATTGGGGGGTTGCCTTTGACTCCATCTCTACCCCTCTATCTCTTCGATTCTTCTATATTCTTTAGCTCTAGCCAACAACTCCTCCATGATTGATGGGGGTTTCCCAGTTATAGATTTCTTGAACCTACTATTGCGTGAGCTCCTCTGCATTTTTCCTGATAGCAACTCATGGTTGTGCGGTACTTCAAACACCGCGTTAGAGAAATGCTTGGTCGGCTGGTTAAGGCCGGCGATGGTACCGGGGGGCATTCCGTTGAATCAGCTAAGTGCCCTTCCAAAAAAGGTGGTTCGAAAAATCTTACCGTAGGCAGCATCACTGACATCGTACATGTCAGCCTTGGCGTTGAACTTGTCAACATGCTCTTGAGGGTCTCTAGCTTCCTCATACTCACTCAGATGAGGTAACTTAAACTCTTGCGGTAAAGACTCTGCCAAATTCACCTGGCAGAAAAGGACTTCTCTTAGGAGGTGCTACAGCTAATGGCACCAGCTGTATATCTTCCTATCCTCCATGGTCGTCTAAAATCTCATCACATCGGGGTATGTGCCTACGTTAACCTGCACACCTCGGCAAGGTCTCTTCGGGGGTCGAGGATGCTTGACCTCTACGTAGTGACCTTGGGGGTGTTGGTCTTCGGTCTCTTCCTCTTGGTGGCCTCTGAGGGGATGAGACCATACTAGTCTTTTCTCTTTCTTGTGTTGCCCCATTCACCAGTGAATTGGATAGCTTTGATCCAATCCCGCCGAGGATCAAGAACTCTTGACCTCGGCAGGGGGATCGGCTTGGCGCCACTCGGTGAGGGCGACTCTTCGCTTGAGGCTCCTGACCCTTGTGTATAGATGGAAGGGACGAATCTTGTAACCCCTGCTCGCGAGGACGGGGAGCCTCCAGACGATGTCTCTCATGGGAGTCTTGCCTTCTACTAGCTGCTGGACCCTATGGGGCCGGAGAAGGATGTGCCTGGACGTATTGCTGATCCGTCCTTGCCGCTGCCCTCACGGAGGCATCTTCTACTAGCGCAAGTAGTGCCTCTTGGGTGATCTCGAACACCATGGAAGCAGGGGGCGGGATCACCGCTGGTATCACAGGTGGTGCATTTTGCTCACTGATCGGGGGTGCTACTTTCGGACCTCCACCTTCAGTTGAACTATTGGGGGGATTTTCTTTCCCCACTGGAGGGTTGGACCGCTCCTCAGGCACGGGGTTAGGAAGTTCCTCAGCAGCTGGCTGGTCATTCTATCTCCAATAGCACGAGCTTGTGACCTAATTTGCATACTCAGTGCCTGGAACACTGTTCCCACAGACGGCGCTAATCTGATGATGGTAAAAATTGTCAGACAGTAGATGTCACGTGATTGACCATGTGGAGTAGTGGATGGAACCGATTCAACGCATGACAAACTAGGTTAAGGGTTGGTTAAGTTATATCCTACACTCGGTTGTGTCGAGCTGCCTACGTACCTAAGGTATGTGGGATCAAGTCAGTTCGTAGTTCTTTTGTGGGGTTACTCTCAATAGCCAGTGAATTTTTCTGTGGGAGTAGATAATAACCCTTTCCCAGCTCCTCAAGGTATTTATAGGGAGCTGGTAGTGAGTTATGGGCCGTGGGATTAGCTTTATCAGCAACCCATCAACCTTAATAATATAACCCTTAAACTAATAAACTAGCCCAGGTACTCTTAATGGGTCATCAACCCCTTTTGGGCTTGACTAGTATGTGACCCGCAGATTTATACCCACGGGTGGCACCCCGACCTAAGCCAGGTGTCGATTAATTACCAGAGTGTCCCTAGACATTTTTGGCGCACATCATATAGAGATCTCGATTGATTTCCAATGCATATATTGGTTCTTTCATTCAGGGAATGGTGGCATGGATGTCACACGAAGATGTACAACAAAAAACAATGGGAATTGGCATCACAATGCTATTGTTTGGTCATATTTTATTTAAACTTCATAAATTGTACAATGTTGGGGATGTGCTTCACAAATATTAAAAATTGAGAAATAGAAGAGTGTAATGGATAATTTCATATTTTTACCTATTTTTATACTTTTAGTTTACTTAGTTTTAATTGGTTTTCATTTATTTTGTTCTACATAACTGTTTGATTTGGTCATATTATATTTTAAAGGATAATAAATTGATTGTTGCATTAAATCCAAAAAATGAAGTGCAAACTGAGCTCAAAACGGAAGGAAAAAAGATGGTGCAATACAAAGATTTTATAGCTCTCATCTTGTAATGCGATTTTCATGTCCATAGATGCTGGATAAAATCTTCATGTCTTGAAAGTTGTAGATCAATTCTTTAGCTTTCTCTAAAAACTTTTACACCGATCCAATGTGTGTGGCGAGCGTTGTGCTCAAATTACGAAAAATTACTAATAATCCATCAAAGCCACAGACCTGGAAAGGTCACGCTTAGTCGTTCAAGGCAAAAAGGTGAACGCCGCAGTGTTGTGCATTACAAGAACATATTTTTTTAGGGTTTCTTTTGGGTAGAGCTTCATCGCTAATCAATTTCACACACTAAAAATACATAGGGAGTGGAGGGAAGACCTAAGGGAGGAAGAAGTTGATCGAGGACTCCAAATTCGTTCACTAAGATGGAGAATTCAAGATTCAATCAAGCAATTTAGGGTGAAACTCGGGGATTGTTTTTTTCTTAAATTCTATTTATACTATGCATTTGTAATATTTGCTAATTTCTTTGAACATTTGAAATAATTTCTGAATTTTCATTTAGAAAAATCTACAAGAATTGTTAAAATATTAATTTGTAATTCTTGGCTAAGGTTGATCCATGCAGCTTCTTGATTATATGTTAGAAATGAAGCTCTATAACTTAAATCTGTTGAAGATGGCTTCATTTCAAGAAGCTAAATTATCCCACATTGGAAAATGATTGTAAAGGGTGGTCCCTTTATCCTATAAAAGGAGACCACCTATGTACATTTGAAAACATCCCAAATTGCCTAAGTCTTTTAGCAATTTCTTCTTTCTTCCTCTATAGTTTGTAATAGTTTCACTTTAGTCCTTTAGTGAAATATTTTGGTGGGGTCCGAGGACGTAGGCTAAATTAGCCGAACCTCGTTAAATTTGGTGTTCTTTATTTTGTGCTATTCTTCAAGTAGCCATTGTTAGTTATAGTTGTAGTGTTATATTGTGCTATTAAATTCGTCTAGTTAATTCTGTCTAGGAGGTTGGGTTTTAAGCGCGACCGTTGTGACGCCTCCAATCTTTCCTGGGAATTAAATCTAGTGTGGTTTTCTAGTACAATATTTCCCTCGCTATTTCTATATTTGGTGGAATATGACTCTGAGTTCCACAACAAGTGGTATCAGAGCTCGGGTATTCTGAGTATGCTCTGTGGTCGCAGTTTAATCTGATCTTCCACATCAGAAAAGTTTTCCCGGGCTATTTGGCTTTCGCATTTGGAGGGCTATTGAAGAATAATTTGTAAACCAAAAATGGAAGACACCTCAAAAGCATCGTCGTCGTCCATTTGGGCGAGAACCACTGTGGCGAATACGCGATTGGCAGTGGAGTCTTTTGATGGCACAGGCCATTTTGGTATGTGGCAAAGCGAAGTTGTAGACGCACTCTTTCAACAAGGTCTATACTTAGCTATTGAAGAGAAGAAACCAAATGATATAGAGGAAAAAGATTGGAGTATGATGAATCGGTTGGCATGTGGAACAATTCGTTCATGTCTATCCAGAGAGCAGAGATATGCGTTTTCGAAAGAAAACTCGGCATATAAATTGTGGATGGCACTAGAGGAGAAGTTTCTGAAGAAAAGTTGTCAGAATAAGCTCCATTTGAAGAAGCGGCTCTTTCGCTTCACATTTGTTTCGGGTTCCACTATGAATAGTCACATTACCAGTTTTAATCAACTGGTTACCGATTTGATCAATTTGGATGAGACTTTTAAAGACGAGGATTTGGCTCTGATGTTGCTGGGATCCCTTCCTGAGGAGTTTGAGTTTCTTGAAACCACTCTACTTCACGGGAAGGCTGCTGTATCTCTTAGCGAAGTTTGTGCTGCCCTGTACAGTTATGAACTGAGAAAGAAGGACAAGCAAGTTAGTTCAGGCGGAGATGCAGAGGTTTTGTTCGTCAGAGGTCGTTCACAAAACAAAAACAAAGGAAAGAAAGGGAGATCCAAGTCTAGGCATAAACTAAGCAAAGACGAGTGTGCCTACTGTCGAGAAACAGGACACTGGAAGAGAGATTGCCCAAAGCTGACAACTAAGGGCAATTCTAAGGCCGTGGCGGAATCAAATGTAACCGCGTGTGATGATGCCGAATCGGACTTCTCATTGGCGACATCATCCAGCGGTGCTTCTGAAGTATGGATGCTGGATTCAGCATGCAGTCATCATATGACACCACATTTGGATTGGTTCTTTGATTTCAAAGAACAAAATGACGTTGTCTTCACAGAAAATGAAGCTCCTCTTACTACACTTGGGATTGGTTCAGTTCGCTTGAAGAATCATGATGGATCAATCATAACCCTAAAGGGTGTTCGGTATGCACCAGAAGTGAGGAAAAACCTTATTTCTGTTGGAACTTTAGAATCGAAAGGTTTTGAAGTAAGAGCTAAGGATGGGGTGATGAAGATCATCTCTGGTGCACTCGTGGTAATGAAGGGAATTCGGAAGAACAACAATACGTATCACTACATGGGTGGTACAGTTGTGGGTGCAGTAGCAGCAGTTACTGTTGATGATCGGAATTCAGAAGCAGTTAGGCTATGGCATATGCGCTTGGGACATGCAGGTGGAAAATCCTTGAATCTCCTCATAAATCAAGGATTGTTGAAAGGAGTGAAATACTCCAAATTGGAGTTTTGTGAACATTGTGTTCGTGGGAAACAAACAAGGGTTAAATTTGGAACAGCAATCCATAATACTGAGGGTATCTTGGATTATGTTCATTCGGATGTATGGGGTCCCTCAAAAACGAGTTCTTTGGGAGGGAAACACTATTTTGTAACCTTTGTTGATGATTTTTCCCGGAGAGTTTGGGTGTATACTATGAAGACGAAGGATGAAGTGTTTGAGGTATTCCTCAAATGGAAAAAGATGGTGGAAACTCAACTGATAAAAAGGTCAAACGTCTCCGTACAGACAATGGTGGAGAATTTAGGAGTGGTCCATTTAAAAAATTTTGTGAGGATGAAGGCATTGTCAGACACTTTACTGTTAGACATACACCACAACAGAACGGAGTGGCAGAACGCATGAACCGGACTTTGCTGGAGAAAGTTCGATGTTTGTTATCCAATGCTGGGTTGGGTAAAGAATTTTGGGCTGAGGCTGTGACATATGCGTGTCATCTCGTTAATCGTCTACCATCTACTGCTATTGATGGAAAAACACCATTGGAGAAATGGTTTGGAAAGCCTGCTGATGATTATGATTCCTTACATGTGTTTGGTTCCGCTGCATATTATCATGTTAAGGAATCAAAGTTGGATCCTAGAGCAAAGAAAGCTGTGTTCATGGGGATCACCTCTGGTATAAAAGGCTATCGTCTTTGGTGTCCAGAAACAAAGAAAATAATCTTTAGCAGGGATGTCACCTTTGATGAATCTACCGTGTTGGAAAAGGTGAATGCAGAACAGCATGATGGTACTCCCAAACAGGTGGAGTTTGAAAAGTTTGTTGTTCCAGCAGATCAAGAAATTCTTGATCATTCTCCTACGGTAGAAGGAGATTTTGAAGAAGAGGAAGTTCAACCCCAAGAACTTCCACAGCAACTTGAATCAATTGCAACTAGCAAGCCAAAGAGGACAATCAGAAAGCCTGCTCGCTTTGATGATATGGTGGCTTGTGCATCTGCAATTGCCGCTGATGATGTTCCTACCACTTATATTGAAGCAGTCAAAGGACCAGAGAAACATAAGTGGAGGATTGCCATGAGTGAAGAAATGCAGTCCCTTCATAAGAATCAAACATGGGAACTGGCCAGTCTCCCGAAGGGAAAGAAGGCAATTGGATGCAAATGGATATTTGCAAAGAAAGATGGATTTCCTAGCCAAGGTGATGTTCGCTACAAAGCCAGATTGGTGGCCAAAGGTTACGCTAAGAAGGAGGGCATTGATTATAATGAGGTGTTTTCTCCAGTTGTAAAACACTCCTCCATTAGAATTTTGTTGGCTTTGGTAGCACAGTTGGATTTTGAACTAGTTCAGTTGGATGTAAAAACTGCATTTTTACATGGAGACTTGGAAGAGGAAATCTATATGACTCAGCCAGAGGGATTCAAAGTTGCTGAAAATGAAAATTTGGTTTGTAAACTTCAAAAATCGTTGTACGGATTGAAGCAATCTCCGAGGCAGTGGTACAAGCGATTTGACAAGTTTATGATGGGAATTGGGTACACAAGAAGCAAATACGACCATTATGTGTATTTGCACAAGCTACAAGATGGATTCTTCATATATCTTCTTCTGTATGTTGATGATATGTTGATTGCCTCCCCGAGTCTAATAGAAATTGAGAAGTTGAAGACTCATTTGAAAAGGGAGTTCGAGATGAAGGATCTAGGTGAGGCGAAGAAGATTCTCGGCATGGAGATTTTCAGAGATAGAAAATTGAGGAGGCTTTGTTTGACTCAGAAACAATATCTGAGTAGGATGTTGAGGCGTTTTGGCATTTATGAAAAGTTAAAACTAGTTAGTACTCCGCTTGCTCCTCATTTTAAGCTTAGCGCCGCTTTGTCACCGAAATCTGATGCAGAACGGGAATACATGTCAAAAGTACCGTATGCAAATGCTGTTGGTAGCTTGATGTATGTTATGGTGTGTACGAGGCCTGATATTTCCCAAGCAGTGGGGGTTGTGAGCAGGTATATGCATGATCCTGGAAAGGAACATTGGCAAGCTGTGAAATGGATTTTGCGATACATCCATGACACGGCTGATGTTGGTTTGATATTTGAGCGGGAACATAGTCAGTATGTAGTCGGATATTGCGATTCAGACTATGCTGGTGATTTAGATAAGCGTAGATCAACTACAGGCTACGTATTTACTCTTGCTAAAGCACCAGTCAGTTGGAAGTCTACCTTACAGTCAACGGTTGCTCTGTCTACTACGGAAGCAGAGTATATGGCAATTTCAGAGGCTGTAAAGGAAGCAATTTGGCTTCAAGGGTTGCTTGGTGAACTAGGGATTGGACAAAAGTATGTCAAAATTCATTGTGATAGTCAAAGTGCTATCCATTTAGCAAAGAACCAAGTTTATCATGCAAGGACGAAGCACATTGATGTTCGGTATCATTTCATAAGAGAGATACTCGAAGAAGGTGGAGTCAGAATCGAAAAGATCCATACTACTGAGAATCCTGCTGATATGTTGACAAAAGTTGTGACTGCAATCAAGTTCAAATTTTGTTTGGACTTGATCAACATTGTCAAAATTTGAAGATTGATTTTGGTGACCCCGTTTGACGAGGAGATTGAAGATTTTGAAATTCGCCAAGGTGGAGATTTGTTGAAGATGGCTTCATTTCAAGAAGCTAAATTATCCCACATTGGAAAATGGTTGTAAAGAGTGTTCTCTTTACACTATAAAAGGAGACCACCTATTTACATTTGAAAACATCCCAAATTGCCTAAGTCTTTTAGCAATTTCTTCTTTCATCCTCTATAGTTTGTAATATTTTCACTTTAGTCCTTGAGTGAAATATTTTGGTAGGGTCCGAGGACGTAGGCTAAATTAGCCGAACCTCGTTAAATTTGGTGTTCTTTATTTTGTGCTATTCTTCAAGTAGCCATTGTTAGTTATAGTTGTAGTGTTATATTGTGCTATTAAATTCGTCTAGTTAATTCTGTCGAGGAGGTTGGGTTTTAAGCGCGACCGTTGTGACGCCTCCAATCTTTCCTGGGAATTAAATCTAGTGTGGTTTTCTAGTACAATATTTCCCTCGCTATTTCTATATTTGGTGGAATATGACTCTGAGTTCCACAACAAAATCAACCAATCAAATTAAAGTCATTCTCTCCTAAGAAGCAAAGTCGGTGTGCAGAAGAAGCTAGAAGCGGGCAGGTGCATTATTTAGTTACAAGTTGGTGACAATCCATGCACCCACGCATACAAAGTGGCTACGTGCTGCTTTGGTTAACCAAATCTTAAGCAGTAAGTTTTGAGTATTTATCCACTAATTTTAAGTGTTAGGAAGCTAGAGTTTGTCTATATCTATGTGTGACAATTTCAATGTGAAAAATATAGAAAAATAGAGAGCTTAGCCAAGAGCTTAGTGAGAGTTAGAAAATTCTCCTTGTATTCCAAATATATTCTAAGGCTATGTTGTATTAGCTTGAAAAATTCATTGTAAAACTCTCCGTTTGAAACATATATTATTCTCCACATATCGCTTCCGCGTTTAATACATATTATGTTAGGACTATGGCCTCAGATGCCATAGAGGATAGAATGATTGGCATCTTTCTTGTAATGAACTTATTCTTATAATAAAAGGCATTATTTAGTTTTCAATGAAATCTTACATGCATCTATAAGTAGTGTAAAATGTATTGTCCATGTTTTCAGTGCAATCTCTCTACTTCCTATGGGATATGAAGGTTGACACTAGAGAGATTGATATTGATTATTTAAACTAGTTCGCAAGTAATATGAAGTCTTTAATCGACAAATAAAGACTTGGAACATTTGTACAATCTGAGCTTTAACATGGGAGTGCTAGTCGAACACCATGTGATGGTGGGAGCTTAAGATTGTAGGCACATCAGTGGAATTGATATGCTCAAACACAACTTGCATCGGTTCTGTCACATGGGTTTTCACTCTGTGACTGTCAATGACAGAACTCATTATGCGTAATAAGTATAAGTGACCCTATGACCTGAAGTATCAGGCTGAAGATACATTTGTGACGTCTGGTCTGTCACTAGAGTAGTTAAACCCAATTCACCTGCTGGTGGGGTCGACCTCAGAATGCAACTTGATGGGCAAGTGGTAATCTTAGCTGATAACTAATATGGGATTTGTTCTCTCATAAGTGAATGAGAAAGTGTCCTATGTGATTATAGATAATAGAGATCAAAGTCTTTGGCTAAAGTAAAACAGACGACTGTGCGAGGCACTAAATCGAACTCAATGATCTCGTATTATTATAATTAATGCATATGGTCAAGTCTAGTGAGTTTGACATAACCATGACTCTCACTTGACTAGGACACGTGAACAAAGGGTTCATACTTACACGGTATTTACGATTGGAAGGTTGTGGAATGATTCATTTATTCGATTTCATTTGGGCTACGAAGTGGCCCACGTGAATGGCTAGGTGTTACTCACTTTCTTTGGATTCTTCTCATTGCCAAACGAAACGAATCTAAAGAGTCGCGCTAAAGGATTGATAAAGAAAAATAAAATGATTTTTTTATTTTATTCTAGGAGATTTAATTTATGGGATAAATTAAATGTGACTAATTAATTGCTCATTAGATGAGATAATTAATTATAAAGATAAGATTAATTATTAATTAATTTCTCATGGAAATAAATTAATGAATTAATTTATCTAATGAAATTGGTTATTTAATTAATCAATTTATTTATTGGACATAATAAATTATTAATTAAATAATATATAATTAGTTAAAACAAAAGATGAGTTGGGCCAAGTAAGGGGCGTCCATTTGGATGCCTCCTAGGGCTGAGTTGGGCGTCCTCTAGGATGCCCAACATGGGCTCTAATCTTTTGTCTTGGTCAACAAGTCAAGTGATATTAAATACATCACTTAAAAACTTTTGACCTAGATGAAATTTCACAATTCACACAACCCTCCTCGAAAAGAAAAAGAAAACTCTCCTCTCTCTCTCTCTCTCCTACACTAGTCGTCGGTCATCAAGGGGAAAAAGAAAGGATTTTTCTGTCAATCAATCCGCGTGCTTATTTAAAGGCAACGTACATTCGTTGTTTGGATAAAAAATTCAAGAAAGCTTCAAGGAATTCGTGAAGAGTGGATAGCACTTGGTTTGAAGACTTGGAGGCTTCATGTGTTAGAATTTTTGAAGGAGGATTGAGTTCTCCAACCACTCGCTTCAATGGGTGCGTTTTATTTGTTTTAGCGTTTATGTGATTCAATATGCAAATCGAGAAAAACACTGTGGGATTTTAAACCTTCCGCAACACAATTTTTTGTGAAACCCAACAATTTACACCCGACATATTTGTGGTATTAGAGCCACCTCTTGGCCTGATAATCCATCTCAAATACAAAATTGGCGTTGACAAGCACTAGCGAGCTAGCCTTCACATATTCCTAACAAGGTGCCTTTATCTTTGCTGGTTAAGATTATGAGCTATGGAGCGTTCCAATGAAGACGTTGTTCATGTCCAATGAATTATGGGATATCGTTGAAGAGGGGTAGTAATCATATACTCCAGAGGAGGATCCCGTATTGATAGCCGCAAAAATGCACCATGGGGTGAGTCGATCTATCCTTTCTAGAATTACAGGTGTAAAAATTTAAAAAGATGCATGGGAAATATTGAAGAAATAATGTGGAGATTATGAAAAAATTATCTCCATAAAATTGAAAAATTCATGGCGAGATTTTGATAACTTAGCCATGAAAGATAGCGAGAATATCCAAGAATTCGTGTTGCGCGTTTCCACAGTCGTGAATCAAATCAGAGGATATGGTGATACATTTGAAGATCGAAAAACTATCGAAAAAGTGTTGTGGTGTCCACTAGCAAAATTCGAGCACAGAGTTGCTGCTATTGAAGAGGCCAAACATTTGTCCAAACTATCATTGAATGAATTCATGGGATCATTAGAAGCCCATGAAAAGAGGATGAGCAGATCAAGCCTTTCAAGCAAAAGCCAATGTTTCAGAGTAGAAAAATGAGAAGGAGGACAAACAAGAAAAACATAATTGTTAGGAAATTTCTTGTTAGATGTTTTGATTATGACAATTAGGATTTCTGTTAGACCCCAAAATATGTAAGTTTCTATTTCATTAGAAAATATATATAAACCTTGAGCGTTAGAATTGTATAAGGTTTTATTTGTTTTTATTCTAGATTATTAGGCTAATTATTCTTAGACTGAGCGTCTGATACTACTCTTGGTGAGTTTGTCAGTAGTTAAGTTTGAAGATACGAGCGTCTAAAGTCTGAATGAAGATGAATATCTCTAGCAAGCGTTTGAGCGTCAAGCTTCTTCA
This sequence comes from Buddleja alternifolia, assembly GCA_019426215.1. Taxonomy (NCBI): domain Eukaryota; kingdom Viridiplantae; phylum Streptophyta; class Magnoliopsida; order Lamiales; family Scrophulariaceae; genus Buddleja; species Buddleja alternifolia. Next base: position 20,626,779 of record CM033402.1, read on the forward strand.
AGCATTGATATATGAAGATTTAGCTAAGGATCATTCAAGGTTCAACAAGCGTCTATCAAGACAATATTTCACCTGAATTTATTCCCAAGTCCAGAAGGAGTTAAATGCAATTTAACTCAGAGCACTAATGTCCACCGGCCATTAATTTCAAATGCATTAAATGCTGATAAGAGCAGTAAATGTGATAAGCACTCCAGGACGTACGGGAAAGCCTTCTCATTGGACTGTCAATTTTATAGAGTCTGCAGCACCAACTTTTTGCAGCAGAATTTCAGGAAAAAAGGTCATAAAGTCGTTCACTCGCGAAAGTGATATGACTTCAGCAATAAGTCGTTTATCTAAGAAAGTTTATAAATAGGACTTCAGCAATAAGCCAAAATATACAACAAGAAGCTTACAAGACGAATCTCTGTTGCATTGAAGTCTCAATCCTTAAAATTTCAGAAAAGCTCAAGTATTTAACCAAAACATTCCTTTTGCTTTTCATCAATCCCTAAGACAGTCAACTAATATCTCAAACATCTTTTTCAGAAGAACTATACACTATTATTGAGATATTCCAAGTTGTTTGAACTTTCAAAAATCAAACAAACCGTTAGACAAAACCCTATTCAGCCTCGCGATCTGTGTGAAGTCAAAGTTGAATACTTGCATTATTTCTTGGTGAAAGAAGCAAGCGGATTGAAATGTCTTGGAACAGAAATCTGTGTGACCAAGGAGCTCAAGCCATTCAAATCCATTTCATATCTATTTTGTAGAAGTCTCTGTGTGATTCTTCGATAATCATTTTAGAGGATTTCCTCCGAGTGAAAAAGGAAAAGAAGAACATAGCTGAGATTACACCATCTAACGAACCTTTCAAACTTTGTGTTCTTTATTTTACTGTCAATTTCATTATTCTCATATCATTTCCTAATTAGTGAAGTAAACATATTGATCAAAAAAAGACTTAAAACTATTCCGTTGTGCTAACCCTAATTAGCGAGAACCACTGTGGCGAATACGCGATTGGCAGTGGAGTCTTTTGATGGCACAGGCCATTTTGGTATGTGGCAAAGCGAAGTTGTAGACGCACTCTTTCAACAAGGTCTATACTTAGCTATTGAAGAGAAGAAACCAAATGATATAGAGGAAAAAGATTGGAGTATGATGAATCGGTTGGCATGTGGAACAATTCGTTCATGTCTATCCAGAGAGCAGAGATATGCGTTTTCGAAAGAAAACTCGGCATATAAATTGTGGATGGCACTAGAGGAGAAGTTTCTGAAGAAAAGTTGTCAGAATAAGCTCCATTTGAAGAAGCGGCTCTTTCGCTTCACATTTGTTTCGGGTTCCACTATGAATAGTCACATTACCAGTTTTAATCAACTGGTTACCGATTTGATCAATTTGGATGAGACTTTTAAAGACGAGGATTTGGCTCTGATGTTGCTGGGATCCCTTCCTGAGGAGTTTGAGTTTCTTGAAACCACTCTACTTCACGGGAAGGCTGCTGTATCTCTTAGCGAAGTTTGTGCTGCCCTGTACAGTTATGAACTGAGAAAGAAGGACAAGCAAGTTAGTTCAGGCGGAGATGCAGAGGTTTTGTTCGTCAGAGGTCGTTCACAAAACAAAAACAAAGGAAAGAAAGGGAGATCCAAGTCTAGGCATAAACTAAGCAAAGACGAGTGTGCCTACTGTCGAGAAACAGGACACTGGAAGAGAGATTGCCCAAAGCTGACAACTAAGGGCAATTCTAAGGCCGTGGCGGAATCAAATGTAACCGCGTGTGATGATGCCGAATCGGACTTCTCATTGGCGACATCATCCAGCGGTGCTTCTGAAGTATGGATGCTGGATTCAGCATGCAGTCATCATATGACACCACATTTGGATTGGTTCTTTGATTTCAAAGAACAAAATGACGTTGTCTTCACAGAAAATGAAGCTCCTCTTACTACACTTGGGATTGGTTCAGTTCGCTTGAAGAATCATGATGGATCAATCATAACCCTAAAGGGTGTTCGGTATGCACCAGAAGTGAGGAAAAACCTTATTTCTGTTGGAACTTTAGAATCGAAAGGTTTTGAAGTAAGAGCTAAGGATGGGGTGATGAAGATCATCTCTGGTGCACTCGTGGTAATGAAGGGAATTCGGAAGAACAACAATACGTATCACTACATGGGTGGTACAGTTGTGGGTGCAGTAGCAGCAGTTACTGTTGATGATCGGAATTCAGAAGCAGTTAGGCTATGGCATATGCGCTTGGGACATGCAGGTGGAAAATCCTTGAATCTCCTCATAAATCAAGGATTGTTGAAAGGAGTGAAATACTCCAAATTGGAGTTTTGTGAACATTGTGTTCGTGGGAAACAAACAAGGGTTAAATTTGGAACAGCAATCCATAATACTGAGGGTATCTTGGATTATGTTCATTCGGATGTATGGGGTCCCTCAAAAACGAGTTCTTTGGGAGGGAAACACTATTTTGTAACCTTTGTTGATGATTTTTCCCGGAGAGTTTGGGTGTATACTATGAAGACGAAGGATGAAGTGTTTGAGGTATTCCTCAAATGGAAAAAGATGGTGGAAACTCAAACTGATAAAAAGGTCAAACGTCTCCGTACAGACAATGGTGGAGAATTTAGGAGTGGTCCATTTAAAAAATTTTGTGAGGATGAAGGCATTGTCAGACACTTTACTGTTAGACATACACCACAACAGAACGGAGTGGCAGAACGCATGAACCGGACTTTGCTGGAGAAAGTTCGATGTTTGTTATCCAATGCTGGGTTGGGTAAAGAATTTTGGGCTGAGGCTGTGACATATGCGTGTCATCTCGTTAATCGTCTACCATCTACTGCTATTGATGGAAAAACACCATTGGAGAAATGGTTTGGAAAGCCTGCTGATGATTATGATTCCTTACATGTGTTTGGTTCCGCTGCATATTATCATGTTAAGGAATCAAAGTTGGATCCTAGAGCAAAGAAAGCTGTGTTCATGGGGATCACCTCTGGTATAAAAGGCTATCGTCTTTGGTGTCCAGAAACAAAGAAAATAATCTTTAGCAGGGATGTCACCTTTGATGAATCTACCGTGTTGGAAAAGGTGAATGCAGAACAGCATGATGGTACTCCCAAACAGGTGGAGTTTGAAAAGTTTGTTGTTCCAGCAGATCAAGAAATTCTTGATCATTCTCCTACGGTAGAAGGAGATTTTGAAGAAGAGGAAGTTCAACCCCAAGAACTTCCACAGCAACTTGAATCAATTGCAACTAGCAAGCCAAAGAGGACAATCAGAAAGCCTGCTCGCTTTGATGATATGGTGGCTTGTGCATCTGCAATTGCCGCTGATGATGTTCCTACCACTTATATTGAAGCAGTCAAAGGACCAGAGAAACATAAGTGGAGGATTGCCATGAGTGAAGAAATGCAGTCCCTTCATAAGAATCAAACATGGGAACTGGCCAGTCTCCCGAAGGGAAAGAAGGCAATTGGATGCAAATGGATATTTGCAAAGAAAGATGGATTTCCTAGCCAAGGTGATGTTCGCTACAAAGCCAGATTGGTGGCCAAAGGTTACGCTAAGAAGGAGGGCATTGATTATAATGAGGTGTTTTCTCCAGTTGTAAAACACTCCTCCATTAGAATTTTGTTGGCTTTGGTAGCACAGTTGGATTTTGAACTAGTTCAGTTGGATGTAAAAACTGCATTTTTACATGGAGACTTGGAAGAGGAAATCTATATGACTCAGCCAGAGGGATTCAAAGTTGCTGAAAATGAAAATTTGGTTTGTAAACTTCAAAAATCGTTGTACGGATTGAAGCAATCTCCGAGGCAGTGGTACAAGCGATTTGTCAAGTTTATGATGGGAATTGGGTACACAAGAAGCAAATACGATCATTATGTGTATTTGCACAAGCTACAAGATGGATTCTTCATATATCTTCTTCTGTATGTTGATGATATGTTGATTGCCTCCCCGAGTCTAATAGAAATTGAGAAGTTGAAGACTCATTTGAAAAGGGAGTTCGAGATGAAGGATCTAGGTGAGGCGAAGAAGATTCTCGGCATGGAGATTTTCAGAGATAGAAAATTGAGGAGGCTTTGTTTGACTCAGAAACAATATCTGAGTAGGATGTTGAGGCGTTTTGGCATTTATGAAAAGTTAAAACTAGTTAGTACTCCGCTTGCTCCTCATTTTAAGCTTAGCGCCGCTTTGTCACCGAAATCTGATGCAGAACGGGAATACATGTCAAAAGTACCGTATGCAAATGCTGTTGGTAGCTTGATGTATGTTATGGTGTGTACGAGGCCTGATATTTCCCAAGCAGTGGGGGTTGTGAGCAGGTATATGCATGATCCTGGAAAGGAACATTGGCAAGCTGTGAAATGGATTTTGCGATACATCCATGACACGGCTGATGTTGGTTTGATATTTGAGCGGGAACATAGTCAGTATGTAGTCGGATATTGCGATTCAGACTATGCTGGTGATTTAGATAAGCGTAGATCAACTACAGGCTACGTATTTACTCTTGCTAAAGCACCAGTCAGTTGGAAGTCTACCTTACAGTCAACGGTTGCTCTGTCTACTACGGAAGCAGAGTATATGGCAATTTCAGAGGCTGTAAAGGAAGCAATTTGGCTTCAAGGGTTGCTTGGTGAACTAGGGATTGGACAAAAGTATGTCAAAATTCATTGTGATAGTCAAAGTGCTATCCATTTAGCAAAGAACCAAGTTTATCATGCAAGGACGAAGCACATTGATGTTCGGTATCATTTCATAAGAGAGATACTCGAAGAAGGTGGAGTCAGAATCGAGAAGATCCATACTACTGAGAATCCTGCTGATATGTTGACAAAAGTTGTGACTGCAATCAAGTTCAAATTTTGTTTGGACTTGATCAACATTGTCAAAATTTGAAGATTGATTTTGGTGACCCCGTTTGACGAGGAGATTGAAGATTTTGAAATTCGCCAAGGTGGAGATTTGTTGAAGATGGCTTCATTTCAAGAAGCTAAATTATCCCACATTGGAAAATGATTGTAAAGGGTGGTCCCTTTATCCTATAAAAGGAGACCACCTATGTACATTTGAAAACATCCCAAATTGCCTAAGTCTTTTAGCAATTTCTTCTTTCTTCCTCTATAGTTTGTAATAGTTTCACTTTAGTCCTTTAGTGAAATATTTTGGTGGGGTCCGAGGACGTAGGCTAAATTAGCCGAACCTCGTTAAATTTGGTGTTCTTTATTTTGTGCTATTCTTCAAGTAGCCATTGTTAGTTATAGTTGTAGTGTTATATTGTGCTATTAAATTCGTCTAGTTAATTCTGTCTAGGAGGTTGGGTTTTAAGCGCGACCGTTGTGACGCCTCCAATCTTTCCTGGGAATTAAATCTAGTGTGGTTTTCTAGTACAATATTTCCCTCGCTATTTCTATATTTGGTGGAATATGACTCTGAGTTCCACAACAAAATCAACCAATCAAATTAAAGTCATTCTCTCCTAAGAAGCAAAGTCGGTGTGCAGAAGAAGCTAGAAGCGGGCAGGTGCATTATTTAGTTACAAGTTGGTGACAATCCATGCACCCACGCATACAAAGTGGCTACGTGCTGCTTTGGTTAACCAAATCTTAAGCAGTAAGTTTTGAGTATTTATCCACTAATTTTAAGTGTTAGGAAGCTAGAGTTTGTCTATATCTATGTGTGACAATTTCAATGTGAAAAATATAGAAAAATAGAGAGCTTAGCCAAGAGCTTAGTGAGAGTTAGAAAATTCTCCTTGTATTCCAAATATATTCTAAGGCTATGTTGTATTAGCTTGAAAAATTCATTGTAAAACTCTCCGTTTGAAACATATATTATTCTCCACATATCGCTTCCGCGTTTAATACATATTTATGTTAGGACTATGGCCTCAGATGCCATAGAGGATAGAATGATTGGCATCTTTCTTGTAATGAACTTATTCTTATAATAAAAGGCATTATTTAGTTTTCAATGAAATCTTACATGCATCTATAAGTAGTGTAAAATGTATTGTCCATGTTTTCAGTGCAATCTCTCTACTTCCTATGGGATATGAAGGTTGACACTAGAGAGATTGATATTGATTATTTAAACTAGTTCGCAAGTAATATGAAGTCTTTAATCGACAAATAAAGACTTGGAACATTTGTACAATCTGAGCTTTAACATGGGAGTGCTAGTCGAACACCATGTGATGGTGGGAGCTTAAGATTGTAGGCACATCAGTGGAATTGATATGCTCAAACACAACTTGCATCGGTTCTGTCACATGGGTTTTCACTCTGTGACTGTCAATGACAGAACTCATTATGCGTAATAAGTATAAGTGACCCTATGACCTGAAGTATCAGGCTGAAGATACATTTGTGACGTCTGGTCTGTCACTAGAGTAGTTAAACCCAATTCACCTGCTGGTGGGGTCGACCTCAGAATGCAACTTGATGGGCAAGTGGTAATCTTAGCTGATAACTAATATGGGATTTGTTCTCTCATAAGTGAATGAGAAAGTGTCCTATGTGATTATAGATAATAGAGATCAAAGTCTTTGGCTAAAGTAAAACAGACGACTGTGCGAGGCACTAAATCGAACTCAATGATCTCGTATTATTATAATTAATGCATATGGTCAAGTCTAGTGAGTTTGACATAACCATGACTCTCACTTGACTAGGACACGTGAACAAAGGGTTCATACTTACACGGTATTTACGATTGGAAGGTTGTGGAATGATTCATTTATTCGATTTCATTTGGGCTACGAAGTGGCCCACGTGAATGGCTAGGTGTTACTCACTTTCTTTGGATTCTTCTCATTGCCAAACGAAACGAATCTAAAGAGTCGCGCTAAAGGATTGATAAAGAAAAATAAAATGATTTTTTTATTTTATTCTAGGAGATTTAATTTATGGGATAAATTAAATGTGACTAATTAATTGCTCATTAGATGAGATAATTAATTATAAAGATAAGATTAATTATTAATTAATTTCTCATGGAAATAAATTAATGAATTAATTTATCTAATGAAATTGGTTATTTAATTAATCAATTTATTTATTGGACATAATAAATTATTAATTAAATAATATATAATTAGTTAAAACAAAAGATGAGTTGGGCCAAGTAAGGGGCGTCCATTTGGATGCCTCCTAGGGCTGAGTTGGGCGTCCTCTAGGATGCCCAACATGGGCTCTAATCTTTTGTCTTGGTCAACAAGTCAAGTGATATTAAATACATCACTTAAAAACTTTTGACCTAGATGAAATTTCACAATTCACACAACCCTCCTCGAAAAGAAAAAGAAAACTCTCCTCTCTCTCTCTCTCTCCTACACTAGTCGTCGGTCATCAAGGGGAAAAAGAAAGGATTTTTCTGTCAATCAATCCGCGTGCTTATTTAAAGGCAACGTACATTCGTTGTTTGGATAAAAAATTCAAGAAAGCTTCAAGGAATTCGTGAAGAGTGGATAGCACTTGGTTTGAAGACTTGGAGGCTTCATGTGTTAGAATTTTTGAAGGAGGATTGAGTTCTCCAACCACTCGCTTCAATGGGTGCGTTTTATTTGTTTTAGCGTTTATGTGATTCAATATGCAAATCGAGAAAAACACTGTGGGATTTTAAACCTTCCGCAACACAATTTTTTGTGAAACCCAACAATTTACACCCGACATATTTGTGGTATTAGAGCCACCTCTTGGCCTGATAATCCATCTCAAATACAAAATTGGCGTTGACAAGCACTAGCGAGCTAGCCTTCACATATTCCTAACAAGGTGCCTTTATCTTTGCTGGTTAAGATTATGAGCTATGGAGCGTTCCAATGAAGACGTTGTTCATGTCCAATGAATTATGGGATATCGTTGAAGAGGGGTAGTAATCATATACTCCAGAGGAGGATCCCGTATTGATAGCCGCAAAAATGCACCATGGGGTGAGTCGATCTATCCTTTCTAGAATTACAGGTGTAAAAATTTAAAAAGATGCATGGGAAATATTGAAGAAATAATGTGGAGATTATGAAAAAATTATCTCCATAAAATTGAAAAATTCATGGCGAGATTTTGATAACTTAGCCATGAAAGATAGCGAGAATATCCAAGAATTCGTGTTGCGCGTTTCCACAGTCGTGAATCAAATCAGAGGATATGGTGATACATTTGAAGATCGAAAAACTATCGAAAAAGTGTTGTGGTGTCCACTAGCAAAATTCGAGCACAGAGTTGCTGCTATTGAAGAGGCCAAACATTTGTCCAAACTATCATTGAATGAATTCATGGGATCATTAGAAGCCCATGAAAAGAGGATGAGCAGATCAAGCCTTTCAAGCAAAAGCCAATGTTTCAGAGTAGAAAAATGAGAAGGAGGACAAACAAGAAAAACATAATTGTTAGGAAATTTCTTGTTAGATGTTTTGATTATGACAATTAGGATTTCTGTTAGACCCCAAAATATGTAAGTTTCTATTTCATTAGAAAATATATATAAACCTTGAGCGTTAGAATTGTATAAGGTTTTATTTGTTTTTATTCTAGATTATTAGGCTAATTATTCTTAGACTGAGCGTCTGATACTACTCTTGGTGAGTTTGTCAGTAGTTAAGTTTGAAGATACGAGCGTCTAAAGTCTGAATGAAGATGAATATCTCTAGCAAGCGTTTGAGCGTCAAGCTTCTTCAAGCATTGATATATGAAGATTTAGCTAAGGATCATTCAAGGTTCAACAAGCGTCTATCAAGACAATATTTCACCTGAATTTATTCCCAAGTCCAGAAGGAGTTAAATGCAATTTAACTCAGAGCACTAATGTCCACCGGCCATTAATTTCAAATGCATTAAATGCTGATAAGAGCAGTAAATGTGATAAGCACTCCAGGACGTACGGGAAAGCCTTCTCATTGGACTGTCAATTTTATAGAGTCTGCAGCACCAACTTTTTGCAGCAGAATTTCAGGAAAAAAGGTCATAAAGTCGTTCACTCGCGAAAGTGATATGACTTCAGCAATAAGTCGTTTATCTAAGAAAGTTTATAAATAGGACTTCAGCAATAAGCCAAAATATACAACAAGAAGCTTACAAGACGAATCTCTGTTGCATTGAAGTCTCAATCCTTAAAATTTCAGAAAAGCTCAAGTATTTAACCAAAACATTCCTTTTGCTTTTCATCAATCCCTAAGACAGTCAACTAATATCTCAAACATCTTTTTCAGAAGAACTATACACTATTATTGAGATATTCCAAGTTGTTTGAACTTTCAAAAATCAAACAAACCGTTAGACAAAACCCCTATTCAGCCTCGCGATCTGTGTGAAGTCAAAGTTGAATACTTGCATTATTTCTTGGTGAAAGAAGCAAGCGGATTGAAATGTCTTGGAACAGAAATCTGTGTGACCAAGGAGCTCAAGCCATTCAAATCCATTTCATATCTATTTTGTAGAAGTCTCTGTGTGATTCTTCGATAATCATTTTAGAGGATTTCCTCCGAGTGAAAAAGGAAAAGAAGAACATAGCTGAGATTACACCATCTAACGAACCTTTCAAACTTTGTGTTCTTTATTTTACTGTCAATTTCATTATTCTCATATCATTTCCTAATTAGTGAAGTAAACATATTGATCAAAAAAAGACTTAAAACTATTCCGTTGTGCTAACCCTGATAAAAAACTGAACGCTTAACCTTATTTGGTTATAATATTCAACTTTTGAATCTAAGTTAACATTATCAAAATCTGTCTTCAAGTAGACGCTCATCCAAGCGTCTATATTCTTAAGTGTCCACAATACTTTTGAATACGAAATTTTTGAAGTTGAAGAAAAGTTCAGGATCTATTCAACCCCCCTTTCTAGATCTTTTCGTCCGCTTGGGACCAACAAGTGGTATCAGAGCGATTAAAGTTGAAAATTTTCAAATTTCCAAGCATAACTGCTTGTTTAGATCCTTTAAAAATCTAGTTGCTTTAATTTTTCTTTCATGGAATTTGCTAAAGTACCTAAGTTGACCGAGTCAAATTATGACTCATGGAAGGTCAAAGCATTTACATATCTTTGTTCATGTGATGATGAAATGTGTGATATCATTTCAGATGGGCCAATTCACATCTTAAGGGTCATCACTAGAGTGTCTGGAGCCACAGAAGAGACCCCAGACGATTATGTTAAAAAGCCTAAGCATGAGTGGTCAACAAATGAGCGCCATAGAGCAAATTTGGATAATGTTGGTCGTAACGCTCTATATACAGCCATTGGTGATAATGATAATTTGTTCAACAAGGTCAAGTCGTGTTGTACGACTAAGGAATTTTGGGATAAGTTAGCTATAATCTATGGTGGGTCAGCTCAAATCAAAGAGAACAAGCTTTAAATTGCCAAGGAAAGATTTAACGATTTTAAGATGTTGCCTAATAAGACGTCTTTAGGCAAAAGGATTTACGATTTACGATTTACGATTTACGACTTTACAGAGTTGACGTCTTTAAGATTTTACGATTAAAAAAATATTTTTTATTTTTTTGAATTTTCAAATATGAAATACTAATATATTTTATTTATTTATATGCATGTTTAAAATGCAATAACTACTTCTATCATTGTTGGTTTTTATTTAATAGAGAGAATGTTGATTTGAGCATTTTTATGCGTAATTATTGTTGATATATTTTATTAAAAGAACAACGATTTGAAGTTGATTACAGCTAAAGTGAAGAGACTTTAAGTTAAATTCAATTTTTTGTTGGTTTATATTAGGGCAAAATTTATTTTGGCCCCCTCTACTATAGACACCACATCAATTACCCCCCTTTACCTCTACAATCTTCAAACACCTCCCCTCTACTGCATTAAAATACATCAAATACTCCCCTGGACATATTGATCAACATAAATACCCTTGATTTATGTAAAATAGCAAATTTATTTCCCACTCATCTATTACAATCTATAGCATTTTACCCCTTATGATTATATTTTAGTAATCTGACTCCAAATTCATTAAATAATTAATCTTCAATAAATTAATCTTCAATATTTTAGAAATGGATTTGCAAAGTCAGGAAATGGTGGTTAAGATTTTCAGAAGTCTCCCCAGTACATTTTTGATGAAAACATTGGCTATGAGAGAATCGAATATGTTGGATCTTCTAACTCCGGAAGATGCTTTTAGAACTCAAGGCTTTTGAGTTTGAGTTAAATTCAGCTAGCAATCCAGATAGTCCAGTGATAGAATCTAAAGCGCTAATAGAATCAGTTAAGGGTAATCGGGTAATAAGGGAAAGGTGTCAGAAATGAGTGAGGAAGAGGAGTTAGCGTTACTAAACAGGTTTAGAAAATTTCTGAAATATGAGAAGAAAGGAAAAGCGCCAAAGCATCAAGGACAGAATTTCTATCAAGCATCTCCTCCTACTCAACAACAATATCAAGCGCCTCAATATTCTGCTCCTCCTCCTTCAGCGCCGATTCAATACCAAGCGCCTTCTCCTCAGAATTTCTCAGCGCCAGTTATCTCAATACCACATGGTTCCTCAAGGTTAACAAATGAACAAAAAATGAAAACTAATCTTTGTTATAATTGCAGAAAATCAGGGCTACCAGGTAATTTACCCTTATCCAAACGTATCCAAGCCCACAAGGCAGGATTACTTGGATAGAAACCAATTCAGGAGCAAACTTCGTTAACAAGGTTTGCTGGAAAAATCAGAACCAGCGTCTGCACCTAAAGATTTGGAGTCTTTAGGAGAGAGTAGTGATGATGATGAGCTAGTAGATGATTCAGCGCTAATCTATCTCATGGACAAAGATGATGAAGCGTCTTTAGACTCACTATCTAAGGTAAATACTGAATTAGCCAATTCTCTCTCCTATGAAGAAGTGCATGACAAAGTAAAAGAATATTATAAAGATTGTCAAGATGCCGCCAGACTGTATCAAAATCACTCCAATGAGATATCAGTGTTTAAAGGTGAAAACGAGATGCTCAAGGCAGAGTTGCAAGTTCAGCAACAATGCCTTGAGACGAACCAATCACTTGAGAATGAAATCACTCAGATGAAAGGTGATCTTGATATGGTAGTCAAGAGAGAAGCTGAGCTGATCGCTAGACTTGCTATATCAGAACAACTCATCTCATCATTGTCTAAAGCGTCAAGAAAGCTAGACAATGTGACTGAGGTAACAAGATTATTTGGTGAAGAGACCGGTTTAAGATGTAATAAATTTGGTAAACAACCAAACAAATCAAATGTTACGGCAAACAACAAAGGAAAGGGTGTATTCTTTGTTGAGAAATGTTCAAAGAGTCAAACACCTACTGAACCAAAGGACAATGGTACGAGACCAAATGAGAAAGCCAAAGCTGACTCAGGCAACGAAAAGACGAAAGTGAATAATTCACAAAGAAAGGTTTATCCAAACGCTCAAAAGACTAAGGACAAACCTTGACACTGTGAATCAAACGCTAATCGTCAAGCGCCCAAGGTGCACCCTAAGATAGCTAAGGAAATACCAGCGTCAATATCCATAACGATCAAGGTCATATTATCAATACTATTATGATTATGATTTTGATTGTGATTACTATTATATTCAAGGATATTATTAAACACCCAAGAAGCACACACATCACAATGTGAAACCCAAAAATGCTAATCCCCCCGCAATGAAGACTAAGCAAATATGGGTTCTTAAAGTTCTAATTCAGACTAACACTACTAATGTAAAAGGAACCAAGTCACAATGGGTACCTAAAAAGAACTAGAAATGCCCTTTAAATGTAGGTACCTAGAGCCAACGCCGATACGTCTGTTTGGTACATCGATAGTGGGTCGTCAAGGCACATGGCAGGCTCAAAGGATCTCTTGATCAACTATTACTGTGCATAGGGGGAACATCATGATAGGTGATGTATATTATGTTGAGGGTCTTAAGCATAATCTATTAAGCATAAGTCAATTTTGTGATAAAAGTTTTGAAGTAAAATTTTCAAGTGACTATTGCTGCATTAACAACGCTAAGACTTGATACTAAATTGAAAGGAAAAAGAACAAACAATATTTATTTATTAGATTGGGGTTCAACAATTGATAACAACCCAACATGCTTTGTGGCTAAAAATGAATCTAAAATGGGTTGGTTATGGCATAGAAAAATGAATCATCTCAACTTTAAAACAATCTCTCAGCTTATAACGCTAAGTCTTGTAGAGGGATTACCTAAAGGACCTTTTCATAATGATCGCCTTCGTGACGCTTGTCAAATGGGCAAACAAGTTAAATCATCTTTCAAGAGAAAGCCTTGTCTATCTACCTCTAGGATACTTGAATTACTTCACATGGATCTATTTGGACCTGTTCAAACGATCAGTGTGAGTGGTAAAAAGTATTCTTTGGTGATAGTAGATGATTTCTCTCGCTCTACTTGGGTAGAATTTCTTTCATCCAAAGATGAAACATGTGACAAGCTCACAAAGCTTATTTTGCAACTCTCAAACTTTGAAAAATCTTAAAATTGCAAAAATAAGGAGCGACCACAGTACTTAGTTTACTAACAAGGTTGTTGAGAAGTTTTGTGCAGAAAAGGGAATACATTATGAGTAAAACACCATATGAGCTTTGGAAGGGACGTAAGCCAAATATTTCATATTTTCATGTCTTTGGTTCAAAATGCTTTATTCATAATAATGGATCCCACAATCTTAAAATGTGTGATCCTAAAGTGGGTGAGGGAATCTTTCTAGGCTATGCTAAGAACAGAACGAATTTTCTCATCCTAAATAGGCGAGCTAATAAGGCTGAGGAATCTATTTATGTTGTTTTTGATGATGCTAACAAGGAGCCGAGTAAGGTTAACGCTAGTGATGTTGAAGTTGAAGACTTGTCATCAAGCGTCCAATATAATCATTGATTATGAAAGTGACGACGACGATGAGATCTTTGTGTCCCCTCCTAAGGTTTCCCGTCAGGCTATTAATGATGATAATGTAAGAACTGCTAATGATCATGAAGAGAGTGATCATCAAGAGCAAAATAGAGTGTGTGAACTTCTAGCACCTGTGCATGAGGTTAACGGGAATGGAACACAAAATCAAGCATCTCAACAACCTCTAAACCTGTTCCAGCCAGATAGACTGTGGCTACGTTATCATCCACTAGAGCAAATTATTGGTGATATTGGATCTTCTATGAGAACTAGAGCCGCTAAATTCAATGAGGCCATGTTCGTGAGTTTCTTATATCAAATAGAACCTAAGAAAGTGGATGAATCGCTAAGTGATCCTATTTGGATTGAAGCCATGCAAGAAGAGCTTAATTAGTTTGAAAGAAGTAAGGTTTGGATGCTAGTACTAAGGCCAACTCACCAAGGAGTTATTGGGACTAGATAAGTTTACAGAAACAAGATGGATGAGAATGGTATTGTTACAATGAATAAGGCTAGACTTGTCGCTTAAGGATATTGCCAAGAAGAGGGTATTGATTTTGATGAGACATAGGCTCTTGTCGCTCGTCTTGAAGCAATTCGCATGTTTCTCGCATATGTAACCTTCAACAAGTTCACAGTGTATCAAATGGAAGTGAAGAGTGATTTCCTGAATGGTAAACTCCAAGAAGAATTTTATGTCGAGCAACCACCAGGATTCATCAACAGCTAGAGTATGGTCTACAAGCTAGATAAGGCACTCTATGACCTTAAACAAGCACCTCGAGCATATTATTACACTCTGTCTATTTTCCTTATTGGTAAAGGCTTCGTTGGCACAACTTTATTTAAAATTACCAATGACGAAGATATTCTCTTAGTCCAAATATATGTTGATGATATTATTTTCGGATCTACTAATAAGTACCTGTGTGAGAAATTTTCAAAATTCTAAATTTATAAACCAAGCTAAATATACTCGAGATATGATTAATAAATTTGATATGGAAAATGCATCATCTTCGAAAATTCCAATGAGCCAAACACTTAAGTTAGATATAGATAAAATTGGGAAGAAGGTTGATATCACTAATAATAGAGTATCATTGGATCACTTCTTTAACTTATAGCTAGTAGACCTGATATTATGTTTTCGGTATACATGTGTACACGCTTTCCAACCGATCCTAAAGGTCACACTTAATTGCTTCGAAGAGAATCCTTAAATACCTAAAAGGCACACAACATGTGTCATTATGGTATCCAAGGGTCTCTCCTTTTTAACTAATTGGCTATTCAGATGCAGATTGTGTAGGATGCAAAATTGATCAAAAGAGTGCAAGTGGTACATGTCAATTTCTAGGTGATAGGTTAGCTTCATGGCATAGTAAGAAACAACAATCGATAGCTACCTCCACAGCTGAAGCCGAGTATGTAGCTGCAGGAAGTTGTTGTGCACAAATTTTATGGATGATGCAACAACTTAGAGATAATGGAATAATCCTTGGTCCTACTCTTATCCATTACGATAACCAGAGTGCCCTAGCCATGACTCAAAACCCTGTTCTTCATTCCAGAACTAAACATATTGACATTAGATACCATTTTCTTCGTGACCATGTTTAAAAGAAAGATATCTCCATGCACTTTATGATAGTGTTGTATGGCCGGTGAGCCATCCGTTAGCTTGAATACTGGATCATAAACATTATGAGAGTCTTATCATTTAGATTATATCAAAACTGTAGGAATGCTTCTTTATTGTCGACTACTCAGGGAGTATAGATAAAGATCTCATGGATTATATATGGTTAGGGGAGGCAGTCGGGATATCTATGGAACGCTCTCAAAGACAGTAATCCTAAAACACATTCCAAGTCATAGAGGATGTGAGATGGGGGACATCACTGGCCTCGCCAAGACTTGTTCGTGCATGTAACTCTCCCAAGATGTTGACGTGTTCCATTATCCATGGCTAGTATAGCCAATACATGCACGAAGATCCATGCTTTGGAGAAGAGTGGGATTGAACTGCCCCGTAAGGATTCCTTGTTGGTGCTGTTGAACTTGGAGTCCTTGGATCTTATAGTGTGAGATAATCCTTAGAACTGAGATGTCATTGGAAATGGTACTACCCACTATACTTTGATATGCACGTGCACTCCAGGCTAGTTATACGGCGTGTATGTTCTATATAGTCTGGTAGTACAGCAGAACAAGTGGCAGTCGTCAAGGGATCCGTCCAGGTTCACAAGTGTCTGGTATTTCCTATGTTGTTGACTGAAACTGAATGATCGATAAAAATCTCTAGCCAGAGCATAGTCTTATAAGAGGGATTAGTGGTCCCTGCTTAGAAGACCAGATCTTTAGTGGAACCAACAGTGTCATAGTTTTCGAGGCTATTAGGGTTTCGACCGTCGCCAAGCCCTAAGCCTTAGACAGGAAAAAAACGGAGGGATTCGACTCACACAAAGATCAAAATTTGGATAGATTTTCTTTTCATCATTAACATCTAGGAAGTCGTGGCAACGTTGTTAGACATTGAACCAAGACCGATAGGTGCCTTGGGTTAATTGGTAAAATTAATCTAAGGCCTAGTTAGCTATTATGAATAATTAAACTAGCCTATGTGTTAGGAATTTCAAGTTAGATATTTTGAGGATAACAAGATAGGATTTTATGTTAGACCCCAAATATAATGTAAGTTTCTGTTTTCATAGATCAATTGTATAAGCATTTGAAAGTATGTAAGTTTATTAGGCTTGTAATTTTTATCTTTGTAGATTTTAGACTAAGTATTAGATACGTAATCGCTAATAGAATTCTAGGTGAGTCTATTAGAGATGAAGTTGAAGATCAGCGTCTGAAGTCAAGGGAAGATAGAAATTTGTCTTAAGCGACTGCCAATCGCTATGGACTGTTTCAGGACTAAATGAATCAAACGCTAAAAGCTCTTAAGCGATCAAGGATCAGATTCACCTGAAATAAATCTCAAAGTCACTAAGGACTTAAATGTAATCATTTAACTGGCATTTATTTCAAATGGGAAATAAATTCAAATGCATTAAATGCTTGATAAGAGCATTAAATGTGATAAGGACAGATTGTATACGGAGCAAGCCACCTACTGGTTTAGACTATCAGAATTTCAGAGTTCAAACCTGCCACATCAAATCAGTGCATCAGGATTTCAGGAATGTCAGAGGAAAGGTATGACTCACTCGCGCGTGAGAGGCACACACCTATATGTGTCCAACGGACAAATCCCAAGAAAATGCCTACAAATACCTCATTTCAGCAAACCCTAAAGAGAGAGAAATATGCGAATATACACGAAACTCCACTGAAATATTCTCAAAAGAAAAGCTTACAAACTCCACAGCTAAAAATCGTTCAAACCTTTCATATATTCCTTGACAGTCACAAATATCTCAAACATCTTCCAAAGAAGAAACCTAAACTCTTACTGAGATATTCCAAGTTGTTTGATCTTTCTAAAAACAAACAAACCCTTGTGACAAAACCCTCAACCTTTCATCTGAGTGAGAAAATTGTTGAAATTCCTTACGTGCAGTATTTCTGAGTTAGAGAAGCTTGTAGAAGAAGATCTTCATTGGTGCTGAAGTCTATGTGATCAAGGAGCCCGAGATCATTTTTCACCTTATTTACTATCTTGTAGAAGATTCTGTGTGATTCTTTAATAATCAACTTAGTAAAATTCCTCCAAGTTGAAAAGGTGAAGAAGGACGTAGCTGGGATTACATCACCGAGTGAACCTTATATATCTTGTGCTATTTACTTTTATTACTGTCTTGCTTTATATTCTCTTATTTATTCTGTAAAAGACAAGCTAAACTGCTAAGCGACTACTTAACTAAAACCGAACGCTAAGCTTTAAAATCATTTCCGCTATGTTAACCCTGATTAAGCGATCTAAGCGTTACCCTACTTTGGTAAATTGCTAAAATCACTAAGTCTGAGTTATCTTCACGGAAGCGCCTGACCCAAGCACTCAGCTTCCTAAGCGTTCTAATCTTTAAAAGTGATACGAATTTTTGAAGTCGAAAAATACTTCAGGGTCTATTCAACCCCCCCGCCCCTCCCCCTTCTAGACCCTTTCGTATGCCACTTGGGACCACCACTATGTGAGGACTTATTGCTAGCTTTTTAATGAGCCTAAGGGGTCGCTTGTTAATGAGTCTAAGGGGTCACACATTAACTTAGTGTAGCACTTATTGACTAGTTAATTCTTTGTGAATTAATGGAGAGATTCATTAATTGGAATTAATTAATCGGGAAAAAGGAATAAATTAATTAAGTGGTCTTCATTAAATAATAGTCTTATAATTTAATATTGAAATTCTAAATTGGGAAAGACTAGTTAATTAATTAGTGGTCTAATTAATTAACATGTGAAAGAGAAAAATAAATATATAGATATATACACGTGGGATTGTGTATGTGTATGGATTTGGTAGAGAATTTTGTCTTGTTCACCAAGTCTATGCATATATATCTATATATATATATATATCTTATAATATATTTGGTAAGATATATTCTAATTAATTAGGTAACTAATTGATATGGAAAGATCTTATAAATATATTAGAATAGATATTGTGGATATGGTAAGATCTATTTAATTGGTTAGTTGACTAATTATATAGAAAGATCTTATTTGAAAAGATATGGTATATTTGATATGATATCAAATATATGGAAATATCTAATTAGTTGGAATGTATCCAATTATTTAAGGAAGATGAATAAGAGTTTGAAAAAGAAAGAATTCTATTTAATATTATATATATATATATAGACACACGCGCGCTATATATACACATATATAGGTGCCGTGTGTGAGTGTTAACGCAACCTTTTGGTGACCTATATATATATATTAATATAATATTGAAGGAATTAATTAATTCATTTATCACAACTAAGAGTTGTGTGTTCTTTTTCTCTCCATATCATTCAGAAAGAACTTCTTCCAACTCATGTATTGAGTACGAAGAACACTATAATATATTTCTACCTTTTCTATCATAAGCCAAAATCGATATTCTCTTGGCTAGTACTGGTGGAGATAATCGAGGGTACGAGCTAAGGTGTGGATAAATATAGAGGCGCAACACTTGGGGTGCTAGGGCAAATCCATCCGGAGAGGTGTAGCAGGGAGTTGCTTAAAAAGACGTTGCTGCTTTAAATTCTTTAAGAGGTAAACACAAGAAAACTTTTGACACGCTAAAAGCCAACGTGCTATGATAGCAAGTGCACTAGTCGTGTGTAGTAATAAGTGGACTAAAAGTCCGGATTGTCGAACCACGGAGACTTGAATTTTAGTTTATGATTTTAACGAAAAAAAAGAACAAATATAATTAAAGTAAATTATAGGTAAAATGCATACAATAAGAACAAGATTACACAATTGATTTTACACAAAGTATAAAGGGAGACTAAGGCACATGCTAGGTTCAAATTGATCAATTATACTTATAAAGATTCTAGTTGAAGGATTACGCTTATATTGTTATGGTGAGAACTCCGAGGGTAGAGAATAACCGATGTCTCGCGTATAAACTCCTATGCTTAGATCGTGATTTCCCAAATATTTCTATCCGGAAATCTAACCACTAAACATGCATTAACGTACTAGAGTTCACTCGATTTGAATCGAACAACTTCACTCGGGAATCTTTACCTATGTCTAGGGCAATTCCTCATTAGTTACGGGTCATGATGTGAATTTCTTGCACCCTAAGTCAATTTTCTCCCGAAATATTAACCTAGGCATAAGATTCTAACATATAGTGATCAAGTATATGCAAGATAGGCAAAAACACAAATTCACATCACATAACAATATAAGAACAACCTCAACAATCATCTATTATAAGCATATATCACAATTTGGCCTTACATGGCCCTAGTCTTATGAATTTAGTTCATAATGGATAATATGAAAAACATAAATGAATTAATACACATGTTCATAGACATAATTGAAATGAAAAGCTATAAAAACTCCCTCAAAAGTGAATAATGATGGATCTTGAAGTTGAGCCTTCAATCCCCAAGCTCTTTTCCTTCCTCTAGTTTTCCCCTCCAAGAGTGATGAAGAATGGTGATGAATGGTGGAGAAATCAGATTAGGGGCTGCCCCCCTCTCCTCTAAGAATCTGAAATTGATAGTGAATAATGAAGAGTATGGGTTCCTCCTCCTTTTATAGCCAAAATTCCACTAAAGTATGCATTAAGAATTCCCATTAAAGTTCCCCAATGAGAATTCCACCTAAGGTGATGCTTAAAGTTTGGCTTTTAAGATTCCAACCAGCTAAAAAATGCTAAACTTTCGGCCCTTAAGAATTCCACCAAGCATAACCATGTGAAAACTTCAACAAAACACATGCATGCTGCCATTTTCTTGCTTTCCAGCGCAGTCTTAGTAGTTTCCTCATAAAATTCTCCACAGATCTCCAAATTGGATGATTCAAGTCCCCATGTTCAGATCAAACATAGATCTACAACTTTCCAGAAGGACAGTTTGTCCAATTCAGTCTCTAAGTATACCTAAATTACGTTTCAATATGGAGGTTGTTTCTGATTTGGCACCCATAAAGTAAATCTACCAAGAAACACACTTATGAAAACCCCTCAACACATGTGCTGAATTATGGCCAAACGTGATTCTTACCCATCATATAATGCTGGAATTTAGGCTAAAAAGGAGTAACATTCGGACTATCCATGCCTAGGCATGACTAGGAGGGCGTTGGGGCGTATCCTGGCACATGTACTTCTCTGTTCGGCGTAGCAATCATATTTCCTTCACAATTATCTCTATAGACCTCCGATTTGGATGTTTCAAGTTCCCATTTGAAGATAAGACATACATCTAAAACTTTGTAGAAGGAAACTTTGTCTAAGTCGGTCTCGAAATGTACGGAATTATCGCTCGAATGTGGTAGGAGATGCATAAACCGCCTAGGTGTTGAAAAACATGCTTGAACTTGTTTTGTACATCGTTTTTCTTCCCTTTTCTTCATGTATTCTCATTTATTACCTGTATTCACTTAACACACCTATTAAATGCAAATGTGACATGATTTAAGCAATAAGTGAATCCAAATCATAAGAATTACGGTCTTAAAAACACGTAAAAACACCTCTTATCAACTTTCTCAAAGGATAGTTTTTGAATCCGATGGTACTATGTCTACCTAGCCCTAATTTCGGGGATGCTGCTTTAAGTTTTTAATTTGCATCTTCTGCTGCGCCGGCATTCCTTGGGCCTCCACGCGATCCCAACAGTGGTATCAGATCCAAGGTTTTGACATGACTTCGATTCTTCACTGTGTTTATGTTTATGTGCTTTAAATATGTTTTATCGAATGTAAAATGGATTGGATGTTTTGATTTTATTTTTGGACCAATTAAAATCGTTTAAATTTGAAAATTGATTTAGATCTGAAAAATGGATTTTGAATCTGAAAATTGCGTTTTTGGTAAAACTTGGATTACTACGTTTTTGATTCGTAAAGGTTCATGCGTGTTTGGGTTCTACGGCGGTGAAGAATAATTAGACCCACGACGACACTCGCGTACCATCGCTGATCCACCGGAACCGTCGGAGCCATAGTGAGCAGCGCTATTGGATCCAAAAAATGAAGTGCAAACTGAGCTCAAAACGGAAGGAAAAAAGATGGTGCAATACAAAGATTTTATAGCTCTCATCTTGTAATGCGATTTTCATGTCCATAGATGCTGGATAAAATCTTCATGTTTTGAAAGTTGTAGATCAATTCTTTAGCTTTCTCTAACAACTTTTACACCGATCCAATGTGTGTGGCGAGCGTTGTGCTCAAATTACGAAAAATTACTAATAATCCATCAAAGCCACAGACCTGGAAAGGTCACGCTTAGTCGTTCAAGGCAAAAAGGTGAACGCCGCAGTGTTGTGCATTACAAGAACATATTTTTTTAGGGTTTCTTTTGGGTAGAGCTTCATCGCTAATCAATTTCACACACTAAAAATACATAGGGAGTGGAGGGAAGACCTAAGGGAGGAAGAAGTTGATCGAGGACTCCAAATTCGTTCACTAAGATGGAGAATTCAAGATTCAATCAAGCAATTTAGGGTGAAACTCGGGGATTGTTTTTTTCTTAAATTCTATTTATACTATGCATTTGTAATATTTGCTAATTTCTTTGAACATTTGAAATAATTTCGGAATTTTCATTTAGAAAAATCTACAAGAATTGTTAAAATATTAATTTGTAATTCTTGGCTAAGGTTGATCCATGCAGCTTCTTGATTATATGTTAGAAATGAAACTCTATAACTTAAATCTGTTGAAGATGGCTTCATTTCAAGAAGCTAAATTATCCCACATTGGAAAATGATTGTAAAGGGTGGTCCCTTTATCCTATAAAAGGAGACCACCTATGTACATTTGAAAACATCCCAAATTGCCTAAGTCTTTTAGCAATTTCTTCTTTCTTCCTCTATAGTTTGTAATAGTTTCACTTTAGTCCTTTAGTGAAATATTTTGGTGGGGTCCGAGGACGTAGGCTAAATTAGCCGAACCTCGTTAAATTTGGTGTTCTTTATTTTGTGCTATTCTTCAAGTAGCCATTGTTAGTTATAGTTGTAGTGTTATATTGTGCTATTAAATTCGTCTAGTTAATTCTGTCTAGGAGGTTGGGTTTTAAGCGCGACCGTTGTGACGCCTCCAATCTTTCCTGGGAATTAAATCTAGTGTGGTTTTCTAGTACAATATTTCCCTCGCTATTTCTATATTTGGTGGAATATGACTCTGAGTTCCACAACAAAATCAACCAATCAAATTAAAGTCATTCTCTCCTAAGAAGCAAAGTCGGTGTGCAGAAGAAGCTAGAAGCGGGCAGGTGCATTATTTAGTTACAAGTTGGTGACAATCCATGCACCCATGCATACAAAGTGGCTACGTGCTGCTTTGGTTAACCAAATCTTAAGCAGTAAGTTTTGAGTATTTATCCACTAATTTTAAGTGTTAGGAAGCTAGAGTTTGTCTATATCTATGTGTGACAATTTCAATGTGAAAAATATAGAAAAATAGAGAGCTTAGCCAAGAGCTTAGTGAGAGTTAGAAAATTCTCCTTGTATTCCAAATATATTCTAAGGCTATGTTGTATTAGCTTGAAAAATTCATTGTAAAACTCTCCGTTTGAAACATATATTATTCTCCACATATCGCTTCCGCGTTTAATACATATTTATGTTAGGACTATGGCCTCAGATGCCATAGAGGATAGAATGATTGGCATCTTTCTTGTAATGAACTTATTCTTATAATAAAAGGCATTATTTAGTTTTCAATGAAATCTTACATGCATCTATAAGTAGTGTAAAATGTATTGTCCATGTTTTCAGTGCAATCTCTCTACTTCCTATGGGATATGAAGGTTGACACTAGAGAGATTGATATTGATTATTTAAACTAGTTCGCAAGTAATATGAAGTCTTTAATCGACAAATAAAGACTTGGAACATTTGTACAATCTGAGCTTTAACATGGGAGTGCCAGTCGAACACCATGTGATGGTGGGAGCTTAAGATTGTAGGCACATCAGTGGAATTGATATGCTCAAACACAACTTGCATCGGTTCTGTCACATGGGTTTTCACTCTGTGACTGTCAATGACAGAACTCATTATGCGTAATAAGTATAAGTGACCCTATGACCTGAAGTATCAGGCTGAAGATACATTTGTGACGTCTGGTCTGTCACTAGAGTAGTTAAACCCAATTCACCCGCTGGTGGGGTCGACCTCGGAATGCAACTTGATGGGCAAGTGGTAATCTTAGCTGATAACTAATATGGGATTTGTTCTCTCATAAGTGAATGAGAAAGTGTCCTATGTGATTATAGATAATAGAGATCAAAGTCTTTGGCTAAAGTAAAACAGACGACTGTGCGAGGCACTAAATCGAACTCAATGATCTCGTATTATTATAATTAATGCATATGGTCAAGTCTAGTGAGTTTGACATAACCATGACTCTCACTTGACTAGGACACGTGAACAAAGGGTTCATACTTACACGGTATTTACGATTGGAAGGTTGTGGAATGATTCATTTATTCGATTTCATTTGGGCTACGAAGTGGCCCACGTGAATGGCTAGGTGTTACTCACTTTCTTTGGATTCTTCTCATTGCCAAACGAAACGAATCTAAAGAGTCGCGCTAAAGGATTGATAAAGAAAAATAAAATGATTTTTTTATTTTATTCCAAGTTGTTTGAACTTTCAAAAATCAAACAAACCGTTAGACAAAACCCCTATTCAGCCTCGCGATCTGTGTGAAGTCAAAGTTGAATACTTGCATTATTTCTTGGTGAAAGAAGCAAGCGGATTGAAATGTCTTGGAACAGAAATCTGTGTGACCAAGGAGCTCAAGCCATTCAAATCCATTTCATATCTATTTTGTAGAAGTCTCTGTGTGATTCTTCGATAATCATTTTAGAGGATTTCCTCCGAGTGAAAAAGGAGAAGAAGAACGTAGCTGAGATTACACCATCTAACGAACCTTTCAAACTTTGTGTTCTTTATTTTACTGTCAATTTCATTATTCTCATATCATTTCCTAATTAGTGAAGTAAACATATTGATCAAAAAAAGACTTAAAACTATTCCGTTGTGCTAACCCTGATAAAAAACTGAACGCTTAACCTTATTTGGTTATAATATTCAACTTTTGAATCTAAGTTAACATTATCAAAATCTGTCTTCAAG
Source organism: Buddleja alternifolia (assembly GCA_019426215.1). NCBI lineage: Eukaryota > Viridiplantae > Streptophyta > Magnoliopsida > Lamiales > Scrophulariaceae > Buddleja > Buddleja alternifolia. The sequence continues at coordinate 20,651,476 of CM033402.1, forward strand.
TAGACGCTCATCCAAGCGTCTATATTCTTAAGTGTCCACAATACTTTTGAATACGAAATTTTTGAAGTTGAAGAAAAGTTCAGGATCTATTCAACCCCCCTTTCTAGATCTTTTCGTCCGCTTGGGACCAACAAGTGGGATCCGTCCAGGTTCACAAGTGTCTGGTATTTCCTATGTTGTTGACTGAAACTGAATGATCGATAAAAATCTCTAGCCAGAGCATAGTCTTATAAGAGGGATTAGTGGTCCCTGCTTAGAAGACCAGATCTTTAGTGGAACCAACAGTGTCATAGTTTTCGAGGCTATTAGGGTTTCGACCGTCGCCAAGCCCTAAGCCTTAGACAGGAAAAACACGGAGGGATTCGACTCACACAAAGATCAAAATTTGGATAGATTTTCTTTTCATCATTAACATCTAGGAAGTCGTGGCAACGTTGCTAGACATTGAACCAAGACCGATAGGTGCCTTGGGTTAATTGGTAAAATTAATCTAAGGCCTAGTTAGCTATTATGAATAATTAAACTAGCCTATGTGTTAGGAATTTCAAGTTAGATATTTTGAGGATAACAAGATAGGATTTTATGTTAGACCCCAAATATAATGTAAGTTTCTGTTTTCATAGATCAATTGTATAAGCATTTGAAAGTATGTAAGTTTATTAGGCTTGTAATTTTTATCTTTGTAGATTTTAGACTAAGTATTAGATACGTAATCGCTAATAGAATTCTAGGTGAGTCTATTAGAGATGAAGTTGAAGATCAGCGTCTGAAGTCAAGGGAAGATAGAAATTTGTCTTAAGCGACTGCCAATCGCTATGGACTGTTTCAGGACTAAATGAATCAAACGCTAAAAGCTCTTAAGCGATCAAGGATCAGATTCACCTGAAATAAATCTCAAAGTCACTAAGGACTTAAATGTAATCATTTAACTGGCATTTATTTCAAATGGGAAATAAATTCAAATGCATTAAATGCTTGATAAGAGCATTAAATGTGATAAGGACAGATTGTATACGGAGCAAGCCACCTACTGGTTTAGACTATCAGAATTTCAGAGTTCAAACCTGCCACATCAAATCAGTGCATCAGGATTTCAGGAATGTCAGAGGAAAGGTATGACTCACTCGCGCGTGAGAGGCACACACCTATATGTGTCCAACGGACAAATCCCAAGAAAATGCCTACAAATACCTCATTTCAGCAAACCCTAAAGAGAGAGAAATATGCGAATATACACGAAACTCCACTGAAATATTCTCAAAAGAAAAGCTTACAAACTCCACAGCTAAAAATCGTTCAAACCTTTCATATATTCCTTGACAGTCACAAATATCTCAAACATCTTCCAAAGAAGAAACCTAAACTCTTACTGAGATATTCCAAGTTGTTTGATCTTTCTAAAAACAAACAAACCCTTGTGACAAAACCCTCAACCTTTCATCTGAGTGAGAAAATTGTTGAAATTCCTTACGTGCAGTATTTCTGAGTTAGAGAAGCTTGTAGAAGAAGATCTTCATTGGTGCTGAAGTCTATGTGATCAAGGAGCCCGAGATCATTTTTCACCTTATTTACTATCTTAGAAGATTCTGTGTGATTCTTTGATAATCAACTTAATAAAATTCCTCCAAGTTGAAAAGGTGAAGAAGGACGATGCTGGGATTACATCACCGAGTGAACCTTATATATCTTGTGCTATTTACTTTTATTACTGTCTTGCTTTATATTCTCTTATTTATTCTGTAAAAGACAAGCTAAACTGCTAAGCGACTACTTAACTAAAACCGAACGCTAAGCTTTAAAATCATTTCCGCTGTGTTAACCCTGATTAAGCGATCTAAGCGTTACCCTACTTTGGTAAATTGCTAAAATCACTAAGTCTGAGTTATCTTCACGGAAGCGCCTGACCCAAGCACTCAGCTTCCTAAGCGTTCTAATCTTTAAAAGTGATACGAATTTTTGAAGTCGAAAAATACTTCAGGGTCTATTCAACCCCCCCGCCCCTCCCCCTTCTAGACCCTTTCGTATGCCACTTGGGACCACCACTATGTGAGGACTTATTGCTAGCTTTTTAATGAGCCTAAGGGGTCGCTTGTTAATGAGTCTAAGGGGTCACACATTAACTTAGTGTAGCACTTATTGACTAGTTAATTCTTTGTGAATTAATGGAGAGATTCATTAATTGGAATTAATTAATCGGGAAAAAGGAATAAATTAATTAAGTGGTCTTCATTAAATAATAGTCTTATAATTTAATATTGAAATTCTAAATTGGGAAAGACTAGTTAATTAATTAGTGGTCTAATTAATTAACATGTGAAAGAGAAAAATAAATATATAGATATATACACGTGGGATTGTGTATGTGTATGGATTTGGTAGAGAATTTTGTCTTGTTCACCAAGTCTATGCATATATATATATCTTATAATATATTTGGTAAGATCTATTCTAATTAATTAGGTAACTAATTGATATGGAAAGATCTTATAAATATATTAGAATAGATATTGTGGATATGGTAAGATCTATTTAATTGGTTAGTTGACTAATTATATAGAAAGATCTTATTTGAAAAGATATGGTATATTTGATATGATATCAAATATATGGAAATATCTAATTAGTTGGAATGTATCCAATTATTTAAGGAAGATGAATAAGAGTTTGAAAAAGAAAGAATTCTATTTAATATTATATATATATATATAGACACACGCGCGCTATATATACACATATATAGGTGCCGTGTGTGAGTGTTAACGCAACCTTTTGGTGACCTATATATATATATATATTAATATAATATTGAAGGAATTAATTAATTCATTTATCACAACTAAGAGTTGTGTGTTCTTTTTCTCTCCATATCATTCAGAAAGAACTTCTTCCAACTCATGTTATTGAGTACGAAGAACACTATAATATATTTCTACCTTTTCTATCATAAGCCAAAATTGATATTCTCTTGGCTAGTACTGGTGGGGATAATCGAGGGTACGAGCTAAGGTGTGGATAAATATAGAGGCGCAACACTTGGGGTGCTAGGGCAAATCCATCCGGAGAGGTGTAGCAGGGAGTTGCTTAAAAAGACGTTGCTGCTTTAAATTCTTTAAGAGGTAAACACAAGAAAACTTTTGACACGCTAAAAGCCAACGTGCTATGATAGCAAGTGCACTAGTCGTGTGTAGTAATAAGTGGACTAAAAGTCCGGATTGTCGAACCACGGAGACTTGAATTTTAGTTTATGATTTTAACGAAAAAAAAGAACAAATATAATTAAAGTAAATTATAGGTAAAATGCATACAATAAGAACAAGATTACACAATTGATTTTACACAAAGTATAAAGGGAGACTAAGGCACATGCTAGGTTCAAATTGATCAATTATACTTATAAAGATTCTAGTTGAAGGATTACGCTTATATTGTTATGGTGAGAACTCCGAGGGTAGAGAATAACCGATGTCTCGCGTATAAACTCCTATGCTTAGATCGTGATTTCCCAAATATTCCTATCCGGAAATCTAACCACTAAACATGCATTAACGTACTAGAGTTCACTCGATTTGAATCGAACAACTTCACCCGGGAATCTTTACCTATGTCTAGGGCAATTCCTCATTAGCTACGGGTCATGATGTGAATTTCTTGCACCCTAAGTCAATTTTCTCCCGAAATATTAACCTAGGCATAAGATTCTAACATATAGTGATCAAGTATATGCAAGATAGGCAAAAACACAAATTCACATCACATAACAATATAAGAACAACCTCAACAATCATCTATTATAAGCATATATCACAATTTGGCCTTACATGGCCCTAGTCTTATGAATTTAGTTCATAATGGATAATATGAAAAACATAAATGAATTAATACACATGTTCATAGACATAATTGAAATGAAAAGCTATAAAAACTCCCTCAAAAGTGAATAATGATGGATCTTGAAGTTGAGCCTTCAATCCCCAAGCTCTTTTCCTTCCTCTAGTTTTCCCCTCCAAGAGTGATGAAGAATGGTGATGAATGGTGGAGAAATCAGATTAGGGGCTGCCCCCCTCTCCTCTAAGAATCTGAAATTGATAGTGAATAATGAAGAGTATGGGTTCCTCCTCCTTTTATAGCCAAAATTCCACTAAAGTATGCATTAAGAATTCCCATTAAAGTTCCCCAATGAGAATTCCACCTAAGGTGATGCTTAAAGTTTGGCTTTTAAGATTCCAACCAGCTAAAAAATGCTAAACTTTCGGCCCTTAAGAATTCCACCAAGCATAACCATGTGAAAACTTCAACAAAACACATGCATGCTGCCATTTTCTTGCTTTCCAGCGCAGTCTTAGTATTTTCCTCATAAAATTCTCCACAGATCTCCAAATTGGATAATTCAAGTCCCCATGTTCAGATCCAACATAGATCTACAACTTTCCAGAAGGACAGTGTGTCCAATTCAGTCTCTAAGTATACCTAAATTACGTTTCAATATGGAGGTTGTTTCTGATTTGGCACCCATAAAGTAAATCTACCAAGAAACACACTTATGACAACCCCTCAACACATGTGCTGAATTATGGCCAAAAGTGATTCTTACCCATCATATAATGCTGGAATTTAGGCTGAAAAGGAGTAACATTCGGACTATCCATGCCTAGGCATGACTAGGAGGGCGTTGGGGCGTATCCTGGCACATGTACTTCTCTGTTCGGCGCAGCAATCATATTTCCTTCACAATTATCTCTATAGACCTCCGATTTGGATGTTTAAAGTTCTCATTTGAAGCTAAGACATACATCTAAAACTTTGTAGAAGGAAACTTTGTCTAAGTCGGTCTCGAAATGTACGGAATTATCGCTCGAATGTGGTAGGAGATGCATAAACCGCCTAGGTGTTGAAAAACATGCTTGAACTTGTTTTGTACATCGTTTTTCTTCCCTTTTCTTCATGTATTCTCATTTATTACCTGTATTCACTTAACACACCTATTAAATGCAAATGTGACATGATTTAAGCAATAAGTGAATCCAAATCATAAGAATTACGGTCTTAAAAACACGTAAAAACACCTCTTATCAACTTTCTCAAAGGATAGTTTTTGAATCCGATGGTACTATGTCTACCTAGCCCTAATTTCGGGGATGCTGCCTTAATTTTTTAATTTGCATCTTCTGCTGCGCCGGCATTCCTTGGGCCTCCACGCGATCCCAACAGTGGTATCAGATCCAAGGTTTTGACATGACTTCGATTCTTCACTGTGTTTATGTTTATGTGCTTTAAATATGTTTTATCGAATGTAAAATGGATTGGATGTTTTGATTTTATTTTTGGACCAATTAAAATCGTTTAAATTTGAAAATTGATTTAGATCTGAAAAATGGATTTTGAATCTGAAAATTGCGTTTTTGGTAAAACTTGGATTACTACGTTTTTGATTCGTAAAGGTTCATGCGTGTTTGGGTTCTACGGCGGTGAAGAATAATTAGACCCACGACGACACTCGCGTACCATCGCTGATCCACCGGAACCGTCGGAGCCATAGTGAGCAGCGCTATTGGATATAGCGTCGTTGTACGCGACGACATACGAATCGGGGCAGCGGGCTGCTACCCTGATGAATCAAGAACGGACCACCGTCGACTAGGGTAGGAACCCTAGGGTTTTTCTAAATTTTGGTAAATTGAAATTTGACACTATGGGGCTATTTTTTTTTTTTTGGTTTAAAATACAATTGAATATATTTTTGGGTTTCGAGCTAAAATTGGACTTTTCAAAAAGACATTGACGTTTATTTATATTTTGAAAGGAAAATAAAATTGATATTTTATTGACTTTCGAAATTAAAATAAAATTGAGTGTTTTGAAAATGGGCTTCTTCATGTATTTTCGAAAACATGGTTCTTTTATTTAAATTTTGAAAGGACGAAATAAAATTGGTATTTTATTGACTTTCGAAATTAAAATAAAATTGAGTGTTTTGAAAATGGGCTTCTTCATGTATTTTCGAAAATATGGTTCTTTTATTTAAATTTTGAAAGGACGGAATAAAATTGACATTTTATTGACTTTCGAAATTAGAATAAAATTGAATTTTTGAAATTGGCCTCTTTGAAGAAATGGATTTCTTCATGGGTTTTCATTTGAATTTTGAAAGGACGAGATAAAATTGATATTTTATTGACTTTCAATATTAAAATGAAATTGATATTTTTTGAAATTTGTGGTCTTTGTGATTAAATGAAGAAGTGGACTTCTTCATGGACTTTCAAAGAATGTAAGTTTTATTGGAATTCCATGTATGAGATAAAATTAGTATTTTATGAACTTTGGAAATTGAATAAAATAAATAATTTTTGAAATTGGGCTTTTTCGGATTAAATGGAAAAGTGGACTTCTTCATTGGTTTTTCAAAACGTATATTTATTATTTAGTCCTTGGAAAATTAATATGATATTAATTGATTCCAAGAATAGAATAATATTAGAGTTTTTGAAATTGAAATAATTTTCGGATTAATGGAGAATTATGATTTTTCATGGGGTTCTCTGGAATTTGATTTTAGAAAATAATTAATTGGTCCAATAATTGAATTAGATTATCCTTAAATAAAGTCAGTAAATTTATGTTTATGAAAGCATGATGCGAGCATGCATTATGTGATTATGTGGTGATCCGGGTTGAGCCATAGTCTAGTCGTTTTAATTTGAGGCCTGCGTGCCATCTTTTCTTTTTATGTACATGAGAGGGTGAGGTTTCCTTTTCTCTTGTATTGTTGTAATTTGAAGACGGAGATGAAGGCATCTTGAAGATGATGATGGAGACGTTCAAGCTCGAGGAGCTGTGAAGACCCTAGCATAGGGTGTGCGTCCTTAGATTAGATTGGTCGACACCTTGATGGCTCGGGGTGTTTTAGGATTGGTTTGAGTAGGATCACATATACTGCTTTATTTATATAAGCATGCTCATTGTTATTTATCGAGTATTTTATATATGATATGTTGTGTTGCATGATCACCTAAGAAAGATAAATAACTGAAAAATGGTGAGACTTGTATGTGAAGACCCCATACTAAAATATAAGTCCGTAAATGGATAAATCGGAGGCCCGGAAGCTCCTTGATTAGGTCCAGTGCCTTCCATCACTAAATGTGAGAGGGAATACAGCGAGGCTTGTCATCATTGTCTCACGAGTCGTGGAATGGTGGCAAGTTAAGTGTACTAATCTCACATTGAAGCATTCTATATAATACAAAACAATGTATTTCTTATGACAAAAGATATGGTAATGAAGTCATTTTTTGTCACAAGAACTAGCTTTTTCGTATCAAAGTACATTAATTGTTACCAAAAAGTAATTTTTTCATAACAAACGTGTTCATTCATTACAAAAAATAAAATCTTGTTACGAAACATAAGTTATCGTTACGCAAAGTAAAAAACTGATACCAAGTAAAATATTTTATAACAACTTGTTCATCTTCTCGTAACAAATATTGATATTGTTACACTAAGTTCATTTGTAACAACTTTAGTTCCTTGCAAGAAATTTAGATTGCTTGAGCAATTCATTTATCTTTTGGAGGTAAAATGGGCGTCCAATTTTTCTATTTCCTTATCTTTTTCTTTTATTTGTCAAATTAATAACTCTTGTTTTATAGGTGTCTCTTGCCTAGTTACTTAGATATGTGACGACAAAATTTTGCTATTTAATACATACAAGTATTTCATGAATTTTTGTTGAAAGTTATGGTTGAATAATCGGCTAATAGTACGCAAAAGAGAATAAATGAATTAGTACTTGTACAAGCAACATACGAATAAAAATGAATTATTCGGGACTAAAAATATGTCTGATTTTTATATTATTTTGTAAGATATACAACTTGTACTTAATTTTATATTATGAAGGGGGTTTTCCAACCAAGTAATTGGTTGTAACATTCCTACCTGATTATTACATAAATAAATTTCATTATTGACATTGATCATTAGATTAATTTCCATTATTATAGCTAATTATTCTCATTTGAGATTAGGATTAAAGTGATATTATAATATATATATATATATATCAAATAAAAAGTATATTGTCTTATTATTGAAGTAATATTAATTCTTCACACGTAGGCCCAAAACCCTAAATCCTATACCCTAAACTCTAAATGCATGATAGATAAATAATTTTTGGAACTTTTGACATATTAAAAGATATACTTAATATTATTAATTGAGGTCATTTTTCAGAGACAACGTTTTTGCTTGGTCTTTTGAATTTCCATCACTCTGTCTCTTGTTCAAGCACACTCGTTTCCTTTTCTTTCCAGGTCGTGAAGGTGAGTTGTCTTCTCCAGCCCATCCCACGACTGCCACCCCACCTCCCCTCCCCCATTCCTACGCTATTCAAGAATCTTTGACCTTAATTTTGGTTTAAATTTTGCGGATTTATGGTAAGATTTGACCTCGATAGGTAAATAAAACCCTTCTTTTTGTATTTCTCAATTTAATAAAGAAAAATTAAAATATTAACCCATCAATGTAGAATGCCCATATAGGGCTGTTCACGGTTTGATTAACCGACCGAATCGAATCGAACTGAAACAGAGATTTTTGGTTCGAATCGAAACCGAACCAAAATTTTCGGTTCGGTTTCGGTTTTGGAATTTCGAAAATTTTGATTTTTAGTTTGGTTTCTGTTTTCATGGTCAGTTAACCAAACCGAACCGATAACCAAAATGTATATAAATTATACACAATTTTATATTTATCAAGGGGGCTATTGTGAGATTTTTCTAAACTTTAGGGGCTAAAATAAGAAATTTTAAAACCCAACCCAATTAACTACCGCACCTACCCAATCACTCTCACTCACGCTCCTCTCCCTCAAACTCTCAACTCTCTGCAACTGCAAGTTAAGCTTCCACCTTAAGCTCCTCACTTCAACTCTGTCGTCGTTGTGGCCACGTCGTCGTCACGCCGCCGTCGTCTCCTTCAATCCTCCTCCTTCTCTCATCCGCTCTCCTCTCCCATTCCATTTTTCAAACCCTAGGTAAGAAATAAAAATTAGGTTATTCAATTTCTTAATTTTTCAAATCAATTGGGTTAATTTTCTACATGATTTTGTATTTATTGATTTACAAATTACTAATTAATTTGGTTGCATGGCACTTTGGACTTGCAATTTGTGCTTTTTGTTTGCCAGGTGAAAAAATATATATTTGTAGTGGGTTTGTTGATTTTTTTGGCCAAAATTCGGTTAACCCAAAAAAACCGAAACCCAATCGGTTAAAACAGAACCGAACCGGGCCCTTACAGTTCGGTTTCGATTCTGGATTTTTTCGAACCGAAAGTTTGGTTTGGTTCGGTTCGGTTTGAACCGATGGAGTCGATCCGTAAGAGGAAAGATGGAATGGAGTTTTGGAACATGAATTTAGTATATCTCCATTAACATGTTTTCTTTTAAACAAATAGCTTAAGCACTATTTATCTTTCTTTTCTCCTATGGTGATGGACAGGTGTTATGCGTGAGATTATCTGATAGCATAATACAACAAGTTTGATTTCTAAAACAAGCGCTCAACAATCAAAGTTTGAATTTCTAATTGGGTTCTACTACTGATTTTAGTGCTTATGAGCTTACTCTTCAACAAAATGTGATAAATGATATGATCTTACTTAAAGAACTTCGAATATGGTGGTAGTAAATAGCTAAATTTTGGATAAATTTTCATCCCAAATCAAAAATTGATTAAACCGATATATATAAAAAAGAAGATATGCAAACATTAGTAACATTTATCTTAAGAGCGAGCTTCTAGTTAAACATTTTTGTTTATCTATGTTGTGCTTTAGCTAAAAAATAATATTAACTATGAATTTTCCATACTTTTACTTTCAATTGCGTTAACTTTTAAGTGATTAAGAATTAAGTTGAGTAAGCAGGTACCATAGAGTTTCCTCTTTTAAAAAATGCCCATTTTTTTCTCTTGAGTAAACAGGTACTATTATATATATATATATATATCTACACACACACACTATATATATATACACACATATATAGGTGCCATGTGTGTGAGTGTTAATACAACCTTTTGGTGACCTTTATATGTATGTATTAATATAATATTAAAGGAATTAATTAATTCACTTATCACGACTAAGAGTTGTGTGTTTTTTTTCTCTCTTCTTTTTTTCTCCATCTCTTTTACAAAGAACTTCTTCCAACTCATGTGTTGAGTACGAAGAACACCAAAATATATTCCTACCCTTTTTCTCATAAGCCAAAATTCGATATTCTCTTGGCTAACACTGATGGAGATAATCGAGGGTACGAGCTAAGGTGTGGGTATACTTAAAGGCGCAACACTTGGGGCACTAGGAAAAATCCATCCGGAGAGGTGTAGCAGGGAATTGCTTAATAAGACGTTGCTACTTTAAGTTCTTCAAGAGGTAAACACAAGAAAACTATCTCATAGGATAGTTTTTGAATCCGATAGTACCATTTCTACCTAACCCTAATTTTGGGGATGCCGCTTTAATTTTTTAATTTGTATCTTCCGCTGCACCGAGGGCTCCACGCGATCCCAACACTTTATTGGTACAGACAAGCAATTAGCGGATATCTTTACCAAAGTGCTCAATGAACAACGCTTTCTCACTTTAAGAAGAGAATTAGGTATGATCGATTTAAGTGCTTAATCATTATGCATCATATTTTATTTAGGCATATAATTTAGGGGGAATTTACTTTATTTATGTCCAATTTTTTTTTGAAAAGTTGTTACAAGTTATCAAGTTTAGGGGGAACCTTAAAATTTTACTTGTACAAGCCCATTAAGAATCAATGATCAAAAATGTTTTCTATTGCATAGATCATCAACGCTCACCATTGTGCATGATAAGTTGAACGCTCAAAATTAAAAGACTTTACTTCCAAGTGTCAACATAAATTTTATCGGATAGAGTTATTGAGCGTTGAATCAATTCCCTTCAACACTTAGTAAAAGTAATTATAAAATCATGTATTGTTTTAAATCTACAGTGACGTGTTGGATAGACTCAACGATTTATTTTTATTTCTATTCACGCGCTCCAATCACATCAAACTGACAGGTAATTATAACTTTTCAAAATGATGGTTCAGAGTTAGTACATGTTTGTATACGTGTCAATGTATTATGAGTACGCGTTACACTCTGAAAATGCCAAACGTTTCTCAAAATAACCCCGGACGTGAAAATTTTATATGTGGGAGTTACCAAATGTAACTTTACTTATTTTTTGAGAATTTCACATCCGCAGTTAAAGTTAAAAATGGCTGAGATTCATCAACTTTACACGTGGCAAAATCGCATTGACGAGAGAAATTGAAAATTTTCATATTTCATTTAAAAACAAAAAATCTGCCGAAAAATTACTTTTACTTTTACACACAAACTCTCTGCAAGAACTTTCTCTCTCTCAAAGCAAATCTTTTCTTTGAATCTTTGCCCTTTCAAACACTCAAAATGGCACCAAAGAAATCCTTAAACATTGCTGAAGATATCATCAAGGTCACTGAGGGCCTAGTGGTGGACTGGAAATACTTATATGATCAGAATGAGATCCCGATGAAGGACATTCTGGACTCTGTCACCAAGGTTAGCCTCTAGACGTTTCTCACAAGATACACCTATTACTTCTCTGATGAAGTTGTGAATTCTGGAAGAAGGCTAAGCTTTCCGAGGATAAGAAATCTATTTCCTGCTCCTTCTCCTTTCCTAAGAAGAATTTTATTCGAACGTTTATTCTCTCTACAGAATCCATCGCCAAGAACTTGAAGTTAGCAAATGAGGGTGGGGCTTTGGAATCCATCTCTGCAAGTCAGATTGAAGTAGTTTGGGCAAATATTCGTAATGATGAAGTAATGAATTTAAGCCAAACTTTGATAAGAAGAATATTCTGCCTGTTAGGAATCCTATGAACAAAAAGCGCAGTGGAAATAGAAAGGATTCCTAGAGTTGAATCACTTTAACGTAGGTTTGATGATTTTCAAGATTTTACGAAAAATAAACGAAATCAAATACCTTATGGATATGTTAAACTGCAATTCATTTTACAACAACTCTTGTCAAAATCTTGTCTCTAAAGCTTCAAGCGAAACAAGTCTTCAAAAGCTCCTCGAGACTCTCCTTTAAACGAGGGTCGACGGCTAGCAAGAGTGAGGGGAGAGGATTTTTCCTTTTCTTTTTGTGTATTGTATCTAGAATTAGGTTTAGCTTGTCAGTTTGAGGATTAAATAATCCTCAAACCCTAAACCTAAGTGGAGCACCTCCTAGGCCCTTAGTGGATGCCTATGATGAGCTAAGTTGGCCCAGTCAACTTAGTCCATCTTTTAATATATATATTTAATTCAAATTCAATTCAAATTAATATATATAAGATTAATTAATTAATTAAATTCAAATAATTTAATCTAATTAAATATTTAAATTATTGATTTACCAATTAAATCAATTCTTCCTATTTAAATTATCTTTCTAAAAGATAAATTATTTGCACAAAAAGATATCTTGCTTATTTCTTATAGCGCGAACTTTAGGTTCATCTCGATTGGCAATGGAAGGATACCAAAGGATGTAAGTGTCACCTAGCCAGTCCCGTGGACTCAAATCGTAACCCTAATCGAGTACAAAATGATTGCATCATTTACGAACCTCTGGATCATAAATACCGTATGAGTATAAGCCCATCACTGATGTATCTTGATCAAATGGTTTATGTCAAACTCACAATACTTGATACTGTGCATCAGATCATAGCATGATGAAATTGCCAAACTACCCTTCATGTCATACATGAGTTAGTTTCATTGCTTTGGCCAAATACTTATAATTTTATTTGCCTATGATCGCACATAATACTTTCTTGTTTACTATCGTGACAGTGAATCCCATCTTGACAATCACTTCACAAGTGGTACTTGATCATGATCCCTCAGGTCTAATGCTCACGCATACTATTTAATAGTCCCTGAGTAAATACCCATGTGATTGGATTACTACGAGCTGTGTTCGAATATATCAATTCCATTGATAAATCTATGACATGTGCTCTTACTATCCCATAGTATTCGACTGGCACTCTTTGTCAGAGCATGTGTCATACACGTCCAATCTTATTGCCTAATTAAGATTCCTTGACTTACGAACCCTTTTAAGTGATCAGGAGTCAGACGCTCCCCGTGCTACTTCTTTATTCCATAAAGGGCAAAGATTCAACCTTGATTCACATGGACTGCTTGTTCAATACTTATTAATGCCATGAAGCTTTATATGAACAAAATAATAAATGCCTTTTATTAATGATAAGTTCGTACAACATAATTAGATACCCTATACAATCTATTTGTCCTCATTAGCATTTAGGGTATATACCTAACAATCTCCCACTTGCACTCAATGCTAATTGCTATGGTATCTAATACCCATCTTCTCAAGATGTTTCTTTAGCACCACCTGTGCCAATGTCTTAGTGAGTGGGTCAGCCACATTGTCCGCTGAGGCTATTTATTGCACGGCAATGTCACCTCTTCCAACAATTTCTTGAATAATGTGATATCTCCTCTCTATGTGTTTGGATTTGTTATGAGACCTTGGTTCCCTAGCTTGCGCGATGCCTCCATTGTTGTCACACCAAAGTGGCAACGAAAGCTCCACACTAGGAACTACTTGATGTTCTGCTATGAACTTCTTAATCCAAATAGCTTCTTTGGCTACCACGTATTCAGCTTCAGTAGTGGAATCAGTAATTGTGCTTTGGTTGGAACTATTCCAAGACACTGCTCCACCGTTCAGAGTGAATATGAACCCAGAAGTGGGTTTTCGATCATCAATGTCAGATTGAAAATCTGAATTGGTGTAACTGTCCACTTTCATTTCTCCATTTCCATATATGAGAATCATATCTTTTGTTTTGCTTAAGTACTTCAAGATGGACTTCATGACAATCCAATGCTCTTTGCCCGGGTTAGCTTGAAACCTACTCACCATTCTCACAACATAAGCAAGATCTGATCTCGTGCATATCATTGAGTACATGAGACTTCCCACTGTTGAGGCATAGGGAACCGTGCTCATCTCTTTTCGATCTTCCTCACTTTGAGGACTCATCTTTTAGAGAGATGAATTCCATGTCTCATGGGAAAAAGACCTCTTTTAGAGTTCTCCATCCCAAATCGCTTTAGAACTTTCTCTAAGTAGAGGGCTTGGGAAAATCCTATCATCTTGTTTGATCTATCCTTGTAGATGCGAATTCCTAGGATGTAGGTAGCTTCTCCCAAATCTTTCATGGAAAATGTGCTTGAAAGCCATGTCTTAATCGAAGCTAGCAGACCTACATCATTCCCTATAAGTAGAATATCATCTACATATAGCACCAGGAATGAGATCTTGCTCCCACTAACCTTTTTGTAGACACATGTTTCATCCTCGTTTTTGATGAAGTCATAGCTTCGTACTTCTTCACTAAAACGAAGGTTCCCACTGCGAGAGGCCTGCTTAAGTCCACAAATAGACTTATTCAATTTACAGACCTTATGAAAATCCGCATTTGATATGAAACCCTTGGGCTGTTCCATATAGATTTCCTCCTGGAGGAACCCACATAAGAATGCAGTTTTCACATCCATTTGTTAGATTTCATAATCTAGGTATGCAACTATGGCAAGTAGAATTCTAATGTATTTGATCATAGCTACAGGTGAAAAGGTTTCCTCATAGTCAATGTCCTTCTTTTGACTATACCTTTTCGCCAATAGCCTGGCCTTATAGGTGTCTACCTTGCCATTTGGACCAATCTTTCTCTTATAAATCCATTTTCATCCAATAGGTACAATACCTTTGGTCCATCTGTAAAAGTCTAAACTTGGTTCGAATACATCGAATCCATTTCTACTTTCATAGCTTCATGCCACTTTGCAGAATCCATGTTCGTCATTGCTTGGTCATAGATAGAGGGATCTTCTCCATGGTTTCCTTCCGCTACTTCATACAGATTATGCTCTCCTTCACGTTGAGATACTCTCAGCAGACCTTCGCGTTGACGGCTGTGTCATTGCTGGTTCCGGTTGGGTCTCTTGAACAATGTCTTCCAAAGGAAATTTATTCTGTTTTTCTAGAACAATTTTTCTAACAGTTCCACCTTCTCGAATAAATTCTTCTTCGAGTAAGATCACCTATAAAGCTACGATGATCCTTTGATCATCATGAAGCTAGAATAGGTATCCCATGGAATCCTCGGGATAACCAACGAATCGTCCTTTCAAGGACATAGCCTCCAATTTCTCTGCCTTCGTCTTTTTCACGTAAGTTAGGCAACCCCATATCTTTATGTGTTTCAGATTAGGCTTCCTTCCACTCTATGTCTGATACGGTGTTTTAGGAACAAATTTCGAGGGACATTTGTTCAAGATGTGAGTAGCTGTGAGCAGCAAAATCTGTGTAGCAGAGCATGGATCGAACAGTGTCTAACAGGGTTCGGTTCCTTCGCTCTGCTAAGCCATTTAAGTGGCTGGAGGAGTAATCTGTAACAGTATGCCATGTTCTCGTAAGAACTGGTCAAATTCGGCACTCATATATTCACCACCACGGTCAGACCGAAGTGTTTAGATATGATGCCCGGTTTGGTTTTCGACTAAAGTCTTGAATTCAATGAATTTGTCAAGTGATTCAGACTTATACTTTTTTAAATACACATAGCCATACCTAGAATGGTCATCGGTAAACGTTATGAAGTACTGAAAACCACCGTGGGCCACATTTCTAAAAGGGCCGCACACATCAGTATGAATCAATCCTAAGACCTTAAAGGCTCTTTCCAAATTCCCTGTGAAGGGGGATTTGGTCATCTTGCCTTGAATACAAGACTCATAAGTGGGCTAGGGATCCCATCTCAATGACTCTAACTTGTGTAGTCTATGTTCCCCGACATGACCTAATCTTAAGTGTCATAGTTGTCTTAGGTTCGTATCATGCAAATTGCACTTTTTTGTTATAGCATTAACATTGTAATTATTTTGGACATTAACATAATATCAACCATTTATTAAGGATGTGTTGCCAACACATATATTTCTAAAATAAATGTCACAAGAATTGTTTATAAACGAAAATAAATAACCCTTCCTGACCAAAACAAGAATTGAAACAATATTCTTAAGCCCATTGAGCAAAACAAGACAATCATCTAAATGTAAACAATGTCCAGACAATAATTTAATAGAAGTGGTCCCAATGTGTGTGGCTGCTACACTATGTCCGCTGCCAACATTGATCATCACTTCATTGTTCTCCAGCTTCTTACTTCTTTCCAACTCCTGATTCAAAACACATATGTGAGCACTAGCTCCAGAGTAGGGGTGTTCATCGGTCGGTTTACTAACCGAACCGAACCGGAATTTCGGTCAACCGAAATTTCGGTTTTCCGAAATTCCGGACCGAAAACCGAACTTTTTGGGTTCGGTTACACCGAACCTGGCCAAAAAAATAAAAAACAAAATTGCACCTATTTTTTTCATTTTTTTTCTGAAAAACCTGCTAAATTAGATCCCAAATATTCACCACCAAAAGACCCATATAAATTCATTTACTCCACTTGGCAAAACTCCACAAATGAACAACATATTAAAATAAAAAAGAAGCTACCAAATTGCAACCTCATAATCTCATGTTCTTAAGCCGGTGGCCGCCCGAAGCAGTGGCGGCAAAAATTGATGGAGAAGACCGACGGTGGAGGGCTGGAGGCAGAAGTGAGGGCTTGACCGCGTGAGGCGAGTTGAATCTGAAGCAGAAGTGAAGTGAGGCAAAGAGGGGTTTTCAGTTTTCCAATTTGAGTTGTTGACTGCTAGTGTTGAACAAAAGACATTTTTTTATACTTATCAAAGACTTTTATTGTATTTCTAATTAAGAAAAAAAAATTATATAAACCAAACGGTTTTTCGGCTCGGTCCGGTTAACCGAATCTGAAAAATCGGACCGAATTGAAAACCGATTTTTGCAAAAAAACAAAAACCGAAAACCTAACAGAAATTTTCGGTTCGAACTGAAATTCCAGTTTTCGGGCGGTTCGGTCAATCTGTGAACACCCCTCCAGAGTCTAGAATCCAGGAAGTAGAAAAACTATTAATAGAACAATATGTTTCTAAAATATTAAGTTCTATACTTGAAGCTATCTCCACTTTCAGCTTGGGGCAGTTACGTTTCCTATGTCCCATCTCACCGCAGTGAAGACATGTGTCTGTCTTCTTTGGACCCTTTGTCTTAAACTTCTGAGTTTTTGTAGCTCTGGGTTCTCTAATGTTCCCAGTCAATTCAGTATTATTTGAAATAATAGGAATCTTGAATGCACCCATTTTTTGTTCATTCGTTGTTGTGCAATCATCAGCATGCTCATAAGTACTGAGAGTGATACTTCAATGTCATCTATGTCAAAATTGATGATAAAATCCGAGAAGAATCTTGGGAGTGATTGGAGAATGAGGTCCACTTGAAGATGGAAATCCATGTAGAACTCCATAGACCGCAACCTCTCTAACATCGAGATCATCTTCAAAACATGATCTTTAACGTCCTCAGGATCTCTCATCTTTGTGTTGAACAACTCTTTAAATACATAATATCTAACAGATTTTTTGTGTTCCCCGAACAACTCCTCCAAGTGTAGCATGATTGATTTAGGACTATTCATATTCTCATGCGTACGCTGCAACTCGCCACACATGGAGCTCGACATATAATCCTTGACTCTACGAGCACCAAAAACCCAATCCGAGTATGCCATTTTGACCGAATCATCCTCGTTGATCCCATACCTCGGTGATCGATCTAATTCCAACATCTACTCGAGATTTTCAACATTGAGGACAGTCCTCAGTCCTCTGTTCCAATCAGAGAAGTTTTATTTATTCAAGACATTCTTTTTTGAAGCAAAACTTTGAGTGGGTTATTAACCATTTTGAGAGAGATTATTTTGTACCCAAGTAAAATTAGGACTTTAATTTGACTTGGCTCCCACTACATTTTTCGAACCATTGCACTCCCACTGCAATGAATAGAAATCTTGTTGGACAGATAGTGAGTGATTGAGTTCTTCAAAATTTTCAACGAGTTGCAATCTGTTTCGATATATGGCTCATTGGAATCTTTGAAGTGGCGTTCGACACCAATCAGTCCAACTGATGGTTCCATCTTACTTTTGGCTCATGGATCACTTAACCCCAGCCTGTAACGGAATATTGGTGGTAATCCATCTAAGTACTTTCCCATCAACTCCTATCGATCTAGTAGTTGAATCTCATCTTGCAACCTGTAACGGTATATGGGATGAGATTTGCTTCGACCAATGGCATCAAATGCACTTAGAGAGATTTGAACTATGAAATTAGTGTATGACCACCATTAGTCGGGATGAAGCCATACATAACTCATAATTCCATCTCTCAAAGTTTGATAGAGAGCCAGGATATCCTAAACCCTTTTCTTACTTAGTATCTTTAATTCAGGAGAATTTATTAATTTTATAAGGCCCCACTTTACATTAATTTATTACGCTCATATGTGGAATAAAGCAAATTGAACGATACAATAATAAAAAAAAACCTAGTAATTCTATCATCATGCATTCCATGGACATTCTAGATTGGTTTAAGCCAATAGACCAATCAGGGGATAGGGGCCTATATCAAATCTAATCTTGATAAGCTCAGGGCTCCAAGCTGTATAAGGTCCTACTCCTACTTACATATTTAGAAGCACCCTATTCATGATTCTATCAAAAATAATATACAACCAGGCGGGCACAAACCGACCCATTGCAACCTAGATAATACAAAGCGGTAAAAACCCTAAGTCCATGGGATGCATCCACCAAAACATACATAAAAGCATGTAAATAAACTATTCAAAATTATGTTGACATTAATTTTAGATTCGAAAAAAAATTCACATTAATTAAATCCAATTTAATTACAAACGGATGAATTTAATTTCAATTTAAAAATAAATAAATAAATTTAATTTATTATTAAGAACTAAGTCTCACTTATTCTTAATTATTTTGAAAACCCAATTTCAATCATAAATGAAAAATAAATCTAATTTATTGAATCGCCTAGTGGAATCATAAACTAACTCTAATTAATTTATTATTAAATCCAAATTAATTATTAAATCTAATTTAATTTTAGAAAAACAAAATCAATTTTAATAGGGTAAATGATTATTTAACAAATTTGGGTTAAATTTGTCTATTGGGTCAAACCCAATATATATATATATATAAATCAATTTTAATAGGGGAAAGGATTAATTAGCAAATTCGGGTCAAATTTGTCTATTGGGTCAAACCCAATATTTATATATATATATATATATATATATATAAATCAATTTTAATAGGGGAAAGGATTAATTAACAAATTCGGGTCAAATTTATCTATTGGGTCAAACCCAATATTTATTAATATATATATAAATAAATATATTAAATATATATATAAAATAATCGCTGGGCCAGGCCGAGCAGCTCGCTTGGCCTGGCCCAGCTGTCCCCTCTCGCACTCGGCTGCGCGCTGGGCCATCACAGCTGGGTTTAGCCAAGTGATAGAGTCGAGAATTACTTGTTTTATAGTCCTTTAGTTGTATGATTTTCATAGAATTAAGTATGATTTTATACCACATATGTGTGTAATCTGTCTATTTTGAGTATCTAGGTATAAATCATAGCATTTGAGACGACAAGGATGAAAGCAGCAGAAAGATGGAATTTCAGAGCAGAAAGTCGAAGAGTTTAGCGTTCGAACGTGGAACATCGGGACATGTGAATGTTGAGAGAGCTTACACCTGAACGTTGGAAGATGTTATGCACGGACTCCAGGAAGCCTAACGTTTGAACGTTGAAGTCGGCAGAACAGTTTTGGAAATTTCAAAATTCTACACTTACACGGACTCTTCTCAAACCACTCCTATAAATATAAAGTGATGCAGTAGGGTTAAAGAGCAGCGTTTTTTAGAGTTATTCTCCAGCAATATTCCGTCATTTTCATAGAGAGTTAGATTCAGGTTTTAAACTTTGTAATTCTTCATAAAAGTAGAGGAAACTTGAAGAAACAAGAAGATTTTCTACACAGTTATAGGGAGTTTTTGTTATTTGTTTCTTACTTTCATGAATACTTTAGTTATTTTTCATATCATTATGAGTAGCTAAATTTGTAGACTAAGGCCATTCTTAGGCCGAATTATGATTCTTGAGTTATAAAAATATTTCTTGTATGAATGATTTATATTGCTTTGTGTTATAATCTTGTTCTCAATGTTTAGTGTGTCTAGCCAACATATTTAAGATCTAATGGTTAATTTATCTGTTTGAGAGAAAGTAAATTAAGGTGTAAGAGGGATTTATAACATCTTCTAAGTTAGTTGATGCAAGGGATAACTACATACTCCAGATGTTGTTAGTCGAGTTTATTTGGAGGGATAAATCTGAATTAATTTGGGAAAAATTCTGGTGTGTAATGCATGCAGTAGAGATTGTTACAACCAATCTAATGTAGGTTATCATGAGCGAGGGATCTGCGTGATAATAATATTAAGGAATTTTTCACCTTAGCAATATTTATCCGAAATACGAGAATACTGATATAACAAAAATTGATTAGTTTGTGTCGACGCATGTGTCTTAGTTGTTTTTATTCATTGGTTTTCACATACTTTTAATTATTGTTTTTAATAGTTTATGATTTATTTTTCTTTAAGTTTACAATTGCTTGAGTTAATTTACTATTTTCGCTATAACACAAATCTCTGTGGGTTTTCGTGCACACGATCAGTCCTCTTGTTGTTAAATACACGATTGAGTTTTCGTTGAAAGAGTTAGGTGCCCGGTGCGCCATTTGTAGGGCATAGTAGCCGACTCTTTAAACAGTCTTATATTGTATCTTGTCAAGTAATTTAATAAATGACATTTTCTTCTTTATCTTATCATTCTATGCAATTAGATAAAGTCCCCTAGATCACTCTTAACCTATGAGATGTGTTTGGTATCGGGGATGCCAATCATGGAATACATCTCTAAGGTTGTGGTCTTAAAGATGTTCCAAGTCATAGAATCATTGAGATAGGGATATCAATAACTCGTAAAGACTTGCACGTACAATGCACACTCTTGGAGAGTGTATCCTATTCCATGGATACTGATACGGTGTACATCAGTGCATGTATGTGGGTTCTCGTTGGGATCGAGTAAACTGAACAACCCCGCCGAGATTCCATATTGGAGTCAATGTCGAATTTGGAATCTCCTCGGTTACGTAGGCATAAGATTGATCCTCATGACTTGAGGCACCATTGGTCGTCTCGTGCATCGCCCACTGTACTTAGATTTGTCACACGATTCCAGGTGAGTCATAAAGTGGGGCATATTGGGTCCAGTCTGGTTATGTACGGAGGCGCGTGAGTGCCAAGAAAGAATCCGTCACTGATCATTAGCATCGGCGCATATCCTATGTACTTCACAGTGTATTGACCATGGGAACCTCCGGCCGGAGTAGTATCAATAAGGAGGAGCAGTGTTTCCTAGCTTGATTGATAAATTGGTCAATGTCACTTAGATCGATATACATAGAATCGAGTTACTGGGATTTCGACTGACATCCAAGTCCTAGATTCGATCGAGATATTTGATGGAAGGATTTTACTTATGCGAAAATCGTAATGCGAAAAGGTCACCTAATAATCGTTCATGGCTAGGTCTTCTTGGCGCGTGGCTAGTACTAACCTTGATTTGTAGGAACCATGAATTAATCGGTAATTAATTCTTGGTCGGATTAAAATTCTTGGAGTAATTAAATCTAGCAATGAAAATTGCAAAGGCACAACGCGGTTGTGTTCTTACTACTACTACATGAACGAACCTACAATGGAGTTACACACTTACTCAAGAAAGTTCAATTGCTATGTGAATATTAATCCGGTTTAGGATTAAAGTGAAATTGATTAATGAGATTAATTAATTAAGTGGAAGACATTTTAATTAGTAGGCTTGGGAAAATAATTTTTCTATTAATTAATCTTGGAGATTAATCATTAACGGAAATTATTATTATCCGGGAATATATTTAAGCTACTAATTTTACTATTAATTAATCATGAAGATTATTTAATTAACAAGTCTTGGAAGAGTTGGGAGTCATTTTAATTAAGTTGGACTTAATTAAATGAAGTCACAAGAGTGAAATTCAAAGCTAGTCAAAGTTTGACTTGTAATGTTTTTTAAATGAAGAAGAAAATGAAAAATATTCTCTTACACATGTGGTGGTAGTTGAGAATGGAATGGTAGGTGAGAATGAGGTGGTAGGTGAAGAAAAACAAGTCTTCTACTCCACCTAACACCATATGGCCAAACATTGGTGGCTATAAAAGGAGGTGTTCTTGCTCTCATTTAAAACTTGATGAAAACTTAAAAAGAAAAAAAAGCTTAGAGCTTAGTTCTTCATCTCTAGATTTTTCTAGCTTCTCCTGTGATTCTTGAAGACTTTCTTCTATAGAACTTCTTCTTGAAGATTAGTTGTAAAAGATTATCTTCCATAGATATTTCTTTTAGTAACTCTTCTTGTCTTCCACCTTTCACTACATAGACTCCATTTCCTTAGAGCATATATCTAGCCAATCTTTTGCTTAAGGTATGAACTTACTTGAGGTGTGTCCTTGTAGAGGCTTCTTTCTTTAGGAGCTTATGGTGGTTTGATTCGAACCCCTCCATGTTGAGGTGAGGATTCGAAAATGAGAGCCAAAGTTTTTGGTGTGGTTTTCCTTGTGTTGTGGTTTTACACCCTCACTTTAATAAAACCCCAAATCTTGTAATCGGTTTAAAACCCCTTTACTCGTATTAGTTTTTGTTGTGCATTACTTTGACCCCCTAGCTTGGGATGCCGATATATATGTGTTTTATATACTTTATTTCTTCCGTTGCGCCGGCATCGCTTGTGGGGGCATACCGATCCTAACATTCGTGCATCAAGTTTTTGGAGGCGGTGTCGGGGATTTGTCTGTTTGGGCATAGCTATTTTAATTCAAGCTTTTCTTATTTTTAGTTTTAATTCTACCTTTGTTTTACCTTTTCGTTTGATATCTTTTTCAGATTTATGACACAATCTCGTGATGAAGATCTTCAGGAATTTGATCCAAAAATCAAATGAAAGATCCGAGAAAAATCGACGAAGACGAGCCATGGCGGTCAAATTTCCAAACATGAATCTTTCGGAGAATCGTAAATTGCTCCAAAATATTCTACAAGTAATGCAGCCTACAACACCGTCTCAATTACCATCTGTTCGTGGTAGTCAACCACCTAGGGTACACACTTTACCTGGTCCTGTTGTCATACCACCTTTTCACTAACCAAATTTTCACATTCCAGGACATCTTTTGGTATGGCACAAAACGACCCTTTTTATGGAGAAAACAGTGAGTCACCACATGATCACTTGGAAAACTTTGAAAAAGTTTTGTTAACCACGCAATTTAATCCCAAAAACTTAGATGCTATTCGACTTAGGTTGTTTCACTTCACACTTAAAGATAAAGCCACTTCTTGGTATAAGTCCTTACCCTCACAGTCAATCAACACTTGGGGAGAGTTGTTGAAGAATTTTTAAACAAATTTTTCCACCTTCAAGAATCAATGAGCTTCATAGTAACATTAAAGGGTTTAGGCAAAGAAAGACTGAGTTGTTAGCAAATGGGTGGGATAGGTATCAAGGAATGATTAGGAAGTGTCCGGACTACAATTTTACTCAAGATGAATTAGTATAACACTTTTACAATGGAGTAAGGTCTAGGATTAGACACCGACTCAATGCTGGAGCCGGGAGGCGACTTGGTGGGTCTTAATAATAAATATGTCTTAGAGAAAATAGAGCAATTAGCTCAGCAGGATGAGTTATACCCGGATGAGGAAGATGAGATCACACCTGCACCAAAGAAGGTGACAGTAGTTAAAGAGGTTGGAGAAGGAGCTGAGCCAGAGACCACTACAGAGGTCAACTATGTGAATCAGCAAAGACCTCAAGCTATTTTTGGAGGAGCCGAGAATTTTCCTCGGAAGCCAACTAATCCACCATATGGAAATCCTGGAGCATACCAAACACCCCGACAACCGTTTCAGTCCAACAACAACCAACGACAAGTGCGATTTTAGCAGCAAGGTCAAACAGGACCTATGAACACTGATGATAGGCTTGGTGCACACATTCGCAAGCCAGATTAATATTTTAAAGAACTCCACTTGATGCTAAAAGATGTCATTACGGGAATGAAGGAGATGCAACATCATAGGCGATAACTTTCGAATAGCCTTTAAGGGAGAAACACGGGTACATTACCAAGTGATACTGAAGAAAAACCCAAAGGAGCAGTGCTTCGCAGTGCTCAGAAGTGGGAAAAAAGTGAAGAACGCGTATAGCACGCTTGAACGTGAATTGTGTAACATTCAAATGTTCTGTGATATTCCAGAGACAGTGGATGTCAAGCTTTAGACGTCCAACCATGAAGGAGTTAACGTTTGAACGCTATATCCTCAACGTTCGAACGTGGACCCCCCTAACGTTCGAACGTCCAAGGCAGTGAATCCAGATTGTAAGTCTATTGTTACTGGTTCCCTTCCTCCTTTTTGAAGTACATTTTCCTTTTCCCTTAGCTCAGAAGATTAAAAAGAATGAACATGATAAAGTTTCCTTCGCATTCTTGAGAGTTTGAGAGAAGTGCGCATTAACATTCTTGCTGTAGATGCTATCTTGCAGATGCCAAACTTCATAAAAATTTTCAAGGAAATTTTATCAAACAAACAAAAGTGGGAAAAAATGGGTACTGTCTACCTAACCGATGCATGTTCAGCGGCTGTGATGAACAATATGCCAAAAAAATGCAAGGATCCGGGTGGTCTATGCATTCCATGCACTATTGGGATTATTAGGTTCGACAGAGTTCTTTGTGATGCTAGGTCCGGGATCAACTTGATGTCTTATGCACTCTTTCAGAAGTTGGGCCCTCGAGAGACAAAAACCACTACTATGCGGTTGCAGCTCCCAGATAAATCTGTCAAGAATCCCATTGGAGTGATCGACGATGTCATAGTTAAAGTCTACAAGTTCTACTTTTCAGTCGACTTTGTGGTTCTTGAAATGGAGGAAGATTCTGAGTCCCACTGATCCTAGGAAGACCTTTCCTAGTCACAGGTAAAGCCACACTAGACCTAGCGCTGGTAAGCTTACATTGAATATAGGAGATAAGAAGGTAACTCTGAATGCTTATAGAAGTTTTAAGCATAAATTTCCTGAGAATACTTGTTCTACACTCTATGCTTTTGATCCTTTTAAGGATGAAGTTTTGTAGGAACATTCGTCTGATGACCCGAGCAGTCAAGTAAGTGAGGGAGATACGAGTGCTGACGAGGTTGGAAACCTCGATACGATGGATGAAGTGGCTGTCACTACATCTATGAAATTGCAACAAGATGAACTAATTGATGGGAGATTGGACAAGGATTCTAGTCCACTCCATGATCCGGTGACTTAGGCCGACTCTGCAAAGTCAAGCTAATGACTTTAAAGAAGTGTTTCTCTGGAGGCAACCCGAGCTATTTTTTTATTTTGTCATATTTTAGCTTTGTTTTGTTTCGCTTTGTTTGTTTTTGATTTTGTGTTTTGTTTTTGTGCTGAGAAGAGATAGAATCTGAAAGAAATCTTGAGACAGCATGGGGGGTCTGAACATTAGGAGTAGAATGTTCGAACATGGGATTTTGTGAGAAATCTTATTCACGTCAACAACATGCCAGAACATGCCATGTTTCCACATTCGAACGTGGCTCCCGTCAGAATAGAAGGAAAAAGAGAAGAAAGCGTAACTTCCTGATTTAAAAGCCTATACCATTCAAAGCACCCTCTTCCCCAAGATACTCGCGCCAAATATATCTTACCTTGGAAAAAAACCCTGAATCATAACCCATCCATAAAACCCTTCAACAACATCAAAACCTTCCATCATTATCAATACCTATTCCATATAAAATTCTTTTCACAAAAGGAATTTCTCTATATAAAACCATCTATTACAAACCATCAATACACATACCTAATACAAACCCATTACATAATCTCAGATAGAAATCAATTTCACAGCAGCTGTAGCTCACGAGTTTATCATTTAGCACGACATATTTAAGATCTAATGCATAATTTATTTGTTAGGGAAAAAGTAAATTAAGGTGCAAGAGGGATTCATAACATCTTCTAAGTTAGTTGATGCTACGGATAGCTACATACTCTGGATGCTGTTAGCCGAGTTTATTTGAAGGGATAAATCTGAATAAATTTGGGGAAAATTCTAGTGTTTAATGCCTGCAGTAGAGATTGCTACAACCAATCTTGTATAGGTTATCATGAGCGAGGGATCCGCGTGATAATAATATTTAGGAATTTTCCACCTTAGCAATATTCATCTGAAATACGAGAATACTGATATAACGAGAATTGATTAGTTTGTGTCGACGCATGTGTCTTAGTTATTTTTATTCATTGGTTTTCACATACTTTTTAGTATTGTTTTTAATAGTTTATGATTTATTTTCTTTAAGTTTTCAATTCTTGAGTTAATTTACTGTTTTCACTATAACAAAAATCTTTGTGGGTTCGACATCCCGGGCTTAATTGTCCACTCTATTACTACACACTATCAGTCCTCTTGCTATTAAATACACCATTGGGTTTTCGTGCATCACCCAGCACCGAGTGCATGTGCTGGGCCAAGCCCAACACTTGATTTCTGCAGCCGCTTTGTCGCTTGGTGACAGCGGCTGTGCTAATCAGCACCGCCTCCTCTTTCCCCCTCCCTTTTTTTTTTGTTTTCCTCACCTAAACAGCAACAGTACTCCTGCACATTCCAAACGTGCAACCGCACTGTGGCTGTCATCGCCGCACTCTCGGTGGCGCTACTGTTGTAGCACGACGGCGATTTTCGAGGCGAATATGAATTTTAAAATTCCAGATTCATTATCAAAAATAAATCATGCAAAATTTCAGATTTTAATTCCAAATTAAAATAGCCAACATAATTTCAAACGCAAAAAATCATCAAACGCGTTGAAGCCGGCTCTGGTACCACTGTTAGGAATCCTATGAATGAAAAACACAGCAGAAATAGAAAGGATTCCCAAAGTTTGATGATTTTCAAGGTTTTACGAAAAATAAACGAAATCAAATACATTATTGATTCATTAAACTACAATTCGCGTAACAGCAACTCTTGTCGAATTCCTATTTCTAAAGCTTCACACGAAACAAGCCTTCAAAAGCTCCTCGAGACTCTCCTTTGAACGAGGGTGGACGCCTAGCAAGAGTGAGAGGAGAGGATTTTTCCTTTTCTTTTTGTGTATTGTATCTAGGGTTAGGTTTATCTTGTCAGTTTGTGGATTAAATAATCCTCAAACCCTAAACCTAAGTGGGGCGCCTCCTAGGCCCTTAGTGGACGCCTATGATGGGCTAAGTTGGCCCAGTCAACTTAGTTAATCTTTTAATATATATATTTAATTCAAATCCAATTCAAATAAATATATATAGTTAATTAATTCCAATTAATTAATTAAATTCAAATAATATAATCTAATTAAATATTTGAATTATTGATTTACCAATTATTGCATCATTTACGAACCTCTGGATAATAAATATCGTATGAGTATTAACCCTTCACTGATCCCAATCAAGTGAGAGTCATGGTTTATGTCAAACTCACAATACTTGATACTGTGCATCAGATCATAGCATGATGAAATTACCAAACTACTCTCCATGTCTTATATGAGTTAGTTTCATTGCTTTGGCTAAAGACTTATAATTTCATTTTCCTATGATCGCACATGATACTTTTTCGTTTACTATCGAGACAATGAATCCCATCTTGGTGATCACTTCACAAGTGCTGCTTGACTCATTGAGATCGCACTTCGAGGTCGGCCTCACCAAAGGGAGATTTGGGCCTAACTACTCTAGTAACAGATTCAACAGTACAAGTACATTGATCATGATTCTTCAGGTCTAAGGCTCATGCATACTATTATGACCAGTAATCCGATCATTGACAGTCACTGAGTAAATACCCATGTGATCGGATTACTACGAGCTGTATTCGAATATATTAATTCCATTGGTATATCAATGACATGTGCTCTCACTATCCCATAGTGTTCGAATGCCAATCTTTATCAGAGTATGTGTCATACAAGTTGAATCTTAATGCGCAATTAAGATTCCTTGACTTGCAAACCCTTTTAAGTGATCAAGAGTCAGACTCTCCCCGTGCCTCTTCTTTATTCGAAAAAGGGCGAAAAGTCAACCTTATTAACATGGACTGCTTGTTCAATACTTATTAATACCATGAAGCTTTATATGAACAAAAAAATAAATACCTTTTATTAATGATAAGTTCGTACAACATAATTAGATACCCTATACAATCTATTTGTCTCATTGGCATCTAGGGCATATAACTGCCCAAGTACAGACTGTTGGCAGACATTTGTTGCAAGTTTGTTAGGACATTCAATGAGGTCACCGCAGTGCAGCTTTTTTATGATGTAGACATTCTCATGGATATCAAGGTGAATTGGTGTGAATATATTTTTGGCAGATTTAGGGATTGTTTGGAAATCGTCAACAAATGCTACGGTGTTCTTTTGAGTGATCTACTATTCAAGGCATATTATGTTAACTCTGCTAATCAACCCCTGGCCAAAGCAAAGTTTTTGGATAAAAGGATTGTGCACAATCTCCTCAATCCACCTAAAGTCGGTGGCGCAGCTTAGCCCCTTTCTGAGCATCAAAAAATTGGGGATGATTCAGATGAAGAGGCTGAGCGCCCAGCCCAAGAAGTTATTACCGTGAAGCGTTCAGCTGAAACTAAGAAGAGGGCTATCAGAAAGCCCAAGGCTCCTAAAGTTCCATCTTCTGCTAAGGATGATGATGATGTAGAGACTGATGAGGATGTGGAAGACCGTATTCTACTCATTAAGAGAAGGAAATTGGTCTCCATTATCAAGAAAATTAATTTTGATGCTGAGTCGTCTGCTGCTAACACTCCCGCCAAAGAGCAAAGCTAATTGAAGGGGTAAATGTCAAGAAGATCTTCAAAAGGCCCTGAGGTTCAAATAAGCGTCGATTAGTTTCTATCCAAGAAGAGCCTGAGCCTGTTGAACCAAGCCTTCAAGAACCAGATCCTGTTGAGACATGTTCTCAGGGTAAGTTTATTTTTTTTCACAGCGTTTATTTTCCTATATATGTAGAAGGTCCTGCTTTTATAGAGGATATATCTTATTCTACAACCCTTATTCCAGATGCTGTTGAAGCACCAATTGATGTCCATCTGGATGTTAACTTTGAGGATGTAGTGGTTATTGCCAAAGATGTTGTAGTAGAGGCGCTCTCTGTAAGCCAGAGTGTAGCTATGGATGCTGAGAGACCAAATACATAAGGGGTCCAACCACCACAACCGAGGCATTTCTTCAAATTAGATCCACCCAAGACGATTGACCATTCAGTCAATTACACGCCACCAGTTGCAGAAGAAGATTTCATTCCCGCTGGCTACACTGAAGACAGATACATTATAGCAGAGAATGAAATAGCCAGAGTGGTAGAGCGTGACAATGTAGTTTGTCAGATCATGTACAGCTCAGAGCTCACCGATGTCGAGCGTGTACATTACATGGCCATTGCCAACGCTGAGGAACCAACTCAAGTCCCTGCTTCAATTGCCATATATGAGAAGCGTACATCCAAAAGGACTTTCCTTGCTGATGTGAAGCTGGCATATTTCATGGATATCTCGCATGGTAAGCCATCTGGTATTGCTCCAAGGAATTACAAAATCAGAGTATATGAGCGTCTACTAGTTGAGTTCCTCAACCCTTTTGAGGAAATCTTAAATAGAGAAGGTTACTCGCATTTTCCAGAAGTGGTGCACAATGCTGAGAATCAACATTCTGAGAATCCCCTCCGTTTGTGGAAGAATAAGAATGTCCACGTTGGTGAACGTGCAACGTCCATCAAGGACTGCGTTAAAGAGAAAGCCAATGACTTCTTCAATAGCGTCTAGAACGCTAGCTATCAAGTGGACAAACATCATTTTGAAGCAATCATATACATTCATCATGAGGGAATTAAAGCCATATGCAGCACTGGGACTGAATTCTGCATGAATAAGGTGAATTGGCCAGAAGCTTATGTGGGCAACATATATTCCTTTCAGAAATTGGTCAATGCTCCTCATCTATTCGGTATAGGCATGCATGACAAGAAGCGTTAGTTTTCTAAGTATTGCCTTCAAAAGCGTACAATGAGAGTAGGACCAATTGACGATTTGCCAAGCGTCAGACAACTCCTCTCACTTTATGTGAACAGCGTTAAAAAGACTTGCAGAAACTCCTCTCACATTCTGCGGCACATGCTCAGTATCTAATTTGATCGTCGCTCCAAGTCATCATGATGAACATATGAGGCAAATGAACAAGATTATGGCTCCTATCAAACATTATTATCATATCTTCATTGCAAATCTATGCAAAATAAACGGCTCAATCATCAATCCTTTCAGAGGATATCCTTTACTGCCCTCCATCAGACAAGAATTGAGCGGTCACTATTCATTCGTCTTATTCTTGCTGGAACGTAATCAAGGCATCACTCAAGCCGTTTATCCATATTTGGAAGAGTATTACAGACTTTACGTTAAAAGCAATAATCCACCTCGTCTCCCGAGTAATCGAATCGTAGCCTTCTCTCTCAACTATCGCCCAAATGAACTCTTTCTCATTCCTCAGGTAAAGTCTAGGCTATTTCTAGATTATATGTTGAGGATATTGGGTCCAATGTGGGTTAGATCCATGGACAGTCCCTTTCGCCCTTTTATTTCTAGCACCTGCATGTAGGAGCATCATTTCAAGGATCTTCTCGACAGTGCCTCGACAGATGATATCTATTCAGGTTTCGCCTTAGCCAAATTTAACTTTCAATAAAATTATTATCATCAAATGAAGTCAGCGCCTGCGAAAGTTCCTGCAATAAAAGAAGTTTCATTAATTGAACTGATTGAAGAAAGCTCTCAAATGTACTTAAAGACATAGAGCATCTCTTTATAAACAGAACCTCAAGCACCTACTGTGGCCGCTATTGCTGAGGTTGCATTATTCCTGAGGTTGCATCTATTTCTGATGCTGGAACTGAGCGTGCGACTCCAACTGCTGAAGCGTCTATTCCAGAATCAAAGATTGACGCTAGCGTTGCTAAGGTTGCAAAATTGCTGATAAGTTGGGAAAAATGCAAGGCAAAGCATTTGATTCAGCAAATCTCCCATCCCTTGAATCCTTGAAAACCACTTTGAAATTTAAGCCTAAACTGGTTACTCAAATGGTTATTTCAAGTGAAGCTAGTCAGGAGTTCAATAATTTCATTTACCTATGATCGCACAGGACGTTAACTCTTTAATTCCCAAGACAGTGAATCCCCTATTGGCAATCACCGAACAATTGTCACTTGTCCTTCTGAACCGCACTTCGAGGTTGATCCCACCAAAGGGTGAAATGGATTTAACTACTCTAATAACTCGGTCAGTGTCACAAGTTCAATCTTCGTGAATCCTCAGGTCTAAGGCTCATGCACACTACCACAACCAGTAAATCAATCACTGACTATCCAAGAGTAAATGCCCATGTGATTGAATTACGGCGAGCTGTGTTCGAATATGTCAATTCCATTGACATATCTATGATCAAGCTCCCACCATCCAAAGTGACCACTGACACTCCTTGTCAAAGCTTGCGTCATAAAAGTCTGGTCTTAAAGCCTAATTAAGACTCGTCAATTTGCGAACTCTAGTTTAAGTAATCAAGGAACCAATACTTCTAGTGTCCATCTCCTTAGACCATTGAGAAGTAGAAGCTCTCTCTTGATTACCCAGGACTTATTTGTTCAATACTTATATTAATGTCATCAAGATTGATCTGAACAAAAACTATGCCTTTATTAATGAATAAGAGTTTGTACAACATAAATGTAATGCCTTAATAATCTAATTTCTCTATGGCATGGAGGGCACAATCCTAATAGTATAGAAGTTTAGTAGGCTCGTTGATCTACTTAACAAGAATGAGGTCGGATATTGTCTATCCAGTCAGCCAAATCTCAAGTTTTATGCCTGATCCGAGCATATATTTTGCCGCAGCAAAAGGAATTCTACTATACCTTCAAGGTACGAGAAAACTCGGCATCAAATATGGTAAAGAAAAAAAATGATAAACTTGTTGGATACAATGACGGTGATTGGGCTGGATCAATTGATGATCGTAAAAGTACATCTGGCTATGTATTTTAGTTAGGTTTGAAAATAGTCTCATAGGCATCAAAGAAGCAAAAAACTATTTTAGTCTGGTCAGCAAAAGCAGAATATATAGCCGCCATTGACGGCGCGTGTGAATTTGTTTGGCTCTGAAGAATTTTGGCAGATGTTCAACAAAAGCAAGACACTCCGACGACGATCTTATGTGACAACATGTCAACAATCGTGATGACAAAAAATCTAGTTTTTCACGCAAGATCGAGGAACACTAAACTTCGACATCACTTCATTAGAAGACTCGTGAGTGATCAACAAATAAAATTGGAGTTTGTGAGTACAAACGTACAACTGACAGATAGCTTCACCAAAACGGTTACTTCTTAGAAGTTTAAGCAATTCCAGAATGGAGTTCGAATTACAAATAAACAGGGGGTGTTCAAATATTAATTTGTAATGCTTAGCTAAAGTTGAGCCACACAACTGCTTGATTATATGTTAGAAATGAAGCTCCGCAACTGAAATCAACCAATCAAATTAAAGTCCTCTCCTAAGAATCAAAGTCGGTGTACAGAAGAAGGTAGAAGCGGGTGAGTGCATCATCTAGTTACAAGTTGGTTACAATATATGCACTCATGCATACAAGGTGGCTACGTCGTGCCTTGGTTAACCAAATCTTAAGTATTAAGTTTTGAGGATTTATCCAATGATTTTAAGTGTTAGGCGGGTAGAGTTTGTCTATATATGTGTGTGTGATAATTTCTTTCTAAACAATATAGAAAAATAAAGAGCTTAGTGAGAGTTAGAAAATTCTCCTTGTATATATTCCAAGGATATATTGCATTAGCTTGGACAATTCATTGTAAAACTCTCATTTTGATATATATATTATCCTCCACATATTGCTTCCGCATTTAATACATATTTACACCCAACAAGAATAATGGCGGATAATGAATCAATAAGATTCAATATTTGAATTCTTTAGATCCTTAGAATCATCGTTGCGTCGACTCATGAACTTTTACTTCAAGCTTTTTTCACCCAAAAATGTGGCTCGAATAATAAATCCTCTTCCATCAAATGAGTTGCTGGATTGGTTCGTTTGTGTGTGTTTTGTGAAACACTCTTATCACTTTCATCTCTAAGTTATTTTGAATGAAGATGAAATTGAAAGTTTGATTGTTGAGATTTATAAAGACTTAAAAGTTTGATTTCATGAATATTCTTTTTGCTTAAAACTTCTTGCAACTCTGAATTTGGTTATGGTCTTCTTTTGAAAGGCATGACTAGATAAATATCTGTTACTGATAGCTTGGGCACGTAACTTCACTCTTGATCATTTTCCTTGTGTTGGATAATTTGAATATAAAAAGTTTGTTTCACACGAATTTTGCATAAGAAATTTGAACACCGTAAGTATCCGAAATATAAAATATTATTGGATAATATTAATCTACATTCGAGTAGATGAGTTTTGCAACTCGAATTTCTCAAATCGAATTTAAAACGAATGAAAAATTAACTGTCAAAGTTGGGCGTTTGAAGTGGGTTATCCCACATAGGAAATGGATCAAAATGTGTATTGGTTTATATACAATTACCATGAGGTAAAGGGTAGTCCTTTGGGTCTTCTCGCACTTGCATGTCATCTTCCTTCCATTGTTGGTACTGGAACTTTTTTCATCATCAGATGAATCCTCTTCCGGCACATCTTGCACCGGTATGTCAAGCACATATTGTCTTCTTTCAGACGAAAGGATAATCTTAAGGTTACGAAGCCAATCTTCAATGTTTGATCCAGTCAGTTTGTTTGTTTCCATTAGGGTTTTGAAAGGATTATTGGCCATTTTCGTTTATCTACAAAAATGCATAATAAACAATCAATAACGGATTTTCAAATAAAGTCCTTATACAATTTGGTCTTTAATTGTACAAGTCTCCCACTATTTTTCTCAAATCACACCACCCTCTTGATATGATTTGAAGAAACGTTAGTCTCTTTAGTGGGCTTGAGATCTATTGTCACTTCATCATATGCCCCATTTTCTGAGCTAACACACGATGATTTTGAATAGTAGCCTTACCGGGCCTTCTATCTTTCTAGATAGTTCTCAAGATGGTTTTCCTCATCTCCCACATGTGCCCTATTTTCTGAGCTAAAACATGAGGGATGATGTTAGGCTTGACCCATCAAATATCCCATGTATAACCATCAATTCCATTGCCCCCATTTTCTGAGCAATGAAACCAACCAATTTCCACGGGGCACCGTAGTGCTTAGTCAACACTCACAGCCTACCTCGGATCCAATCCACCCCATTTTCCGAGCAAAAGGATTGAACCTTTGGCGGCGTTTCACATGGTGAATACATAAATGATGGAAGGTATGATAATAGAATTTCATTTTTATAATCACAAAAGCCTAATATTTTCACAGGAGGGAATTATAACATGCTTATTTGGGGGGTCTCATCAGATTTAATTATCTTGTTTTAATTATCTATCCTATGCATGCATTACATGACATAATCATCATAGACAGATAAATAAAAACATCCACAAAGCGGTAAAATTGAGGATGAACCACCTCGAGCCCTAACCTAGTAACCCACTTGAGCCAAAGTGGGTTTGGACATTCTAGAATGTAAAAACTAGCCTAGACTATTATAATGGTATCGCCTCAGCATACAAGTCTTCAAGTCTTGGCTCCGTCTCTTTGCTCCGTCTTTGATTACATAGAATATCAAAAACTACTAATCTTCTATACGAAAAGGAAAGAGCCAAACCGGCTATTATTTACAACTCTAGAATAATTACATACATAGAAAACCAACACTACGACTAGGCTCGTGGTTCATCCTTTTATCACATAAAACATGCCAAGCAACAAACATACATGTGATAAAGTAAATTTTACCCATTCATCATTCAAACTAGATTGCAAATGTCATTGGGATAAGTTCGATATTGATTTCTAAAACCTTTCTCAGAGTTTACAAGTCAAAAAACATCATAGGTTAGGTCTTTGGGTCACCCACCTCCAGAAAGTACGAAGAAAGGAATTTTTTTTTTGTTTTAACTTTCTGTTGACCACGCCTGGGCGCCGCGTGCAGCGGCTGTTGCTGTTTGCGATTTTTAAATCAATTTTTCGCACATTCATGATTCTTCCGAGTTTCGATTAACGAATCTGAATTCTTCTAAGGTCTGAGTTTTATTACTTGATGATTAAACCTTCGGTTCAACCATCTTGCAACACCCCACAAAGGTGATTTCATAAAACTAGATCAAAACCTTCGAAAACAATCATATACCCAAATTTCAGATTTCATGATTTTTAAAACCAATGACTTTTAAACATTAAAATCATAAAAATCAAACAACATCCCAAATCAAAATCAATCCTAGTCTAACAATGAACATATTGATTATCATGCTTTCGATTTTACAATTAAAACGTAAAAACAAACATGCATAATCACATAAAAATTCGATCGAGCCAAACCATGGCTCTGATACCACCGTTGGGTTGGCTCATTCCCTCGGGTGGCTCGTGGCATCGGAAATTAAAATTTTACAAAAGTAAACGTACAACCACCCAAAAACAGGAATATGGAATGGGTTCGATCGAATTTGATAAGAAGGTAAACGAAATTATACCTTTCGAAAATTTTGTTTCACCTCGAACTTTGGATCTCAGCAACCCTGTGGTGCAAATCGACACAATTTCCCTTAGGTGAGAAATTGCCCGCCGTCTTTTCGTATCTCCCGGTTTAGAGTGCTCCAAGTGTCTCACCTCTAAGATGTATCCACACCTCGTTCAAGTCACCAATCGTCTTGCCTTGCGTGCTAGACAACAAAACGATTCTAAGCTTAACTTAGGCTTGATTATATGAAGGGTAGGAATATTTTCTAAGTCGTTTAATTCAACACATGAATAGAACGACGTCTTGTTGGAAAGGGAGAAGAAGGTGGCCGATTTTAGAGTCCAGGGAGGGGCAAATTTTTTTAGCAAAAATCATCATCATTTTTAGTCTCCTTCTTCTCTTATTTATAGATGAAGATTACCTAGAGTCCAATTAGGAAAAGGAAACTTCATTTCTCCCAAACTCTCTAGTAATCCTTATCCTATGAAGACTTGGAGAAGGGGAAAACTCTTTTCCTCCTCCACCACATGTAAAAAATCGCCTCCTTCCCTTATTATCACTCAAGGAATCGGTCAACACATTCAATTAGACTCTAGGGTTCAATTTTGACTTCTCAATTTAATAATAGGCACAACCCATCAATTAAATACAAGTCAAATTAAATCCAACCAATTAATTCCAACATTTATTTATTTAACTTGGGCTCCACCCAATTAAATAAAATACTTGGACTCTACTAGGTCCATTAATTTAAATAATTCTACAAGATTAATTAAAAGAGTAAAATTAATTGAATCCTTCAATTAATTTATATTCCATATTAGGAAAGTACTACACTTTCCTAATTTCCTCAATTTCCTCAAAATTGATTAATCACATCTATTCAAGCAGTGACTCTCTCGAGTTAGTGTGTGACCCTTTAGACTCGTTTCTATCTAGTAGTAAGTACACCTTCCCACAGTGCTAGTGTACCTTCCAAAAATGGAAAGTACTATATTAAATCAATCCTTTGATTTAATCAAGCCTCAAATTAGTCACCAAGCTAATTCTCGGCAGTTACAAATCGCGGTTGCCCACCTAGCATAGGGTCCCAATGACCTAGATAAAACGAAAGTAAAGATACGCCTTTTGCGATCTTGATCCTCGCATAATTAAGATCCCTTTATCTAATCTCCCGATTGAATCTAGAGCATTCGCTAAGGTCGAAGCTCTACTAATTCAATACTATGTTTCCCACGTTATGTGAAATCGACTTCGACTATCTAAACGAGGAAACCCTACGCCTCTTTAGATATCATACTTCGGCCGAAAATTCCTTAAGTCGATTCACTATGTAACCATAGGAGATTAACCGACTGGCTAATGTCAGAGATAGATTCGTCTTGATTCTCACGTGCCTTACTACGTAAGACGTGCATGTCTGAGTTTGCCCATATTCGATCATCTAAAGTGATCATGTAACAAATCAAGAACATGCGCGGTTACGCATAAGACATCCAATGGAATCTTAGGTCAATAAGGATTACTCTTATACTACCAGACCACTGGAAGTTCCACATTCGACTGGGATTCCATTTCAGGAACTTCCATGGGGTTGTTCAGTTCGCCCATTACCACAATGGCAACCCTCATATATGCATTGGCTTTCACCGTGCCAGTATCTATGGAACGAGATACACTTCTACCAGAGTATGGATCATATGAGCAAGTCTTTTGGGTTGCATCGATATCCCTTTATCTCGATGAACCCTTTCACGACTTGGAACAATGTTTAAAGATCACAGCCTTCGAGACATATTCCATCATTGCCACACCAATGTGCAATGATGTCCCATAACTATGTGTGATCCTTTGGGACTTTATTCTAAGCCAAAGTAAAAACTAATTTAAGAATAAAGACATGCCACACATATAAAAAGAGATTGACTTTATTTATAAGAAAACGATTGTTCAACTCTAGAGTTACTATTAGTGGGACTGACTTCAAGAGATGGCAGCAAAAGATGTTGTTCTATCTCCCCACTTTGAACCTGGCGAGGTTCTTGATAGAGGATGCTCCTTATGTCCCGACTGCGTCGACCGACAACCTACTGAGGGTGGCATATGATGCCTGGCACAAATGTGATTTCCTTTGCAGGAATTACAACCTCAATGGGCTAGATGTTTCACTTTATTGCATTTATTTATCAGTTAAGACTACTAAAGACCTCCGGGAAGCATTGGATAAGAAGTATAGAACTGAGGACGCCAAACTAAAGAAGTTTGTCGTCGCAAAGTTTCTAGACTTCAAGGTGGTGGAATCTAAGTCCATGATGAGTCAAGTCCAAGAGTTTCAGATAATTATTCATAATGTTCATGCTATGGACATAACTCTGAGTGAATCCTTCCAAGTAGGTTCTATCATTCAGAAATTACCTCCATCATGGAAGGATTTCAAGAACTACTTAAAACACAAGAGAAAGGAGATGAGTCTGAAAGACTTGGTAGTACGACTCAGAATCGAGGAAGACAACCGAGTTTCTGACAAGAAGCCTCTGATGTAGGTGATGGCAAACATCATTGAGATTCTGGAAAGCTTAAACTGAAAAAAAGTTCAGGGGGAAATCCAAAGGGAATTCCCAGAAAAAAAAGAAGTGAAAACAAGGTGACGGCTGTTACAATTGTGGTGGGACTAGACATTCGGCTAGAAACTGCAAAGAGCCCAAGAAAAATAAGTCTCAAGGGCAAGGTTCTGGTCAAAACCAGAACAAATGCAAGAATCAGGTGCAACTAGCTATTAATAATGTCCTGGGCATCAATTAGATGATCAATGATCTGTCTGATAACCAAGTGCTGATCGTTCTTACTGATTTTGATCTTACTGATGTCGTGTTCGAAGCCAATTTGGTGGACAATCAGAGGGAGTGATTCATTGACACTAGATCTACTCACCTTATCAATTTAGATATGGGGCTTTCTCGTCCTATACCACAACTGAATGACGTAGATTGTTTATGGGAAACTCAACCAAGTCCCCGGTGGTCAGAATAGGGAAAGTTATGCTGAAGATGACTTTAGAAAAAGAGCTGACACTGATTGAAGTTCTACATGTTCCAAAGATTCGCAAGAATTTGGTTTCTGGTTCAGCTTTGGTCAATAATGGGTTCAAGATAGTCTTCGAGGCTGATAGGTTTTCTTTGACAAAGTGAGCATTTTTTGTAGGAAAAGGCTGCCTTGAGCTGGACCTTTTCAAAATGAATGTAATGAATGTAATCCGCTTTATTGTAACTGAAAACGAAGGTAACAAAATTATTGAGAATTCTAATTTGTGGCATGTTAGATTAGGACATGTAAATTATAATACTATTCAAGATTAGTTAACTTGAAATTATTACCAACTTTTAAATTTGAAAATGAACACAAATGTAAAATATGTGTTGAAGCAAAACTAGTCAAACAACCGTTTCCTTCTGTGGAAAGAAACACCACAACCTCTAGAACTTATTCATAGTGACATCTATGATTTAAATTTTGTGCAAACTAGAGGTGGGAAAAAGTATTTCATTACATTAATAGATGATTGCACAAAGTATTATTATGTGTATTTACAAAGAAGTAATGACGAAGGGTTGAAGCGTATATACATTAAAAAACCAAAGTTGAAAATTAACTTGGAAAAAGGATAAAAGCTATCTGAAGTGATAGAGATGGAGAATATGAAGAACTGTTTGATTAATTATGTACCAACTCTATCATTATCCATCAAACGACGGCACCATCTCCGCCTCGATCAAATGGTGCTGCTGAAATTAAAGTCATAGGTGTGGTGAAATTAAAGTCTTTGGCCAAAGGAATTATAACTGACTTGTATTGGATACTAAGGGTAGTTTGGTAATTTCACATCTATATGATTATATAGTACAGTATCAAGTTATATGAGGTAGAGATTTCATGACTCTTACTTGATCCTGTTGCGTCAGTGCAGAGCTTATACGCATACGACAATTATAACTTAAAGATTCGTGATGACGTATTCATCTCACACTTGATTGAGTTTCGGTATAACTTCCCGGGAATGGCTTGGTGATAATTATTGTTAGCTATATACCCTAGATGCCAATGAGGACAAATCGATTGTATAGGGTATCTAATTATGTTGTACTAATTTATCATTAATGAAAGGCATGTATTCTTTGTTCATATAAAACTTCATGCCATTAATAAGTATTGAACAATTAGTCCATGTGTATCAAGGTTGATCTTCACCCTTTATGGAATATAGAAGTGGCCAGGGGAGAGTCTGACACCTGATCACTTAAAAGGGTTCACAAGTTAAGGAATCTTAATTGGGCATTAAGATTCGACTTGTATGATACATGCTCCGACAAAGAGTGCCAGTCAAACACTATGGGATAGTGAGAGCACATGTCATAGATATACCAATGGAAATTGATAAATTTGAACAGGCTTGTAGTAATCCAATCACATGGGTATTTACTCAGTGATTGTCAATGATTGGATTACTGATAATAAGAGTATGCGTGATCCTTAGACCTGGGGGGTCATGATCAATGTACTTGTGCAGTTAAATTTGTTACTAGAGTAGTTAGGCCCAAATTACCCTTTGTTGGGGCCGACCTCGAAGTGCGATCTCAATGAGTCAAGTAGCACTTGTGAAGTGATCTCCAAGATGGGATTTAATGTCTCGATAGTAAACGAGAAAGTATCCTGTGCGGTCATAGGCAAATGAAAGTATAAGTCTTTGGTCCAAGCAATGAAACTAACTCATGTAAGACATGGAGGGTAGTTTGGTAATTTCATTATGCTATGTTCTAATGCATAGTATCAAGTATTGTGAGTTTGACATAAACCATGACTCTCACTTGATCGGGATACGTCAGTGAA
Organism: Buddleja alternifolia; assembly: GCA_019426215.1. NCBI lineage: Eukaryota > Viridiplantae > Streptophyta > Magnoliopsida > Lamiales > Scrophulariaceae > Buddleja > Buddleja alternifolia. The sequence continues at coordinate 20,692,415 of CM033402.1, forward strand.
GGGCTTATACTCATACGTTAATTATGATCTAGAGGTTCGTAAATGATGCAATGATTTCGTACTCGATTAGGGTTACGATGTGAGTCCACAGGACTGGCTAGGCGACACTCATATCCTTTAGTATCCTCTCATTGCCAATCGAGATAAACCTAAAGAGTGGCGCTATAAGAAATAAGCTAGATATCATTTTGTGTAAATAATTTATCTTTTAGAAAAAAAAATTCAAATGGACGGATTGATTTAATTGATAAATCAATAATTCAAATATTTAATTTGATTAAATTATTTGAATTTAATTAATTAATTGAAATTAATTAATTATATATATATATACATATACATATACATTTGAATTGGGTTTGAATTAAATATATGTATTAAAAGATGGACCAAGTTGACTGGGCCAACTTAGCCCACCATAGGTGTCCACCATGGGCCTAGGAGGCGCCCCACACAGGTTTAGGGTATGAGCTTTTGAAGGCTTGTTTCGCGTGAAGCTTTAGAGACAGGAATTCAACAAGATTTACTGTTAGGCGAATTGCGGAATAACGAATCGATAAGGTATTTGATTTCGTTTGATTTTGTAAAACCTTGAAAATCATCAAATCCACGTTAAAGTGATTCGACTCTAGGAATCCTTTTTATTTCCGCTGCTTTTTCGTTCATAGGATTCCTCACAACTATATCCTTGGAATCCTCCCAATGCCAATCACTAGTACAGAAAAGACCTGTTACAGCGCACATTTTACAGCGGTTTTTGGAAAACCGCTGAACGGAGAGACTTATTACAGCGGTTTATAAGTGAACCGTTATAATGGATATTAACCGGGAACCTATTACAGCGGTTCGATAAAAAACCGCTATTATAGCGCGAACAGAAAAAAAAAAAAAAAAATTTTTTTTTTAAAGCGGTTCGGGAATGAACCGCTATAATCGGTTTAACCAATTATAGCGGTTCATTCCCGCACCGCTATAACTCGTAGACCGGTTTATACCAGTTATAGCGGTTCGGGAATGAACCGCTATAATTGGTAAACCGGTTATAGCGGTTCGTTCCCGAACCGCTATAACACGTAATTAAAAAAAAAAAAAAATTTCCCTCCCTTTTTTCCCCCCAAAAACCGAGCTCTCCCCCTCATTTCTCTCTACTATCTCTCACTCTCTACTCTACTCTCTCTCTCTACTCTACTATCTCTCTCACTCTCTACTCTACTCTCTCTCTCTACTCTACTATCTCTCTCACTCTCCACCACCGCCCCCGCCATTGTCTCCACCACCGCCGCCGCCGCCGCCGCCCCATTTGATTTTTCTCTATCTCTCTACTCGATCTCTCTCCCTATACTCTACTCTCTCTCTCTATACTCTCTCTCTCACTCTCAAGCTACCTAAACCGCCCCCGTCCCGTCGCCACCACCACCCGAAACCGCCGCCGCCCGAGCAGCCGCCGCCGCCGCCGCCGCCGCCGCCGCGCCGCCGCCGCGCCGTGACCCACCACTCTCCTCCTCTCTCTTTATAGGTATATATATATATGTTTATATATGTTATGTTATATATATATATATTATGTATATATTAAATTTAGGTTATGTGTTAATTTCTTGTTTGTTATATATTAATGTTATGTTAATTCTGATTTTGTGATGTATATAATGTAGGTTATATGTTAATTTGTTAATTATTGTTATATATATCATGTTATGTTAATTGGGGTTTTATAAATTATATAGTGGATTTTTGTTATTATGTTGTAGTTGATTTTTTACTAACTTTGAATGCAAATCTGATTTGTTCTAGGCATCTCATGAGTATGTTCGATATATGTATGTATATCCCTATGTGTCTAGTTTCATATGAATAAAACGGTTCATGAATCGGAGCTTTCCACAATGAGTTATGAATTTTCTCGTGAAGACGCGCACAGCTGTTTTGAAAATTGACAGATTTTTCTCTAACTTTGAATACAAATCTGCTTTTTTCTAGACATTTACTGAGTATGTGAGATATATGTGTGGATAGCCCTATGTGTCTAGTTTCATATGAATAAAACGGTTCATGAATCGGAGCTTTCCACAATGAGTTATGAATTTTCTCGTGAAGACGCGCACAGCTGTAATTGACAGATTTTTCTCTAACTTTGAATACAAATCTGCTTTTCTCTAGACATCTACTGAGTATGTGAGATATATGTGTGGATAGCCCTATGTGTCTAGTTTCATATGAAGAAAACGGTTCATGAATCGGAGCTTTCCACAATGAGTTATGAATTTTCTCGTGAAGACGCGCACAGCTGTTTTGAAAATTGACAGATTTTTCTCTAACTTTGAATACAAATCTGCTTTTTTCTAGACATCTACTGAGTATGTGAGATATATGTGTGGATAGCCCTATGTGTCTAGTTTCATAGGAAGAAAACGGTTCATGAATCCGAGCTTTCTACAATTATTTATGAATTTTCTCGTGAAGACGCGCACAGCTTTCTGCACAACCGAGAAGCTCCAAAAACTTTATATCGTGATGCTTTAATTTATTTGTAGTTTTATGTGCTTTTGGATCCAATTGGTGATCAATATTTATAATATGATGCTTTATTTGTAGTTTTTTATGTGATCTATGTGATCCAACTGGTGATCAATATTTGTAGTTGTTCCCCTGGAAATATGATGTTTTATGTGATCCAACTGGTGATCAATATTTTTGTATCGTTTTGTGTTCGTTGTGGGTGAAAGATTAGAGTGTTGGGTTTGTTGTGGTTGAAATTGGTAGTATTTTTTGCGTCGTTTCCCTGTTGAGATTTTAGCGGATCGTAAGATTCGACTTCTGTTGGTTACAACCCACTGAGAAGATTAAGTCGAGAACTTGGTAGAAATATTTGCGTCGTTACTCTGCCGAATTTTTTATAGAATAATGCGAAATAAATTAAAAATAAATTTATTTAATTAATTTAACTATCAACTGATGTTAAAATTATTTAATTTAATTAATTGAGAATTTAGATGGATCGAAGTTGGATTGTAGCGGATCGTATGTCGGAGCAATATGGGAAAGGGGTGAAAGAATTCATCGACTTTGCGGTTGAGCATGCATCGGATCCGACTAGGATTAGTTGTCCATGTTTACGTTGTTGTTTTGGAAAGAGAATTAGTCCACCTGACTTGGAAGATCATTTGGTGTGTAATGGAATTGATAAAAGCTACACACGATGGACAAGACACGGTGAAAGCAGTGCCACCTCAGCTGATTTGGGTGATACATCATATCGATCAGTAGATTTTGACATGGATGATTATGAGCCTGATCGTTTGGAGGAGATGACCAATGTGATCGAGGAGGATTTGCGAAATTGTCCCAAGATGTTCGATAATTTGACAAGTGATTCAAAGACACCCCTGTATAGTGGTAGTAATTTCACAAGATTGAAAGCAGTCCTAAACCTCTACAAGTTAAAAGCTAACAATGGGTGGAGTGATAAGAGTTTCACAGACTTACTTGGTCTATTAAAAAGTATGTTACCCGATGATAATGTGTTACCTAATCGTACTTATGAGGCTAAGAAGATGTTAACTGCAATTGGCATGGGATATGAGAGGATACATGCTTGTTTCAATGATTGCATCTTGTTTAGAAAGGACTATGCATCATTGACGGTGTGTCCCAAATGTGGCACCTCACGGTACAAGAAGAATGGATCTGCTCCTGTCAAAACAGCATGGTATTTGCCCATAATACCTAGATTTAGACGCATGTACAGTAGTGAAGCGTTTGCCAAGGACTTGACATGGTATGCTGATAGAAGGCTTGAACAAGGGATTGAAGATAACAAGATTAGACATCCTTCAGATTCTCCTCAATGGAAAAAGATCGATAATGATTTCCCTGAATTTAGGGAAGAACCAAGAAATTTACGCCTTGTATTGGCTACAGATGGAATGAACCCACATGGCTTGCAAAGTAGCTCACATAGTACATGGCCGGTGATTTTGATGATCTACAACCTACCCCCTTCGCGATGCATGAAGCGAGAGCATATTATGATGCCTATACTAATTTCCGGGCCGAAACAACCTGGAAATGATATAGATGTCTACTTGGCCCCTTTAATTGAGGATTTGAAAGAGTTGTGGGAGACCGGTATTAAAGTGTATGATGGGTTTAGAAAAGAGAGCTTCAATCTTAGAGTTATGTTGTTTGGTACAATCAATGATTTTCCAGCAAGAGCTAATCTCGAGGGATATGGTGTACATGGGCAATGTGCATGCCCCATATGTGTCAAGAGTACAGATCAATATAGACTCCCACACTCTCAGAAATATGCATTCCAAGGGCATCGAAGATGGTTGAATCGAGAACATCGATATCGTCGGTGGAAGAAAGCTTTCAATGGGAGCATAGAAGAATGTCGAGCTCCTAAGTGTTTGACCGGTGAAGAGGTGTTTGAGAATGTAAAAGACTTGGATATCAAGTTCGGAAAGACTTTTGCAGGCGGCCTTGCAAAAACTGGGTGGAAAAAAAAGGTCAATTTTTTTTGATTTGCCGTATTGGAAATCTTTACATGTTAGACATTTTCTTGATATAATGCATATTGAGAAAAATGTATTTGATAGTGTCATTGGTACTCTTCTAAATGTGCCCGGCAAGACAAAAGATGGAGTAAAGGCAAGGTTGGACTTAGTTGAAATGAAGATAAGAGGTAAATTGGCACCAACAATGAAGGGAAAACGTACTTATTTACCTCCAGCAGCTCACACGCTATCTAGAAAAGAAAAAATTGCATTATGTGAGTTTCTTTGTGGAGTGAAAGTTCCCGAAGGGTATTCTTCGAACATTAGCAGTCTTGTATCAATGAAGGACTTGAAGCTAAAGCATATGAAGACTCATGATTGTCATGTAATCATGGATCATTTGCTGCCAATTGCTTTACGGGCCATTCTGCCAAAAAAAGTGAGAGAAACGATAACTAGATTGTGTTTCTTCTTCAAAGCAATGTGGAGCAAGGTGTTTGATCCTGAACAATTGCCTGCACTTCAGAAACAACTTGTCCTCACTTTGTGTGAGCTTGAGATGTATTTCCCACCCGCGTTTTTTGATATAATGACTCACCTACCTATTCACTTGGTTAGAGAGACACAACTTTGTGGACCAGCTTTTATGAGATCTATGTATCCGGCTGAGCGTTATATGAAGGTATTGAAAGGCTATGTGAAAAATCGTAGCCGGCCGGAAGGTTGCATTGTTGAGCGGTACATAGTTGATGAAGCTATTACATTTTGCACAGAATATCTGAATGATTCTAATGTTGCAGAGCTTCAAAAGTCTCCTGTTGTGGGGGGAGGGGGAACAGAAGGAGAAAGCGTAATTGGAAAGCAATCAGTGAGTGTTCCTAGCACACAAAAGGATCAGGCACACCTATATGTGCTCCACAACACCGATGAGGTTGAGCCATATGTCGAAGAGCACAAGGACCAACTTAGGAGAATAAATTCAAGTAAAAATGAAAGTTGGATTTCAAGAGAACATAACAAGAGTTTTATCGATTGGTTCCGAAAGTGTATTCAAGAGAAACAAAATGATAATTCACTTTCAGTTACAGATAAATTGGCACGGTTGTCGGTGGGCCCGGGCAGATTCGTATTTTGTCATTCGGGTTATCGTATAAATGGTGTCACATTTTATACAAAAGACCAAGATGAACGGAGTACAATGCAGAATAGTGGGGTGAGTCTTGTAGCTGAAGCAATGCATATCTCAAGTGCGAAAGATAATAGCCCTATCTATGCCACTTTACCATATTATGGGGTGATTGAACGTATATGGGAGTTGGATTACAGTTGGTTTCGGGTGCCTGTATTTGGGTGTAGGTGGGTTGACCATAAAAATGGTGTCGATGATAGTGAAATAGGTTTTACTCGAGTAGACCTTGAAAAGGTGGGATACAAAGATGAACCTTTCATTTTGGCATCTCAAGCTAAACAAGTGTTTTTTGTCACCGATCCTGTCGATAAGAGGTGGTCCATTGTTTTATCGGCAAACAAAAATACTTGTATTGAGGATGATGGCCTATATAATGAAGATGATGGAGGAAATCCTATCTTAGGTGGTTCACAATCCACAAATAGTGACGGTGACTTGGATATCAGTGATGATGAATTGTATATGCGAGAAGATCACCAAGAAGGGATATGGATTAATCCTTCTGTTCGTCGGCGTACTAAACAAAATGGTCGTACTGAGGGATCACAAAATATTAGTAAACCAGCGACAAAAAGAAAACGATGAAAGGTATTTGAACTTATTTGATAATTATATGAGTAACTTATTTGAACTCTTTTGTTAAGTATGCAGTTAAAGTGTAAATTATATTGAACCAGCTTGTAATATTATATTAGTGAATGAGTTACACTAACTTCTGTATTTTTTTGCTTTTGTAGGTCGATACCGTATACCACCACAGTCACCCTCTCCTCCGCCACTACCACGACGACCACTACCAATGTAAGCTTATCAATATTTGGTTTTGTACTTTTTGATGTGATTTATATGATCCAACTGATTAATGATGTGATTAATGCATATATATTTATTTTCGTTTGTTGTTGAAATATTTGAATTTCACTTATGAAATCTTGTAGATGGATTCTGGAGGTGCTGCAAACCCAAGTGTTGAAAGTGAGATACGGAGAGGTATTACAGCAATGAAGAAAGTAATAAAGGCCAAAAGTAAAGGCATAAAGCTACAAGTTGGTTGGAACGATTATGGTCAACCAGTTGACCCAAATAAATCAACTTTTGTTGGTTACATTGGCGTGATAGCTCGTGACAGGGTCCCTATTACTATCAGTGATTGGCGCAGCGTCCCTGCAGCAATAAAATATGCCATTTGGAATGAAATAGCTGTAAGTTAGTTATTATATATTATGTTTTTAATTGGTAAATGTAGTTTTTTTTCTCTAAATTAACATTTTTTATATACTTTGTTCTTTGTTTTTTATAGTTGGCCTTTGATATTGACGAAAGTAGACAGAAGTTCGTCTTAGCCGAGGCTGGGAAGCTAGCTCGAAACTACAGGAGCTACTTGACCAGAATCTGGGTAGAGGATGATGATGGGAACATTAATTCAAGCCCACCCGAAAAATATCGTATATCTCAAGAAGATTGGACAAAATTTGTAGAATTACGCCAAAGTGAAGCTTTTCAGGTAATTATTTTAATTTATGGTTTCATTTTAAATTATTTGAAACTATATACATTGACTAATGCCTTGATTATATAATGAACAGCAACTACGTAAGGACAATTCTGAAAGAGCAAAGGACCCTGAATATCCTTACAGGGCATCACGTCTTGGATATGCTCAAGTGGAGTATATTGAGGTACGTAGTTCGTTACAAGTTGTAATTCTAATCAAATTTCCTTACAAATTTTCTAATCAAATCTCCTTAATTACAAATTTTCTAATCAAATTTATTTCCTTACAAATTTTCTTATATAGAAGCATAAAAGAAAGGATGCTGGGTCAGATGTCACAGAGGTGACACGAGCACTAGTGTGGAGGGTTGCACATTCTGACAGCCAGAACAAGATTGATAATGTCAATGTTAAAAGAGTAGTGGAATCAATGGTGAGTTATTTGCAATTTTAGTTATATAGTGTGTTGTATGCTTTTTTAAAAATAATTTTAAAATAACAAATTTTTGTATTTTTTAAATGTATTATTACAGGAAAGCTTATCACAGGAGGGTAGCCACAGTGGACCCGAGAAGACCCGGAATGATATACTGGCTATAGCTCTTAAAAAGAAGGAGCATCCGGGTCGAGTTAGGGGTGTAGGCTTTGGGGTATCCCAAACAGATTACTTTTCGGATTCAAAGCCTTCAAAAAATACGGTGATTGATAACTTGCAAGACACGGTTCAAATGCTCACTCAATCACTATTTGAATTGCGACGCGAGTTTGAGCAGCATAGGGCGTCTGGGTCGTCGCAGCAGCCACATACAGAAGAGGCGGTTTCTTTGAAAGATAGCTGCCCAGAAGTGAAAGACCTTCCTCAGGTAATTAATGAAAAGCATATTGTTTAGTGATAATGTAACTTACAATCCTATATTTCTGTATGATATACAACATTTTCTAATATAATGGTATATATATATATATATGTAGGATGTGGTGCAGTGTCAATTAGCACTTTCTACACCGTGTTATCGTTTGGTGGCAAGAGGAACAATGTACAATCAACCAAAGGATAGAACATTGCATACATGTCCATTAGCCTCCCACCTCGTGAAAGTGTCGATTGACATTGCAATTGAAGATATTGCACCCTTACCAGTCCCTCTCGATGATGAAGGAGTGTTCACAGTATCTGAGGCTGTGGGATACATGGTTGCTTGGCCTAAGAGTCTTGTGATTGTCGGTGATGCATCGGTACGTAATTATTATTAATAGCTAGTCATTATTAAATTATAACAATTGTTTAATGTTAATAAATATACTTTCATTGATAACGCCCACGTTTTGTTTTCTTTTGCTTATAGTCTCTCGGAAAATCCAAATCATCACTCGGAAAAAGCAAATCAGAGATGACGAAGCACTCACATGTCAAAAATACACCTCTAGTGGCCAACCCTCCTTCTCTAGTGGCCAACCCTCCTGCTCCACCCCCTAATTCACTTGCAATTCTTGAAAGGTTCTTTGGGATGATGGCTGCTGATAACACTATCCGGATAGACATACCCGAGGAAATCTTCAATATCCCCTTTCCAGAATATATTGGGCGGGAGGAGATCGGTGACTTTGTGCATAAAGAACAGATAGGAGCCTCTATCATTACTGCTTACATCAAGTAAGTTTTTAAATATTAATTAAGAAAAAGTAAGCTTTTAATTAAATTATTTTACTGCATTAATTTGAACTATGTTTATTTTTGTTACTCAAATTTATTTTATGCTCAATTGTAGGTGTTTGTGGGTTAATCACGTGGTCCCCGAACAAAAACAAAATAAATTCGGGTTCCTTAGCCCACATTCTATATCTGCGCAGCAGGAATTACTCCCACGCAGCTTGTTGACAAATCGCAATATATAGCAAATACTATGATAGGTAGTGCACTGGAGGGGAAGTTGTTTCTTGCACCTTACAACTCCGGGTGAGCTACTAAAGACACATTGTTATTTTGTAAAATTTGTTACGTAGGCATAACTAATTTAAAATTTTTCTTTTGAATATGCTGATTAGGGGCCATTGGTTGTTGCTCGTGATTGATCCAATTAAAGAGATCGTTTATTATTTGGATTCTTTGCACGGTAATCCAAATAACCGACATGATATGAAAGATATGATCAATCAGTAAGTTTTATCATTCAATTAAATGTATCCATTATATTATATTTAATATTAAGTTTAAAGTATATATATTATAACTAGACTTCATATATATATATTTGCTTGATATTGACATATTTCCTTGATTTTTGATGTTTTTAACAGCGCTGTCTTGATGTTTCGAGCAAATAAAAACAACCAAAAGATCAAAGCAAAAAACAAGGCCTGTACATGGAGTTGTATACAGGTTAGTTTAATTATATTATTTTAATTATAGTTTCAAGAAATTATTCGTATAAAAGTTATTTGTTCTAATACAATTTTGATTTGAATTTAATTTGTAGTGCCCCATTCAAATAAATGCCATAGATTGTGGGTTCTTCGTCATGAAATTCATGAAAGATATTATTAGACACGGAGAATCTATAATCCCACCGACGGTATGCATAATCCTAATTAATATTAATCAAATTCTAATGTCCCTTTTAAGTTATTAAACATTTTTGTTGGATTTTAATATTTGTCTTGCAGTACTTTGCTGATTGTCAGTACGCCACTTACACTATAGAGCAACTTGATGAAGCACGTTCTGAATTGGCACAATACATTTTTAAATGCGCTTTTGATATGCCGGCGGTGTAAGTTGAAAATTATTGTAAATTTTTATTTGATTTAAAAGCAGTGATTAGTTTATATTGGTTTATTGTAAACTCGTTATTATTTGTAATTATTAGAGATTATTATTTGGTGAATGAAATTAATTTTGGATTTGAATTTGTTGTTTCTGTTGAGCAATTGGTTTGTTTTATGTGTTATTGATGAGTTGAATTTTGAGCTTGTGGGAAGGATATAGCTCTAGCTGAAATTATAACAGAAAAAAATAAAAAAATAAAAAATCACGTTACAGCGGTTCGTTTCTGAACCGCTGTAACAGTGAACACTGTTACAGCGGTTCGTTGATGAACCGCTGTAACAGTGAACCCTGTTACAGCGGTTCAGAAACGAACCGCTGTAACAGGGTTCACTGTTACAGCGGTTCAGAAACGAACCGCTGTAACAGGCTACGGTTTTTACAGTTAATTTTTATTTTTATTTACCTATTACAGCGGTTCGTTATTGAACCGCTGTAATAGGGCTCATTTTACAGCGGTTTTTAACCGCTGTAATAGTAAACATACCAATTACAGCGATACGTATTACAGCGGTTAAAACCGCTGTAATAGTGAAAAAAAAACCGCTGTAACAGACCTCTTCTGTACTAGTGAATCAAGACGAGCCTAGAGTGTCGTGCTATATAAAGATGATAAAATGAAAGAGTTTTACTTCATAAAGGTATTTTGGCAATTTCATTTAGAGTGAAAATTATTAAATAAATGAGATATATTGACTATAATATATATTTAATCATTGTAATTAAATATATTTATTCAATCGATATTAATGGTATTATTAATTTAGAATTAACAAAATACTATTAATTAAAAGAGTAAAGTATTTAATTAATTATCAATTGGATTGAACTTGGATTTATAATTAAATTACTTAACACTGGGCTTGGAATTGGATGAGGCCCAATGACCCCATCCCATAGGCCAGTTCGGCCGACCCCCTATGCAAGTCATAGATGTGGTTTTTAATTAAACATTTGTTGGTTAATTCAAAATTATAACACACTTTTTACCTTAGAGAGCAAAAAGAAGTAAAACACAAAAAACCCTCTCCCTCCCTATAAACCCTAGCTGTCCACCCCGTCTTAGGTAAGGTGGTTGGAGTTTCAAGACGAAGGTCATCGTTGCGTGATAATCTAGAGGAAGGAACGATCCATTGCTTCTAAAAAGCTAGGCTTGAATTAAATCGTCAAAATGTAATTAGATTGCCTTAACCTTTAAATAATTGTTTTTGTGTTTATAAAGATTTCAAAAGCATGAATTGTAACTTGGATTGTGAATCAAATTTTTTTTATCCATTAGAACGATTCACAACATAATGATAAGTGTACCATCGTTGAAAAATAGAAGAATCTTAGAATGCTGAAAATCAAAATGAGCTCAAACAAAATTTTCCCACTCAATATGCCATTGATTGAGAAAGTTGTACTTAAAAGTACCACAGATGAAGATTACCACCTTTGACACTTGATGTTTGGACATTTGAGCTATAAAGCTTAAATCTCTTAAAGAAGAAAAATATGTTTTTTGCCTACCAAATATTCCTGATCGAGACAAGACCTGCGAAGGATGTGTTTATGGCAGGATGCATCGTTTACCATTTCCAAAGATATCATATAGAGCCAAAGCTCCACTTGAGGTGCATGCTAACATTTGTGGACCAACACAAATGCCTTTTCTCAACAATAATAGGTACTTTCTACTGTTTGTTGATGATTGCACCAAAATGATATGGGTCTATATATTAAAGCAAAAGTCAAACGCATTCCGTCCATTTCTGGATTTCAAGGCACATGTGGAGAATGGAATTGACAAAAGAATAAAGACTTTCAGAACTGATCGAGGAGGTGAATTTATAGGGAAATCCTTCATGAATTATTACAAAGAGAAAGGAATTCATCGAAAACTAACTGTTTGATATAGTTCACAACAAAATGGAGTTGAGGAGCGAAAGAATCACACTATAGTCAAAATGGCTTGAAGCATGATAACATGCAAAGGATTACCAAAAAGCTTTTGGGTAGAAGCAGTCAATGCATTAGTCTATATTTTAAATCATTCACCTAAAAACGCGGTTTCGTATAAGACACCATATGAAGCATGGCACCGAAGAAAGCCGCAGGTAAATCATTTAAAAGTCTTTGGATGCATTACTTATACTCATATTGCTGCCCAGAGCTAAGAAAAGATTGATGATAAGAGAAAAACTCATCTGTGTTGGTTATAGTGACGAATCCAAGGGATATCATTTACTAAACCTTGAGACAAATAAACTTATTATTTCTCGAGACATTATTTTTGACTAAAAGTAGTCGTGGAATTGGGAAGAAAATGAAAATATGAAAGAGAAGATTGTATATTTGCCTGGACCAATAGAAACTCCATCACATCAAATAGATGAATCAAGTACAAGTGGAAGCTCATCAAGTTCAACTCCAAGTTTCAGTTCACCGGGATCATTAGACTGATTCTATCCAGAATTTGAAAGTCTAATCAGAAAGGTACGAAGCTTAAGAGAAATCTATGAATCATGTGATGTTGCATATTTCACCAGTGAGCCACAGACTTATGAAGAAGCTGCCTAAGAAGAAGTTTGGACAACTGCAATGGGTGAAGAAATGAAAAGCATTGTAAAAAATAATACTTGACTAGTCAAAGACCTTCCGGAAGGAAAAAGTGTAATCGAGTTGAAATGGATCTACAAGACAAAGTACAAAGAAGATGGCTCAATTCAGAAGCACAAAGCTGAATTAGTGGCTAAACGATATTCTCAGAAACTAGGAATTGATTTCAATGAGATGTTTGCACCAGTTGATCGAATGGAGACAATAAGAATTATCTTATCGTTGCTGCGTTATTGAAACTACCACTATATCAACTGGATGTCAAACCAGCATTTCTCAATGGAGACTTACAAGAAGAAGTTTATGTGGAGCAACCCAGAGGCTTTATTATCAAAGGCAAATAAAATAAAGTCTACTGACTTAAGAAAGCAATATATGGATTAAAACAAGCACCAAGAGCCTGGAATAGCAAAATTGACAGTTATTTTCAGAAAAAATAATTTTCAAAAACCTCAAAGCGAGCTGTCATTATACGTAAAGAAACAAGGTACTCAAGATTTTCTCATTGTTTATCTTTATGTGGATGATTTAATCTATACAGGGACAAACCTAACAATGGTGTAAGAATTCAATAAGGCCATGATGAAGGAGTACGAGATGACTGATTTTGGTCTAATGAAATATTTTCTTTGAATCCAAGTTCGCTAGTCAAAAGGAGAAATATTTATTTCTCAAAAAACATATCTTGAAGAATTGTTGAAGAAATTTCAAACGAGTAACTACAAGTCAATCTCGACACCTCTAACCGTAAATGAGAAACTGCAATTAAATGATTGCGCAATCAAAGTTGATGCGAAGATGTATAGAAGTTTAGTAGGCTCGTTGATCTACTTAACAAAAATGAGGCCTGATATTGTCTATCCAGTCAGCCTAACTCAAGTTTTATGCCTGATTCGAGCATATATTTTGCATTAGCAAAACGAATTCTACTATACCTTCAAGGTACGAGAAAACTTAGTATCAAATATCGTAAAGAAAAAAAATAATAAACTTGTTGGATACACTGACAGTGACTAGGCTGGATCTTTTGATGGTCGCAAAAGTACATCTGGATATGTATTTTGCATAGGTTTGAAAATAGTCTCATGGGCATCAAAGAAGCAAAAAAACTATTCCAGTTTGGTCAGCAGAAGTAGAAAATATAACCGCCATTGACGGCGTGTGTGAATTTTTTTGGCTCTGAAGAATTTTGGCAGATGTTCAGCAAAAGCAAGACACTCCGATGAAGATTTTATGTGACAATATGTCAACAATCGTGATGACAAAAAATCCAATTTTGATGGTACCAAGTGGCATACGAAAGGGTCTAGAAGGGGGGTCAATAGACCCTAAAGTCTTTTTTTACTTTAAAAATTTTGTATCACTTTTAAGAATTTGAACGCTTAGAAAGCAAAGTGCTAGGTCAAGCGCTAAAGAATAGATAACTTAGACTGAGTGATTTTGGCAGTTACCAAAGTAGGGTAACGCTTAGATCACTTAATCAGGGTTAGCACAACGGAATTGATTTTAATGCTTAGCACTCTTTTAGCCAAATAGTCGCTTAACTGTTTTTAAAGCCTTTTTAATATATGATGTGAATAGTAATGAAAAGCAATAAAACAGTAAAGATAAATGACACAAGATATGAAGGTTCACTGGGTGATGTAATCCCAGCTACGTCATTCTTCTTCTTTACAATCGGAGGAAATCCACTAGAATGATTATCGAAGGATCATACAGAGGCTTCTACAAAATAGAGGATAAGGGAAGATGATCTTGAGCTCCTTGATCACATAGACTTCAGCTCCACTAGAGATCTTCTTCAACAAAGTTCTCTCATACAGAAATGCTGCTTGTAAATCAACAACTTTCTCATTCAGATGAAAGAGGTTGTGGGTTTTCGTCACAGCGTTTGTTTGATTTTGTAAAGTTCAAACAACCTAGGATATTTCAATAATAGTGTAGGGTTCTTCTTGGAAGAGATTTGAGATATCGGTGACTGTCTCTGGAATATTTGAAAAGCTTGAAGGATATGGAGTTTTCTAGGAATGATTTCAACAAAGTTTTGATCTAATTCTTGTGTCTATTCGTAGTTTTAGGGTTTGCTAGTGGGCACTATTTATAGAAATTTCTTGGGATTTGTCCGTTGGACACATGTAGGCGCGTGTCTCTCACGTAGCGAGTGAGTAGTACCTTTTTCTGACATTCTTGAATTTCTGCTACACCGATTGGATATAGCAGGTTTGAACTCTGAAACACTAACAGTCTTAGCCAATAGGGAGGCTTGCTCCGTATGCAATCCGTCCATATCACTTGTAATGCTCGTATCAAGCATTTAATGCACTTGAATTTATTTTTCGTTAGAAATAAATGCCCGTTGATAATTGCATTTAAGTTCTTAATGACTTTGGAATTTATTTTAGGTGAATCTGATCGCTTGGTGGCTTTGAGCGCTTGATTCATAACTCCTGAAATGTCAATAGCGATTGGAAGTCGCTTAAGACAAAATCTTCATCTTTGCTTGGCTTCAGACGCTGATACTCAACTTTATCTCCGACAGACTCACCTAGAATTCTATCAGCGACTTAGTATCCAATACTTAGTCTAAAATCTACAAAGATAAAAAATTACAAGCCTAGTCTAAATATTACAACTCGATAACTTATTAAACGCTTAAACATATTCTAAGAAAGATAAACTTACATAATCTTTGGGGTCTAACATGAAATCTATCTTGTCAACATCAAAATATCTCACATGAAATTTCCTAACAATTTTCCCCTTTTTGATGATGTCAAGACCTTAAATCTTTTATAGTCCAAGTGCTAGAAAATTGTCAAAGATTATATAAAGTTAGCGTTTAAACATTTAGAGGATTTAGCTATAAGTTAGTACATTATAGTGAGAAACAAGATGTTTCAGCAAACTCATTCATTCAGATAGTTCATGTAAGTACAAATGAGATAAAGAAAGGTAAAAGCAGAAACATTCACAAACATATATAAAGCACTAAAAGAAAGATAAAGCAATAAATATCTAGCGCTTTCTGTTGATTTCAGGAGGAGGCTTGGATTTGCTAGCTTCTTTTTTACTAGCCTCTTTTTGTCCTTGCTTAAAAAGCATCTGAGCAAACTTCCACAGCCTATTGTTGGCATCCGTCATTCTCCTATGTGTCTCATTGGTAAATTGTACTGCACCCATACTTTCAGCCAATTCTTCAAAACTGTGAAGATGCTTGTTCCAGATAGAAGGATGGACTCCCAGTTCACACAACAAATCTTCAAAGATTTCATAGGTCATTGTGATTGGAACTCGGTTCAGATTAACCTATTTAGGAACAAAAATAGCAAATGGCGGAATGCCCAACTCTTCTAGAAGATCTACGGAGAAATCAGGGATAGGGAAACCTTTGTTTAAACACGGCTTATGTTTCTTAAGGACAGCCTGCTAGATGGATGATATTTTATTCTGAAGCTCTTCCCAGCGACTGTCCTCATAACTTTGAGCGCTCTTAGACTAGTCTTTCCCTTTTTCCCCCTTCTTGACATCATCAAGGGTCTTCTTAATCTCGCTCATGTCTTGTCGTAGTAACTTCACTTCTTTGATTAGAAGAGCAACTTGCTCCGCGATAGACTGGTCGACTAAATCTAATGATTGTGTTGCTTTGTATCGACTGAAGCATTCTGAGTGAGTGATTGATTAAAAGCTGCTGATAAGCCTTTGATTGAAGGGTGCATTCGGTCAAGTACAGTTTCAGTACTTCTAGTCGCAAAATTGGCTATGTCGTGACTTCAAGTATCTAAGGCAAGTCTGATGAGACGCTCATCATTTTGGACCATTTTTGAACATGAACATTCAATTTTGAGGAGAGAGTTCCTTACTGCCTTTCAGAAGTCCTTTGATTCTTGATCGATGTCCGAATCAGAGTCAGAGGATGATGAGGAGGGCTTAGGAGATGGAACTAATCCATATGAGCTAGAGACTGCAGCTTTGCCTTGAAATTTGTCTCTCACAAACGGTTCCTCTGGATCCTCGACAACTTCTTGAATCGCTTGATTCAAAGAATCACTTGCTTCGTCAATTTTCGCAACTTCCACTTCAAGAGGGATCTCTTCGACTGGAGCGCTAGCAGCATCTTGCATTTCAGCGATAACAGGAGGAGTTCCTTCCACTTGAACTTCTATGATTTCCACAAGAGAAGGCCTCAGAGTGGTAATGACCTAGAGTGGTCAATCGCTTCCAGAACGTGCCTTGGACTAATCAGGTTCATCTGCTAGATGTAAAATATAGCGTCTTCAAGCTCTTTCACATATAATGCTAAATCAACACTCTCTGGCAGAGTTACTTTTGAAACATAAGAATTGAAATAGTCCAACAAAAATTGCAAAAGGGCCTAAGCAGCTTCTGAATCCATTGGCCGAATTAAGGATTTGATTTTCGCCACGCGGATATTCTGCTCACAGAAAATACTTAAAAGTACAAAGTAGGCTCTAAAAGCGTCTAAACCGAGGAGGTCATTAAACGTAACATCAAGTGCTTGAGCATTGTCCAGAATAGATCTACCCGTATAATGATCTTCCTCGTGCTCATAAGTTAAACGCATGTGCGTTTTACTTGGCCCTTGAATAGAATCTCACTTACTTGTAGATGAATCCGCATTCAAATCAAGGTGAACTCGCTAGACAAAATTTTAATGCTGATGAAATACATTACATCCACTCTGAATGAATAACTCTAGCTGATTGTGAATATACCGCTCCACACCTTGCCTGTAGTATGGAAGATCCCTGATACTCCCAACAAAGGATCTGCGTTGCTCGAGCCAGAATACGGTAAAACCTCTACGCCTGTATTCAACTCCAAAATTGAACAGAAAAGGATATCTCACCAATTCTTCAAGTGAGTAAAATTGCAGCACAAATTCTTCAGCCTATCGACCAGTATCTAGCATGCACCGCTTGCCTAGCTTAGCAGCTTTGTCTTCGTCTTTCCTGCAAGTGAGATATTTCTCAAACCTTTCCACATCGCTATCATAGTCTTCTGCCCATAATCTAGCAAGATATTCACGGGCTTCATCTTCCACCCAAGAGTTGATTGGATTGGGACGCTCAGCAACAACTGGTCCCTTACCTTTCCATAATTTGAGGGGTCTCGAAGATTTAGCGTTCTGGGGCGAATGAATGATTTTTGGCTTAACAAAGTACCCCATCTTGTTTAACATTTCCTCATCGTGGTCTCGGAGCCAACCGGCGATATTTCGATTCTTAATCACAACCTTGTTTTGGCGAGGACGATAAAATGCTTCTTCAGCAAGGCCCAAACGGTTGAAACGCTCAGCATCAAAGTCAGACATGTTGACCACTGGACATCTGATATAATCCAAATGCAACCTCAGACACTTCTTGGTGTGCAGACCAAGATCAGCTAGCTTCTCAAAAATAGCAAACCACTGGAGGTTAGAAAGATGAGGATCATGGAGAGTGTCTTGAAATATCTTCTCCATGTCGATCATCTGAGAGGTGTGATGTTCTCTCAAGGAAAAATAGAATTCAACGTCAGGATAATAGCCTCTGGGAAAGAAATTTATGACACGGGGAGGAGGTCTAGTTGGCGTGGGAACTTTGGCAATCACTTCAGTTGAAGTGACTTCAGTCGGGATAGTAGGGGTCACTTCAGTCGGGATAGCTGGAGAAATTTCCGCGTTAGGGAGGACTTGATCTAATTCTTTAGTGATATCCACGACTATTGACATATCCACGTCTAACTCAATATTGACCTCTGGAAGGGTTGCGTCAACGATAGCTGGAACTTCAAATTCTGTCGCAAATGGAGCTAAAACAAGCAAGCCTTTAAGACAAAAGACATATTTCTACTAAGTAGAATTTTAAGAGAAAAAGAGAGAAATGCCTACCCTGAGGACTTTCATGAACCTTAGCTGCTTGAGCAGATGGTTCATGTGCCTCAAGCTCCATAGAAACATCATTGTCAAGATTAACAAGAGTGGTTAGAGGAGTAGTATGAATGGGAATGTTGCATTCCTCTAAAGTATTCAAACCATACTGTATATCGGCTTCTCTCTGAGCAAAAAATTTAAACTAGCTTTAGAAGAAAATAACGAACAAGGTAAGAATAATGTACTTTGCAAATGTACAAGTACTTACCCTGATCGCTATCAAAATCCTATGAAGGAGGATTAGCTTCAGGCTCGAAAATAGGTTCAGAAAGAGGAGCAACACTAGCTGGTTCTTCAAGCGTTGGCTCTCGCTCAACTGGAGCACTTTTTTATTCCATTGGAGTAGGGAGCTGCGTGCACTTACGAATTAGTGGCACTTCCTCTTCTTCTTTTTCCTCGACTTCTGGGACAAAAACAAAATCTGGAGAAGGATAAGGGGATTCTAGAGGGGAAAAGAGAGAGAGCGATTTCTTCTTTGGCTCCTTCTTCTTCTTCTGCTTCTTCGCTGGCTTGGATGGCTCAGCGTCCTTCGCAGCAGCCTTTCTTTTAGGTCGCTTGACCACTACCTCCTTTTCAGGTTCATCTGATGACAAAGTTGCTTGTTTCTCATCATCACCACGAACTCTTCCTTCAGCAAGGAGTCGCTCACACTCTTCCTTGGGAACTGCTGTACCTCTGCGTCATTTGGTTAGATCCCTTAGAATTAATGTATCCGCTAGCACTAAGAATATAATTGAAAAGAATCCCAGAAGGCTTAGGATTCACGGACTTTTGCATCGCTGCTTTGAAGCGATTAAACACGTACAAAGCCCAATTGAGCTTCAGCTTGGTCAAAATGGCTATCATCATCTTGTATTGTAGATTTAAAACCTTATCAAATGATCCCTTATGACATTCCACCATCTTTGCGCAGATGTCCGCAAGAATGACATATTCACCCTTCATGTCATTTTTCTTGAAATTTGGTTCATACGCGACAATAATGTTGTCTCTCCGGACTCTTTGCCAAACCTTGGTAGCATCTCCCAACGTAACTTCTTCGACTACTCCATCGTCAGTGGGAAATAGTAACAAATTAGCAAGAAGTTGGGGAGTGAGATAAAGGGTGTTGTAGCAAAAGGGAAAGTGCACGAAATTGAGTTGCCATCATCAGAAATGACGGCATTCTCAAAGAAGAACTTGACTTGTGCCTCAGGAATCAGAGAGTGGGCGGTCAGAACGTTTCGAAGTCCAGAATCATGAATGAGAGGAAAGATTTCTCTCATCAGAAAATGCTAATTATCAAAGAGGTATTCCCAGTTAACTAGGAAACCAGCATTATAGTACATAGGTTTTTCTGTTTTGGGTTTAGAGGTATTTCCGACATCAGATTTTGAGGATTTTGGTTGTGTCATTGATGAAAAAGTGTTGAGCTTTTTGAGAGAGTAGGAAGAAAGTCTTTTTGCCTTAGAGAATTTTTACAACAAGGAAAATATGAGAGTGATAAAGTTTTTCTGTAAAAAATTGAAGGGTTTAAATAGAATGGCAAAAAGTAACTCCTCAACTGCTTCATAAATGCCATGTGCAAATGCAATTAATCAAGAAATGAAAAACATTGAATCTGAGCCATTTAATCATTAAGGCGGATGTGAAAAGTGGCGATAAATTGGGATAACTACTGTAAAAGATAAAGTTTGAAATCTTCAGGTACGTTTCAAAAGCTTTTAAATTTTTTGGAAATTTTCAGCGTGAATTGCTCACGCCTGTTGGTACACTACGTACTCAGGCATGTGCAGTTGTTGAACTGCTTATTTCGAGAAAGGTATCATTAACCGTCAGTTTGATTTGATAGGAGTGTGTGGGCAGTTGACAAAATCTTATCTTTTGGACTTATCCACACACTTCCTTTTAACAATGACAACAACGCATGAATTTCAGAGAAAGTTACTTAGCGTTAAAGTGGGAATAATCTAAACGCTGAAGTCTTCTTTTAAAATAAAGAAAATTGAATCGCTTTTAAGAAATAATACTTTTGTTTTATTAGAGATCAATCTGACATGCATAAAGGTAAGCGCTGATGATTAATGCACAAAATTTTGAAAATCAATTTTGATCATTGTCACTTAATATTTGAAATAAGTAAAATTTTAAAGTTCCCCTTAAAATTGATAACTCATTTCAATTTGAAATCGCTTTAGACATTACAATAAAGTGGATTCCCCTAAATTATATGCCTATAAAAATATGATGCTTCATGATTAAGCGTTTAAATTAATCATACTTAATTCACTTCTCAAAGTGAGAAAACGTTGTTCGTTGAGCGTTTTGGTGAGGATATCTGCCACTTGTTTGTCAGTTCCAATGAAATGCATGGAGATATCTTTTTTGTTTTTAACATGGTCACGCAATAAATGGTAGAAAATGTCAATGTGTATAGTTCTAGAATGAAGGACTGGGTTTGGGGTGATAGCTAAATCTCTTTGGTTATCACAATGGATTGGGGTAGGCCCTAAGAGGATTCCATAATCTCTAAGTTGTTGCCTCATCCAAAGGATTTATGCACAACAACTTCCAGTGGCTACATAGTCTGCATCAGTATGCCACGAGACCAATCTATCACCTACAAATTGACATGTACCACTAGTGCTTTTTCTATCTATTTTGCATCCTGCAAAATCTGGGTCTGAATAACCAATTAGTTCAAACAGAGAGTCCCTTGGATACCATAAGCCCACATCTTATGCGTCTTTTAGGTATTGAAGAATTCTCTTGACAGCAATTAAGTGTGACTCTCTATGATCAGCTTGAAAGCGTGCACATATGCACACCGAAAACATAATATCAAGGTCTATTAGCAGTAAGATAAAGAAATGATCCAATGATACCTCTACAATTAGTGATATCAATTTTCTTCCCACTTTCATCTTTATTTAACTTAAGCATTTGACACATCGGAATTTTTGAAGATGACGCATTTTCCATACTAAATTTCTTAATCAAATATCTTGTATATTTAGTTGGGTTAATAAATATGTCATTAAGAATTTGTTTAACTTGTAATCCTAAGAAGAAAATTATTTCACCCATCATGCTCATTCCAAATTGATCTTGCATTATTTTCAAAAATTGCTCACACAATCGCTTATTAGTAGATCCGAAAATAATATCGTTAACATAAATTTGGACTAAGAGAATATCCTTGTTATGGGTAACTTTAAATAACGTTGTGTCAACGCTGCCTTTTGAAAAACCTTTACCTATAAGAAAGATAGAGAAAGTGTCAAACCAGGATCTTGGTGCTTGTTTGAGGCCATAAAGTGCCTTATCCAATTTGTAGACCATACTTTTGCCATGGTTGTTGTTGGTTCCAAGTGGCATACGAAAGGATCTAGAATGGGGGGGGGTTGAATAGACCCTGAAGTCTTTTTCGACTTCAAAAAGTTTCGTATTAAAATCGGTTTGGACGATTGAAATGTAGGCGTTTGGCTGAGCGTCTACTTGAAGACTGTTTTTGAAAAGGTTAACGTAGACTCTAGATTTGAATACTATAACCAAGTAGATTTAAGCATTTAGTTCTTTAATTAGGGTTAGCACATCAGAATGATTTTAGGTCTTCCTTTTGCAATGTTTTTAGCGTCAAAAAGTTTTCCTTAGTTGGTTAGCATTAAAAGATTTTATCAATGTGTTTACTTAACCGATTTATACAATGATATGACAGTACCACAAGACACTTCTATCCTCTTGTTTCTTTCACCCAGAAATAATGCAAGTATCCAACTACGACTTCACACGGATCGCAAGGCTTGGATGGGGTTTTTCTAACGGGTTGTTTGATTTTGAGAAAGTTCAAACAACTTGGAATATCTCAATAGTTAAGTAAGGTTCTTCTATGAAGAGGTTTGAGATATTGTTAACTGTCTCAGGAATTGAAGAACAACAAAGAGAATATTTGCTTGAATATTCTGGCTTTTCTAAGAGTTTAAGGATTAAGACTTTAATGCAACAGAGTTTTAGCTTGTAAGCTTGTGGTTGTATGTACCGTGTATTTTGGCTTATTGTTGAAGTCCTGTTTATAGACTCTCTTGGAAAAAGTGTCTGTTTGACACATGCACAGGAGCATGTCTCTCACTTTCGCGAGTGAACAACTTTTGTCCCTTTTCCCTGAAATCCTGCTGTAAAAAATTAGTGTGGCAGTCTCTGAAAAGTTGACAGTCCAATGGGGTGGCTTCTCCGTACGTCCTGGAGTGCTTATCACATTTAATACTCTTATCAACATTTAATGCATTTGAAATAAATGCCCGTTGGCAATTAATGATCTGAGAATATTTGCATTAAAACTCCTTAGTGACTTTGAAATAAATTCAGGTGACATTTGGTCATTGATAAACACTCAATCACTACTAAATGATTTATGTCCTCAATCAATGCATGGATGCTTGGAAAACTTCATCTTCATTCAGTCTTTAAATGCTTGAATCTTCAGACCTAGCTACTGATAATCTCACTCAGAAATTATCAGACGCTTAGTCTAAGACTACTTAGCCTAACAGGCTAAAATGAAAATAAATAAAGCCTATTACAAATCTAACGCTCAAAGCCTATACATGATTTCTAATAAAATCAAACTCACATATTTTGGGGTCTAACATAGAATCCTAGTTGTCATCATCAAAACATCTAACAAGAAATTTCCTAACAATTTTCCCCTTTTTGATGATGGCAATACGTACTCTTTTAGAGTTCAAGAGTTAGACAACCAAAATACAAAAGTTAGCTTTGGTTAAATAAAGTTAGTTAAGGTTAGTTAAGCCTCAACGAGATTTTTTAGCTGAAAAATGCACTTCATTATATTTCAAGGTAAGTACAAGCATTTTACAACTAAAAATATCAAAAATTAATAAAGAGACAAGAATATAGATAATGCAAAGCAAAGACTCTCAATGTTTTGATCAAGCAGTGTATCTACTAATCATCTCAGCTTTGATCGCTTTAGAGAGATTTTCTTCAAGTATCTTCATAGATGCATGATCTTTATCTAAGATCTGATCTTCTTGAGTCTGTCTCTTCTTATAAGCTACATAGCGCTTATCCCATTCAACTGGGTCGATTCCAATGTGCCTCAGACATATTCTGAACGCTTACACAAAATCTATCTTCTTCTTCTTCTCTTTGGCTATAATCTTCGGATCAGAAGGCTCTGGGAGAGGCGCTCGTTCAATGGGTACATCAAACTGTTCAGTCCTCGCTTGAGAAGGCACTGGAAGATAAGCATAATACGCTATACGAGGGAACCCTGACGTTCTACTTGTCGCTCCGAAAGTAGCTACCCACGATGGGTATCTTTGTTGTATATTCAGCGGAGGAGGAAGAGCAAGTATTTCTTGACGCTTTGGCAACGGAGGAGGTGATACAGTTTATGCTCGGCGCACCAATTTTTGGGAGCCATTTTATGTAATAATAACTCTAGCTGAACGATCTTTTTCCTATAAATAAAGTTAATCTTTTGGCATTCTCTATTCGTGTATATAACTTGGTCTTAACTTATAATGAAGTCCCGAAGGATCACATATAGCTATGGGATATCATTGCGCATCGGGAATGGCAATGATGGAATATGTCTCCAAGGCTGTGATCCTTAAACATATTTTCCAAGTCGTGAATGGGCTCATCGAGATGAAGGGATATCGATGATACCCAAAAGACTTGCTTATATGATGCATACTCTTGATAGAGTGTATCTCGTTCCATTGGCACAGTGAAAGCCTATACATGTATGAGGGTTCCTATTATGGCAATAGGTATACTGAACAACCCCATGAAAGTTCCATTAAATGGAATCCCAGTCGAATCTGGAACCTCGTTCCAATACGACATCGTTTTGTTCATGTGTTGAACTCAACGATTCACATATTCCATCCCTTCACTTAATCAAGCCTAGGTTTTAGACTTAGATCTATTTTTTTGGCTAGCACCAATAATGAAGTAGGTGGTGACTTGAACGAGGTGTGGATATATCTTAAAGGTGCAACGTTTGGAGAACTAACACCGAGGATACGATTGACGGGCGATTTTCTCCAAGAAATAGTGTGGACTTGCACCACAGGGTTGAAAGATCCGAATCATTGGTGCAAGAATTTAATCAAAAGGTAAAAATTCTCGTAACCTTCTTAATAGATTCATCGAGCACACCATTATTCCTGTTTTGGGTGGTTGTATGTTTAAATTTTAATTTTCACTGCCACGAGCCGCCCGGGGAATAGAACTAACTCAACAGTGGTATCAGAGCCATGGTTGGCTCGATTATGCTCTATTATGTGTTAGCATGATTTATTTACGCATATGTAAATTGGTGCATGTTAAAAATATGTTCATTGTTTTGAATAATTGATTTTTCGATTGGAATATAATTGATTGTTTTTTGTGAAAAACGATCTTGGTTTTGAAAATTCAATTGAAAAGGATTGTCATAACCCAAAACCTCACTTTTCATTAAATCATACATTACTTTTCATTATATCATACATTAGTATAAATACATTACCAAACCTTGAAGACTCATTATTGGTGGCCCAGAATGAAGAAAGATGTAGCAAAATATGTTTCTAAATGCTTGACATGTCAACAGATTAAAGCAGAACATCAGGCACCCGTAGGTAAGTTGCATCCATTACCTATTCCGGTTTGGAAGTGGGAGCGTATTACTATGGATTTTCTTTATGGTCTACCAATGACACGGAGAAAGAATGATGCCATTTGGGTTATTATTGATCGGCTCACTTTTTACCATTCAGATGGGGTTCTACTCTGGAACATCTTGCAAAAAAATGTGGATGAAATTGTGAGATTACATGGTGTACCTTTATCTATTGTGTCGGATCGTGATCCTCGTTTTACATCAAAATTTTGGGGTAGCTTGCAACAAGCATTGGGTACTAAACTACATTTTAGTACGGCATTTCACCCACAAACAGATGGACAATCAGAGAGAACTATTCAGCCTTTAGAGGATATGCTTAGGGCATGTGTCCTTGAATTTAAAGGCTCTTGGGATGATCATATAGCACTGATGGAATTTGCATATAACAATCAGTATCATAGCAGTATTGGCATGGCTCCTTATGAAGCATTATATGGTAGGAAATGTAGGAGTCCGGTATGTTGGGATGAAAACGGAATGCGATTGTTAGAGGGACCAAATTTGATTCAAGATACCGTTGAAAAAGTGAAAATTGTCAAAAATAGATTAAAAGCAGCCCAAGATAGACAAAAAAGTTATGTTGATCAACACAGACGTGAAATGGAATATGAGGTTGGCGAAAAAGTGTTCTTACGTGTTTCTCCTTGGAGAGGTATTCTCAGATTTGGCAAGAAAGGTAAACTATCTCCTCGTTATATTGGCCGATACGAGATACTTGAAAAAATCGGTCCATTAGCATACCGTCTGGCATTGCCACCAGAGTTGTCCCAGATTCATAACGTATTCCATGTTAGTATGCTTCGCTGGTATCGATCAGATCCTTCTCACATTCTTCGTGATGATCCAATTGAGATTTCTAATAATTTAAGTTATGTTGAAGAACTAATGCAAATCACAGGCCACAAAGACAAGCAGCTTCGAAATAGAACAATTCCATTGGTGAAAGTGTTATGGAAGAATCATTCGAGACAAGAAGCAACTTGGGAAACAGAACAACACATGAGAGAACAGTATCTGTGGTTGTTTAGAGATACAGGTACAAATTTCGAGGACGACATTTAAAAAAAAAGGGGGGGGGGGTGAGGATTGTCATAACCCAAAACCTCACTTTTCATTAAATCATACATTAGTATAAATACATGCATTTTGGTATAATAATGATTTTCGTTAATGAGATTTTATAATTTATTCAATTTCCACGATTCGTGCTCAACCCTAAATATTCTACTCATTGGTCATATAACTAAAATTATGCTCTAACTATATACTAGCTTTTGTGTGTAGAGTAATTTTAATTCCTATATAATATGGGTATAAGTTTAATTCTTATATATATTGATAAGTTATATAATTATTTATAGGTAAGATATTTTTTTCATAAGAGCTTAGGTGTCATCTTGGAAATGGTACACCTTTACTCCCCTTTCAACCTTGGCAAATAAAGGGAGTTTCTAATTCTCTTGTGAGGATCTATCTTACCTTCACTCCCACACACACACCACGCCTGAAATTTCCCTCAAAATCAGCTCTTTAGCTCTCTCAAAAACACAAGAAGTGGAGTAAAGAAATTCAGTTTGAAGGGAGAAGAAAAAGATACCTAGTTAGGAAGCATCCTCCTCTCTTATTTCTTTTAAGGTATGGTAGCTACGTTATATATTAAATATAATTGTTTGTAATAGATTGAAGGGTATATTTTTAGGTGAATTAGAGGCCTGAAATTATATGTAAGTTAGCTAAGTAAATTGCATGACACTCAGTTTTCAGAATTTCAGGTTCTGTAATTAGAATTTAAAGCTGTAATTAGGTATCTAAACGTGAGTGTTTGATTATGTAAAATTTTCTGGATAAACTTATATGTGTCTTGAATATCGCTGCAAAATTTCGTAACGATTGGAGTTCGGTGGATTTTTCTAAAAATCGTTGAATAACACTGCCAGTCTGTTCGGCGGGATTGGCAAAGGCTGCTGTTTTGAGGTTATTTAGGTAACCTAGAAATTTGTTTTCAATCTAAATATTTTACAGATGTTATAGATACTTCACCCAAATTTCTGAATTTTTCAGTAAACAGGGAATGTTAGAAAAATAGTTGAATATAGGGTGTCGGTTCTAAAAAAATCTGTTGGGACAGCCTGTTTTGTTAATCGAATCGGAAATTAAATATGAACATATTATGTCATGTTATTCAATGTATTATATCAAGGGTATTTATGTATTTTTATGTATTTAATTGGTCAAAATTCCAATAGAGGAGCCAAAAACGCCGACTGGACGAAGACATCTTGACGAGCCACTATTTGTGAGTATAGTTGGGTGGCTTGATAATGGACTCATCCATTGCTTTGATTGCAATGTCTAAATAACTGCTTTATTTGTCTACTTGTGTGATTGGGAAGCTTACGGTGTTATGAACGTGGTTATATGATGATTCAGTGATGGAAACGAATATGGTGAATATAATTCGTTGTGTAATAGATGTGAAATACATGAACTTTAACAAGGTGGAAATGTTATGTTCCCCCTATGCATGATACCTATACATTTGGTTTTACCTTTGGAGTTATCACCGAATATAACTTGAGGACCGTTGGTAGCTTGATAGTTGACTAGAAGATTTTTGGAACCAGTCATGTGTCTTGACGATCCACTATCAATGTACCAAACTGAAGTATCGGTGCTGGCTTTAGGTACCTGCATTTAAAGGACAATTCTAATTCTTCTTAGGTACCCATGTTGTTTTGGGTCCTTCAGTGTTAGTAACTTTGGTTTGAATTAGAACTTTAGGAACCCATATTTGCCTAGTCTTCATTTTAGGAATACTGGCCTTCTTGGGTTTCACATCGTGTTGTGTGTGCTTTTTGGGTGTGTAATAATATCCTCGATTATAATAGTAGTCATAATCATAGTCATAGTCCTAATCATCATAGCATCGATAATATGATCTTGACTGTCTTGGATATGGACGCTGGTATTTCCTTGGCGCTGGCTTGGGTTGCACTTTTGGTGCTTGACGCTTAGCGCTTGATTCACAGTGGTTAGGTTTATCCTTAACCTTTTGAGCGTTTGGATGAACCTTTCTTTGTGAATGATTTGCCTTTGTCTTTCCCTTGCCTGAGTCAGCTTTGGATTTCTCATTTCGCCTCGTACCGTTGTTGCTTGGTTCATTCAGCGTTTGACTTTGTGAACTTTTCTCAACAAAGAGAACACCTTTTCCTTTGTTGTTTGCCGTAACATTAGATTTATTTGGTTGTTTACCGAATTTATTACATCCTAAATCGGTCTTTTCACCAAATAATACTATTACCTCAATCACATTATCCAAGTTTCTAGAAGCTTTTGATAATGATGAGACGAGCTGCTCTGATTTGGCAAGTCTAGCGATCAGATCAGCTTTTCTCTTGACTGTTATATCAAGATCATTTTTTAATTGAATAATTTCACTCTCAAGCGATTGGTTCTTCTCAATGCACTGTTGTTGAACTCGCAACTCTGCTCTGAGCGTCACTTTATCTCTTGTCAGTGATGAGATAATAGCGAGATCATTTTGATATATTTTGGCAGCTTCTTGACATTCATTGTAGTATTCTTTGACTTTGTTAAGTAATTCATCATACGAAAGAAGAATTGATAATTCATTGATTACCTCTGGTAGCGAGCCGTCAGACGCTTCATCATCTCTTGCCATAAGACAAATCAACGCTGAGTCGCTTGTAGGCTCATCATCACTGCTTTCATCTGATGATTCCAAATCCTCTTCAGGTGCGGAGAATGGTTCAGATTCCGCTAGCAAACCTTGTTGGCGAAGGTTGCTCCTGAATTGGTTTCTATCCACATAGTCTTGCCTTGAGGGCTTTGACACATTTGGATAAGGGCAATTTACCTGGTATTGCCCTGGTTTCCTGCAATTATAACACAAATTAGTTTTCATTTTCTGTTCAGTGGATAATCGCTTTGAGACTACTGGCGCTGAGAGAGTTTGAGTAAGGGACGGAGGCGCTTGGTATGGAATTGGCGCTACTGGTTGAGGTGCAAAGTACACTGGCGCTTGATACTGAGGCATTGGAGCAGGGAGAGGAGTCTGAAATGACGTTTGTCCGATAGGATTTCTCTTTTCATATCTTAGAAATTTTTTGAATTTCTTGACCAATAAAGCCATTTCCTTTTATTCATTTGATTCCATAGTTTTAACCTCACTAACCGCTTTACCCGTGCTTTTGGTTGTAGCGATTAAAGCTCCTGATTCAGTCGCTGAAGTCGATGTGTTGCTGACTTCACCCAATTCGAACTTAAATGCCTTTAACTCTGAAAAGAGATGCTCTGGAGTAAGAGTCTCCAATGTCTGTGATTCTCTCATAGCAACAGTCTTAATTAGATACTTGCTTGGAAGACTTCTGAAAATCTTGTTGACCATTCCCTTGTTGGTCAATTCCTTGTCTAATGACGCTAACTCTGTAACGAGCAAAGTAAACCTTGCGTCCAATTGTTCTAGCGTCTCATTGGGCTGCATCTTGAAATGCTCAAATCTTTGCATGGCTATGGAAAGCTTATTCTCCTTCATTTGTGCTGATCCTTCACACACTATAGCCAACTTATCCCATATTTCTTTGGAAGTCTTACATTGCTTGATTTTGTTGAACAATGCATCGTTGTCTCCTAACGCTGAGTAAAGTGCACTTCGTTCAACATTATCTAGATTTGCTCTTTTTCGATCCTCAGGCGTCCATTCTAACTTAGGTTTCTCGACATAACCATCTGGAGTGGCCTCGGTTGCTCCATGGGCTCGAGTTACAACTTTCATAATCTGAATGGGACCACCTGTAATTACATCACACATTTCACTATCGCATGAGCACAAGTAAGCGAATGCTCTAAGTTTCCAAGAATCATAATTTGACTCTACCAACTTAGGCATTTTGTTGAAGGCCATAATGAGATGTTTTTGAAGAGAAAATTTAAAGCGACTAAGTTCAAAAACAAATGGATCTGAACAAGCAGTTATGCTCGGAAACGCTTAGGTTTCTAATTCAACTGCTCTGATACCACTTGATGGTCCCAAGTGGCATACGAAAGGGTCTAGAGGGGGGGGGGGTTGAATAGACCCTGAAGTCTTTTTAGACTTCAAAAATTTCGTGTCACTTTTCAAAGATCTTAACGCTTGGAAGGCTGAGCGCTTGGGTCAGGCGCTTCAGTAAAGATAACTTAGACTTAGTGAGTTTAGCAATTTACCAAAGTAGGGTAACGCTTAGATCACTTAATCAGGGTTAGCACAGCGGAAATGATTTTTAGCGTTCTTTTAGATAATTTAGCTTTGCAATTTTACTTGTCTTTTAGAATAATGTAATATGACAAATATAAGACAGTAAAATATAAATGACATAATAATTTGTAAGGTTCACTGGGTGATGTAATGCCAGCTACGTCCTTCTTCTCCTTTTTCACTTGGAGGAAATTATTAAGATGATTATCAAAGAATCACACAGAATCTTCTACAAGATATTTAAAAATGAAAATGATCTCGGGCTCCTTGATCACACAGATTTCAGCACCAATGAAGATCGTCTTCTACAAGCTTCTCTCACTCAGAAATACTACCTGTAATGAGTTTCAACAACTTTTCTCACTCAGATGAAAGGTTGAGGTTTTTGTCACAAGGGTTTGTTTGTATTTGGGATGATCAAACAACTTGGAATATCTCAATGGGAATTTAGGTTTCTTCTTTGGAAGATGTTTGAGATATTTGTGACTGTCTGGAATGTAGATAAAAAACTTGAGGGAATTTTGGCTATGGAGCTTTCTAAGCTTTTTCTTGTGTACGTAATTTTCTCTTGTAAATGTTTTGTACCGTACTTTTTCGGGTCTGCTGAAGGTAAGGTATTTATAGGTAATTCTTGGGATCTGTCCGTTGGACACATGTAGGAGCGTACCTTTCACGCAGCGCGTGATTCTACCTAAAACCTGACATTCCTGAAAAACTGCTGGCACCGATTGGATGGTAGCAGCTATAAACTCTGAAGTTCCGACAGTCTGGTCAAAAAGGTGTCTTGTTCACAGGTCACAGTGGCTTATCACATTTAATGCTCTTATCAGGCATTTAATGCATTTGAATTTATTTCCCGTTGGAAATAAATGTCCGTTGAATGATTGCATTTAAGTCCTTCGTGACTTGAGGATTTATTTCAGGTGAATTTGTCATTAGTCGCTTAAGTGCTTTGAGCGCTTGATCCATAAATCCTGAAAGAGGTCTTTTAGCGTTTGACGGACGCTAAGAAACAAATCTTCATCTCTGGTTCACTTCAGACGCTGATCTTCAACTTCTTCTCTAATAGACTCACCTAGAATTCTATTAGCGATTCAGTGTCTAATACTTAGTCTAAAACCTACAAAGATAAAAATTACAAGCCTAAACAAAATTACAAACTTTCAAACGCTTAAACAATGATCTATGGAAAACATAAACTTACATTTTATTTGGGGTCTAACATTGAATCCTATCTTGTCATCATCAAAACATCTAACATGAAATTTCCTAACAGATAGGTTAATTGACCCATTGGGATTGGATCCCTGTCTGACTTGTGAATCTTGCCTCAAAGGCCAAATTGCTAGATCACCCTTCACCGGGACTTTTGAAAGAGCCACTGAAGTATTAGGACTTGTGCACACCAACATTTGCGGACCATTTGGAGAAATGGCTCATGGAGGTTTCCACTTTTTCATTACTTTCACTGATGACCATTCAAGGTATGGTCTTGTGTACCTAACGAAATACAAGTCTGAATCATTTGATAAGTTTAAAGAATCTAAGGCTTTGGTGGAAAAACAAACTGGTCATCATATAAAGGCATTACTATCGGATCATGGAGGTGAATACATGAGTGACGAATTAGATCAGTTTCTAAAGGAACATGGAATAATATTGCAACTCACACCACCAGCAACTCCACAACTAAATGGGGTAGCAGAGCGTAGAAATTGAACACTATTGGATATGGTTCGATCTATGCTCAGCTACACTGATTTACCCATCTCTTTGTGGGGACATGAACTCCTTACAACTGTTCATATCTTGAATAGATGTCCTTCCAAGTCCGTTTCTAAGACCTCATA
Organism: Buddleja alternifolia; assembly: GCA_019426215.1. Lineage (NCBI taxonomy): Eukaryota > Viridiplantae > Streptophyta > Magnoliopsida > Lamiales > Scrophulariaceae > Buddleja > Buddleja alternifolia. The sequence continues at coordinate 20,724,734 of CM033402.1, forward strand.
TGAGATATGGTGAAATAGGAAACCAAATCTTAAGTAATTTAGGATTTGGGGATGCCCTGCCTACATCAAGAAGACGAAAGCAGAGAAATTCGAAGCTAGGACCCTCAAAGGAAGTTTTGTCTGTTTTCTCGAGGATTCCATGGGATACCTTTTCTACATGCAAGATGATCAAAGGATCATTGTTGCATTGCAAGCGCACTTTCTAGAAAATGAATTCATTCTAGAAGGTTGTGCAGGTAGGAAAATTGCTCTTAATGAACAAGATGAAACACCTAGGGAGACAAATATTCAAGAAACACACACTGAACCTGAAGAAACACAACCAACGTTCCGAAGATCTGATAGAGTACCACATCAACCTGATAGGTACTACGGGTATATGCTACAAGAGGAACCGGGTGTCCACACTATAGAAGTGGGAGTCCAAGGGGACGACGCTTGTACTTATGATCAAGCAATAATGGACATCTACTCTGCAAAGTAGCGAGAAAATATGTAGGTAGAGATAGATTTGATGCATTCTAACCAGATCTGGGCTCTTATGGATCGTCCTACTAGCATTGCACCTATAAGGTGCAAGTGGATCTACAAGAGGAAGATAGGCCCGGATGGAAAGGTTGACACATACAAGGCAAGGCTTGTAGCAAAAGGTTATATTCAAAAGAAAGGAATTGACTACCAAGAGACCTTTTCACTTGTGGCAATGATCAAATCTATCCGATTCTGCTCGCAATAGCTGCACACTTAGACTATAAGATATGGAAGATGGATGTAAAGACGGCTTTCCTAAATGAGTTCTTCGAAGAGGACATCTATATGGAGCAGCCTAAAGGCTTTGCATCTGGGTCTGATATCCATAATGTGTGCAAACTTAAGAGATCCATTTATGGACTTAATAAAGCCTTTAGGAGTTGGAATCTACGTTTTGACAAAGTTGTCAAGGGATTAGACTTTGTCAAAAATGAAGTTGATGCTTGTGTTTCCAAGAAGGATAGTGCGAGTAAAATTAATTTCCTTGTCTTATATGTGGATGACATTCTACTCATAGGAAATGATGTAGGAGTGTTCACATTAGTCAGAACATGACTTTCAAATACATTCTCCATGAAAAACTTGGGAGAAGCGACCTATATTCTAGGGAATCGTATCTACAGAGATAGAACAAATAGAATGATAGGACTTTCCCAAGCCCTTTACTTATAGAAAGTCCTAAAGAGATTTAGGATGGAAGCCTCTGAGAAAGGTTTCTTGCCCATGAGACACGGGGTGCACCTTTCAAAGTCTAAGTCTCCTCAAAGTGAGGAAGATAGGAAAGAAATGAGTACGGTGCCTCATGCTTCTGCAGTGGTAGTCTGATGTATGCCATGTTATGTAAACGGCTAGGCATAGCCTACACGGTAAGCATGGTAAGTCATTTTCAGGCTAACCCGAGAAGAAAACATTGGAATACTATCAAAAATATTCTCAAGCATCTGAAGAGAACTAAGGATATGGTCCTAATGTATGGACATCGATATTTGGAGATGGATGGATATACTGACTTAGATTTTTAGTCTGATGTAGACGATCGAAAATCCACTTCAGGGTTTTTATTCACGCTCAATGGTGGAGCGGTGACTTGGAAAAGTTCCAAGCAAAGCACAACCGCTGATTCCACCACTGAAGTAGAATACATAGCAGCTTCAGAGGCTGCTAAAGAGGGTGTTTGAATTAGGAAGTTTCTTGGAGAACTTCAAGTGGTACCTACTGTGGAGCTGCCATTGCCACTTTATTGTGACAATAACAGAGCTATCGCATAACAAAGGAACCAAGGTCTCACAACAAAGCCAAGCACATAGAGAGGATATATCACATAATAAGGGAAATCATTCAAAGAGGCAAAATAGCTATCCAGAGAGTAAATTCAGCTGACAACGCCGTTGACCCATTGACCAAGCCTTTGACACAAGGCAGTGCTGGATCGACATCTTGAGAAGATGGATATTAGATACCATAGTGATTGGCATTGAGTATAAGTGGGAGATTGTTAAGTTAATGTCCTCAAATGCCACATTGCCACTAGAGGATTAGTAAATGATAGGACATTGTTAATTCGTAATTGTTTTTAAATCAATCAATAAAAGGCATTTTAGTTGTTTACTTTTATATTGGCATTTATATATTGTAATCATCTATAAGTCCATGAACACAAGATTTAACTCTCTAAGGCACTAGAGGAATTTTATACTTGTGTACTAAAATAGTCTGCAAGTCAAAGATTTTTAATTGGGCATTAGAAATCATGAAGACTTGTATGATATGAGTTTTGACGAGATAGGTGCCCGTTAATCACTAGGAAGTAGTGAAGAACTCATATCATAGGTGCACTGATGAAGATAGCGGCACTCAGACATGACTCGCATCGATTCTATCACATGGGCTTTCACTCTTTGACAGTCAATGACAGAATTGATTAATTGTAATAGGTGTGTCTGAATTTTAGACTTGAGGAATCGAGTTAATGATATACTTGTGACATTAGGTTCGTCATTAGAGAAGTTAGGCCCAAATCACCCGTTGGTCGGGTTGACCTCGAACTGCAACCTAATGGGAAAGTAGTATTCTTAACTGGTATCCAAGAAAGGATTCGTTCCCTCGTAAGTGAACGAGGAATTATCCTATGCATTTATAAGTAAGTTAGATCTCAAAGTCTTTGGCCAAAGCATTCAAATGGTCTGAACTTATTATAAATATAACATAGTGTCAAGTTAGTGAGTTTGACTAAAACCATGACTCTCACTTGACCGGGATAAGGAAATGCAGAGTTTGTATTCACACGTTATTTACAAATGGAAAGGTAAAAATGATCTAATCATTTCATCTTCTTTGGGTTAAAATATGGACCAATCGACTAGATAGGTGGGACTAATATTCAATGGAATCCTCCCATTGCCAAATATAGATGAACTTAAAGAGTCATGCTTAAAAAGGAAAAAATGATAAAAAACGGAATAATTCTTGTGGTAATATTTTAAGTATTGGATACTTAAAATTAAATGAATAGAATTAATTATTTTAGAAAATAAGTTAATTTATTTATGATTGAATTAATATAATATTTCTTGGAGAAATAAAATTAATAAAATAAGTGATCTATTATTTAATTGGATTAATTAATTGAATTAATTGAATTAAGTTAATTAATTAAATATTAGATTACACTAAGCTCAAATTAATACACCAAGTGGCACTCCGAGCCCTAAGAGGTGCGGCCACTAGGTGTGTTTAATGGGCTTAATTTAAGTCCAAGGTAATAACTTAAGTGATATAAATATCACATTAGTTACAAGCCTAGGTCATAAGTTGCATTACACAACACCACAAGAAAAAGAAATCTTATCCCTCTCTCTCAGTAGCCGTCAGCCTTCAAGCCAAAGAAGTAGGAAGATTTTTCATCAAGTATTTTTCCGGTGATACGATTTAGATGCAGAAAAATTGGACTGCTTGGATCAATATAATTTCTGCTGGAGTAACTTCCCGAAGAATTAAAGAATTCAAGTTTGTAGGAATTGTCAACCACTTCGCCATAATGGGTAAAGTTAATTTTACCCTATCATACATACGTGTGTTTAAACCCCGGGATTGATCCTGTCATGGGAAAATAAAATAAAAATTGAAATTCTGTTTTCCGCTGCGTTTGGTAAATTTTCCCCAACACTCTAAGCCATTTATGATCTGGTTGGAATGGGTGGAGAGACTCTTGATTATCAATCACTTGACCCTCATCAGCTTCTTGCTCAGTCGCTTTATCATTTACAGTTCCAATTTGCTCTTGATGAACATTCTCTTCATGATCATCAACATTTCTTGCAATATCATCATTGATAACCTCATGAGTAACCTTAGGATTGGGCACAAAGATCTCATCATCCTCATCATCATCACTGTGATCGCCAAGATCAATTTGAGACGCTTGTTGGGAAAGATCTTCAACTCCTACATTATCAATATTAACCTTACTCGGCTCTTGGTTAGCATCATCAAGCACAACATGAATAGATTCCTCAACGTTAGATTTAATCTTATTTAGGATGTGGAAACTCTTTCCATTTTTGGCATAGCCAAGAAAGATTCCCTCATCCGTTTTGGGATCAAACGTCTTTGGATTGTGGGATCCATTGTTATGAATGAAACATTTTAAACTAAATACATGAAAATAAGAAACATTAGGCTTACGTTCCTTCCATAACTCATATGGAGTCTTTTCATGTTGCTTGTTGATCATATACCGGCTTTGAGTGTAGCAAGCGGTATTTATTACTTCGGCCCAAAACCTTTGATGCAGCTTGGACTCTGCTAACATTATCCTAGCGGCTTCTTTAAGCATTCTGTTCTATCGCTGTGCAACTCCATTTTGTTAAGGCGTTTTAGGTATAGAATACTCATGAAGTATTCCAAAATCTTAACAAAACTTCTCAACAATATGGCTGGTAAATTCAGTTCATCTATCGCTTCTAATTCTCGTCACCTTTAAATCTTTTGAAGTTTGTAATTGATGGATTAGGGCTGTGAGCTTGCCACTTGTTTCATCTTTGGACGTTAAAAATTCTACCCAGGTATAGCGTGAGAAATCATCAACTATCACTATCAAATACTTATTATCACTAATACTCATGATTTGAATAGGACTAAACAACTCCATATGCAATAGTTCAGGAATTCTAGAAGTAGATAGATAAGGTTTCTTCTGAAAAGATGATTTGACTTGTTTACCCATTTGACATGCATCACATAAGCGATTTTTCTGAAAGGAACCCTTAGGAAATCCCTTCACAAGATTTAGCGATATTAATTTAGAGATTACCTTAAAGTTGAGATGGTTCATTTTTCTATGCCATAACCAACCCAATTCATTTTGACTTTTAGCGAGAAACATGTATGATTGTTATCGATTGTTGAACCCCAGTCTTTCAAATAAACATTATGTGTTCTTTTTCCTTTCAATTTAGTAGATCAAGGCTTAGCGTCGTTAATATAGCAATAGTCACTAAAAATTTAACTTCAAAGCCTTTATCACAAAATTGACTAATGCTCAATAAATTATGATTAAGACCCTCATAGTATACGTCACTTATCATGACGGTCCCCTTAGACATGATACCTATACCTTTGGAGTTATCACCGAATATGACTTGAGGACCATAGGTTGCACGATACTTGATCAAGAAATCTTTTGAGCTTGTCATGTACCTTGACGACCCACTATCGATGTACTACATTGATGTATCAGTGCTGGCTCTAGGTACCTGCATTCAAAAGGCAGTTCTAATTCTTTTTAGGTATCCATTGTGACTTGGGTCCTTTAACATTAGTAGTGTTAGTCTGAATTAAAACTTTTGGAACAATATTTGCCTAGTCTTCATTGCGGGAGGATCGGCCTCTTTGGGTTTCGGTTTATGTTGTGTGTGCTTTTTGGGTGTGTCATAATATCCTTGATCATAATAGTAATCATAATCATAATCGTAGTCATGATCATCATAGTATTGATAATATGACCTTGATCTTTGTGGATATTGACGCTAGTATTTCCTTGGTGGCTTAGAGTGCACCTTGGGTGCTTGATGTTTAGCGTTTGATTCAAGTTTGCAAGGTTTCTCCTTAGCCTTTTGAGCGTTTGGATAAACTTTCTTTTGTGAATCATTTACTTTTATCTTTCCCTTGCCTGAGTTAGCTTTAGCTTTCTCATTTGGCCCTGTACCATTGTCTTTCGGTTCATTTAGTGTTTGACTGTTTGAACTCATCTCAACAAAGGCTACACTTTGTCCTTTATTGGTTGCCGTATCCTTAGATGCTTTTGATTTATTACCGAATTTATCACAATGTAAACCAGTCTTTTTACCAAAAAATCTGGTTACCTTTGTCACATTATCAAGCTTTCTTGAAGCCTTCGATAATGATGAAGCGAGCTGCTCTAATTTAGCAAGTTCATTGATCAGTTCATCTTCTCTCTTGACTGCCATATCGAGTTCACTTTTCAACTGAGCGATCTCTGCTTCAAGCGATTGGTTCTTCTCAATACACTGTTGCTGAACTAGCAACCCGGCTTTGAGAGTCACATTATCACTTTTAATCGCTGAGATCTCATCAGTGTGTTCTTGATATAGTCTAGCAGCACCTTGACAATCTTTGGAACATTCATTGACTTTGTCTAGTAATTCTTCATTAGAAATGGGATGAGATAGTTCGGTGGATACCTCAGGTAGTGAGTCATCAAACGCTTCTTCATCTCTCTCCATGAGACAAATTAGCACCAAGTCACTAGATGGCTCATCGTCGTTGCTTTCATTAGAAGATTCCAAATCCTCTTTAGGTGCGGAGAATGGTTCAGATTCCGCTAGCAAACCTTGTTGGCGAAGGTTGCTCCTGAATTGGTTTTTATCTGCATGATCTTGCCTTGTGGGCTTAGATACATTTGGATCTTGGTAGTGCCCTGGTTTCCTGCAATTGTAATAAAGATTAGTTTGCATTTTTTGTTCTGTTGTTAACCTTTTGGAAACCACTGGCGCTGAGAGATTCAGATTATGATTCGGAGACGGAGGCGCTTGATATTGAACTGGCGCAGGAGGCTAAGGTGCAGAATACACTGGCGCTTGATACTGAGACGCTTGTGCCGGGGGGGGGGGGGAGCTTAAAATGAGGTCTGTCCATTCGAATTTCTCTTTTCATATCTTAGAAATTTCTTAAATTTCTTGAACAATAAAGCTATTTCCTTTTCCTCATTTGATTATGATGCTTTCACCTCACTGGTAGCTTTACCCTTACTCTTAGTAGTTACAATTAAAGCTTCGGATTCAATCGCTGAAGTCGGTGTATCGCAGATTTCTGCCAATTCAAACTCAAAGGCCCTTAGCTCTGAAAACATATATTCTGGAGTTATGATATCCAACATTTGAGATTCTCTCATCGCTATAGTCTTTATCAGATACTTGCTTGGAATACTTCTAATAATCTTATTGTTGGTCTCAAGTAGCATACGAAAGGGTCTAGAAGGGGGGGGGGGGAGGTCGAATAGACCCTGAAGTCTTTTTAGACTTCAAAAAGTTTCGTATTAAAATTGATTTGGACGCTTGAAATGTAGGCGCTTGGCTGAGCGTCTACCTTGAAGACTATTTTGAAAAGATTCACTTAGACTCAAGATTTGAATAATATAACCAAGTAGGTTTAAGAGTTCAGTTCTTTAATTTGGGTTAGCAAGCGGAATAATTTTAAGTCTTCCTTTTGTAATGTTTTAGCGTCACAAAGTTTTCTTTAGTTGCTTATCTTTAAATGATTTTATCAATGTGTTAACTTAACCAATTTATGCAATGATATGACAAGAGAGAAATAACGTAAAGTAAATGATAGGGTGTGAATTTACATGTTTTAGAGCCTCATATTTATTGGATTTGTATTGGTTTATGTATGATTTATACCACATTTGCGTTTAATTTGTGTGTTTATCGAGTAAAGGTGGAAAATCACTACAATAGAGGAATAACGCGCGCAAATACAGAATTTATGTATATTTTGATGTCGAATTTGAGGAGATTTTTTTCAACAAAGTCGTAGATCTCTTTGTTAGCTTCACTTGGCAACTTGAATCATCCACATCGGAGGTCCGTGGAGAAAGTTATGAAGGAAACACGATTGCTGCGCTGAAAACCAAGAAAACGGTTCAGACTTTCGGCTTACCACGCCCAAGCGCCCTTCCAACCACGCCCAGGCGCATCTGACATCCAGTTCCGAGGATTTTCTTCGCACTCCCGTGCCTAGGCGCCATCATATCCACGCCTGGGCGCGGATTTCGTAACACTTTCCACGGTTGAGCGCACAATTTGTACATTTAGAGACCGAATTGGACAAAGTTTCCTTCAACAAAGTTGTAGCTCTATGTCTTAGCCACACATGGGAACTTGAATCATCCAAATCGAAGGTCTGTGGAAAGAGTTATGAAGAAGATACGATTGCTGCGCAGAAAAACAAGAAAACTGCCCAGACTTCGCAGAACCGCGCCTAGGCGCCAAAATACCAACGCCTGGGCGCCGCGTCGTCCGGAATTTGATTAATTTTAGCCAAAAGTTCAGCATCTTTTGTGGGGAAGAATGTTTAAAGCCAAAATGTTAGCACATGTGTTGAGGGGGTGTCATAAGTGTGTTTCTTGGTAGATTTACTTTATGGAATTTTATACTACACACTTTAGAGTAATGGAGGACACAAGAGAGGAACAACACATGGGAGGAAGAAGAATCTACACCTATAAAGCTAATCATCTCTTGCTTTCATTCTTTATCAATGGAATTGGAGAGGGGGCAGCCCCTAATCTGATTTCACCATCATTCATCACCATTCTTTATCATTGAGAGAGAGGGGAAAACTAGAGAAAGGAAAAGAGCTTGGGGATTGAAGGCTCAATTTCAAGATCCATCATCATTCACCATTTAGGGAGTTTTTAAGAGCTTTTCATTTCATTTATGTCTATGAATATTCCTCTTATGTCTTTTATGCTTTCAATTATGAACTAAATTCGTAAGACTAGGGCCATGTAAGGCCAAATTGTGATTTATGTTTATAATAGATGATTGTTGAGGTTACTCTTATATTGTTATGTGATGTGAATTGATGTTCTACTTATCTTGCATATACTTGATCACTATATGTTAGAATCTTATGCCTAGGTTAATATTTCGGGAGAAAATTGACTTAGGGTGCAAGAGATTCACATCATGACCCGCAACTAATGAGGAATTACCCTAGACATAGGTAATGATTCCCAGGTGAAGTTATTCGATTCAAATCGAGTGAACTCTAGTACGTTAATGCATGTTTAGTGGCTAGATTTCCAGATTGGAATATTTGGGAAATCACGATCTAAGCATAGGAGTTTATACGCGAGACATCGGTTATTCTCTACCTTAGGAGTTTTCACCATAACAATATAAGAGTAATTCTTCAACAAGAACCTTTATAAGTATATTTGATCAATTTGAACCTAGCATGTGCCTTAGTCTCCCTTTATAATTGGTTTTAAATCACTTGCTCATCTTTGTTCTTGTTCTTTACAAATTTTATTTGAATTTATTCTTACTTTGTTTATTCACTTCATTACAAATCTTAAACTAGAATTCAAGTCCTTGTGGTTCGACAATCCGGACTTACCGTCCATTTATTACTACACATGACTAGTGCACTTGCTACAATAGCACGTTAGCTTTTAGCGTGTCAAGTTTTTGGCGCCGTTGCCGGGGACTTGTTTATTTTAGTTTTTGATTTTCGTTTACGTTTTTCATAATGCTTAGTTTGTTGTTTACTTCTTGCTTGTCTTTCATTTCCTTGTTAAGTTTAATTTTTTTTCCTTGTGCTTAATTGATAGGTTCGATTTGTGGTGCATGACCCGTTCCTCAAATGAGCCTTTACTTGATTTTGTTATTTTTATTTTGAACATGTGCTCCGGGTTTGTAGATGAGTTCGAGAGATGGACGACAATATCAATCAACCAAATCCGAGTGCATGTTTCCCGGATATGAATTTATCGGAGAATCGGGAGTGGTTACAAGGCATTCTCCAAGCTATGCAACCACCTACTTTTCAACCACTTCCATCTGTCCGGGATAGTCTATCACTGAGCTTCTTCACCGTACAGGAGGGATATTGTTTATCCCCGACTCTGGAGGAACGAGAATGGGTTTGACAACTCCTATACGACTCACAACTCACACTGGATGATTTGGATCAGCTGGAAAATATGAAATTGGTACACAAAGGCATGGATGCTTTGTATGAAGGACCAATTAAGGAGGCTCTAATGATCATTGACGAAATGAAAAATGAGACGATTTCTATTAAGGTGTTGCCTCAGCGTTGCACACTTAACATTCAAGCATTCGAGGCAGAATCTCCAAGTTACGAGAAATCCACTCTTATTCCTTCCCCAGCGATACCCGGCCCCATCTCCACGGGTATGGAGGCAATTAGTGCCCATGATAGTAAGTTGTCCTCTAGTATAGGAGATGACATGGTTATTTCTGATAACTATGAGGTTTTTAAGCATCCAGTTGATTCTACATTATCATTACGCATTGATGCTTTTGATCCTTTTAGTGTTGAGCTTTTTCAGGAAAGAAGAACCAATAACCTCCTCGCGTTCTACATCACAAACTCCAAGTTTTCCATCTCGATGGGTGAAGAAAAATGGTCATCTACTTATAACTTGGAGAATAGTCCAAGTCATCACTCGGTGCAGTGGGAAGAAAGAGTGATGGAAGTGGTGATGGACTATGAGAAAATATGTGAGTGGATGATTGCTTGGTCACTACTCATTGTATTTTCTATTAACACCGGGCCAAAATTCATCCCTACTTGGAGAATGAACAAGGCATTCATTCGGAAACCGCCTTAAAATAACTCGGTAAAGTCAAGCTAATGACTTTAAAAGAGCGCTTCTTGGGAGGCAACCCAAGTTTGTAAGTTTGTTTTTCTTTTTGATTTTGTTTTTGTTTTGTTTATTTTGTTTCTTTATGTTGTGTTCAAACATGCACTTTTGACATGTATGTTTTTTTATGCTTGATGGTTTGAAAAGTTGACGTGTTAGATATGATGCACATTTGGACCCCATGTTTTGAGATGCTCATTTTACTCGAGAGGAGGAAAAGCTATAGGATTATGTATTGGAAGTTTAAGGATGTTTTTCAACATCCTTGGTTGTAAGTGTTCTTTTACCATTGTGTATGCTTGTTGTAACAACATTGGGGACAATGTTGGATTTAAGTTTGGAGGTAGAAGAGTACTTATTTTCAACTTTGATGGTGCAATCCTAATTTTTACCTTAATGTTGGGGGAAAGTTTGTTTGATATCATGTTTATATGCCGCTTTGTTGAGAAAATCAAGCATGAAATTTTTTTAGTCCTTTCAATTGGTGCATTGAAATTGATTAACTTTGAAAAATGGCATGAATTCTTGAAATAATTTGAATTTAATGGAATATATATATCTTTGAAATTGCTCGTGGAGACCCTAGATGAGAATGATTTCCTTAGATGATTCACAATGCACATAAATCGAGGGTAGAGGAGTTGAGTGGATAACCATCTTGAGACACTTAAGGAATTTTTCCCGGAAATATTAACTTAGATTCCTCATAAGGTTATAAGTTGAGTAGTAATTTTATATGCTAAACAATGAAGTGAAAATGTTGAATTTTGGTATGACCAAAAGTGGTCAGGCTAATACGTACCGGAGGTCAAAAGTTTCATACCTATATACTGTACTATTATGCTAATTTGAGCTAAGCTCAAGCCAAAAAGAAGTGAATCGTTTAAAAGATCTAGTTTTATTTCGTGGCCTTTGACACTCGAGTGATTAAATCCTTAGGAGTGTCTCTACACTTAATGCCCCAAAACTATCTAGTTTGGGAGTCAATGGTCTAAAGCTTGCTACATGGGTGTCATAGAAAGCCTAATGGAATAAAACATTGAACATGATCTAGCCTTAATGAAGTTTAAATGGAAATTTCATATGAATTGAAAGTTGAATGTTTGAGATAATGAAATTTAAATGGCTATGAGATTTTCTATAATTCTTGTGCTTTGCGTTTGATCGAAAGTTGATAGATATGGGATTAATGTCCAAAATTTGGTAAGGATGCCTCTCGACTATAATACCTTAAATTTATTTTTCACTACACCCTAGAGAGTCTTTTCAAGTATTGGTGTCACATGAGCAAAAGTAATTGATATGTATATATATTTGTGAACTTTAAAAGGTTGATTTTATGCCATTCATTCTTGTTGATCATGTTGAGGTGTATTGATTTGGTTGGATAAATTTTGTTAGATTTTGTGGGTATATCGCATGCAAACCCTCACGAGACTATAACTCGTCCTTTGAGGTAACTCAAGGGTTTAAAGGCTTGTTGCACCCGCTAAGTGCAATCGTTTACTCCACGAAAGTGAGTTAGTTAGTTGTTTTGTTTTCTCGCATTGAATGATGTTGATCTTGTCTTATAGCTCTCATTGCTCGAGGAGGATCAATGGGTAAGTTTGGGGGTGTTGATAGGGTGTGAATTTACATGTTTTAGAGCCTCATATTTATTGGATTTGTATTGGTTTATGTATGATTTATACCACATTTGCGTTTAATTTGTGTGTTTATCGAGGAAAGGTGGAAAATCACTACAATAGAGGAATAACGCACTCAAATACAGAATTTATGTATATTTTGATGTCGAATTTGAGGAAGTTTTTTTCAACAAAGTTGTAGATCTCTTTGTTAGCTTCACTTGGCAACTTGAATCATCCACATCGGAGGTCCGTGGAGAAAGTTATGAAGGAAACACGATTGCTGCGCTGAAAACCAAGAAAACGGTTCAGACTTTCGGCTTACCACGCCCAAGCGCCCTTCCAACCACGCCCAAGCGCATCTGACATCCAGTTCCGAGGATTTGCTTCGCACTCCCGCGCCTAGGCGCCATCATATCCACGCCTGGGCGCGGATTTTGTAACACTTGCCACGGTTGAGCGCACAATTTGTACATTTAGAGACCGAATTGGACAAAGTTTCCTTCAACAAAGTTGTAGCTCTATGTCTTAGCCACACGTGGGAACTTGAATCATCCAAATCGAAGGTCTGTGGAAAGAGTTATGAAGAAGATACGATTTCTGCGCAGAAAAACAAGAAAACTGCCCAGACTTCGCAAAACCGCGCCTAGGCGCCAAAATACCAACGCCTGGGCGCCGCGTCGTCCGGAATTTGATTAATTTTAGCCAAAAGTTCAGCATCTTTTGTGGGGAAGAATGTTTAAAGCCAAAATGTTAGCACATGTGTTGAGGGGGTGTCATAAGTGTGTTTCTTGGTAGATTTACTTTATGGAATTTTATACTACACACTTTAGAGTAATGGAGGACACAAGAGAGGAACAACACATGGGAGGAAGAAGAATCTACACCTATAAAGCTAATCATCTCTTGCTTTCATTCTTTATCAATGAAATTGGAGAGGGGGCAGCCCCTAATCTGATTTCACTATCATTCATCACCATTCTTTATCATTGAGAGAGAGGGGAAAACTAGAGGAAGGAAAAGAGCTTGGGGATTGAAGGCTCAATTTCAAGATCCATCATCATTCACCATTTAGGGAGTTTTTAAGAGCTTTTCATTTCATTTATGTCTATGAATATTCCTCTTATGTCTTTTATGCTTTTAATTATGAACTAAATTCGTAAGACTAGGGCCATGTAAGGCCAAATTGTGATTTATGTTTATAATAGATGATTGTTGAGGTTACTCTTATATTGTTATGTGATGTGAATTGATGTTCTACTTATCTTGCATATACTTGATCACTATATGTTAGAGTCTTATGCTTAGGTTAATATTTCGGGAGAAAATTGACTTAGGGTGCAAGAGATTCACATCATGACCCGCAACTAATGAGGAATTGCCTTAGACATAGGTAAAGATTCCCGGGTGAAGGTGTTCGATTCAAATCGAATGAACTCTAGTACGTTAATGCATGTTTAGTGGCTAGATTTCCGGATAGGAATATTTGGGAAATCACCATCTAAGCATAGGAGTTTATACGCGAGACATCGGTTATTCTCTACCTTAGGAGTTTTCACCATAACAATATAAGAGTAATTCTTCAACAAGAACCTTTATAAGTATATTTGGTCAATTTGAACCTAGCATGTGCCTTAGTCTCCCTTTATAATTGGTTTTAAATCACTTGCTCATCTTTGTTCTTGTTCTTTACAAATTTTATTTGAATTTATTCTTACTTTGTTTATTGACTTCATTACAATTCTTAAACTAGAATTCAAGTCCTTGTGGTTTGACAATCCGGACTTACCATCCATTTATTACTACACACGACTAGTGCACTTGCTACAATAGCACGTTAGCTTTTAGCGTGTCAGTAAAGAACAGAAAGAATTGAAAGGTTCGTTGGGTGGTGTAATCCCAACTACGTCCTTTTGCTCCTCGAACACTCGGAGGCAATCCACTATAATCATGCACAAAGAATCACACAGAATCTTCTACAAAATAGGGAGAGATGGGTATTGATGACTTGAGCTCCTTGTTCACACTGATTTCTGCTCCAAGACACTTCTATCCCCTTACTTCCTTCACCCTGAAACAATGCAAATATCCAACTTCGACTTCACACAGATCGCGAGGCTTGGATAGGGATTTTTCTAACGGTTTGTTTGATTTTGGAAAAGTTCAAACAACTTGGAATATCTCAATAGTAATGTAAGGTTCTTCTAGGAAGAGGTTTGAGATATTGGTTGACTATCTCAGGAATTGAAGAAAAGTAAAGAGAATGTTTACTTGAATATTCTAGCTTTTCTGAGAGTTTAAGAATTGAGACTTCAATGCAACAGAGTTTTTGGCTTGTAAGCTTGTACCGTATGTTTTGGCTTGTTGTTGAAGTCCTATTTATAGGCATTGTTGGAAAAAGTGTTCGTTTGACACATGCACATGAGCGTGTCTCTCACTTTCGTGAGTGAACCACTTTCGTCCTTTTCCTGAAAATCGGCTGCACAAAAGCTGGGGCTGCAGTCTTCGAAAAGTTGACAATCCAATGGGGTGGCTTCTCCGTACGTCCTGGATTCCTTCTCACATTTATTGCTCTTATTAGCATTTAATGCATTTAAAATAAATGTCAGTTTGGAATTAATGATCTGAGAATATTTGCGTTAAAACTCCTTTTGGACTTAAAAATAAATTCAGCTGACATTTGGTCATTGATGGACGCTCAATCACTACGGAATGATTTTTGTCCTCGATCAATTCTTGGACGCTTGAAAAACTTCATCTTCATTCAGTCTTCAAACGCTTGAATCTTTAGACCTAACTACTGATAAGCTCACTCAGAAATTATCAGCCACTTAGTCTAAGACTACTTAGTCTAACAAACTAAAATGAAAATAAATAAAGCCTATTACAAATCTAATGCTCAAAGCCTATACATGATTTCTAATAAAATCAAACTTACATATGTAGGGGTCTAACATAGAATCTTATTTGTCAGCATCAAAACATCTAATGAGAAATTTTCTAATACCTATTGACCATTTCCTTATTGGTCAACTCCTTGTCCAATGACGCTAACTCTGTAATAAGCGAAGTAAACCTCATATCTAATTGATCTAGCTTCTCGCTAGGCTGCATCTTGAAATGCTCAAATTTTTGCATGGCCATGGAGAGCTTGTTCTCCGTTATCTGTGCAGATCCTTCACACACAGAGGCCAACTTATCCCAAATTTTCTTTGAAGTTTTGCAAAGCTTGATTTTGTTGAACAATCCCTCATTGTCTGTCAACACTAAGTACAGAGCGCTTCGTCCAACATTATCCAGATTCGCTCTTCTCTTATCATTTAGCGTCCATTCAACTTTTGGCTTTTCGACATAACCATCTGGAGTCGCTTCATCCGCTCCAGGGTTCGAGTTATAACTTTCATAATCTAAATGGGGCCACCTGAAAGTACATCACACATCTCATTATCACATGAACATAAATAAGTGAATGCTCTAAGTTTCCACAAGTCATAATTTGACTTAACCAACTTAGGCATCTTAGTAAAAGCCATGATATGAGATTTTTCCAAAAAAAAAACATCTAAATTTGGAAAAATGGATCTAAAGAAGCAGTTATGCTCAGAAACACTTCGGTTTCTATTTCAACCACTCTGATACC
Source organism: Buddleja alternifolia (assembly GCA_019426215.1). NCBI lineage: Eukaryota > Viridiplantae > Streptophyta > Magnoliopsida > Lamiales > Scrophulariaceae > Buddleja > Buddleja alternifolia. The sequence continues at coordinate 20,740,446 of CM033402.1, forward strand.
ACTTGGTGGTCCCAAGTGGCATACGAATGGGTCTAGAACGTTGGGGGGGGGGCATTGAATAGACCCTGAAGTCTTTTTCGACTTCAAAAATTTCGTATCACTTTTAAGAATTTGAATGCTTAAAAAGCAAAGTGCTAGGTCAAGCCCTAAAGGATAGATAACTTAGACTTAGTGATTTCTACAGTTACCAAAGTAGGGTAACACTTAGATCGCTTAATCAGGGTTAGCATAGCGGAATTAATTTTAATGCTTAGCGTTCTTTTAGCCAAATAGTCGCTTAACTATTTTTAAAGCTTTTTCAAGATATGATGTGAATAGTAATGAAAATCAATAAAGCAGTAAAGATAATTGACATAAGATATGAAAGGTTCACTTGGTGATGTAGTCCCAGCTACGTCTTTCTTCTTCTTTAGACTCGGAGAAAATCCACTATAATGATTATCGAAGGATCACACAGAGACCTCTGCAAAATAAAGGATAAGGGAAGATGATGTTGAGCTCCTTGATCACACAGACTTCAGCTCCACTAGAGATCTTCTTCAACAAGCCTCTCTCACACAGAAATGCTGCTTGTAAATTAATAACTTTCTCACTCAGATGAAAGAGGTTGCGAGTTTTTGTCACAGGGTTTGTTTGATTTTAAAGTTCAAACCACTTGGGATATCTCAATAATAGTGTAGGGTTCTTCTTGGAAGAGATTTGAGATATCGTTAATTGTCTTTGGAGTGTTTGAAACACTTGAAGAATATGGAGTTTTGTAGCTTTTCTTGGAATGATTTCATCTAAGTTTTGACCTAATTCTTGTGTGTATTCGTATGTTTTGGGGTTTGCTGGAGGACACTATTTTTAGAAATTTCTTAGGATTTCTCGGTTGGACACATGTAGGTGCATATCTCTCACGTAGCGAGTGAGTAGTACCTTTTTCTGACATTCCTGAATTTTTGCTGCATCGATTGGATGTGGCAGGTTTGAACTCTGAAACACTAATAGTCTTAGGCAATAGGGTGCCTTGCTCCGTATGCAATTCATCCTTATCACATTTAATGCTATTATCAAGCATTTAATGCATTTGAATTTATTTCCCGATGGAAATAAATGCCCGTTAATGATTGTATTTAAGTCCTTAATGACTTCAAAATTTATTTCAGGTGAATCTGATCATTTGATCACTTGGTGGCTTTGAGCGCTTGATTCATAACTCCTGAAATGTCCTTAGTGATTGGCAGTCACTTAAGACAGAATCTTCATCTTCGCTTGGCTTCAGACGCTGATTTTCAACTTAATCTCTGATAGACTCACCTGGAATTCTATCAGCGACTTAGTATCCAATACTTAGTCTAAAATCTACAAAGGTAAAAAATTACAAGCATAGTCTAAAAATTACAACTTGATAACTTGTTAAACGCTTAAACATATTCTAAGAAAGATAAACTTACATAATCTTTCGGGTCTAACATGAAACCTATCTTGTCGTCATCAAAACATCTAACATGAAATTTTCTAACAAGTTTTTCACCCAAGATCGAAGCACATTAAACTTCGACATCACTTCATTAGAAGTCTCGTGAGTGATCAACAAATCAAGTTAGAGTTTGTGAGTACAAACGAACAATTAGCAAATAGCTTCACCAAAGCGGTTACTTCTTAAAAGTTTAAGCAATTTCAGATTGGAGTTCGAATTACAAATTAACAGGGGGTGGTAAAATATTAATTTATAATTCTTAGCTAAAGTTGAGCCACACAATTGCTTGATTATATGTTGGAAATGAAGCTCATTAGCTTAAATCAAACAATCAATTTAAAGTCCTCTCCTAAGAATCAAACTCCGTGTGCAGAAGAAGCTAGAAGTGGGTAGGTGCATCATCTAGTTACAAGTTGGTGACAATATATGCACCCATGCATACAAGGTGGCTACGTGGTTAACCAAATCTTAATCATTAAGTTTTGAGGATTTATCCAATGATTTTAAGTGTTAGGCGGCTAGAGTTTGTCTATATATATGTGTATGACAATTTCATTCTAAACAATATAGAAAAATAAAGAGCTTAGTGAGAGTTAGAAAATTCTCCTTCTATATATTCCAAGGATATATTGCATTATCTTGGAAAATTCATAGTAAAACTCTTATTTTGATGCAATATTCAAGTACCTAAAAGGGCTAGCTATATCAGAGCTATTATGTTGGCTTCCGCGTTCAATACATATTTACACCCAAAAAGAATAATGGCGGATAATGAATCAATTCAATATTTGAATTCTTTAAATCCTTAAAATCATTGTTTCGTCGACTCATGAACTTTAACTTCAAGCTTTTTTGTTTTGTGTGTGTTTTTTGAAACACTCTTATCACTTTCATCTCTAAGTTATTTTGAATGAAGATGAAATTGAAAGTTTGACTGTTGAGATTTATAAAGACTTGAAAGTTTGATTGCATGAATATTCTTTTTGCTTAAAACTTGTTGTAACTCTGAATTTGGTTATGGACTTCTTTTTAAAGGCAGGACCAGATAAATATCTATTACTGATAGCTTGAGCACATAACTTCACTCTCAATCATTTTCCTTATGTTGGATAATTATGCATAAGAAATTTGAACACCTTAAGTATTCGAAATATGAAATATTATTGAATAATATTAATCTACGTTTCGAGTATATGAGTTTTGCACTTCGAATTTCTCAAATCGAATTTAAAACGAATGAGAAATTAACCTGTCAAAGTTGGGTGTTTGAAGGGGGTTATCCCACATAGGAAATGGATCAAAATGTTTATTGGTTTATATACAATTACCTTGAGGTAAAGGGCAGTCATTTGGGTCATCTCAAGTTTTGTGGGTTTGTGAGTGGAGAGAACCTAGCCATGGTCAGGCTCAACAAACTCGCGAACGCCACCTCTGCCGTCCGTCAAGACCGAATCGGGCTTGGGCTTGCAATATATTAATTTTTTGGACAAAAGAAAATTAATTGCAAAAAATTGATCCATTAACAATTTATCCAATAGCTGAAAATCTGATATGTTAAAATGAGATCGAAGAAATGCTGGCCACGTTTTGTTTATTTTTTGAATTAGTCTTCTAGAAAGTCCAACATTCGAATGTTCCATTTTGGATGTTCGAACGTTGACCTGTTTTAATGTAGAGTCTGAGAGGCTTTTGCTGCCTTAACAGCAAAATACATTTCAGCTCAACGTTTAAATGTTGCTTCGCTAATGTTCAAACGTTGGCTGCAGTAACAGAATTCTAATTAAATTCTTGTAATTAATGGGTTATATTTTGGAGCCTATAAAAAGGCTCCTTCAGCTGAATGAAAAATACACTAAAATGATTCTTAGCTTTTCTACATTCTTCATTCTCACTCAAGAGTTCTAATTGTGAAAAGTTCAAAAGGTTCTGGAATTTGAAGTGATTTCAAATTCAGAACATATATTGTTGTATCTTGGAAGGCTTGTCGCAACAACCCGCACCACCTAGGTGGGGTAATTTAGCGTTAAGGATAGAGAGTTTACTCTCACCTCGATATTGTCATTTTGTTCGGTTACTAGCCTAGAATTCTGATATTTGGTGAAGTTTTATCCAACAAACTTAACGTTAAATTTGTTGTTGTTCAAATCTGTCATGTTGGCCCCAAGTGGCATACAAAAGGGTATAGAAGGGGGGGGGGGGGGTTAGATAAACCCTGAAGTCTTTTTCGACTTCAAAAATTCGTATTAAAAATTCGTTGGATGCTTGAAAAAATAGGCGCTTGACTTGAGCGTCTAATGAAGACTGTTTTTAGAAAATTAACTTAAACTTCAAGATTTGAATACGATAACCAAATAGGTTTAAGCTTTCAGTTCTTTGATTAGTGTTAGCACAGCGCACATCGGAATTGATTTTATAGTCTTCTTTGTTTGAGGGTTTTAGCGTCACAAACGGTTCCTTAGTTGCTTAGCGTTCACTTAGGTTTCACTTAGGGAGAGATGGATGTTGATGACTTGAGCTCCTTCATCACACAGATTTCTGCTACAAATCACTCTGATCCCCTTGCTTCTTCCATCCAGAAATAATGCAAGTATTCAACTTCGACTTCACACAGATCGCGAGGCTTAGATGAGGTTTTTCGAAACGGTTTGTTTGATTTTGATAAAGCTCAAGCAATTGGGAATATCTCAATAGTAGTGTAGGTTTCTCCGAAAAGAATGTTTGAGATATTTGGTTGACTATCTTAGGATTTTAAGAAAAGCAAAGAAAATGTTTGCTTGAAGATTCTGGCTTTTCTGAGAGTTTAAGGTATGAGATTTCAATGCAACAGCGGTTTCGCTTGTTCTTAATCGTCTGTTTTTGGCTTGTTGTTGAAGTTCTATTTATAGGCATTCTTGGAAAAAGTGTCTGTTGGACACATGCACAGACGCGTGTCTCTCACTTTCACGAGTGAACAGCTTTTGTCCTTTTTCCTGAAAATATGTTGCACAAAAGTTGATGTTGCAGTCTATGAGAGTTGACAGTCCAATAGAGTGGCTTCTCCGTATGTCTGAAAGTGCTTATCACATTTAATGCTCTTATCAGCATTTAATGCATTTGAAATAAATGCCCGTTGGCACTTAATGCACTGAGAATATTTGCATTAAACTCCTTCTGGACTTAGAGATAAATTCAGGTGAAATCAGTCATTGATAGACGCTTATCCATCTTTGAATCACTTCTGTCCTATAAGGTGACGCTTGATATAGCTGGCATTTGGACGCTTGGAAACTTCATCTTCATTCAGACTTTAGGCGCTTGAGTCTTCAAACTTTACTACTGATAAACTCACTTAGAAATTATCAGACGCTCAGCCTAAGACTACTTAGCTTAACAATCTAGAATAAAATAAACCAAAGCCTATAAAGCCTATTACAAATCTAATGCTTGAAAACTTATACATGATTTCTATTAAAATCAAACTTACATATTTTGGGGTCTAACAAGTAATCCTAATTGTCATCATCAAAACATCTAACATGAAATTCCTAAGAATTTCCCCCTTTTTGATGATGGCAATACTTACTCTTTTATAGTTCAAGAGTTAGATGGCCAAAACGAAAGTTAGCTTTGCTTAGATAAGGTTAGTTGATGTTAGTTACGCTTCAACGAGATGTTTCAGCTGAAAATGCATTTTATATATATGTCAATGAATACAAGCATTTTACAACTAAACAAAAGTTACATAAGAGACAAGAATATAGATAGTGCAAATCAAGAAGACTTAACGACTTGGTCTAACTATGTATCGTTTGGGCATTTCAGCTCGAATAGCTTCAGTTAGGCTATTTTCCAAATTCATCATCGCTTCATGATCTTTGTCCATTATGAGCTTATTTTCTTCCTTGTGTCTCTCCTTGAAAGCCACAAAGTGTCTGTCCCATTCAGTTGGATCAATACCCATATACCTTAGGCAAATTCTGAAAGTTCGGTTGAAGTCAGTTATCTGCCTCTCTTCAGCTAAGATTCTTGGATCTGTAGGTTCTGGAATAGATGTTCTTTGAAGAGGGATGTCAAACTTTTCAAGCCGTGCTCTAGAAGGTATTGGTAGATTTGGATATAGTGCTAGTAGAGGTTCTCTTAGCATTCTACTAGGCGCTCCAGAAGAATCACTTACTCCATAAGCTGTTATCCAAGATGGGAGTCTAGACGTAGAAGGAGGAGATATAATCTGATGCTTCGGCGGCGGAGAAGGATCTTGAGCTCTTGAACCAAAGGCTCTTCTCTTCTCTCCTTTTTCGTTCCTCTTCCCCCTTATTGCCATCATTAGCCTTCAGAAAATGTTCTGTGAGTAGGCTAACTTGAGAGGCAATCTGAGACATTAAAGCTGTAATATCATCAAAACGTTTTTCGAAGTGTTCTTGCATTGCGAGAAGCTTAGCGTTGGTAGCATCATTCATATCTTGAAATTCTCTACGACACTCATCAACAGTCGCTTGAGCAGAACCTTTCATATGACCTATTTGAGCGTTCATGATTTGAGATTCAATTTTCGCCATATCCGTCTTAATCCAATGGAGGGATTCTTCATTCTGAGTAGCTTGATTGCACATTTCCTCTAAGACAGATTTCAGCAAAGGTCCAAAAGTTTGACTCACATCCGATAGAACGGCTTGACGAGCCGGTCGCTTGAATTTGGATGTATGCTTGAGTGAGTCAAGTGGAGCTTGATATGCCGGATCAAAAATTGTACCGCGTACATCGATTTGAAGATTCTCAGCAATATCAGCAGCAACTGGTTTAGGAGCGTCAGGAATAGCTTCTGGTTGAGACGCTTGAACTTGTTTTTCAGCAGACGTTGGAATACTTGGATCTTTGGTTGGTTGAGACTCTTCATCCATCTTAGTAGGCGCTTACTCCAGCGTTGACTCTTCCTGGCGGAAATCATCGAATTGAAAGTTCCAGTTAGCGATATCTGCGTAAGAGTTTGAAGCATCTTCCAGAAGTTCAGTCAATCTGGAACGAGAGATGCAAGTCCCTTGAATGAATGTGCGAATTGGGCTATCTATGGCCTTGATGTACATGGGACCAATGATATCCAGCACATGATTTGGAAAGATTTTGGACGACGCTTGGAAGATAGAGAAAATCGCATCTGAGTAGTAATTCCTAGAAAATCCAATCAACCTGTCTGTTGGAAGACGTTGAGATTCAGGTACATACGAATTATAGTAATCTTCCAGGTAGGGATAGATAGCGTGAGCCAGTCCCTGATTTCTTTCTAGTAATGAGAGGACAAACTCATAGTGACTGAGAACCTCTTTGCGGATAGAAGGGAGCAAGGGATATCCTCGAAAGGGGTAGATTACTGAGTCGTTCCATTGTATAAGATTTGCAGTGAAGATTCTGTCGAAATGAGATAGAGGAGTCATAATCGTCACCATCGTGTTAAAGTTATCCTCGTAGTAGCTTGGAGCAAAATTCAAGCTAGATATTGAAGTATTGCCACTGGTTGATGTATGAGTGTTGAAGTGAAGAGCAATAATGGACAGTCTCTGAAGCTCTTGGCAAACACTGCTCGATTTGATGTCGAATTAGTGGGAGCTTGAAAACAGGTCCAACTTTCAGTTGACTCTTCTTGAGGCAATACTTGGCAAACTGACGCTTCTTGTCATGCATGCCTATGCCAAATAAATGGGGAGCTTGAACTAACTCCAGGAAAGTGTATCTATGACCCACATACGCTTCAGCCCAATTTACCTCGGCCATACAGTACTCTGTCCTAACATTAACCATAGCTCGAACACCTTCATAATGAATATCTCTGATAGATTCAAAGCAATATCTATCAGTTTGATAGTTGGCATTCCAGACGCTGTCAAAGTATGCATCAGCTTCAGTCGGGATCACATCTGTGAGAGATGCTAGACACTTACCAGCATGAATTCCTTTATTCTTCCACAGTAGAAGTGGAATGGCATATTGCAAGTTCTCTTCACTGTTTTCTATGAGAGGAAAGTGTGTGTAGCCTTCTTTGTTCAAAACTGCCTCTCACGGATTGAGAAAGGTAGGGCGAAAAGGATTATACACTCGGATGTTGTAGTCCCTTAGAGTGAAACCGGTTGACTTGCTGTGCCTATAGTCTTGATAGTAATCCAGATCTACATCACACTTAGGAGTTCTGCCTCTCTGTCGATCTTGTTGAAGAATAAGGGAAGACGGTATCTGATCAGGAGTTTTACCGAGTTGAATTGCCAGATAGTATTTTCTCTCAATTTCTGTCAGCTCAGTGTTGAACACTATATCCCTGATCTGATTGTCAATGTTAATCAGCGCGGCTACCTCATTCTCAGCATTAATGTATCTCTCTTCATTATATCCTACTGGAATGAAGTCTTCTTTGAGCGCTGGAGGCACATAATTGATTGAATGATCAATCGTCTCCAGTGGGTTCAGCTTGAAGAAATGCCTTGGCTTTGTAACGTCTTCAGCAACACTCTAACCTTCTGAGAGTGCCTCTGTTATAGCCGGAACAATGGTTGACGCTTAAACATCTTTGGGAGCAGGTTCCTCTACTTCGAGTGCAGCAGCTTCTACGGCAACATCTTTGGCAACGGCCACAATAGTTGTCATCTCAACATCCAGGTGGACATCTGTTGATGCTTCAGCAGCAGCTGGAACTAAAGCTGTAACAAAAGAACTATCCTCTATAAGAGCAGGATCTTCTACAGATGTAGGAAAGAAGATGTTGTGGGAAGAAATAAACTTACCCTGAGAACTAGTCTCATCAGCAACTTGAGCACTTGGCTCAACAACAATAGCTTGAGCGCTTGGCTCAGTTGCAACTTGAGCGCTTGGCTCAACAACAACTTGAGCAATTGGCTCAACAGTAACTTGAGCGCTTGGCTCAATAGTCTCAGGCTCTTCAAGAACAAGAGCAGCTTGATGCTTGCTTGTCCTGGGACGTTTGAAAATCTTTTTTCACGTTGACTCCTTCAACGAGCTTCGACGTTTGAGCGGGACGAGCGGCAACTGGTTCCTCAAAGTTTATTTGTTTAATAATCCCTTCCAGCTTCCTCTGCTCGATCAGAGGGATCTTGTCCTCTGCATCTTCGTCAGTTTTCTCATCATCCTTTTGAGGAGAGGGAACAGCTTGAGCCTTGGGCTTTTTGGGAACCTTCTTCTTTGTAGTAGCCAGACGCTTAACGGCTTCTTCTGGAACTAGACGCTCAGCTTCTTCATCAGACGCTTCACGTACTTCCAGACGCTCAGACAGTGGTCTAGCAACACCACCAAATTTAGGAGGATTGAAGATATTTGTCAGAATCCTTCTTCCCAGGAACTTGGTCTTATTCAGCGGTTAACCAGACGAGTAGACACACTCTGATTGATACAATAGGTCACTCAGAATAAGTCCATAAGGTTTGTTTGGGGAGCTTAGACAGTCCCGAAACCTTTAAAAAACGTACTCACTCCAGTTGATCTTGAGGTTGAGGAGTATCGCCGTCATCATTTGAAATTGCTCTGGGTTCACCTTATCAAAGGTACCCACTCCGCATTCTATGATTTTGCTGCAGAAATCAGCCATCAGTCGGTATTTGGACACTAAATCTTTCTTTTCAAAGTGTTGTTTGTAGGGTACACCATCATAAGCACGCATAGTCGTCCATGCTTCTTTGATTTGTTCCAAAATAACACTGTCCATTGCCTCACCCTCATTTGGGAGATTGAAGTTCTCGGCAATGGAAGCAGCAGACAAAGTAAATTCCTTTGGATACTCCTTCTTAGATAGAGGAAAGAGACAAGAGATACACTTCTTGTATGCGGATAGTTTAGCATACTTCCAGGAGGTATCAACTTCCATCGGAAACAAATAAGAATATTTAGTTAGAAACATTTTGAGCCCAGCCTTGGTTACTAGGTCCATCATATCTGTCAGGTTGATCTGAGGTTGTTCATACAAGAATTTCCAGTTGAGAACAAGGCCTCCAGCAACCTTGATGATAGGCTCGGTAGAAGTAGAAGTAGATTTCTTTGGTGCCATTTTAGTGAAAGAGATGAACTGAGATTTTCTTTTACTTTGAGAGAGAGAGAGAGAGTAAAATTTGCAAAGTAATTTTGCAGAGAGTAAAGTAAATAATTTCTGCAAAAATTGTGTTTTAAATGACACGGAAGGAAAATTTTGAAACTTGTGTTCTCTCGTCTCAATAAGATGTAAACACGTGTAAAGTGATTTAATCTCAGCCATAAATAGTTTTAACTGTGGACGCGAATTTTGTGTAATAGAGAGAAGTTACACTTGGTAACTCCGACATATAAAGATTTGACATCCGAGTTAAAGTTTTTAAAACGTTTGGCATTTTCAGAGTGTAGCACACGCGCCTGATGGTACACTAACACCTACACGACACGTGCTAGCCCTAAACCGTCATTTTGAAAAGTTTTGATTACCCGCCAGTTTGATGTGATGGAAGCGTGTAGATAGAGTACAACATAGACTATTGATTCTATCCACTACTTCAAGAAGCGTGTAAAATTTATTCATGAGTTTTATAAACAATTTTATATTAAGTGTTGAGTGGAATATGTTCAACGCTTAACACATATCATTTGTAAAATTTATATTGACGCTTGAGATCAAAAAGCCTTTTATACTTGAGCGTCCGACATATGGTGCATAAATAATTCTGAAAGCTGATGATCATGCATATGGAAGTTTTTTTTTTTTTTTTTTTTATCATTGACGCTTGCAGATATGTTCCAAGTACAATTTTAAGATTCCCCCTAAATTTGATAACTTGTAAAAACTTTTCAAAAATCTTTTGGACATAAATAAAGTGGATTCCCCCTAAATTATATGTCTAATAAAATATGATGCATGATAATTAAGCGTTTAAGTCGATTATACCTAATTCAATTCTCAAAGTGAGAAAACGTTGTTCGTTGAGTGCTTTGGTGAAGATATCTGCTAATTGTTTGTCAGTTCCAATAAAATGCATGGAGATATCTTTCTTTTGAACATGGTCATGAAGAAAATGGTATCTAATGTCAATATGTTTGGTTCTGGAATGAAGAACAGAGTTTTGAGTCATGGCTAGAGCTCTTTGGTTATCACAATGAATGGAGGTTGGACCTAGAATTATACCATAATCTCTAAGTTGTTGCCTCATCCATAACACTTGTGCACAACAACTTCCTGCAACTGCATACTCAGCTTCGGCTGTGGAGGTACCTATAGATTGTTGTTTCTTACTTTGCCATGAAACTAACCTATCGCCTAGAAATTGACATGTACCACTAGTACTCTTATGATTTATTTTGCAACCTGCAAAGTTTGCATCTGAGTAGCCAATTAGTTCAAAAGGAGAGTCCCTAGGATACCATAGGCCCAAATTTTGCGTGCCTTTTAGGTATTTAAGAATCTTCTTGGCAGCAATTAAGTGTGACTCTTTAGGATCAGCTTGAAATCGTGCACACACGCATACCAAAAACATAATGTCAGGTCTATTAGCAGTAAGATAAAGAAGTGATCCAATGATACCTCCATAATTAGTGATATCAACCTTCTTCCCACTTTCATCTTTATCTACCATAAGCGTTTGGCTCATTGGAATTTTTGAATATGATAAATTTTTCATACCAAATTTCTTAATCATATCTCGTGTGTATTTAGCTTGGTTTATAAACATGCCATTAGGGAGTTGTTTAACTTCAAATTGTTCATTTCAAATTGTTCTTGCATCATTTTCGAAAATTTCTCACACAGACGCTTGTTAGTAGAACCAAATATAATATCATCAACATAAATTTGGACTAAGAGAATATCTTCATCATTGATAATCTTAAATAACGTTGTATCAACGCTGCCTTTTGAAAAGCCTTTACCAATAAGGAAAATAGAGAGAGTGTCATACCATGCTCGGGGTGCTTACTTAAGCCCATAAAGTGCTTTGTCTAGCTTGTAAACCATACCCTTACAATGGTTGTTGATGAATCCCGGTGGTTGCTCTACATATACCTCTTCTTGGATTTTACCATTCAGGAAGGCACTCTTCACGTCCATTTGAAACACAGTAAATTTGTTGAACGCTGCATATGCTAAAAACATACGGATTGCTTCAAGACGGGCGACAGGAGCATATGTCTCATCAAAATCAATACCCTCTTCTTGGAAATAACCTTGAGCTAAGAGTCTAGTCTTGTTTCTTATCACAATGCCATTCTCATCCATATACCCATCTAGTTCCAATAACTCCTTGGTGAGTAAGTCTTAGTACTCGCGTCCAAACCTTACTATGCTCAAACTGATTAAGCTCTTCTTGCATAGCTTCAATCCAACTTGGATCGCTTAGAGCTTCATCCACTTTCTTAGTCTCCATTTGAGATAAGAAGCTAGCGAACATGGCCTCATTAAATGTAGCGACTCTAGTCCTAACCGGTGCTTCAATATCTCTAATAATCTGCTCAGGTGGATGATCACGCAGCCATAGTCTATCTGATTAGAATGAGTTAAGAGATTGAACAGGCACTTGATGATCAGATGGTTGACTGCCCTCTTGCATAGGCGCTTCAAGTTCACTGATTCTTATTTTCTCTCGATGATCACTCTCTTCATGATCATCAACAGATCTTGCATTGTTATCCGAGATAACCTCATGATCATCAGCAGATCTTGCATTGTTATCCGAGATAACCTCATGATCATCAGCAGATCTTGCATTGTTATCTGAGATCTCATCATCGACATCACTGTCTTCATCAATGATAATTTTAGACGCTTAATGACACAGACCTTCAACTCGTACATCATTTACATTAATTTTACTCGGTTCTTGGTTAGCATCATTAAAAACAACATGAATAGATTCCTCAACCTTCGATTTGATCTTGTTTAGGATGTGAACTTTCTTTCCATTCTTGGCGTAACCTAGAAGCTTCTCTCATCCGCTTTAGGATCAAATGTCTTTAGGCTTTGGGATCCATTGTTATGAATAAAACATTTAGAACCAAAGACGTGAAAATATGAAATGTTTGGCTTACGTCCTTTCCACAGTTCATATGGAGTTCTCCCATGTTCTTGGTTGATCATGCAACGGTTTTGAGTGTAACAGGTAGTGTTGATCGCGTCGGCTCAAAACCTAGGAGCAAGCTTTGACTCTGCTAACTTTGTCCTAGCAGCTTCCTTGAGCGTTCTGTTCCGGTGCTCAGCAACACCATTCTGTTGGGGAGTTTTGGGAGTTGAATACTCATGAAGTATTCCATTCTCTGCACAAAACTTCTCAACAACCTTGTTAGTAAACTCAGTACCGTGATCACTTCTTATTTTTGCAACCTTAAGATTTTTCAATGTTTGAAGTTGTCGAATAAGCGTTGTTAACTAGTCACATGTTTCATCTTTGGATGAAAGGAATTCCACCCAAGTAAATCGAGAGAAATCATCTACTATCACCGAAGTATACTTTTTACCGCTCACACTAATCGTTTGAACAGGTCCAAACAGATCCATGTGAAGTAGCTCAAGTATTCTACAGGTAGATAGATGAGGTTTTCGACTATTTTTAGAAAGTTAACTTAGATTTCAAGATTTGAATACTACAACAAGATAGGTTTGAGCGTTTACTTCTTTGATCAGTGTTAGCACAGCGGAATGATTTTTGTAGTCTTCTTTTAAAAACTTTAGTGTCACAAGAAGTTTCTTTGTCGCTTAGCGTTTGATTGTGTTTTACTTAATCAGTTTATGCAATGATATGATAGATAAGAGAATTGACTGAAAAGTAAATGACACAATATTTGTAAGGTTCGTTGGATGGTGTAATCCCAACTACGTCCTTCATCTCCTCGAACACTTGGAGGCAATCCACTAAAATGATTCTCAAAGAATCACACAGAATCTTCTACAAATTAGGGAGAGATGGATGTCGATGACTTGAACTCCTTGATCACACAGATTTCTGCTCCAAATCACTTCAATCCCCTTGCTTCTTTCACCCAGAAATAGGGCAAGTATCCGTCTTCGACTTCACACAGATCGCGAGGCTTCGATAGGGGTTTTTCTAAAAGGTTTGTTTGATTTTGATAAAGTTCAAACAACTAGGAATATCTCAGTAGTACTATGGGTTTCTCCGAAACGAATGTTTGAGATATTAGGTTGACTGTCTCAGGATTTGAAGAAAAGCAAAGAGAATGTTTTCTTGAGTATTCTGGCTTTTCTGAAAGTTTGAGGAATGAGACTTCAATGCAACAGCAATTCGACTTGATAATTGTTCTCTATATTTGGCTTGTTGTTGAAGTCCTATTTATAGGCATTCTTGGAAAAAGTGTCCGTTTGACACATGCAAGGGCGCGTGTCTCTCACTTCCGAGAGTGAACAACTTTTGTCCTTTTTCCTGAAAATCTGCTGCACAAAAGTTGGTGCTGCAGTCTTTGAATAGTTGACAGTCCAATAGGGTGGCTTCTCCGTACGTCTGAAAGTGCTTATCACATTTAATGCTCTTATCAGCATTTAATGCATTTGAATTAAATGCCCGTTGGTACTTAATGCTTTGAGAATATTTGCATTAAACTCCTTCTGGTCTTAGAATAAATTCCTGTGAAATCAGTCATTGATAGACGTTTATTCAATCCTTGAATTACTTCGATCCATAAGGTAACGCTTGGAATAGCTAGTCATTCTAGACGCTTGGAATCTTCATCTTTATTCAGACTTCAGGATCTTGAGTCTTCAAATTATACTTCTGATAAACTCACTCAGAAATTATCAGACGTTCAGCCTAAGACTACTTAGCCTAACAATCTAGAATAAAAATAAAACAAAGCCTATTACAAATCTAACGCTTCAAAGCTGAAAAATAAACTTACATATTTTTGGGGTCTAACAGAGGTCCTAATTGTCATCATCAAAATATCTATCATGAAATTCCTAACAATTTTCCTCTTTTTGATGATGGCAATACTTACTCTTTTATAGTTCAAGAGTTAGATAGTCAAAATAAAAGTTAGCTTTGATTAGATACGGTTAGTTAAAGTTAGTTACGCTTCAACAAGATGTTTCAGCTGAAAAAAAATGCATTTTATATATATCGAGAGTTACAAGCATTTTTACAACTAAAAAAATATGAGAGACAAGAATATAGATAATGCAAATCAAAAAGCTTTAACGTCTTAGACTAACTTTGTATCGCTTGGGCATTTCAGCTCGGATAGCTTCAGTTAGATTATCTTCGAGAGTCATCAAGGCTTCATGATCTTTGTTGATTATGAGCTTATTTTCTTCTTTCTGTCTCTTCTTGAAAGCAATAAAGTGATTGTCCCAATCAGTTGGGTCAATACCAATATACCTTAGGCAAATTCTGAAAGATTGGATGAAGTCAGACATCTGCCTCTCTTCAGCTAAGATTCTTGGATCTGTAGGTTCTGGATTAGAAGTTCTTTGAAGAGGGATGTCAAACTGTTCAAGCAGTGCCCGAGAAGGTATTGGTAGATTTGGATACAGTGCTTGTGGGGTTTCTCTTAGCGTTCTACTAGACGCTCCAGCAGAAGCACTTACCTCAGAATCAGTTATCCAAGAGGGGATACTTAGAGCACAAGGAGAGGTTAAGATTTGACGCTTGAGAGGTGTAGGTTCTTGAGCTCTTGAGCTCGACGTTTTCCTCTTTTCTCCTTTTGTTAGAAAATTTCATGTTAGATGTTTTGATGATGATAAGATAGGATTCAATGTTAGACCCCAAATAAAATGTAAGTTTATGTTTTCCATAGCTCATTGTTTAAGCGTTTGAAAGTTTGTAATTTTGTTTAGGCTTGTAATTTTTATCTTTGTAGGCTTTAGACTAAGTATTAGATACTGAATCGCTAATAGAATTCTAGGTGAGTCTATTAAAGAAGAAGTTGAAGATCAGCGTCTGAAGTCAACCAGAGATGAAGATTTGTTTCTTAGCGTCCGTCAAACGCTAAAGGACCTTTTTCAGGATTTATGGATCAAGCGCTCAAAGCACTTAAGCGACCAATGACAAATTCACCTGAAATAAATCCTCAAGTCACGAAGGACTTAAATGCAATCATTCAACAGACATTTATTTCCAACGGAAATAAATTCAAATGCATTAAATAGCTGATAAGAGCATTAAATATGATAAGCTACTGTGACCTGTGGACAAGCCACCTTTTTTACTAGACTGTCAGAACTTCGGAGTTTATAGCTGCTACCATCCAATCGGTGCCAGCAGTTTTTCAGGAATGTCAGGCTTTAGGTAGAATCACGCGCTGCGTGAATGGCACTCTCCTACATGTGTCCAACGGACAGATCCCAAGAATTGCCTATAAATACCTTACCTTCAGCAGACCCTAAAAAGGACGGTACAAAATATTTACAAAAGAAAATTACGTACACTAGAAAAAGCTTCGAAACTTCATAGCCAAAATTCCTTCAAGCTTTTTATCTACATTCCAGACAGTCACAAATATCTCAAACATCTTTCCAAGAAGAAACCTAAATTCCCATTAAGATATTCCAAGTTGTTTGATCTTCCCAAATACAAACATACCCTTGTGACAAAAACCTCAACCTTTCATCTGAGTGAGAAAAGTTGTTGAAACTCATTGGTGTTGAAATCTGTGTGATCAAGGAGCCCGAGATCATTTTCATTCTTTACTATCTTGTAGAAGATTCTGTGTGATTCTTTGATAATCATCTTAGTAATTTCCTCCAAGTGAAAAAGGATAAGAAGGACGTAGCTGGGATTACATCACCCAGTGAACTTTACAAATTATTGTGTCATTTATATTTTACTGTCTTATCTGTCATATTACATTATTCTAAAAGACAAGTAAAATTGCAAAGCGATTAAATTATCTAAAAGAACGCCAAAAATCATTTCCGCTGTGCTAACCCTGATTAAGTGATCTAAGCGTTACCCTACTTTGGTAAATTGCTAAACTCACTAAGTCTAAGTTATCTTTACTGAAGAGCCTGACCCAAGCGCTCGGCCTTCCAAGCGTGAAGATCTTTGAAAAGTAACACGAATTTTTTGAAGTCAAAAAGGACTTCAGGGTCTATTCAACCCCTCCCCCCTTCTAGACCCTTTCGTATGCCACTTGGGACCATCAAGTGGTATCAGAGCAGTTGAATTAGAAACCTAAGCATTTCCGAGCATAACTACTTGTTCAGATCCATTTGTTTTTGAACTTAGTCGCTTTAAATTTTCTCTTTAAAAACATCTCATTATGGCTTTCAACAAAATGCGTAAGTTGGTAGAGTCAAATTATGATTCTTAGAAACTTAGAGCATTACTTGTGCTCATGCGATAGTGAAATGTGTGATGTAATTACAGGTGGTCCCATTCAGATTATGAAAGTTGTAACTCGAGCCCCTGGAGCAACCGAGGCCTCTCCAGATGGTTATGTCGAGAAACCTAAGTTAGAATGGACGCTTGAGGATCGAAAAAGGGCAAATCTAGATAATGTTGGACGAAGTGCGCTTTACTCAGCATTAGGAGACAACGATGCATTGTTCAACAACATCAAGCAATGTAAGACTTCCAAAGAAATATGGGATAAGTTGGCTATAGTGTGTGAAGGATCAGCACAAATGACGGAGAATAAGCTTTCCATAGCCATGCAAAGATTTGAGCATTTCAAGATGCAGCCCAATGAGAAGCTAGAACAATTGGACGCAAGGCTTACTTTGCTCGTTACAGAGTTAGCGTCATTAGACAAGGAATTGACCAAGAAGGAAATGGTCAACAAGATTTTCAGAAGTCTTCCAAGCAAGTATCTAATTAAGACTGTTGCTATGAGAGAATCACAAACATTGGAGACTCTTACTCCAGAGCATATCTTTTCAAAGTTAAAGGCATTTGAGTTCGAATTGGGTGAAGTCAGCGACACATCGACTTCAGCGACTGAATCAGGAGCTTTAATCGCTACAACCAAAAGCAAGGGTAAAGCGGTTAGTGAGGTTAAAACTATGGAATCAAATGAAGAACAGGAAATGGATTTATTGGTCAAGAAATTCAAAAAATTTCTAAGATATGAAAAGAGAAATCCTATCGGACAAACGTCATTTCAGACTCCTCTCCCTGCTCCAGCGCCTCAGTATCAAGTGCCAGTGTACTCTGCACCTCAACCAGTAGCGCCAGTTCCATACCATGCGCCTCCGTCCCCTACTCAACATCTCTCAGCGCCAGTAGTCTCAAAGCGATTATCCACTGAACAGAAAATGAAAACTAATTTGTGTTATAATTGCAGGAAACCAGGGCACTACCAGGTAAATTGCCTTTATCCAAATGTGTCAAAGCCCTCAAGGCAAGACTATGCGGATAGAAACCAATTCAGGACCAACCTTCGCCAACAAGGTTTGCTAGCAGAATCTGAACCATTCTCCGCACCTGAAGAGGATTTGGAATCATCAGATGAAAGCAGTGATGATGAGCCTACAAGCGACTCAGCGTTGATTTGTCTTATGGCAAGAGATGATGAAGCGTCTGAGGACTCGCTACCAGAGGTAATCAATGAATTATCAATTCCTCTTTCTTATGATGAATTACTTGACAAAGTCAAAGAATACTACAATGAATGTCAAGAAGCTGCCAAAATATATCAAAATGATCTCGCTATTATCTCATCACTCACAAGAGATAAAGTGACGCTCAGAGCAGAGTTGCGAGTTCAGCAATAGTGCATTGAGAAGAACCAATCGCTTGAGAGTGAAATTATTCAATTAAAAAATGATCTTGATATAATAGTCAAGAGAGAAGCTGATCTGATCGCTAGACTTGCCAAATCAGAGCAGTTCGTCTCATCATTATCAAAAGCTTCTAGAAACTTGGATAATGTGACTGAGGTAACAAGATTATTTGGTGAAAAGACCGGTTTAGGATGCAATAAATTCGGTAAACAACCAAATAAATCTAATGTTACGGCAAACAACAAAGGAAAGGGTGTTTTCTTTGTTGAGAAAAGTTCCCAAAGTCAAACGCTGAATGAACCGAGCAACAACGGTACGAGGCCAAATGAGAAAGCCAAAGCTGACTCAGGCAAGGGAAAGACAAAGGCAAATGATTCACAAAGAAAGGTTCATCCAAATGCTCAAAAGGCTAAGGATAAACCTAACCACTGTGAATCAAGCGCTAAGCGTCCAGCACCAAAAGTGCAACCCAAACCAGCGCCAAGGAAATACCAGCGTCCATATCCAAGACAGTCAAGATCATATTATCGATACTATGGTGATTATGACTATGACTATGATTATGACTACTATTATAATCGAGGATATTATTACACACCCAAAAAGTACACACAGCACAAGGTGAACAAAAAGCACACACAACACGATGTGAAACCCAAGAAGGCCAGTATTCCTAAAATGAAGACTAGGCAAATATTGGTTCCTAAAGTTCTAATTCAAACCAAAGTTACTAACGCTGAGGGACCTAAAACAACATGGGTACCTAAGAAGAATTAGAATTGTCCTTTTGACACGACAAAATCCTAGCAAGAGAACTAGGTCGCGTAAGTAGTAAAGTGGATTTCTAAGTCCGGGGTTATCGTATCCGCAGGGACAACTATAATCTAAGTACCAAGACTACTATATTACTCAATTCTAAGTTAAATCGGTCGATAGAAAGGTTGATTAACTAATTAATAAATACTAGAAAATAAACTAAGGCAACGTCACACCAAATAAAGGGAGGAAACAATAGAGAGAAGCGATCAAGGCACATGGTTCAACCAATTATGCATTTCGATTGTGATTTAGGTTCTATTGGATTATTAGATTGATTTAGCTAAGGCGAAATTCCCTAACGTACGTACTACCCAATCTCTTGGCATAGCAACCCTACCCTTGGTAACGATTTCCTATATATCTCTATATGAAAACCCGATTAACGAGGATGCATTTAAGGTCTAGGAATTCCCCACGTGAATGGAAAGCCACCTAAAGAAACCGAGTCTATCTCTAGTCGGTTTAACTATAGGGTATTCAATGTTTATATCTTCCCTAGTTTATTATCTCTCGATCTCTAACCTAGGCATTTTATCAAACACTTGGTGATCAAGCAAATGTAGCATTGAGATCAAATATTGAATACATAGCTAAAACCAAAATTAATCCAATAAACACCAACAAAACAACAATCAAAATAACATAAATGGCCTATCCATGGCCTCAATCAAACAAGTTTAGCTCATATTCATGTCAAAAGTGCAAATATAAATCATACAAGTCATAGGAGATTTGAACAAATTCAAGAAACAAATATGTAAAAACTCCCTAATTCTTGTAGAGATGTGGATTCCTTGTTGAATTCTCCATGTTTTGACCTTCAATCTTCTCTTCTAAGCTCTCCCTCTCTCTATTTTCGTGTGGTTGCTGATATCCAAGGTGAGTTAGGGTAAAAAATGGCTAAAAGAGGTATTTATAGGCCAACACTGCCGCCTCGAACGCCGCGGCGTTCGCTACTGCTTGTGAACGCCGCGGCGTTCACTTGTTTGAACGCCGCGGCGTTGGCTGCTGCTTGTGAACGCCGCGGCGTTCACTTGTTTGAACGCCGCGGCGTTGGCTGCTGCTTGTGAACGCCGCGGCGTTCGCGTGTTGAACGCCGCGGCGTTGCCATGAAAATTTCCAAAAATTGTTTCATTTTGCCTTCGGTTCTTGCTCTTTCCTCCGGCTGTTAACCCAATCTGAAAAGTCAAAGCAAACCGGGTTCAAAGCATCATATGTGATCAAATTATTAAAGAAACAATCAAAATTAAGTTGATAAAAGGGGTAAAACTTGTGTAAAAATAACATATATCAACTACCCCCAAACTTAGCTTTGATCGTCCTCGATCAAATAGAATCAAGCGCACACATGAAGATTAAAAAGCTAATTTGCCAAATCATACACACCATAACAAGCATTATACCTTCTGAGAAGTTTTGGAATAGTTACCCAAAACTTTGAACATTCAACAATTCAAAAACCACACAAAATCTTAGTTTCCATCCCTAAATCATGAACTCCCACATCCATATTCATGTCAAGAGCACAACTTTAGAAAAGATTATGCAAATCAACTGGAAAGTAAAGACATTGAAACAATTCAATATTCGTTAACTCATCGGTGTGTATAAAGTGCAAAAGTCACAATCAAAAGGTCTTTCCGGCTTGTAATGTAAGGCTAGGTGATGGCTAGGACCGGAAGATATGGATAAAGTGACTAAGTCAAGAGAGCCTATGACTTCAAAATCATCGAGCTAAATTCTCATATAAACCATATAAACTTTCCCAACTTATCACTTATCCCTTTTTCATTCTATTTTGCCTTTCAACTTACAACCCCCAAACTTGTTTCTTTTCATATTGGGTTGTACACAAAATTCCAAGCCAAATGATCCAATTGAGTGCCAAGATTCAAGCCTAGTCGAGAGCACAATATTTTTTTTTTTTTTTTTTTCATTTTTTTTTTATATATCTCTCTCTCGACTATTTAGCCCATTGCTCAAGTTTTCATTTCATCCCCTTTTTTACATAATACTTCAAACCTCAAAAATCTCAACATAGCCAAAACATCACTATCTAACTTATATTCATTCAAATCAAAACAAGGTGACTACCCATATTCAAGTCAAATGATATGAAGTTCTAAACTCTCTTGATTGGGTGCAAGACATTGTTTTTCTTTTAGGCTAGAAGGTGGTTGTCATGGCTTATGAAAGAAAGACGAATGGTGGTTTCTAGTGTGCATAGCACACTCCATTCTTATCAATACGGCTCAAGTCAAGGTCTAGAGATTATGCAATATAGAGAAGGCCAAAATGTAAGGCTAACAAAAATGAAAGATGGCCTAAATCATTTTGTGACTTCACAACATTAATGCACACTTCATAGTCAAAAAAAATTGAAAGTTCAACGTTTTAAAACCGCAATAATTCGCATAAGCATGACTAAAAAGGGCTTTCAAGTCACAATATATGACATGTTGACCACAGACAAGGAACTTTGACTTCGACAGAGTAGAGATATTCGAATGCATTCTGTTCTTACGTAAGGGTACACTCAACAAAAGAAACACGAGCAACATGCAAAAATGTACGCCCACCCCCAAACTGAAATGAAACAGTGTCCTCAATGTTGCAAAACGTAAGTATAGGAGAGGGAAAAGCGATACATCCCTGAAATTTAGAGAACGGTGGGAGAACGGTGGCGTCTCAGATCCCGGAGTGAAATCATTATTAAAACCTGCTGGAAGGAAAACTCAAGTGACCCACATCAACGCATGAAAGTGAACAAAAGAGCATGAAAGAGAAGCAAAAACACGAAAACGCAAACAAAACCACAGGAAACAGTACAAGCATCGAATACGAAAGAGTTACAGCCAATCATAACATAGTAAAGTAGATAATTAAAAAGTGAAAAGCTCTCAAACTACGGCAACATCCGACTACTCATCCGACGCCGTCTCGTCCTCGTCAGTCTCATCATCCTCATCGTCCTCACCCTCCTCGTCATTTTCAGGGACGGCAGCGGGCTCTGGAGGCTGGGGTGGAGGGTGTAGTGGAGCAAGCGGATCAAACTGGGGAAACTCGGGCCAAACGCCGGGCCAAGGGCTAAATGCATTAGCCCGAATAGCACTCTCCATAAACTGCCATCGGCGGTGTGCGTCCCATCGCGCAGCAAGAATATTCTGATCAATTCGTGTCATCTTGTGATCCAACTCAACTGCCCACTGCGGGACATCAGGCGCTACACCGGAAGAAGATGAAACACGCGGTGGGGCTTTGCGACGTGGCGGAGCAGGCAGAGCGGGGGCGGTGGTGGATGATGTGGCGGTGGGTCGGCAGGCCCGGTGACCAGAACGAGCAGCTATAGTCTCGGCTTGGCAAATCTGTGTGTATGAAATAATCCGGCGCGGCACCTCAACATGCTCCATCGGCGAGTACTGGACGCCGGCGTTCTTGCACAGTGCGGTGATGAGGGAGGGGAAACAAAGATTCTTCTTGGCACCAGAACACTCAATGATGGACTGAATCAATTGTTGCTTAATCAGTTTGCCCACGTTGATGTTGAGACCATGATGAATAGCATAGACAACCTCGACTCGCTCGCGAGTAGCTGTGCTCAAAGATAAGGTCGGGATGAGGCGAGCGCAAACAAAGTAATACCATGTGCGGGCCGTGGTGTTGAGGTTACATGCCTTGATTGAGATAGGACGGGAGTCCTTGAAACCTGTCCAAATAGACTCTGGATAACAAAGGGCAGAGTGGATTGCAGCATAATCAATGTCCTGTAAAAACGTCTCAAACTGATCCGGGCGAGGGATGGGGATGTGAAGTACTTCATTGATTTTTGTGGAAGAAATGGTAACATTGCGCCCCCTGACCTGAACAGAGACTAAACGGTGTACGTTTTCGGGCTTGCCGGTGGCATTGGCATAAAATTCTTTGACTAAAGGAATAATAGCCTCCCCGGGCTGCGTAGCAAACTCAAACCAACCTCGATTCCTAATATTCGTCCTGAATGGTTCAATCGAACAATCCAACGCTCGCTCATCCACCACATTCTTCTTTGTCAATTTTTCGGAAAAACAAACAGAGGCGGCGAGGCTAACAAATTTATCACAATCATACAGCGGGTCATCCGCTGGAGTAGAAGTATTCACTTTAGCCTTGCCTTTGTTTCCCTTAGAAAGTCGCGGGCTCATTTTCAACCCCCTAACACTAGGCAACACGTATCCAAGATAGAACGTTCTAGTCACCCACACGACTGATTTCAAACTCGGTATCCCCAAACTTCTTCAACAAATCACTCCCACAACCAAATTTTTCTCAACTCCACAAGCACAACAAGCTCACGAATGGAAAATGTAAAACGAGCGAGAAAAGAAAACCCACAAAATTCAATCAACCCGAATGATGCTCGCAACTACCAACCAAATGCACGATATCATCAACAATTCAATACTTAAAATTAATTTGCACCCCAAAATTGACCACAAATAATATATGAACCTTAATCCAAAATGGGTAGACAATTATCACAAAGTGATGTAGGAAGCTATTACTTTACCCAAAGAGATGAAAATGCAAGGTAAAGGCCGGTGGTGGCGGCACAATTCCGGCGGTGGCGGTGCAAGTCCGGCGGTGGCGGTGAAAGTCCGGCGGCGGCAGTGGTGGAGTCGGGAATGTGGATTTTCGGCCGAAATTGTGATTTTTGATCGGTGGGAAGTGTAATAAATCGGTTGCGAAGTGTGGATTCAAGAGGAATTGGAGAGATATGGAGTGATGTGGGAGGAATTTGGATTTTTTGGAAGGGGGGAAGAGTTAGGGTTTGGAAA
The DNA here is from genome assembly GCA_019426215.1 of Buddleja alternifolia. NCBI lineage: Eukaryota > Viridiplantae > Streptophyta > Magnoliopsida > Lamiales > Scrophulariaceae > Buddleja > Buddleja alternifolia. The sequence goes on from CM033402.1 coordinate 20,764,198, forward strand.
TAAGAAAGAAAGTTGAAGGGAAATGGGGAAAGGGGGAAAATCGGCTGGGCATATATGCATCGAACGCCGCGGCGTTGGGGTGCAGTAGCGAACGCCGCGGCGTTCTTTGTTTGGAACGCCGCGGCGTTGGGGTGCAGTAGCGAACGCCGCGGCGTTCTATGTTTGGAACGCCGCGGCGTTGAGTCAACCCGCCATTTTTTTTTTTTTTTTTTTTTTTTTTTTAAAAAGGGAAAGGGCTGCTGGCGTCGAAATTGTGCGAATGAATGGAAAACCTGCAAACACGATGAAAACACATCATAAAAATATTAAACAGAAACAAAACGAAGAAAAAAAAAAACAAAGTGAAATGAAAGGAAAATAAATAAAATAAAACAAAAAAAAGAACTTGGGTTGCCTCCCAAGAAGCGCTTGTTTATAGTCGTTAGCTTGACGTAGGTGCAATCAATGTGGTGGGTCAGCGAGGGTAACGTGCACATGGTCCCTTATACAACCATTTCCTTCATAGTGTTTCAAACGGTGGCCATTAACAATGAATGAACCCTTTGTTTCGTGTGAAATTTCAACCGCACCGGAGGGGTAAACTTTCATGACAGTTAAAGGTCCTGACCATTTAGAGCGTAGTTTACCGGGAAAAAGTCGGAGGCGAGAATTGAATAAAAGGACCTGTTCGCCCTCGGTAAACTCCCTCGGTGTGATGCGCTTGTCGTGCCAGCGTTTTGTTCGTTCCTTGTAGATTTTTGCGTTTTCATAGGCCTCCTGTCGGAACTCATCCAGCTCGTTCAATTGTAACAACCTGTGGTTGCCAACATCTTGCAAATCAAAATTAAGCAATTTAATTGCCCAAAATGCCCTATGCTCTAGCTCAACGGGTAGGTGGCAAGCTTTCCCAAAAACAAGTCGGTAAGGTGACATGCCAATAGGTGTCTTAAACGCAGTTCGATATGCCCACAGGGCATCATCTAACTTAAGAGACCAATCTTTTCGAGATGAATTTACCGTTTTCTCAAGGATGCGTTTAAGTTCCCGATTGGACACTTCAACTTGACCACTCGTTTGAGGGTGGTACGGTGTGGAAATCTTATGTGTGACACCATATTTTTGCAAAAGATTATCAAACTGTTTGTTGCAAAAATGAGTGCCACCATCACTTATAATGGCTCGAGGGGTACCGAAACGCGTGAAAATGTGTTTTTTCAAAAATTTAACTACCACCCTTGAATCATTCGTACGTAAAGCCTCCGCTTCGACCCATTTAGACACATAATCAACCGCTACTAGAATGTATTTATTGGAGCATGAGCTAGGGAATGGTCCCATAAAGTCAATGCCCCAAACATCAAAAAGTTCGCATTCTAATATGTTGTTTAACGGCATTTCATGTTTCCTCGAAATATTCCCTGTTCTTTGGCATTGATCACAAGAAGATACATACGCATGCACATCTTTAAATAGGGAGGGCCAGAAAAAACCTGATTGGAGAACTTTTGAGGCGGTCTTAGTAGGCCCAAAGTGGCCACCTACCTTGCCATCATGGCAATGGCTCATAATAGATGTCATTTCTTCTGCCGGGACACAACGCCTGATAATGCCATCTGCACAATTCTTAAACAAAAATGGCTCGTCCCAAAAATAATGCTTGACATCAGATAAAAATTTCTTCTTTTGATAAAAAGTGAGATTAGGGGGAAGTGCACCCATGACAACATAATTTGCAAAATCAGCATACCAGGGGAAAGCACCATGAATCACCGTATACAATTGTTCATCCGGAAACTCTTCCCCAATTGGTTTTTCAATGATTGAATCGGAGACAGGGGCTTCTATCCTAGACAAATGGTCAGCTACCACATTCTCAACTCCCTTTTTATCCCTAATTTCTAGATCAAATTCTTGGAGAAGAAGAATCCATCTAATAAGGCGAGGTTTGGCATCCTTCTTTGCAAGTAGATACTTAAGTGCAGAATGATCAGTGTAAACAATGACTTTGTTCAAGACAAGGTATGAATGAAACTTATCAAATGCAAAAACTATAGCTAGCAATTCCTTTTCCGTCGTGGCATAATTTAACTGAGCATCATTTAAAGTTCGACTCGCATAATAAATGGTGTAGAATACCTTATCTTTCCTTTGTCCGAGTACAGCTCCAACTGCTGAATCACTAGCATCACACATAAGCTCAAATGGGAGGTTCCAATCTGGAGGTGCCATGATGGGCGCTGAAATTAATTTTTCCTTGAGCGTGTGAAAAGCCTGCAAACACTTATCATCAAAGTTAAACGGTGTATCTTTTACCAACAAATTAGATAATGGTTTAGCAATTTTCGAAAAGTTTAAAATGAAACGCCTGTAAAATCCTGCATGACCCAGAAAACTCCTGACGGCTTTCACCGAAGAGGGTGGGGGAAGCTTTTCAATGACCTCAATTTTAGCTTTATCCACTTCAATCCCCTTGTGAGAGATTTTGTGGCCAAGCACAATTCCTTCTTGAACCATAAAATGACACTTTTCCCAATTTAACACAAGATTAGTTTCTTCACATCGTTTTAGAACACGTGTTAAATGGTTAAGACATGTATCGAAAGAAGTTCCAAAAACTGAAAAATCATCCATAAAAATTTCTAGGGAATCCTCGACCATGTCATGAAAAATAGCCATCATACATCGTTGAAAGGTGGCAGGGGCATTACATAGGCCAAATGGCATCCGCCTATAAGCAAATGTGCCATAAGGACAAGTGAAAGTGGTTTTCTCTTGATCCTCAGGTGTGATGGCAATTTGATTATAGCCAGAGTAGCCATCTAGGAAGCAATAAAACTCATACCCGGCTAACCTCTCAAGCATTTGATCAATGAAGGGAAGGGGAAAGTGGTCTTTCCGGGTGGCCTCATTTAATTTTCGATAATCAATGCATACTCGCCACCCGGTAACTGTTCGTGTGGGAATTAATTCATTGTTAGCATTGGTAATAACAGTCATACCTCCTTTCTTCGGGACCACTTGAGTTGGACTCACCCAATTGCTATCGGAGATAGGATAGATAATACCTGCATCGAGTAGCTTAATTACCTCCTTTTTAACAACTTCTTGCATCATTGGATTGAGTCGTCTTTGCGGTTGAATGGTGGGCTTATACTCATCCTCCATGAGGATCTTATGCATACATACCGTTGGGCAAATCCCTTTAATATCAGCTATTTTCCATCCAAAAGCCTTTTTATGGGCTTTCAACACCGTAAGCAGCTTCTCCTCCATAATGTCTGTCAGAGATGAAGAGATTATAACAGGTAAAAATTCTGAATCTTGTAAGTAAGCATATTTGAGATGAGAAGGAAGAGGTTTAAGCTCAAGAGGTGGCGGTTCTTCAATTGAGGGCTTTGGTAATGAAGTGATTGGTCTATCCAGAACTTCGAAACGAGGTCGAAAACTTCGTTTGTAAGGTGGATTTGCCTCGAGAAAAGCAACAGCGTCCCTCAAGTTATTGTTTTCCATGGTCTCATCCATGGGATTCACAAGACATGCCTCCACTTGATCTTCGTATTGATTTCCCTGAAAGTGTTCAGAAATTAAGGTATCAAATGCATCGATGTGGAAACAAGTAGAATCATTAGATGGTGTTCGCATAGCATGATACACATTTATTGTCACTTGCTCATCTCCCACTCTAAGAGTTAATTGACCATTGGCAATATCAATTAATGCTCGTCCGGTGGCGAGGAATGGTCGACCAAGAATGAGTGGTAGCTCGACATCCTCCTCCATATCTAGAACTACAAAGTCCACTGGGAATATGAATTTTTCGACTTTCACTAAAACATCTTCCACTATTCCTCGTGGGTACTTGATGGACCTATCAGCGAGTTGCAATGAAATAGTGGTAGGCTTGGGCTCGCCAAGTCCTAATTTCCTGAAAAGTGACAAAGGCAACAAATTAATACTGGCACCAGAATCACACAAAACTTTAGAAAAAGAAATAGAACCGATAGTGCAAGGAATTGTAAAGCTTCCGGGATCCTTAAGCTTTTGAGGTATCCGGTTTTGCAATATAGCCGAGCATTCTGCAGTAAGGGCTACAGTTTCATGTTCCTCCAACTTTCTCTTGTTAGAAAGGATATCCTTGAGATATTTAGCGTAACTCGGCATTTGCAACAAAGCATCTACAAGAGGAATGTTAATACGCAATTGTTTAAATATATCAAGAAACTTGGCAAATTGCTTATCTAACTTTCCTTTTTGTAATGCAAGTGGAAATGGAGGTCTTGGTTTGGGCACGGAGGGTTCGGTAGAGGAATGTCCCGAAACAGGGGATAAGGTCTCAGTGTTCTTTCCGGAGTTAGATGTTGCCTTAGTTTTATCCAAATGTTCTGGTGTATCATCCATTTTCTCTCCCAATTTTGAATCAATGAGGTTCTTTCCGCTACGAAGTGAAACTGCTTGAACTTGTTCCTTTGGATTTTTCTCGGTATCACTTGGTAACGTGCCTTGGGTTCGTCCAGAAAGCATGTTGGCAATTTGCCCAATTTGATTTTCTAAGTTTTTTAGTGCAATTTCTTGATTTTTTAAACTTGCTTCTTGTTTCTTGGACATCATTTCTTGATATTGAAACTTTTGTGTTGCCTCCATCATGAACTTTTGCCACCCATCTTCCATATTATTCTTTTTCTCACTTTGTTGTGGTTGTTGGAGCCCCCCTTGCCTTTGAAATGGAGGTTGTTGGAAACCTCCTTGGTTTTGCTGAAAACCTGGTGGTTGTGGTCTCGCCATATTCGAATTTTGGCTCCAATGAGAAATTTGGATGATTCCTCCATCCCGGATTAAAAGAGTTCGAGTAGGGATTATTCTGTTGACGACTTGCATTTCCCATGAAGTTAGCACTTTCAACCGAGTTAGATGTCCCACACACATCTCCTTGTAAGCACTCAAAGTTTGTGTGATCACCTCCACAATTTTCACAAGTGGATTTAACTTGATTTACCGTACCTTGCATGAGTCCGAAGGAATCCAATCTTTTGTTTAGGGCCTCCAATTGAACAGCTACTGTGGAGCTATTCCCAATTTCATACAATCCGGCGGGCTTCTTGGGCAACGTGATTCGTTCGGTTGGCCATTGATAGTTGTTCTCGGCCATGAGCTCAATTAATGCCCAAGCTTCCTCAGGTGACTTGTTCATGATAGTACCTCCCGCGGCGGCATCTAAATTCGTACGGAGATTCGGTCCCAAACCCAAATAGAAAGTTTGAACAAGTGTGGGCACGGCTAACCCATGGTGTGGGCATTTCCTCAAAAGTTCCTTAAAACGCTCCCATGCCTCATAAAGTGATTCCCCCTCATATTGACGAAAGCTGGTGATTTCATTTTTCATTGCTGCCGTCTTACCCGGTGGAAAATACTTAGACAAAAATTTATCCACCATTTGTTCCCAAGTACGGATAGAGGCGGTTGGCAAAGAGTTGAACCACTGTTTAGCCTTGTCTTTGAGAGAGAATGGAAATAACCGTAAGCGTATGGCGTCGTCGGTGACTCCATTGTTCTTGAAAGTATGGATAATCTCCGAGAATGTGGCTATATGAGCGTGAGGATCATCATGTTGTAAACCGGAGAATTGAACCTGGTTTCCTATCATTTGGATATACCCCGGCAGGATTTGAAAAGTGTTAGCCTCTACCGGTGGTAAAACGATTGGCCCTGCGGCTCCTTGGATGTTTGGCATCATATAATCCCTCAAAGGGCGTTGCGGAGGCGCCTCTGGTTGGTTTTGATGAACACGAAGATTTGCAAGCTCCCGACGAACCGCTTCTTCTAAGATAGCGGGATCTATGTGAATAGGAGGAGGATTCAGATTTGGATCCATTGTAGCTTGGTAACGTTGAGCCTCTCTTTGTAGTCTTACCCCTCGAGTAAACGTTCGTTCAATTTCAGGGTCCAACTCCGCTAGTCCCACTCGACTAGTACGGGTCATGCACTAACCGAGATCAAACCTTGCACAAAGAAAGACACACAAATTAAAAATAAAAGAAATGATCTAAGCTCAGAAAGAATAAGGGAATCTCAATATTAGATAAAAATAGTTATCCCCGGCAACGGCGCCAAAAACTTGACACGACAAAATCCTAGCAAGAGAACTAGGTCGCGTAAGTAGTAAAGTGGATTTCTAAGTCCGGGGTTATCGTATCCGCAGGGACAACTATAATCTAAGTACCAAGACTACTATATTACTCAATTCTAAGTTAAATCGGTCGATAGAAAGGTTGATTAACTAATTAATAAATACTAGAAAATAAACTAAGGCAACGTCACACCAAATAAAGGGAGGAAACAATAGAGAGAAGCGATCAAGGCACATGGTTCAACCAATTATGCATTTCGATTGTGATTTAGGTTCTATTGGATTATTAGATTGATTTAGCTAAGGCGAAATTCCCTAACGTACGTACTACCCAATCTCTTGGCATAGCAACCCTACCCTTGGTAACGATTTCCTATATATCTCTATATGAAAACCCGATTAACGAGGATGCATTTAAGGTCTAGGAATTCCCCACGTGAATGGAAAGCCACCTAAAGAAACCGAGTCTATCTCTAGTCGGTTTAACTATAGGGTATTCAATGTTTATATCTTCCCTAGTTTATTATCTCTCGATCTCTAACCTAGGCATTTTATCAAACACTTGGTGATCAAGCAAATGTAGCATTGAGATCAAATATTGAATACATAGCTAAAACCAAAATTAATCCAATAAACACCAACAAAACAACAATCAAAATAACATAAATGGCCTATCCATGGCCTCAATCAAACAAGTTTAGCTCATATTCATGTCAAAAGTGCAAATATAAATCATACAAGTCATAGGAGATTTGAACAAATTCAAGAAACAAATATGTAAAAACTCCCTAATTCTTGTAGAGATGTGGATTCCTTGTTGAATTCTCCATGTTTTGACCTTCAATCTTCTCTTCTAAGCTCTCCCTCTCTCTATTTTCGTGTGGTTGCTGATATCCAAGGTGAGTTAGGGTAAAAAATGGCTAAAAGAGGTATTTATAGGCCAACACTGCCGCCTCGAACGCCGCGGCGTTCGTTTGTTGAACGCCGCGGCGTTGGCTACTGCTTGTGAACGCCGCGGCGTTCACTTGTTTGAACGCCGCGGCGTTGGCTGCTGCTTGTGAACGCCGCGGCGTTCACTTGTTTGAACGCCGCGGCGTTGGCTGCTGCTTGTGAACGCCGCGGCGTTCGCGTGTTGAACGCCGCGGCGTTGCCATGAAAATTTCCAAAAATTGTTTCATTTTGCCTTCGGTTCTTGCTCTTTCCTCCGGCTGTTAACCCAATCTGAAAAGTCAAAGCAAACCGGGTTCAAAGCATCATATGTGATCAAATTATTAAAGAAACAATCAAAATTAAGTTGATAAAAGGGGTAAAACTTGTGTAAAAATAACATATATCACCTTTAAAGCAGGTACCTAGAGCCAGCACCGATACTTTAGTTTGGTACATTGATAATGGATCGTCAAGACACATGACTGGTTCCAAAAATCTTCTAGTCAACTATCAAGCTACCAACGGTCCACAAGTTATATTCGGTGATAACTCCAAAGGTATAGGTATCATGCATAGGGGGAACATCATGATCAGTGATGTATATTACGTTGAGGGTCTTAAGCATAACCTGTTAAGCATTAGTCAATTTTGTGATAAAGGCTTTGAAGTAAAATTCTCAAGCGACTTCTGCTACGTTAACGACGCTAAGACTAAGTCTACTAAATTAAAAGGAAAAAGAACAAACAATGTGTATTTAGTAGATTGGGATTCTACATCTGATAACAACCCCACATGCTTTGTTGCTTAAAGTCAAAATGAATTGGGTTGGTTATGGCATAGAAAAATGAGTCACCTCAACTTCAAGGCAATCTCTCAGTTAATATCGCTAAATCTTGTAGAAGGATTACCTAAGGGTTCCTTTCAGAAAAATCGCTTATGTGATGCACGCCAAATGGGTAAACAAGTTAAATCATCTTTTAAAAAGAAACCATGTCTATCTACTTCTAGAGTTCTTGAACTATTGCATGTAGATTTGTTTGGTCTTATTCAAATCATGAGTGTTAGTGGTAAAAAGTACTCTCTAGTAATAGTTGATGATTTCTCTCGCTATACATGGGTAGAATTTCTAGCGACCAAAGATGAAACTAGTGTCAAGCTCACAGCGCTAATTCGTCAATTGCAAAATTCAAAAGATCTAAGGGTGACGAGAATGAGAAGCGATAGAGGAACTGAATTTACTAACCAATTTGTTGAGAAGTTTTGTACAGATTTAGGAATACTTCATGAGTATTCTGCTCCTAGAACACCTCAACAGAATGGAGTTGCCGAGCGAAGGAACAGAACGCTTAAAGAAGCCGCAAGGACGATGTTAGCAGAGTCCAAGCTGCCTCAAAGGTTTTGGGCCGAAGCCCTCAACACCGCTTGCTACACTCAGAACCGGTGTATGATCAACAAGCAACATGAGAAGACTCCATATGAGTTGTGGAAGGGACGTAAGCCTAACATTTCATATTTTCATGTTTTTGGTTCAAAATGTTTCATTCATAACAATGGATCCCAAAGCCTAAAGACATTTGATCCTAAAGCGGATGAGGGAATCTTTCTAGGATATGCCAAAAATGGAAAGAGCTTTCGCATCCTAAATAAGATCAAATCAAAGGTTGAAGAATCCATTCATGTTGTGTTCGATGATGCTAACCAAGAATCGAGTAAGGTTAATCCTGATGATGTAGGAATTGAAGATCTCACCCAACAAGCGTCACAAATCAATCTTGGTGATGATAGTGATGACGAAGATGAAGAGATTCGTGTACCTTTTCCTAAGGATACTCGTGAGGTTAACAATAATGATAATGTCAGAATTGCTGATGATCATGAAGAGAATGATCATCAAGAGCGATTGGAACTATGAATGATGCAGCGTCTACGCAAGAGACAAATGAGAATCAAGCGATTGACAACCAAGAGTCTCTCAACCCGTTCTAACCAAACCGCAAATGGCTTAGAGACCATCCACCAGAGCTAGTGATTGGAGATATTGAAGCACCTATTAGAACTAGGTCCGCTACAATTAATGAGGCCATGTTCGCAAGCTTCCTATCTCAAATGGAACCAAAGAAAGTGGATGAAGCGCTTAGTGATTCAAGTTGGGTAGAAGCAATGCAAGAAGAGCTTAACCAATTTGACAGAAGCAAGGTTTGGACACTAGTACCAAGACCAACTCACCAAGGAGTTATTGGGACTAGATGGGTTTTTAGGAACAAGATGGATGAAGATGGCATTGTTATAAGAAACAAAGCCAGATTAGTCGCTCAGGGTTATTGTCAAGAAAAGGGAATTGATTTTGATGAAACATATGCCCCAGTAGCCCGTTTTGAAGCGATTAGGATGTTCCTAGCGTTTGCCGCATTCAACAAGTTCACAGTATACCAAATGGATGTGAAGAGTGCTTTCCTGAATGGTAAACTCCAAGAAGAAGTATATGTGGAGCAACCTCCAGGATTCATCAACAACCATGGCAAGAGTATGGTCTACAAATTGGATAAGGCACTCTATGGCCTTAAACAAGCGCCAAGAGCATGGTATGACACTCTCTCTATCTTCCTTATTGGTAAAGGCTTTTCAAAAGGCAGCGTTGATACAAAGTTATTTAAAATTACCCTTAATGAAGATATTCTCTTAGTCCAAATTTATGTTGATGATATTATATTTGGTCCTACAAATAAGCGATTGTGTGAGAAATTTTTGAAAATGATGCAAGATCAATTTGAAATGAGCATGATGGGTGAATTAACTTTCTTCTTAGGATTACAAGTTAAACAACTCACTAATGGAATATTTATAAACCAAGCTAAAACCAGAGATATGATTAAGAAATTTGGTATGGAAAATGCATCATCTTCAAAAATTCCAATGAGCCAAACGCTTAAGTTAGATAAAAATGAAAGTGGGAAGAAAATCAGTATCACTAACTATAGAGGTATCATTGGATCACTTCTTTATCTTACCGCTAGTAGACCTCATATTATGTTTTTGGTATGCATGTGTGCACGATTTCAATCTGATCCTAGAGAATCACACTTAAAAGCCACACAAAATGTGGGCTTATGGTATCTACGGGACTCTCCTTTTGAACTAATTGGTTATTCAGACGCAGATTTTGCACGATGCAAAATAGATAGAAAACGTACTAGTGGTACATGTCAATTTCTAGGTGATAGACTACTTTCGTGGCATAGTAAGAAACAACAATCCATAGCGACATCTACCGCTGAGGCAGAGTATGTAGCCGCTGCAAGCTGTTGTGCACAAATCCTTTGGATGAGGCAACAACTTAGAGATTATGGAACAATCCTAGGTCCTACCCCAATCCATTGTGATAACCAAAGCGCTTTAGCTATGACCCAAAATCCTGTCCTTCATTCTAGAACCAAACACATTGACATTAGATACCATTTCTTGCGTGACCATGTTCAAAAGAAAGATATCTCCATGCATTTCATTGGAACTAACAAACAATTGGCAGATATCTTCACCAAAGCGCTCAATGAACAACATTTTCTCACTCTGAGAAGTGAATTAGGTATGATTGACTTAAACGCTTAAATCATAAAACATCCTATTTATAGGCATAAAATGTAGGGGGAATCCACCTTTGTTTATGTCTAAAGAGTTTATCAAAAATTTCGAAATGAGTCATCAATTTTAGGGGGAACTTTAAAATTGTACTTATCTCAATATATCAAGCGACTGTGATCAAAAATGACTTTTAAAATCCTAAGCATTGATCACTAGCGCTTATCTTTTATGCATGACAAAATCAATCTCTAATAAAGTTATCTTTTATAAATCCAAGCGCTAAGTAACTTTCTTTCAAAAAAATAAATAAATTCATGCATAGTATTCATCACTAAAGGAAATGTGTGGATAAGTCCAAAAGATCAGAATTGATAACTACCCACACGTGCCTATCAAATCGAACTGACGGTTATGATTCCTATCTAAACCTAGGCGGTTCAGTAATTGCATGAGTCTGAGTATGTGTCAGTGTACTACCAGGCGCGTGTATTTCACGCTGAAAATTTCAAATTTTTTTTCAAATGTTTTCAAAAAGTAACTGCGGACACGAAAAATATTATATATAGTACCCTATTTTACCGCACTTTTTGACATCCGAAGTTATGTGTACACGGTTCACATTCCTTCTGTCATTAACTTCTGTACACGTGTCATTCATCTACCAACTGAGGATTTATTTTTGCCTCCTATTTAAACCTTTCAAAAACTTTACGGTAAACCTTTATCACTTCCAAATTCTTCTACTGTAAAAGTTATTTCTCTCTAAAGGCAAGAACTTCTCTCATTCCTTCAAAAGTTTCCAACTTTCAGCAATGGCACCCAAAGCTTCAAAATCTTCAAAATCATCCAAATCTGACACCGGAAAAACTTCTCGTACTGAAAAACCAGTTACGGTTAACGCCGAATTTCTGATTAACTGGGATTACCTTTATGAGAACTAGAACTTTCCTCTTCGAACGGTTCTTCCACTCGTTCAAGAATCTGGTTTGAGAGATATGATCACTACTATTTTCAACTACTTTGAAGAAGAATCTCTCTATTTTTTCAACAATGCCCAGATTTCTGAAGACGGAACTTCCATATCTTGCGTCTTCCCTTTTGCTAAAGAGACCTTTGTTCTCACTCTCTCCTTGATTTCTTCATTGCTGATTCTGCCCAATGATGGCACTGAGGTAGAAAACGTCACTCTCGGAGATGCTACAAAAGTCTAGGAGTTGAGAAAGAAAGAAGATGTTGACACTGCGTATGAGCCAAACTTCAAGAAAAACGATATGAAGGTCGAATACGTTATTCTCACTGATCTATGTTAAAAAATGATCCAATGTAGAAAAGGGACATTCGATAAAGTCACAAACGTTCAGTACAAGATGATGGTGGCCATTCTGACCAAGTTAAAAGTTAACTGGTCTCTCTACGTTTTTAATCGCTTCAAGGTAGCGATGGCCAATTCAGTGAATCCCAAGCCCTATGGGATTGTGCTAAGTCGTATTCTTAGCGCTTGCGGTTATACAAAATCTTTTGGCACAAAGATTCCAGCGACCAAATTCTACGGCAAAATGATGATTAGTGGAATGCTCAAACCTCGAAAACATGGTGGAGCAGCGGTTCCCAAAGAAGAGCGTCAGCGACTCCAAGCCGAAGGAGTTGTTCGCAGTGATGATGAAGATCAAGCGTCTTCCTCTTCATCATCATCCTCGTCCTCTGAAGAAGTGGTGGTCAAGCGACCTAAGAGAAAGATAGTTCTCAAAGTCACTGAGCCATCCAAGTCAGCAAAGAAACAGAAGGCTGAACCAAAGAAGAAGAAGTCGGAGCCCAAAAAGAAGCAAAAGATTCCTTCTCCCCCTCCTAAATCGCCATCGCCTCCTCCAGCATTTATCTTATCCGTTCCCGAGGAAGCAGTGGACGAAGAAATACCGCTTGAACGAAGGCGCACTCCTACTTCTACTCCCGCACCATCCTCTAGCGCTACAGCAAAACCAGCGCTTAGAGAGTCAGCGAGTGTTCCTCCCTCTAACGCTGTTCCCGAAGTCAGCTCAGATCCTCAAGCCATTTCTCCATATGAGAGGCTTTCCAATGTTTAGGGTAAGTATTTGCTAAGCAAATTAGTCTATCCTTTCCTCGTTAGTCTCTAACGCTAGGATGAAAACTCTTTCAGCACCAAGTGAAGCACATATTCATTATGTTCTCAACACTCTTGAAGAACTAAATATCCCAATTCGTGCTGATCCAATAACTTCTTTTTATCGATTTAGAACTCGAAGAAGAAGTTCAGGAGCCTGAGGAACTTGTCCAAGAATCAGATCAAGCGACTGAACTAGTCGATGATATTCCTCAGGGTAAGCGATGTAGTCCTTTTAGTTTATAATTTCTACTTAGTAGGAATTTTTGCTTGCTTTTCTCAATCGCTTACATGTATCAGCTCAAGATGACCCTCAAGAGGCACCTACCGCTGATGCCCCTCCACTTTAGGAGATTCCCGTTGAAATAGACGTGGACATGGCAACAGTTGTGGATATCGCTAAGAAAGCATCTCAAGCCCTTCCTGACGATGAAACATCATCAGCCAGTGAAGCGACTTTAAACGCTGAGCGGTCGATAGAAGTGGCCCCCATCCCAACAGAAGTTATTGCCCTCATTCCTACGCCAACAGGACCTCCTCCTCGTGTCATTGATTTCTTCCCGCGCGGATATCTTGCAGATGTTGAATTTTATTATGCCGCCCGAGAACGTGACACTCAAACGCTTGCCGAGTCGGAAATCCAATTTCAAACATCTCTCCATCGGCCTGATCTTTCAGACTCTTACAAGTTTGAAATTTTTGAGCATTTTGCCGATCTAGATCTATATAACCTGGAGCGTCTTCAATCACGCCTTGAATATATTCATCGTCCAGCGTTCAACAGATCTGAATTTGACGAGAAGCGATTCAATTTCAACGGTCGCTCAGACGAGTCCTTTTATCCTCTTCGATCAAACAAGATTGTTTTCAAAAACCCCCACATGGGTGATTGGAACAAAAATCCCGACGAGGAAGATCTCAACAAGCTAGGCTATTCGGCTCTCCCCTCTGTCGTCAAGTCTCCTCAGAACGCTCTCTCTCCTAATCCACTTAAGTTATGGAAAGGAAAAGGACCGCTTGTTGCGGAGCGCCCAAATCCGGTCAACTCGTGGATAGAAGATAAGACTCGTGAATATCTTGTCAAAGTATGGGCTGAGGACTATGAAGAAGAAACGGAACGCTTTGAGAAATTTCTCGCCGCTAGAAAAGATCAAGCTAAAGCTATCAAGCTTGGCAAGCGATGGATGATGAATACAGCCAGCTGGGCTGAAGAGTTTGTTTTGCATTTCTATACCCTCGATGAACTCGGAATGTTAGCGCTTTGCCACAATATCACCAACCAATCGAAAGCTACATTCGCCAGCAACTTGCCTTATATAGCCAAGGCGGATGCTACGTGTTGCATCCTCGTGAAGGGTTTGTTCAACGAGTCTTTGTTGACCTGAATGAAGACACTTCATCAAGTAAACAACCAATTCTTCCATAACAGAGTCAGATTCGTGTTGATGTTTTGAATGAACACGCTGAGTTTGCTGAGTTCCACAGAACTATGAGAGCAATGTTTGAAAATGCCCAAGCGCTGGACATCAGTTTCAATCACTTTTCCGGGTGTTACAATTTCAGAGGATATACTCTTCACCCCGTGTTCTTTAGTGAATCCAATATTCAAGTGGCCAAGATGTTATCACTAATCAGGCCAGTGGACCATGAAGCAACTCAAGCGCTCATGCCTTTGATTTTGGACTTTTTCAATCATTATACTTCAGGGATTGCTTTACCGGAAGATGTGCAACTAGCACTAAGTACCGAAGAGCGCGAAGACGCTATATTCTTTATCCCGCAATCCAGCCTGATCAGTCCAAGGCATGTGATGGAAGCCCTTGGCCCCCTCTGGGTCATTGGTGTTAGAGAACCTTCTTCCCCAATACAAATTATAGAAGAAGACATTGCTCCTACTGCGGAAGTCGCTCATCTTCCTGAGGCTTCTTTGCCAGATTCTTCTAGCGCCCCGGTAGTCGAGCCCCCAGTTATTGCAGATTCAATCATGGATCAAGCGATTGAAGAAGTGCACGCTGAAATTACACAAGAGCCTATCGAGCCCTTTATCAGAGATAAATCCAAAGGCAAGGCTGCGGTTTCTAGTTCTTACGGACTTCTCCCGTCCCCAGAGCGTCCTTCTTCCGATTCGGATTCTGAAAGTGATTCAGACTCTAGAGATTTCAGACAGGCGGTACGAAACTCGCTCCACAACATTGAAGGTTCCTGCTCCAAGATTTTTGAGACTGCTGATAGACATATCCGAATAATGTCTGATACGCGAAGTCGTGATATTGCAAACGCTTCAAACACAAGCACTGTTACAATCATGAAGAGCATATCACCTCTTATCGCTGAACTCTCATCCGAATTCAACCGTCACTTAGCCCAGAGCGCTTCGGCTGATGCTGACAGACATATTTCGACCGATGCCGCTGCTCAGAACATCGCTCACCAAGTTGCTCTCTTAGTTGACGAAGTTCGACTCTTGCGAAGAGAAGTCGCTGAGTTGAAAACCTCTCTTGATGATGCCAAGAAGGGGGAAAATACAGAAAAGCATCAAGCGTCCAAAGTAATGTCAAAGACTGATAATAAAAATTGGCGATCAATGATTGAAGAACTAGTGAGCATCAAGAGAAAGCCAAGGTATTATCTAGGAAGATATTCCCTTCCGGAATTGGACGTTGACTTCTTAGAAAGTATGGGATTTCAACCTTTTGCCGGACCGCTGAGATAACCTATCAATTGGAGACCGTCAAAAGATCCAAGAAAAGATATCTATCACGATTTAATTCGTGAACTTGGAATTTCTCCAAGAGAGTGGATGGAAAGGTTGTTAGAACTTAATGAAAGCGCCAGACTTCGTAGGCATGATTACGATGAAGTTCAACATACGACAATGATTGACATTGATCGTCTCCTAATGGACTTAGCGCTAGAAGTTCTCCGAGGCGAAGAAAAAGCAAAGCGACAGAAAAAGTGAATGAATTTATTTTAATTTATTTCTGTTATCGCTTTCTTTTTTTGTTTTCAGTATAAATCATGTATGCTTATTCTTTCAATATATGAATGATTTATCGCTGAAACATCTTGTTGAAACTAATCTAACTTTAGCTAACTTTACTAACTTTTTGAACGCTAACTTATATTCATTTGGGCTTTTCTTTTAAGTAACTCTTAAATTATAAAAGAGTTATAAGAGCTAAAGTCTTGACATCATCAAAAAGGGGGAAATTGTTAGGAAATTTAATGTTAGATGTTTTGATGATGACAAGATAGGATTCAATGTTAGACCCCAAATAAAATGTAAGTTTATGTTTTCCATAGATCATTGTTTAAGCGTTTGAAATTTTGTAATTTTGTTTAGGCTTGTAATTTTTATCTTTGTAGGTTTTAGACTAAGTATTAGATACTGAATCGCTAATAGAATTCTAGGTGAGTCTATTAGAGAAGAAGTTGAAGATCAGCGTCTGAAGTCAACCAGAGATGAAGATTTGTTTCTTAGCGTCCGTCAAACGTTAAAGGACCTTTTTCAGGATTTATGGATCAAGCGCTCAAAGCACTTAAGCGACCAATGACAAATTCACCTGAAATAAATCCTCAAGTCACGAAGGACTTAAATGCAATCATTCAACAGACATTTATTTCCAACGGGAAATAAATTCAAATGCATTAAATCCCTGATAAGAGCATTAAATATGATAAGCTACTATGACCTGTGGACAAGCCACCTTTTTGATTAGACTGTCAGAACTTCAGAGTTTATAGTTGCTACCATCCAATCGGTGCCAGCAGTTTTTCAGGAATGTCATGCTTTAAGTAGAATCACGCGCTGCGTGAAAGGCACGCTCCTACATGTGTCCAACGGACAGATCCCAAGAATTGCCTATAAATACCTTACCTTCAGCAGACCCTAAAAAGGACGGTACAAAATATTTACAAAAGAAAATTACGTACACAAGAAAAACCTTAGAAACTCGATAGCCAAAATTCCTTCAAGCTTTTTATCTACATTCCAGACAGTCACAAATATCTCAAACATCTTCCAAAGAAGAAACCTAAATTCTCATTGAGATATTCCAAGTTGTTTGATCTTCCCAAATACAAACAAACCCTTGTGACAAAAACCTCAACCTTTCATTTGAGTGAGAAAAGTTGTTGAAACTCATTACAGGCAGTATTTCTGAGTGAGAGAAGCCCGTAGAAGACGATCTTCATTGGTGCTGAAATCTGTGTGATCAAGGAGCCCGAGATCATTTTCATTCTTTACTATCTTGTAGAAGATTCTGTGTGATTCTTTGATAATCATCTTAGTAATTTCCTCCAAGTGAAAAAGAAGAAGAAGGACGTAGCTTGGATTACATCACCCAGTGAACCTTACAAATTATTGTGTCATTTATATTTTACTGTCTTATCTGTCATATTACATTATTCTAAAAGACAAGTAAAATTGCAAAGCGATTAAATTATCTAAAAGAACGCTAAAAATCATTTCCGCTGTGCTAACCCTGATTAAGTGATCTAAGCGTTACCCTACTTTGGTAAATTGCTAAACTCACTAAGTCTAAGTTATCTTTACTGAAGCGCCTGACCCAAGCGCTCAGCCTTCCAAGCGTGAAGATCTTTGAAAAGTAACACGAAATTTTTGAAGTCTAAAAAGACTTCAGGGTCTATTCAACCCCCCCTCTTCTGGACCCTTTCGTATGCCACTTGGGACCATCACCTTTCTTCTTCTCTTCCCCCTTATTGCCATCATCAGACTTCAAAAAGTGTTCTGTGAGTAAACTGACCTGATGAGCAATCTGAGACATAGAATTTGTGATGTCGTCCAGACGCTTGTCGAAACGTTCCTGCAGGGCGAGGAGCTTGGCGCTGGTAGCATCATTCAGAGAAGTCTCAAGCGTTTCAAGGCGCTTTTCAAGATCTTCCTTCATCGCAAGTTGGTTTGCTTGAGTGGCATCATACATTTCTTGAAAGTCTTGTTTGCACTCACCAACAACCACTTGAGCTGAACTACGCATATGAGCAATCTGAGCTCTCATAACGTGAGTCTCAATTTTTGCTAAATCGTCCTTAATCCAGTGGAGAGATTCTTCGTTCTGAGCAGCATGGGCACTGATATTCTCCAAAACGAATTTGAGCAAAGGACCGAAAGATTGACTCTCATCTAGACGAACCACTTGAGAAGCCGGTCGCTTGAACCTTGATGAGTGTTTGAGAGAGTCAATAGGAACTTGATATGCAGGATCAAAAATAGTACCTCGTATGTCAAGAGAAAGATCCTCAGCAATATCATCAGCAATAGGTTCAGGAGCGTCAGGAAGATCCTCTGGTGGAGACGCTTGAACGGGTTCTTCAGTAGGCGCTGGAATACTTGTGACTTCAGATGTGAATGCTTCAACTGACTTAGCAGGCGCTTCCTCAAGCGCTGACTCAGTTTGACGAAAGTCATCGAATCGGAAGTTCCAATTTGCTAAATCGGCATAAGAAGTGGACTCAGCTTCTAAAAGTTCCGTGAGTCTGGTTCTTGTCACACAAGTGCCGAAAATGAATGTGCGAAGGGGACTATCAATGGCCGTGATGTGCATTGGACCAATGATATCTAGCACATCATTCGGAAAGACTTTGGATGGCGCTTGACAGATGGAAAAGATGGAATCTGGGCAGTAATCTCTGGAAAATCCAATCAAGCATTCAGAAGGAAGAGACTTGAGACGCTGATTCTCAGGCACGTAAGCAGCGTAGTACTCTTCTAAGTATGGATAGATCGCTTGAGCTAGTCCCTGATTTCTTTCAAGCAGAAAGACGACAAACTCATAATGATTGAGTGCCTTTTTTCGAATAGAAGGGAGCAAAGGATATCCTCGAAAAGAGTTGATGACGGAGCCGTTCCATTGTCGGAGATTGGCAGTGAAGATTTTGTCGAACAGAGATAGGGGAGTCATAATCTTCACCATCAAATTGAAATTATCCTTGCAGTGGCTCGGAGCGAAATTCAAGCACGATACAAAAGAGGTACCACTGGAAGATGTTTGAACGTTGAAAAGTAGAGGAGTATTGGACAGTCTGTGAAGCTCTTGACGCAGACACTGCTTAATTTGATGTCTAACGAGTGAGAGCTTTAGAACAGGTCCAACTCTCTGTTGACGCTTCTTCAGGCAACACTTGGCGAACTGGCGCTTCTTGTCATGCATGCCTATGCCAAATAAATGGGGAGCTTGGACTAACTATGAGAATGTATATTTGTTTCCCACATACGCTTCAACCCAATTAACTTCATTCATGCAGTAATCTGCGCCAGAATTTGCCATAGCGCGAATGCCTTCATGATGAATATCTCTGATAGATTCAAAGCGATATCTATTAGTCTGATAGTTGGCATTCTAGACGCTATCAAAATATGCATCGGCTTCAATCTGAATGAAATCTGTCAATGATTCGAGATGCTCACCGGCATGAACTGCTTTATTCTTCCATAAGCGGAGTGGATTGACTGAAGATAGATTTTCAATGCTATTAGCAATATGCTATTAGCAGTCTGAGGAAAGTGTGTGTAACCTTCTCTGTTCAAGACTGACTCTGATGGATTGAGAAAGCTAGGACGAAGAGGCACATACACCCGAATATTGTAATCTCTTAGAGCGAAGCCTGTACTCCTGCTGTGGCCCTAGTCGAGATAATATGCCAAATCCACATCACATCTAGGAGTCTTTCCTCCTTGTCTGTCTTGTTGAAGAATAAGAAAAGACGGTATTAGACCAGGAGTTTTTCCCAATTCAATGGCTCGATAATACTTTCTCTCAATTTCTGTCATCTCAGAGTTAAACACGATATCCCTGATTTTATTGTCGATATCAATCGGCAGGGCAATCTCATTCTCAGCAGCAATGTATCTTTCTTCATTGTATCCTGCAGGAATGAAATCTTCTTCGAGTGCAGGAGGCATGTAGTTGATCGAATGATCAATCGTCTTCAGCGGGTCCAGTTGGAAGAAGTGCCTGGGCTTTGTAACATCTTCGGCAACGCTCTGACCTTCTGAGCGTGCCTCTGTTATCGCCTGAATAGGGATTGATGTTTGAACCTCTTTAGTAGCAGGTTCCTCAGCGTCAATTGCAGCAACTTCTGCGGCAACATCTTTAGCAATAGCCATAACTTCTGTCATCTCAACATCTAGGAGGACATCTGTTGATGCTTCAGCAGCGGCTGGAACTGTAGCTATAATACAAGAACTATCCTCTATAAGAGCAGGGTCTTCTACAGATGTAGGAATAGAAATGCTGTGGGAAGAAATAAACTTACCCTGAGAACTTGTCTCAACAGCAATACTTTGAGCGCTTGGCTCAACAGTCTCAGGCACTTTAGAAATAGCAGCAGCCCGAAGCTTGCTAGTCCTGGAACGTTTGAAGTTTTTCTTCACGTTGACTCCTTCAACGAGCTTAAGCGGTGGAACGGGAGGATCAACAACTGGTTCTTCAAAGTCTATTTGTTTGATGATCCCTTCCAGCTTCCTCCTCTTGAGAGGTAACTTGTCCTGTGCGTCCTCATCAGTTTCCTCATCATCTTTCTGAGGAGCAGGAACAGCTTGTACCTTGGGCATTTTAGGAGCCCACTTCTTGGTAATAGCCGGACGCTTCACGGCTTCTTCTGGCACTGGATGATCCGCTTCCTCATCGGACGCTTGTCGTACTTCCAGACGCTCAGATAGTGGTTTAGTAGCACCACCAATTTTGGGAGGATTGAAGAGATTATTCAGAATCCTTCTTCCCAGCAACTTGGTCTTATTCTACGGGAGACCAGACGAGTATACACACTTTGATTTGTACAGCAGGTCACTTAGAACAAGCCCATAAGGTTTATTCGAGGCGCTTAAACAATCCCGAAACCTTCCGAAAATGTACTCACTCCAGTTGATCTTGATGTTGAGGAGTATAGCAGTCATCATCTGAAATTGTACTGGGTTCACCTTATCAAAGGTTCCCACTCGGCATTCTATGATCTTGCTGCAGAAATCAGCCAACAGTCGGTATTTGGATACCAGTTCTTTCTTTTCAAAGTACTGAGTGTAGGGTACACCGTCGTACGCACTCATGGTTGTCCATGCTTCCTTGATTTGTTTCATAGGAACACAATCCAATGTCTCACCCTCATTTGGAAGATTGAAGTTCTCGGCAATGGAGGTAGCAGACAAAATAAATTCCTTGGGAGACTCTTTCTTGGATAGAGGAATTAGACAAGAGATAGACTTCTTGTCCTCTGAAAGTTTAACAGTCTTCCAGAAGGTGTCGACTTCAGTAGGAAACAAATAAGAGTATTGGGTCAAGAAAGGTTTAAGCCCAGTTTTGACAACCATGTCCATCATGTCTGTTAGAGTGATCTGAGGTTGTTCATAAAGGAATTTCCAATCGACAACAAGGCCTTCAGTAACCTTGATGGTAAGTTCGGCAAAAGTAGACGAAAATTTCTTTGGTGCCATTTTTAGTGAAAGAGATGAACTGAGATTTTCTTTTGCCTTGAGAGAGAGAGAATAATAATTTTGCAAATATGTTTGAGTAAGAGTAAATGGTTTTTCTGCGGAAATTGTATTTTAAATGACACAGTAAAGAGTTTTTGAAACTTGTGTTCTCTAGTCTCTGTAGGATTTAGACACGTGTAACGACTTTTGAATCTCAGCCATAAATTCACTAACTGCGGACGCGAGTTTTGTGTAATAGAGAGAAGTTACATTTGGTAATTCTCATATATAAAGACGTTTGGCATTTTGAGAGTGTAACGCACGCGCCTGTTTGTACACTGACACGTACACAAACACGTGCTATCTTTGAACCGTCATTTTGAAAAAGTTTTGATTACCCGCCAGTTTGATGCGATAGATGCATGCAAGTAGAGTACAAAATAAATTTTTGAATCTACCCACTACTTCAAAAAGCTTGTAAACTTTATGCATGACTTGTAAAAATATATTTTTATATTAAGAGTTGAATGGAATTGGTTCAACGCTTAACTGATAACACTTGTTGGTATATGAAAATTAGACGCTTAGGATTGAAAAGACTGTTTATGTTTGAGCGTCCAATATTTTATACATAAGTAATACTAAGCGTTGATGATCATGCATCAGAAAATTTTGATCATTGACGCTTGTAGTTATGGTCAAGTACAACTTTAAGGTTCCCCCTAAATTTGATAACTTGTACCAGTTAGGAAAATCTTTTAGACACAAATTAAGTACACTCTCCCTAAATTATATGTCTAATAAAACATGATGCAAAATGATTAAGCATTTAAATCAATCATACCTAATTCAATTCTCAAAATGAGAAAACGTTGTTTGTTGAGTGCTTTAGTGAAGATATCTGCCAATTGTTTGTCAGTTCCAATAAAGTGCATGGAGATATCTTTCTTTTGAACGTGGTCACGAAGAAAATGGTATCTAATGTCAATGTGTTTGGTTCTGGAATGATGAACAGGATTTTGAGTCATGGCTAGAGCGCTTTGGTTATCACAATGAATGGGGGTTGGACCTAGGATTATTCCATAATCTCTAAGTTGTTGCCTCATCCATAATACTTGTGCACAACAACTTCCTGCAGCTAGATACTCAGCTTCGGCTGTGGAGGTAGCTATGGATTGTTGTTTCTTGCTATGCCATGAAACTAACCTATCACCTAGAAATTGACAAGTACCACTAGTGCTTTTACGATCTATTTTGCAACCTGCAAAATTTGCATCTGAGTAACCAATTAGTTCAAAAGGAGAATCCCTAGGATACCATAAGCCCACATTTTGTGTGCCTTTCATGTATTTAAGGATCTTTGTGGCAGCAATTAAGTGTGACTCTTTAGGATCAGCTTGAAATCGTGAACACATGCATACCGAAAACATAATATCAGGTCTACTAGCAATAAGATAAAGAAGTGATCCAATGATACCTCTATAATTAGTGATATCAACTTTCTTTCCACTTTCATCTTTATCTAGCTTAAGCGTTTGGCTCATTGGAATTTTTGAATATGATGCATTTTCCATACCAAATTTCTTAATCATATCTCTTGTGTATTTAGCTTGGTTTATAAATATGCCATTATGAAGTTGTTTAACTTGTAATCCTAAAAAGAAAGTTAATTCACCCATCATGCTCATTTCAAATTGTTCTTGCATCATTTTCGAAAATTTCTCACACAGACGCTTGTTAGTAGAACCAAATATAATATCATCAACGTAAATTTGGACTAAGAGAATATCTTCGTTATTGATAATTTTAAATAACGTTGTATCAACGCTGCCTTTTGAAAAGCCTTTACCAATAAGAAAGATAGAGAGAGTGTCATACCATGCTCGGGGTGCTTGCTTAAGCCCATAAAGTGCTTTGTCTAGCTTGTAAACCATACCCTTACCGTGATTGTTGATGAATCCTGGTGGTTGCTCCACATATACTTCTTCTTCGAGTTTACCATTCAGGAAGGCACTCTTCACGTCCATCTGATACACCAGAAACTTGTTGAACGCTGCATACGCTAGAAACATGCGGATTGCTTTAAGTCGAGCGACAGGAGCATATGTCTCATCAAAGTCAATACCCTCCTCTTGGTAATATCCTTGAGCTACGAGTCTGGCCTTGTTTCTTATCACAATGCCGTTCTCATCCATCTTGTTTCTATATACCCATCTAGTTCCAATAACTCCTTGGTGAGTTGGCCTTGGTACTAGCATCCAAACCTTATTTCGTTCAAACTGATTAAGCTCTTCTTGCATAGCTTCAATCCAACTTGGGTCGCTTAGCGCTTCATCCACTTTCTTAGGTTCCATTTGAGATAGAAAGCTTGCGAACATAGCCTTATTGATCGTAGCGGCTCTAGTCCTAACAAGTGCTTCAATATTTCCAATAATCTGCTTAGGCGGATGATCACGCAGCCATAGTTTGTCTGGTTGGACGGGGTTAAGAGATTGAACAGCCGCTTGAGGATCATACGCTTGACTACCTTCTTGTGTAGGCGCTCCAAGTTCACAATTCCTTGTGTGCTCTTGATGATCACTCTCTTCATGATCATCAGCATTTCTTACATGATTATCCAGAGTAATCTCACGAGTAATCTTAGGAGGAGGCACTGAGATCACATCATCATCGTCACTGTCATCATCAATTGTAACCATGACATAGATCTTCAACTCGTACATCAAAAACAACATGAATAGATTCCTCAACCTTCGATTTGATCTTATTTAGGATGCGAAAATTCTTTCCATTTTTGGCGTAGCCTAGAAAGATTCCCTCATCCACTTTAGGATCAAATGTCTTTAGGCTATGGGAACCATTATTATGGATAAAACATTTAGAACCAAAGACGTGAAAATATGAAACATTTGGCTTACGTCCCTTCCACAGTTCATATGGAGTTTTCCCTTGCTGTTTGTTGATCATGCAACGGTTTTGAGTATAACAGGCAGTGTTGATTGCTTCGGCCCAAAACCTAGGAGCGAGCTTGGATTCTGCTAACATAGTCCTAGCGGCTTCCTTAAGCGTTCGGTTCCGGCGCTCAGCAACACCATTTTGTTGGGGAGTTCTGGGAGCTGAATACTCATGATGTATTCCATTTTCTGCACAAAACTTCTCAACAATCTTGTTAGTAAACTCAGTACCGTGATCGCTTCTTATTCTTGCAACCTTAAGATTTTTCAATATTTGAAGTTGTCGAATAAGCGTTGTTAACTTGTCACATGTTTCATCTTTGGATGAAAGAAATTCCACCCAAGTAAATCGAGAGAAATCATCTACTATCACCAAAGTATACTTCTTACCGCTTACACTGATCGTTTGAACAGGTCCAAAGAAATCCATGTAAAGTAGTTCAAGTATTCTAGAGGTAGATAGATGAGGTTTTCTCTTGAACGATGATTTAACTTGTTTACCCATTTGACAAGCGTCACAAAGGCGATCCTTGTGAAATAGTCCATTTGGTAATCCCTCTACAAGATTTTGACTTATAAGCTGAGAGATTGTCTTGAAGTTGAGGTGATTCATTTTCCTATGCCATAACCAATCCATTTTAGATTCATTTTTAGCAACAAAACATGTTGGGTTGTTATCAAATGTTAAACCCCAATCTACCAAATATACGTTGTTAGTTCTTTTACCCTTGAATTTAGTAGACTTAGTCTTAGCATCATTTATATAGCAACAGTCACTTGAAAATATGACTTCAAAGCCTTTATCACAAAATTGACTTATGCTTAATAAATTGTGCTTCAGACCCTCAACATAATAAACATCACTTATCATGATGTTCCCCCTATGCACAGTATCTATACCTTTGGTTTTACCTTTGGAGTTGTCACCAAATACAACCTGAGGACCATTGGCGGCTTGATAGTTGATCAGAGGATCTTTGGAACCAATCATGTGCCTTGACGATCCACTATCGAAGTACCACACAGATGTATCGGCACTAGCTCTAGGTACCTGCAATCAAAAGGGAAGTTCTATTTCTGTTCAGGTACCCATCGTTGCTTGGGTCCTTTAAAATTAGTAACATTGTTAGTTTGAATTAGAACTTTAGGAACCCATATTTGCCTAGTCTTCATTGTAGGAATACTGGCCTTTTTGGGTTTCACATTATGTTGTGTGTGCTTTTTGGGTGTATAATAATAATATCCTTGATTATAATGGTAGTCATAATCATAATCATCATAGTATCGATAATATGCTCTTGAGTGTCTTGGATACTGACGCTGGTATTTCCTTGGCGCTGGCTTGGGTTGTACTTTTGGTGCTGGACGCTTAGCGCTTGATTTACAGTGGTCAGTCTTATCTTTAGCCTTTTGAGCGTTTGGATAAACCCGACTTTGTGAATCATTTGCCTTAGCCTTACCCTTGCCAGAGTTAGCTTTGACTTTCTCATTTGGCCTCTTACCATTGTCACTAGGTTCATTTTGTGTTTGACCTTGTGAACCTTTTTCAACAAAGATAACACCCTTTCCTTTGTTGTTTGCCGTAACATTAGATTTATTGGGTTGTTTGCCGAGTTTATCGCATCCTAAACCGGTCTTCTCACCAAATAATCTAGTTACTTCAGTCACATTATCCAACTTTCTAGAAGCTTTTGATAATGATGAGATGAGCTGCTCTGATTTAGCAAGTCTAGCAATCAAATCAGCTTCTCTCTTGACTATTATATCAAGATCGCTTTTTAATTGAATAATTTCACTCTCAAGCGATTGGTTCTTCTCAATGCACTGTTGCTGAACTTGCAACTCTGCTTTGAGCGTTACTTTATCTCTTGTGAGTGATGAAATAATAGCGAGATCATTTTGATATATTTTGGCAGCTTCTTGACATTCATTGTAGTATTCTTTGACTTTGTCAAGTAATTCATCATAAGAGAGAGGAATAGATAATTCATTGATTACTTCAGGAGACGCTTCATCATCTCTGGCCATGAGACATATGAGCGCTGAGTCATCTAATGGCTCATCATCATCGCTACTCTCTTCTGATGATTCTAAATCTTCTGGTGCGGATGCTAGTTCTGATTCCGCTAGCAAACCTTATTGACGAAGGTTGCTCCTGAATTGGTTTCTATCCAAGTAATCCTGCCTTGAGGGCTTGGATACGTTTGGATAAGGGCAATTTACCTGGTAGTGCCCTGGTTTCCTGCAATTGTAACAAAGATTAGTTTTCATTTTTTGTTCATTTGTTAACCTTGCAATGTGTGGTTTTGAGACCACTGGAGCTGAGAGATTTTGAGTAGACGCTTGGTACTGAACATGCGCTTGGGGTGAAGGAACAGAATATTGATGCGCTTGAAGCTGTTGTTGCATTGGAGAAGGCGCTTGATATGAGCTTTGTCCTTGATTATTGAAACCTTTTCCTTTCTTTTCATATCTCAAGAACTTTCTGAATCTATTCAGCAAAGCCAATTCCTCTTCTTCATTGATCTCTAAATTCTTTCCTTTATTGCCCGATTTGCCTTTGATTGATGCAATAAGCGCTCCAGATTCAATCACCGGACTACTCACAACATCACTAGCAGAATTCAACTCGAACTCAAATGCTTTGAGCTCCAAAAAGGCATCTTCTGGAGTTAGGAGATCCAGCATATTTGATTCTCTCATAGCGGTAGTCTTCATCAGGAATTTACTTGGTAAACTTCTAAAGATCTTAACCACCATTTCTCGATTCTGCAAATCCATTCCCAACGATGTAAGTTCTGTAACTAGATCTGTAAATCTTATATCTAATTGCTCTAAAGTTTCATTGGGTAGCATCTTAAATCCGTTAAACGTTTCCTTGGCAATGGAAAGTTTGTTTTCTTTGATCTGAGCTGAACCACCACAAATTGTAGCCAACGTATCCCATATTTCTTTAGTGGTTTTGCAAGACTTGATCTTGTTAAATAAGTTGTCATTATCACCAATAGCCGTATATAGAGCGTTACGACCAACATTGTCCAAATTAGCACTTCGACGCTCATCTGGAAACCATTCTTGTTTTGGTTTCTCAACGTAACCATCGGGAGTTTCTTCCTTGGCTCCAGGCGCTCTTGTGATAACTTTATATATTTTGATTGGCCCATCTGAAATAATATCACACATTTCATCATCACATGAACAGAGATATGTAAATGCTTTGACTTTCCATGTGTCAAAATTTGACTCAGTTAGTTTGGGAACTTTAGCAAATGCCATAACGAAAATTTTAAAAGCAACTAGATTTTAAAAATAGGATCTAAACAAGCAGTTGTGCTTGGAAATTTTCAAATTTCAACTTTAACCGCTCTGATACCACTTGTTGGTCCTAAGTGGCATACGAAAGGGTGTAGAAGGGGGGGGTGAATAGACCCTGAAGTCTTTCGACTTCAAAAGATTTCGTACTAAAATGGTTTTTGGACGCTTGAAATAGTAGACGCTTGAAGTTTCTAACGCTTGACTTAAGCGTTCACTTAAAATATAGGCGCTTTGGCGAAGCGTCTAACGAAGACTATTTTTAGAAAGTTAACTTAGATTTGAATACTATAACCAGATAGGTTTGAGCGTTCACTTCTTTGATCAGTGTTAGCACAGCAGAATGATTTTTGTAGTCTTCTTTTAAAAAATTTAGCGTCACAAGAAGTTTTTTTGTTGCTTAGCGTTTGATTGTGTTTTACTTAATCAGTTTATGCAATGATATGATAGATAAGAGAATTGACTGAAAAGTAAATGACACAATATTTGTAAGGTTCGTTGGGTGGTGTAATCCCAACTACGTCCTTCCTCTCCTCGAACACTTGGAGGCAATCTACTAAAATGATTCTCAAAGAATCACACAGAATCTTCTACAAATTAGGCAGAGATGGATGTCAATGATTTGAGCTCCTTGATCACACAGATTTCTTCTCTAAATCACTTCAATGCCCTAGCTTCTTTCACCCAGAAATATGGCAAGTATCCAACTTCGACTTCACACAGATCGCGAGGCTTGTATAGGGGTTTTTCTAAAAGGTTTGTTTGATTTTGATAAAGTTCAAACAACTAGGAATATCTCAGTAGTAATGTGGGTTTCTCCGAAAAGAATGTTTGAGATATTGGGTTGACTGTCTCAGGATTTGAAGAAAAGCAAAGAGAATGTTTTCTTGAGTATTCTAGCTTTTCTGGAAGTTTGAGGAATGAGACTTCAATGCAACAGCAATTCGACTTGATAATTGTTCTCTATATTTGGCTTGTTGTTGAAGTCCTATTTATAGGCATTCTTGGAGAAATTGTTAATTTGACACATGCAAGGGCACATGTCTCTCACTTCCGCAAGTGAACAACTTTTGTCCTTTTTCCTGAAAATCTGCTGCACAAAAGTTGGTGCTGCAGTCTTTGAATAGTTAACAGTCCAATAGGGTGGCTTCTCCGTATGTCTGAAAGTGCTTATCACATTTAATGCTCTTATCAGCATTTAATGCATTTGAATTAAATGCCCGTTGGTACTTAATGCTTTGAGAATATTTGCATTAAATTCCTTCTGGTCTTAGAATAAATTCAGGTGAAATCAGTCATTGATCGACGTTTATTCAATCCTTGAATTACTTCGATCTATAAGGTAACGCTTGGAATAGCTGGTCATTCTAGACGCTTGGAATCTTCATCTTTATTCAGACTTCAGGCGCTTGAGTCTTCAAACTATACTTCTGATAAACTCACTCAGAAATTATCAGACGCTCAGCCTAAGACTACTTAGCCTAACAATCTAGAATAAAAATAAAACAAAGCCTATTACAAATCTAACGCTTCAAAGCTGAAAAACAAACTTACATATTTTTGGGGTCTAACAGAGGTCCTAATTGTCATCATCAAAACATCTATCATGACATTCCTAACACCCATTTGACAAGCGTCACAAAGGCGATCCTTATGAAATGGTCCTTTTGGTAATCCCTCTCTAAGATTTGGATTTATAAGCTGAGAGATTGTCTTAAAGTTGAGGTGATTCATTTTTCTATGTCATAACCAACCCGTTTTAGATTCATTTTTAACAATAAAACATGTTAGGTTGTTATCAAGTGTTGAACTCCAATCTACCAAATATACATTATTAGTTCTTTTACCTTTCAATTTAGAACACTTAGTCTTAGCGTTATTTATATAGCAACAGTCGCTTGAGAATATGACTTCAAAACCTTTATCACAAAATTGACTTATGCTTAATAAATTGTGCTTCAGACCGTCAACAAAATAAACATCACTTATCATGATGTTCCCCCTATGCACAGTACCTATACCTTTGGTTTTGTTACGAATCCTATACAGGAAAACAGAGAATTGCAGCGAAAGATTCGAAGATTCCTACCGGCAAATCACAAAATAGATCTGATGATTTTTAATGGGTTTCGCGAAAATTAGAACGAATAAAAATACCTTTTTGATTCGTTTACTAATTCTGCAGAACAACAATCCTCCAAGGGCTCCTGTCTCTAAAGCTTCAATCGAAATGAGCTTTCCAAAGATCCCGAAACTCCTCCTTCTTTGCAGTAGTGGACGGCTAGAGAGGAGAGAGGAGAGAGAGTTCTTTTCCTTTTGTGTTGTGTTTCTTTCTTGTCTTCTTAGGGTTTGTTCCACAGTAGGAGTCCTTTTAAACTCAACTAGCTTGTGGAACAAGTTGGAGGCTACTTCAACCCTAAGCGGCCGCCCTTCATAGGGCTTCCTTGGACTGGGTGGGCTTTTAATTGGCTTGTCTAATTTCTAGCCCATCTGTATATATTTAATTTAAATCTAATTTAAATATAATATATACTATTAATTAATTCCATTTAATTAATATACTAATTAAATAATTTAATTTAATCTAATTAAATTAAATATTTAATTAATTAATTTAATCTAATTAAATCAATCAGTCTATTTAATTCCTTCTAAAAGATTTACACAAAAGATTAAATTAAAGGTTTGTCTCAATTGGCAAAGGGAGGAATTACCTAAGGATGTGAGTGTCACCTATCCAATCCCGTGGACTCACATCGTAACCCAATTGAGTACGAAATGAATGAATCATTTTACAAACCTCTTGATCATAAATGCCGTATTAGTATAAGCCCTTCACTGACGTATCCTGATCAAGTGAGAGTCATGGAAAATGTCAACCACACTAAACTTGATACTGTGCATTAGATTATAGCATAATGAAATTACTAAACTACCCTCAGTGTCCCACATGAGTTAGTTGTTATGCTTTGGCCAAAGACTTTATAATTTCATTAGCTTATAATCGCACAGGATACTTACCCGTTTACTATCGAGACAGTGAATCCCATCTCGGCGATCACTGATCAACTGCTACTTGTCTAATTGATATCGCACTTCGAGGTCGACCCCACCGACAGGTGATATGGGCCTAACTACTCTGGTAGCAGATCCAATAATACAAGCACATTGATCATGAACCCTCGGGTCTAAGGCTCACGCATACTATTACGATCAGTAATCCAATCATTGACAGCCACTGAGTAAATACCCATGTGATCAGATTACTACGATCTGTGTTCGAATATGTCAATTCCATTGACATATCTATGATACTTGCTCCCACTATCCCTATAGTGTTCGACTGGCACTCATCGTCAGAGCATGTGTCATACAAGTCGAATCTTAATGCCCCATTTTGATTCTTTGACTTGCGAACCTTTTTAAGTGATAAGGTGTAAGACTCTTCCCATGCCACGTCTTTATTCCATAAAGAGCAAAGAGTCAAACCTTTATTCACATGGACTATATGTTCAATACTTATTTAGATGCCATGAAGATTTGTATGAACAAAATACAGATGGCTTTATTAATATCATTTTAATAGTTTGTACAACATAATAAGATACCCTAATCTAACTATTTGTCCTCATTGGCATCTAGGGTATATACCTAACAATCTATCACTTGCACTTAATGCCAATCGCTTTGGTATCTTATACCCATCTTCTCAAGATGTTGTTGTAGCACCGCCTACGCTAATGGCTTAGTGAGTGGGTCAGCTACGTTATCCGCTGAGGCTATTTTCTGCACGGCGATGTCGCCTCTTCCAATGATTTTTCGAATTATGTGATATCTCGTCTCTGTGTGTTTGGATTTGTAGTGAGACCTTGGTTCCTTTGCTTGCGCGATGGCTCCGTTGTTGTCACACCATAGTGGCAATGGAAGCTCCATACTAGGAACAACTTGAAGTTCAGTACTGAACTTCATTATCCAAACAGCCTCCTTGGCTGCCACATATTCAGCTTCGGTGGTCGAATCGGCAGTGTTGCTTTGCTTGGAACTTTTCCAAGACACTGCTCCACCGTTCTAAGTGAATATGAACCCAGAAGTAGATTTTCGGTCATCGATGTCAGACTGGAAATCTGAATCAATATAACCATCCACTTTCATTTCTCCATCGCTATATGTGAGGATCATATCTTTAGTTTTTCTAAAGTACTTTAAGATTGATTTCACGACTATCCAATGTTCTTTGCCTAGGTTCGCTTGAAACCTACTTACCACTCTCACAGCGTATGCAAGATATGGTCTCGTGCATAACATAGCGTACATGAGACTTCCCACTGCCGAGGCATAGAAGATGGCACTCATCTCTCTTCGATCTTCCTCACTTTGAGGACTCATCTTTTTGGAGAGATGAATTCCATGTCTCATGGGCAAAAGACCTCTTTTAGAATTTTCCATCCTTAATTGCTTTACGACCTTTTCTAAGTGGAGGGCTTGGGAGAGACATATTGTCTTATTCGATCTATCCATGTAGATTCGAATTCCTAGGACATAGGTGGCTTCTCCTAAGTCTTTCATGGAGAATGTGCTTGAAAGCCATGTCTTAACCGAAGTTAGCAAACCTGTATCATTCCCTATAAGTAGAATGTCATCCACATATAGTACTAGGAATGATATCTTGCTCCCACTGACCTTTTTATAGACACATGGTTCATCCTCGTTTTTGATAAAGCCGTTGTTTCGTACTTCTTCATCAAAACGAAGGTTCCAACTTCGAGAGGCCTGCTTCAGTCCATAAATGGACCTATTTAACTTGCAGACCTTATGAGAATTAGTATTGGATATGAAACCTTTAGGCTGCTCCATATAGATATCCTCCTCGAGGAATCCATTCAGGAAGGCAGTTTTCACATCCATTTGCCAGATTTCATAATCCAGGTATGCAGCTATTGAAAGTAGAATTCTAATGGATTTGATCATAGCTACTGGTGAAAAGGTTTCCTCATAGTTAATGCCCTCCTTCTAACTATACCCTTCCGCCACTAGCCTGGCCTTATAGGTATCCACCTTGCCATCTGGACCTATCTTTCTCTTATAGACCCATTTGCATCAAATAGATACAATACCTTTAGGAGGATCTACTAGATTCCAGACTTGGTTTGAATACATCGAATCCATTTCCACTTTCATAGCTTCATGCCATTTTGCAAAATCCATATCCATCATTGCCTGGTCATAACTAGAGGGATCATCTCCATGGTTTTCTTCTGCTACTGCATACAAATTATGCTCTTCTTGTAGCAAAGAACCATATCTCGCAGGCGGTTGAGATACTCTAGTAGACCTGCACACTGATGGTTGTGTCATTTCTGGGTCGGGTTGGGTCTCTTGAACAATGTCTTCCACAGGGGATTCATTTTGTTTTTGTATAACAATACTTCTACCAACTCCTCCTTCTCGAACAAATTCTTTTTCGAGAAAGATTAGCTGTAAGGCAACAATGATTCTTTGATCATCGGGAAGGTAGAAAACGTATCCCATGGAATCCTCGCCCTTTTATGGACCTAGCCTCCAATTTCTCTGCCTTGGTCTTTTTCACGTAAGCTGGGCAACCCCATATTCTTAAGTGTTTCAGATTAGGCTTCCTTCCACGCCATATCTGATACGGAGTTTCTGGAACAGATTTGGAGGGACATCTATTCAGAATTTGAGTTGCTGTAAGCAGCGCGTGTCCCCACAGTCAAATAGGCAAATCTGTGTAGCTGAGCATGGATCGAACCATGTCCAACAGTGTTCGATTCCTTCGTTCTACTACGCCATTTAATTATGGAGTTGCTGGAGGAGTAAGTTGTAACAGTATGCCATGTTCACGAAGGAACTGGTCAAACTCCGCATTCATATACTCGCCACCGCTGTCAGACCGAAGTGTCTTGATATGATGCCCGGTTTGGTTTTCGACTAAAGTCTTGAATTCAATGAATTTCTCCAATGATTCAGACTTGTACTTCATTAAATACACGTAGCCATACCTAGAATGGTCATCGGTAAATGTGATGAAGTACTGAAAACCACCGCGGGCCATATTTCCATATGGTCTGCACACATTAGTATGAACTAGACCTAAGACTTCTGTGGCTCTTTCAAAATCCCCTGTGAAGGGAGACTTGGTCATTTTGCCTTGGATACAAGACTCACAAGTGGGACTGGGATCTGATCCCAATGAGTCTATGACTCCATCCTTTTCTAACTCGTGTAGTCTTTGGTCCCCGACATGACCTAGTCTCAAGTGCCATAGTTGTCTCACATTTGTATCATACATTCTGCGTTTTCTTATTACAGCATTAAGATTACAATCATTTTGGACATTAATATAATATAAACCATTTATTAAAGACGTAGTATTGCCAACACATTCATTTCTAAAATAAATGTCACAAGAATTGTTCATAAAGGAAAATTAATAACCTTTCCTGACTAAAACAGGAATTGAAACAATATTCTTAAGCCCGTTGGGCAAAACAAGGCAATTGTCTAAATATAATAAATGTCCAGATGATAAACTAAGGGAAGTGGTGCTAATGTGTGAGGCTGCTACACTATGACCACTGCCAACATTGATCATCACTTCACCATGCTCCAGCTTCTTACTTCTTTCCAGCTTCTGGTTTATAACACATATGTGAGCACTGGCCCTAGAGTATAGAATCCAGGAAGTTGAAAATATGGTAACAGAACAATTTGCTTCTAAAACATTAAGTTCTACTCTTGAAATAATTTCTGCATTCAGCATGGGACAGTCACGTTTCCAATGCCCCATCTCATGGCAGTGAAGACATGTGTCTGTCTTCTTTGGACCCTTCTTCTTAAAGATCTAAGTCTTTGTGATTTTGAGCTCTCTAATTTTGCCAGCTAGTTCAGTGTTACTTGAAACAACAGGAAACTTGAATGCACCGCAACTCTCTTTCATTCATTGTTGTGCAGTCATCAGCTTGCTCATAAGTGTCGAGAGTGATCCTTCAATGCCATCCATGTCAAAATTGATGATGAAATCCGAGAAGGATATAGGTAATGATTGGAGAATGAGGTCCACCTGTAGGTGAAGGTCCATGTAGTAACCTAAAGACCTATCTAGCATGGAGATCATCTTCAAAAAATGATCTTTAACATCCTCATTCTCTATCATTTTTATGTTGAAGAGCTCTTTAGATACATAGTATCTGACGGACTTTTCGTGTTCCCCGAACAGCTCCTCCAAGTGCAGCATGATGGATTTGGGACTATTCATGTTTTCATGCGTGCGTTGTAACTCGCCACACATGGAGCTCAACATATAATCTCTTACTTTATGAGCTTCAGAGACCCAATCTGAGTATGCTAGTTTGACTGAATCATCCTCGTTGACCCCAGGCCTCGGAGGTCGATCTAGTTCCAGCATGTACTCGAGATTTTCATCATTTAGGACTATCCTCAAACCTCTGTTCCAATCAGAGAAATTCTGGCCGTTCAAAATGTTCTTTTCAAGCAAAACTTTGAGTGGGTTTACCATTTCGAGAGAGATAAAATTACTGCAGAAAATAACAAAAATTCAATTAGATAATTATGTTGTACCCAAGTAAAAATTAGGACTTTAATTTTTGATTTGGCTCCCACTACATTTTTTCGAACCATTGCACTCCCACTGCAATGAACAGAAATCTCGTTGGAAAGATTTCTCAGTGAGTGATTGAGTTCTTCAAAAAATTCAATGAGTTGCAATCTGTAACGATTTATGGCTCATTGGAACTTTTGAAGTGACATGCCATGTCAACCAGTCTTACTGATGATTCAATCTACCTTTGGCTCATGGATCACTCAACCTCAGCCTGTAACGAAATATTGGTGGTGATCCATCTAAGTACTTTCCCATCAACTCCTATCGATCTAACAATTGAATCTTATCTTGCAACCTGTAACGGTGTATGGGATAAAATTTGCTTCGACCGATGGCATCAAATGCACTTGAAGAGATATGGATTATGAATTAATGCATAACCCCCATTAGTTGGGACGACGCCATGCATAACTCATAATCCCATCTTTTCCAAGTTTGATGGAGAGCCAGGATATCCAATATCCCCTACTTAGTATTTAATGTGGGAGAATTTTTGAAAAATTAAGGTCTCACTTTGCACATTAATTTATTACGCGCATATATGGATTATAATCATGCATACATAGAAAAACCTAGTTATTCTAACAACATGCATTTCCATGGACATTCTAGATTGATCCAAGGCAATAGATCAATCAGGGGATAGGGGTCTATTACAAATCTAATTTCTAATAGATCTTCGGGCTCCAAGCTAGAAAAGGTCCTACCTCTAATATACACAACTCAGAAAGCACCCTATACATCATACTACTAAAAATAAAAAGTACAAACTGGGGGGCAATTGCCCTATACAACCTAGATAATACTAAAGCGGTAAAACCCTAAGACCATGGAAGCATCCACCACAACATACATCAAACCATGTAAAAAAACTATTTAAGTTTATGTTGGTTTTGAGTTTAAAATCGAAAAGAAATTCAAAAACCGATTAAATCTAATTTAATTATTTAGGAAATAAGTCAAACTTATTCCTAATTTATTTTGAAAAAATATAATCAACCTAAAATAAATCTTATTTATTTAGTCGTCGCTAATCATAAATAAAAATCCAATTTAACTTATGATATTATTAAATCCAATTTAAAATTAAAGTCAAATCCAATTTTAACTTAATTAATTCCAATTTAATATTAAGAAAAACATTTTAGGAAAAAGGGGTTTTGACAAATCACGGGTCGAATTTGTCTATTAGGGTCAAACCCTAATATTTACTAATTTATATATATATATATATTTAAATATTAAAAATATAAAAATATCTATATATTAATATGATGGGCCGGGCCCAGCGCCCGTTAGGGCGCACGCGTGTTGGGCGACGGCCCAGCACGCCTAGGGCGGCTATTGCTGCCCTAGTTCCGTCGCCGTGGTGGCGGACCGCTTTTCCATTTTTTCTTTTTCTTTTTTCTTTTTCTAATTACACGAGCAGCAGTGGTGCTCGCGTGTGCTTCAAAAACACACGGTGGTGCCACCCTGATTCACCGTTGCCGGAGGCGAAAAAACATGTAATCGTGCGACGATTTCAAAGCGATGAATGTTTTTCAAAATTTCAAATTTAACAATGAATAATAAACATATAAAATAAATTTTAAAAACCCAATTTTAAGTGGGCTCTGATACCACTAGTAGGAATCCTATACAGGAAAACAGAGAATTGCAGCGGAAGATTCGAGAATTCCTACCAGCAGATCACAAAAATAGATCTGATGATTTTTAATGGGTTTCGCAAAAATTAGAACGAATAAAAATACCTTTTTGATTCGTTTACTGATTCTGCAGAACAACAATCCTCCAAGGGTTCCTGTCTCTAAAGGTTCACGCGAAACGAGCCTTCCAAAGATCCCGAAACTCCTCCTTCTTTGTAGTAGTGGACAGCTAGAGAGGAGAGAGGGGAGAGAGTTCTTTTCCTTTTGTGTTGTGTTTCTTTCTTGTCTTCTTAGGGTTTGTTCCACTGTAGGAGTCCTTTTAAACTCAACTAGCTTGTGGAACAAGTTGGAAGCTACTCCAACCCTAAATGGTCGCCCCTCCTAAGGCTTCCTTGGACTGGTTGGGCTTTTAATTGGCTTGTCTAATTTCTAGCCCATCTGTATATATTAAATTTAAATCCAATTTAAATATAATATATACTATTAATTGATTCATTTTAATTAATATACTAATTAAATAATTTAATTTAATCTAATTAAATTAAATATTTAATTAATTGATTTAATGTAATTAAATCAATCAGTCCATTTAATTTCTTTTAAAAGATTTACACAAAAAGATACATCCCGTTCGTTTCTTATAACGCGACTCTTTAGGTTCGTCTCAATTGGCAAAGGGAGGAATTACCTAAGGATGTGAGTGTTGCCTAGCCAGTCACATGGACTCACATCGTAACCTAATTGAGTACGAAATGAATGAATCATTTTACGCACCTCTTGATCATAAATGTCGTATTAGTATAAGCCCTTCACTGACATATCCCGATCAAACTAACTAAACTTGATACTGTGCATTAGATTATAGCATAATAAAATTACTAAACTACCCTCAGTGTCCCACATGAGTTAGTTGTTATGCTTTGGCCAATGACTTTATAATTTCATTAGCCTATAATCGCACAAGATACTTACTCGTTTACTATCGAGACAGTGAATCCCATCTTGGCGATCACTGATCAACTGCTACTTGTCTCATTGATATCGCACTTCGAGGTCGACCCCACCGACAGGTGATGTGGGCCTAACTACTCTGGTAGCAGATCCAATAATACATGCACATTGATCATGAACCCTCAGGTCTAAGGCTCACGCATACTATTACGATCAGTAATCCAATCATTGACAGTTACTGAGTAAATACCCAGGTGATCGGATTACTACGATCCGTGTTCGAATATGTCAATTCCATTGACATATCTATGATACTTGCTCCCACTATCCCTATAGTGTTCAACTGGCACTCATCGTCAGAGCATGTGTCATACAAGTCGAATCTTAATGCCCCATTTTGATTCTTTAACTTGTGAACCCTTTTAAGTGATAAGGT
The DNA here is from genome assembly GCA_019426215.1 of Buddleja alternifolia. Lineage (NCBI taxonomy): Eukaryota > Viridiplantae > Streptophyta > Magnoliopsida > Lamiales > Scrophulariaceae > Buddleja > Buddleja alternifolia. The sequence goes on from CM033402.1 coordinate 20,802,295, forward strand.
ATAAGACTTTTCCCATGCCACGTCTTTATTCCATTAAGGGTAAAGAGTCAAACCTTTATTCACATGGACTATATGTTCAATACTTATTTAGATGTCATGAAGATTTATATGTACAAAATACAGATGGCATTATTAATATCATTTTAATAGTTTGTACAACATAATAAGATACCCTAATCTAACTATTTGTCCTCGTTGGCATCTAGGGCATATACCTAACAGGTTTTATGATATATGTTATTTTTACACTAGTTTTCCCCCCGTTTATCGACTTAGTTTTGATTATCTCCTTGATAATTTGATCACATATGATGCTTTGATCCTTGTCTTCTCATATTTTATAGAATAACATAACATTTGGAGGAAAAGAACAAGGATTGAAGGTAAATCATGCATAAAGATACAAACTGTCTGCGCAGTGCTAGAGTTTATGGAATAGATTTCTCTACCCATGTCCAAATTACACACTTCTTATACCAATGGAAAGATAAGAGGCAAAGGTACATTTCTTATGTTGAAGACAAAGATCAGATATGTAGGGAAGGAGGTGAAAACGTCATCGGAAGAGACGTCTTACGATGGAGTTTTCTCATTCAGTGACTTGTGAGACGATTTTGTCATCTTTAACATTTGATTTAGGCCCCAGTGTCTTCTTCAGAGTTGTAGATATTTGTTTTAGGATTCTGCAGCATCTTGAACCAGTGTATTCCGACATCGGTAGAGAAAGTTATGCCAAGTTTACCAAAACTGGCTGGAGCAGCAGGGGAACACCGCGGCGTTCATCACCAACGCCGCGGCGTTCAGGAGCAGAATGTTGAACGCCGCGGCGTTCGACACCCAACGCCGCGGCGTTCGACACAGCGGATTGGTCTATAAATACCCCTTTTAGCCATTTTTTACCCTAACTCACCTTGGATAGCAGCTGCCACACGAAAATAGAGAGAGAGGGAGCTTAGAAGAGAAGATTGAAGGTCAAAACATGGAGAATTCAACAAGGAATCCACATCTCTACAAGAATTAGGGAGTTTTTACATATTTGTTTCTTGAATTTGTTCAAATCTCCTATGACTTGTATGATTTATATTTGCACTTTTGACATGAATATGAGCTAAACTTGTTTGATTGAGGCCATGGATAGGCCATTTATGTTATTTTGATTGTTGTTTTGTTGGTGTTTATTGGATTAATTTTGGTTTTAGCTATGTATTCAATATTTGATCTCAATGCTACATTTGCTTGATCACCAAGTGTTTGATAAAATGCCTAGGTTAGAGATCGAGAGATAATAACCTAGGGAAGATATAAACATTGAATACCCTATAGTTAAACCGACTAGAGATAGACTCGGTTTCTTTAGGTGGCTTTCCATTCACGTGGGGAATTCCTAGACCTTAAATGCATCCTCGTTAATCGGGCTTTCATATAGAGATATATAAGAAATCGTTACCAAGGGTAGGGTTGCTATGCCAAGAGATTGGGTAGTACGTACGTTAGGGAATTTCGCCTTAGCTAAATCAATCTAATAATCCAATAGAACCTAAATCACAATCGAAATGCATAATTGGTTGAACCATGTGCCTTGATCGCTTCTCTCTATTGTTTCCTCCCTTTATTTGGTGTGACGTTGCCTTAGTTTATTTTCTAGTATTTATTAATTAGTTAATCAACCTTTCTATCGACCGATTTAACTTAGAATTGAGTAATATAGTAGTCTTGGTACTTAGATTATAGTTGTCCCTGCGGATACGATAACCCCGGACTTAGAAATCCACTTTACTACTTACGCGACCTAGTTCTCTTGCTAGGATTTTGTCGTGTCAAGTTTTTGGCGCCGTTGCCGGGGACAACTATGGTATCTAATATCGAGATTCTCTTTTTCGTTTTGAGCTTAAGTCAATTTTTTATTTTGTATATTTCTAGTTCTTGAAGATATGAGTGCTTATAACTTTCAATGGCCATGTCAGGATATGGATTCATCAATCACCACATCAAGCTCAATGCAAATGGAATCCTATGAGCCCACCTACCATCCCGATTGGATGAATCACCCAAGCTCAACATGTCAAAATAACATGATATATCCCGGTTGGATAAATCATCCAAGCTCAACATGGAGTTACAACAATGATGCAATGATACTTTCATCGGGGTTTGACCATGCCGGTAGCCTTCCTTACCAACAACATGATAGTTTTCATCAACAAGAGCTAGAGACGAGGTCTAAAATTGAGGCCTTGGGGAATGAATTTAGTGTATGGGTACAAGCTAGCATAAAGGAGGCAGAAGCAAGTTTCGAGGAGTCAGAAGCTCGAAGAAAGGAGTCAGAAGCTCATAGAAAGGAAGTGGCAAGATTAGTAAATCAAGCAATCAACTTATGGAAGGAGAGAGCGCCTTGCACCATGGAGAGTAGCACCAAAGAGAATGAGGCATCCCTCAATATAGAAGTTGAACAAGGTTTTGATTTAGAACTACAATGTCTACATCCTATCACTAAAGAAGAACCACCTCCCGAATCCATGTGTGTCAAAATAGAGGCAAAAACAACTGAGCATATACGAATTAAGAAAGAGATTTTTAAATCCATTTCACGACATGGCCAAGAAAGAACATTAGAAATCTTCAAGAACCCAATGCCACCTACCATCATATCCCTTGAATTCTTAAGGGAATCCATCAATCACCGGAGGGATATAGTGGAAGATGGTCAAGTCAAAGTATGCAACTTCAATGATTCATCAGAGACATACACCATGAAATTAAGTGATACTACGGATGAGAATGACAAAATCATAGGGTATATAAATCACTTGGAGATTTCACCATTGAGGTTGCCAACGACAAGACTAGGGGAGTTTGAGATAGTCACACACCAATTGTATCCATCAATTGATGATCCCCCTCCTCTAGAATTTACACTTTACTCTTTGCATTTCAATTACATATTTATAGAAGAGAATTTGTGCTCACTTTTGATTATTCCAGGTTTTATGATAAAGATTGGAGGGGATATGCCATTACGCAATTGGAAAAAGCATAAGAAAACTCGTCCCTACAAAGTTGGCATTGCTCCTTACAATCCACCGTGAGCAATGCAAGGAGTCGAGCTAATGACGTTAAACAAGCGCTTCTTGGGAGGCAACCCAAGTTTCTTTTATTGCATTGTTTCTTTTCTTTTGTGCCTTTGTTTTTTTTTTCTCCCCCTTGACTCGTTTTAATATGGTTTCCTTTGAGTTTTCTCTCGTTCAGGTTTTGATCACAGTTTGATCCTGGGATATGAGCCCACCACCATGCTCCCCCCAGTTTCTCTCCATTTCAGGGTTGTATCGCTTATCCCTCTTACCTTGCATTTATTTCATGAACATTGAGGACAATGTTTAATTTAAGTTTGGGGGTACAACCTTGTTGATATAGAATTCACGAATTGGTGCACCCTTGCATGAGAGCATAATGCGTTTGAATATCTCTACTCTCTGGAAGTCAAAGTCCCTTATCTGTGGTTAACATGTCATATGTTGTGACTTGAAAGCCCTTTTTAGTCATGCTTATGCAATTTTTTTTGAGGATTTAAAACGTTGGAGTTTCAATTTTGTTGACTATGAAAGTGTGTATTAATGTTGTAAAGTCATAAAATGATTTAGGCCATCTTTCATTGTTGTTAGCCTTACATTTTGGCCTTCTCTATATTGCATAATCTCTATACCTTGATATTGAGCCGTATTGATAAGAATGGAGTGTGCTAAGCACACTAGAAACCACCATTCGTCTTTATTTCATATGCCAAGACAACCACCTTCTAGCCTAAAAGAAAAACAATGTCTTGCACCCAATCAAGAGAGTTTAGAACTTCATATCATTTGACTTGAATATGGGTAGTCACCTTGTTTTGATTTGAATGAATATGAGTTAGATAGTGATGTTTTGGCTATGTTGGGATTTTTGAGGTTTGAAGTATTATGTAAAAAAGGGGATGAAATGAAAACTTGAGCAATGGGCTAAATAGTCGAGAGAGAGATATATATGGAAAAAAAAATTGTGCTCTCGATTAGGCTTGAATTTTGGCACTCAATTGGATCATTTGGCTTGGAATTCTGTGTACAACCCGATATGAAAAGAAACAAGTTTGGGGGTTGTAAGTTGAAACGCCAAAGAGAGTGAAAAAGTGATAAGTTGTGAAAGTTTTTGTAGTCTATTTACGATTTTAGATTGATGATTTTGAGTTGTAGGCTCTCTTGACTTAGTCACTTTATCCATATCTTCCGGTCCTAGCCATCACCTAGCCTTACGTTACAAGCCGGAAAGACCTTTTGATTGTGACTTTTGCACTTTATACACACCGATGGGTTAACGAATGTTGAATTGTTTCAATATCTTTACTTTCCAATTGATTTGCATAATCTTGTCTAAAGTGTGCTCTTGACATGAACATGGGCGAGGGAGTTCATGATTTAGGGATGGAAACTAAGATTTTGTGAGGTTTTCAAATTGTTGAATGTTCAAATTGTTGAATGTTCAAATTGTGTATGCTTAGAAGTGTAGCTTTTCATAATCATTTTTGAAGGTATAATGCTTGCTCTTATGTGTATGAATTGGCAAATGAAATTTTCAATCTTCATATGTGTGTTTGATTGTATTTGATCGAGGACGATCAAAGCTAAGTTTGGGGGTAGTTGATATATGTTATTTTTACACTAGTTTTCCCCCCGTTTATCGACTTAGTTTTGATTATCTCCTTGATAATTTGATCACATATGATGCTTTGATCCTTGTCTTCTCATATTTTATAGAATAACATAACATTTGGAGGAAAAGAACAAGGATTGAAGGTAAATCATGCATAAAGATACAAACTGTCTGCGCAGTGCTAGAGTTTATGGAATAGATTTCTCTACCCATGTCCAAATTACACACTTCTTATACCAATGCAAAGATAAGAGGCAAAGGTACATTTCTTATGTTGAAGACAAAGATCAAATATGTAGGGAAGGAGGTGAAAACGTCATCGGAAGAGACGTCTTACGATGGAGTTTTCTCATTCAGTGACTTGTGAGACGATTTTGTCATCTTTAACATTTGATTTAGGCCCCAGTGTCTTCTTCAGAGTTGTAGATATTTGTTTTAGGATTCTACAGCATCTTGAACCAGTGTATTCCGACATCGGTAGAGAAAGTTATGCGAAGTTTACCAAAACTGGCTGGAGCAGCAGGGGAACACCGCGACGTTCATCACCAACGCCGCGGCGTTCAGGAGCAGAATGTTGAACGCCACGGCGTTCGACACCCAACGCCGCGGCGTTCGACACAACGGGTTGGTCTATAAATACCCCTTTTAGCCATTTTTTACCCTAACTCACCTTGGATAGCAGCTGCCAGACGAAAATAGAGAGAGAGGGAGCTTAGAAGAGAAGATTGAAGGTCAAAACATGGAGAATTCAACAAGGAATCCACATCTCTACAAGAATTAGGGAGTTTTTACATATTTGTTTCTTGAATTTGTTCAAATCTCCTATGACTTGTATGATTTATATTTGCACTTTTGACATGAATATGAGCTAAACTTGTTTGATTGAGGCCATGGATAGGCCATTTATGTTATTTTGATTGTTGTTTTGTTGGTGTTTATTGGATTAATTTTGGTTTTAGCTATGTATTCAATATTTGATCTCAATGCTACATTTGCTTGATCACCAAGTGTTTGATAAAATGCCTAGGTTAGAGATCGAGAGATAATAACCTAGGGAAGATATAAACATTAAATATCCTACAGTTAAACCGACTAGAGATAGACTCGATTTCTTTAGGTGGCTTTCCATTCACGTGGGGAATTCCTAGACCTTAAATGCATCCTCGTTAATCGGGTTTTCATATAGAGATATATAGGAAATCGTTACCAAGGGTAGGGTTGCTATGCGAAGAGATTGGGTAGTACGTACGTTAGGGAATTTCGCCTTAGCTAAATCAATCTAATAATCCAATAGAACCTAAATCACAATCGAAATGCATAATTGGTTGAACCATGTGCCTTGATCGCTTCTCTCTATTGTTTCCTCCCTTTATTTGGTGTGACGTTGCCTTAGTTTATTTTCTAGTATTTATTAATTAGTTAATCAACCTTTCTATCGACCGATTTAACTTAGAATTGAGTAATATAGTAGTCTTGGTACTTAGATTATAGTTGTCCCTGCGGATACGATAACCCCGGACTTAGAAATCCACTTTACTACTTACGCGACCTAGTTCTCTTGCTAGGATTTTGTCGTGTCATTTTACCTTTGGAGTTGTCACCAAATACAACCTGAGCACCATTGGCAGCTTGATAGTTGATAAAAAGATCCTTAGAACCAGTCATGTACCTTGATGATCCACTATCGAAGTACCAAACAAATGTATTGGCTTTAGCTCTAGGTACCTGCAATCAAAAAGGAAGTTCTATTTCTGTTTAGGTACCCATTGTTGCTTGGGTCATTCAACAGTAGTAGCATTGTTAGTTTGAATTAGAACTTTAGGAACCCATATTTGTCTAGTCTTCATTGTAGGAATACTGGCCTCCTTGTGTGGGGCGAGTTTTTGGCAAATCAAGAAGACAAAAATTTCACTCTTTTCATCTATGTGGTGGATGAAAATTTGCTCCAAAAATTCAATTGAGAGAGACTCCTAGGTTTAGTTTAATTGAAAGTCGAGATGAAATCAAATCTCCAAGATTTGACTTTCATCTATTCTTAGTCAAACTCAATTAAGGAGTTTCCTAAAAACAAGAAACTTAGCTTTCAAGCTAACTTATTCCCTTTCTCTCTCCTAAATATTACTTTGATTCCAACTTGATCAAGACTTGGAGAGGAATTAAATCCCCTCCTAATTTTCGTCCACTATGGCCGCCCCCTCTTAATCATGGAATCCAAAAAATTTATCCTACTTGATTTAATTTTTGACTCCTTATTTAATTAAATAGTCCAACTATTTAATTAAATATTCCATAATAATTAAAGTCCAACTCTAATTATTATTTCCATTTTATTTCTTTAATTTTATTTAGTTCTCGACCTCCTCTACTAAATAAATAAAACCCTTGGACTTTACTTAGTCCATTAATTAATTAATCCTACTTGATTAATTTAATATTCTAACCAATTAATTAATATTCCTCTTTAGGAAAGCACTAGACTTTCTTAATTTCACCTCAACTTCCAAAGTTGATTAATCATATCCTTTAAGCAGGAACATCAGGAGTAAGTGTGTGACCCCTTAGGCTCGTTCGTGTTCTAGTAGTAAGTACACTTTCCAAAAGTGCCATTGTACATTTCTATATTTAGAAAGTACTAGATTAAATCCTCCTTGATTTAATCAGAGCATGTATCATTTCCCACAATATCATGGTACCTAAAAATCGAGGATACTGTCTAGCAATGGGCCTCGAAGACCTTGATACAAATGACGTTAAGATACTTAAGATCCTCAACCTGTTAGGAATTTCGTGTTAGAAGTTTTGATGATGACAATTAAGTTTTTGTTAGACCCCAAAAAAGGTTGTAAGTTTATTTTCGTAGAAAACTTGTATAGGCTTTGAAGCGTTAGACTTGTAATAGATTTATTAGGCTTTGTTATCTTACTTTAGAGTGTTAGGCAAAATAGTCTTAGGCTGAGCGTCTGATGATTTCTGAGTGAGTTTATCAGTGGTAAAGTTCGAAGACTCAAGCGCCTGATCTCAGAAGATAGATACAGTCTCCAAGCGTCCACTTTGGCCAGCTATATCAAGCGTTACCTTATGGGACAGAAGTGATTTCACCTGAATTTACTTCTAAGTCCAGAAGGAGTTTAATGCAAATATTCTCAAAGCATTAAATACCAACGGGTATTAATTTCAAATGCATTAAATGTTGATAAGAGCATTTAATATGATAAGTACTGTCAGACGTACGGAGAAGCCACCCTATTGGACTGTCAACTATCTCAGACTGCAGCACCAACTTTCGTGCAGCAGATTTTCAGGAAAAAAAAGGACAAAAGCTGTTCACTCGCGAAAGTGAGAGACACGCGCCAGTGCATGTGTCAAACGGACACTTTCTCCAAGAATACCTATAAATAGGACTTCAACAACAAACCAAAAAAAAAAAAAAGAACAATTTTATCAAGCCAAATTGCTGTTGCATTAAAATATCATTCCTTAAACTCTCAGAAAAGCCAGAAAATTCAAGAAACATCCTACTTGCTTTTCTTATATTCCTGAGACAGTCAACAAATATCTCAAACATTCTTTTTGAAGAAACCAGATTCCTACTGAGATATTACCAAGTTGTTTGAACTTCATCAAAATCAAACAAACCTTTTAGAAAATCCCATCCAAGCCTCGCGATCTGTGTGAAGTCGAAGTTGGATACTTGCATCATTTCTGGGTGAAAGAAGCAAGAGGGTTGAAGTGATTTGAAGCAGAAATCTGTGTGATCAAGGAGCTCAAGTCATCGACATCCATCTCTCCCTAATTTGTAGAAGATTCTGTGTGATTCTTTGAGAATCATTTTAGTGGATTGCCTCCAAGTGCAAAGGAGAAGAAGGACGTAGTTGGGATTACACCACCCAACGAACCTTACAAATATTGTGTTATTTACTTTTCAGTCATTTCATTCATCTATCATATCATTGCATAAGTAAAACACAATCAAAAGCTAAGCAACTAAGAAACATCTTTTGACGCTAAAACTTTCAAAGAGAAGACTCCAAAATCATTCCGCTGTGCTAACCCTGATTAAAAGAACTGAACGCTTAACCTACAAGGTCAAAGTATTCAATTCCTGAAGTCTAAGTTAACTTTATAAAACAGTCTTCATTAGACGCTTCACAAAGTCTCAAATATCTTATGTGAACGCTAAAGTGAAGCGTTAGACATTTCAAGCGCCTATCATTTCAAGCGTCCAAATACGTTTAATACGAAATCTTTTTGAAGTCGAAAAAGACTAAAGGGTCTATTCAACCCCCCCCCCTTCTAGACCCTTTCGTATGCCACTTGGGACCAACAAGTGGTATCAGAGCGGTTAATTTTGAAATTTTAAAATTTCCAAGCATAACTGTTTGTTTAGATCCTTTTCTTTCAAAATCTAGTTGCTTTTTAAAGCTTAGATATGGCATTTGCTAAAGTTCCCAAATTGACAGAATCAAATTTTGACACATGGAAAGTCAAAGCATTTACGTATTTATGTTCATGCGATGATGACATGTGCGATATTATTTCAGATGGGCCAATCAAAATATACAAAGTTATCACAAGAGCGCCTGGAGCCACAGAAGAAACCCCTGATGGTTACGTTGAAAAACCAAAACAAGAATGGTCTCCAGATGAGCGTCGAAGAGCTAACTTGGACAATGTTGGTCGCAACGCTCTGTATACGGCTATTGGTGATAATGATAACTTATTCAATAAAATCAAATCTTGCAAAATGACTAAAGAAATATGGGATAAGCTGGCTACAATCTGTGGTGGTTCAGCTCAAATCAAAGAAAACAAACTTTCCATTGCTAAGGAAAAGTTTAACGGATTTAAGATGCTACCCAATGAAACGCTAGAGCAATTGGATATAAGATTCACAGCTCTTGTTACAGAACTTACGTCGTTGGGAATGGACTTACAGAATCGAGAAATGGTGGTTAAGATCTTTAGAAGTCTACCAAGTAAATTCTTGATGAAGACAACAGCTATGAGAGAATCAAACATGCTGGATCTCTTAACTCCAGAAGACGCCTTTTCAGAGCTAAAAGCTTTTGAGTTCGAGTTGAACTCTGCTAGTGACATTGTGAGTAATCCAGTGATTGAATCTGGAGCGCTCATTGCATCAATCAAAGGCAAATCGGGTAACAAAGGAAAGAATTCGGACATTAATGAGGAAGAAGAGTTGGCTTTGCTGAATAGATTCAGGAAGTTCTTGAGATATGAAAAGAAAGGAAAAGGTCCTAATAATCAAGGACAAAATTCATATCAAGCGCCTTCTCCCGTACAACAACAGTTTCAAGCGCCTCAATATTCTGTTCCTTTACCTCAAGCGCCTGCTCAATATCAAGCGTCTACTCAAAGTCTCCCAGCTCCAGTGGTTTCAAAACCACACACTGCAAGGCTAACAAGTGAACAAAAAATGAAAACCAATCTTTGTTATAATTGCAGGAAACCGGGGCACTACCAGGTAAATTGTCCCTATCCAAATGTATCCAAGCCCTCAAGGCAGGATTACTTGGATAGAAACCAATTCAGGAGCAACCTTCGACAACAAGGTTTGCTTGCGGAATCAGAACCAGCATCAGCACCTGAAGATTTAGAATCATCAGACGAAAGTAGTGATGATGATGAGCCGTTAGATGACTCAGCGCTCATATGTCTCATGGCCAGAGATGATGAAGCGTCCCCTGAGGTAATCAATGAATTATCAATTCCTCTTTCTTATGATGAATTACTTGACAAAGTCAGAGAATATTACAATGAATGTCAAGAAGCTGCCAAAATATATCAAAATGATCTCGCTATTATTTCATCACTCACAAACGATAAAGTAACGCTCAGAGCAGAGTTGCAAATTCAGCAACAGTGCATTGAGAAAAACCAATCGCTTGAGAGTGAAGTTATTCAATTGAAAGGTGATCTTGATATAATAGTCAAGAGAGAAGCTGATCTGATGGCTAGACTTGCCAAGTCAGAACAGCTCGTCTCATCGTTGTCCAAAGCATCCAGAAAGCTCGACAATGTGACTGAAATAACAAGGTTGTTTGGAGAAAAGACCAGTTTAGGATGCAATGAATTCGGTAAACAACCAAACAAACCTAATGTTACGGCAAACAACAAAGGAAAGGGTGTTTTCTTTGTTGAGAAAGGTTCACAAGGTCAAACTCAAAATGAACCAAGGGACAATGGTAAGAGGCCAAATGAGAAAGTCAAAACTAACTCAGACAAGGGTAAGGCTAAAGCAAATGATCCACAAAGACAGACTCATCCAAACGCTCAAAAAGCTAAGGATAAGTCTAGTCACTGTGAATCAAGCGCTAAGCGTCTAGCACCAAACGTGCAACCCAAGCCAGAGCCAAGGAAATACCAGCGTCGATATCCAAGACAGTCAAGATCATATTATCGATACTATGATAATTATGATTATGACTATTATTATAATCGTGGATATTATTATACATCCAAAAATTACACACAGCACAAGGTGAAACCCAAAAAGGCCAATGTTCCTACTATGAAGACAAGGCAAATTTGGGTTCCTAAAGTTCTACTTAACACTAACAAGGATACTAATGTTGAAGGACCCAAGCATCAATGGGTACCTAAACAGAAATAGAACTTCCCTTTTGATTGCAGGTACCTAGAGCTAAAGTCAATACATCTGTTTGGTATTTTGATAGTGGATCGTCAAGGCACATGACAGGTTCCAAAGATCTTCTGATCAACTATCAAGCTGCCAATGGTCCTCAGGTTGTATTTGGTGATAACTCCAAAGGTAAAACCAAAGGTATAGGTACTGTGCATAGGGGGAACATCATGATAAGTGATGTTTATTTTGTTGAGGGTCTAAAGCACAATTTATTAAGCATAAGTCAATTCTGCGATAAAGGCTTTGAAGTCATATTCTCAAGTGACTATTGCTATATAAACGACGCTAAGACTAAATCTACTAAACTAAAAGGAAAAAGGAATAACAACGTATATTTGGTAGATTGGGGTTCAACACTTGATAACAACCCAACATGCTTTGTTGCTAAAAATGAATCTAAAATGGGTTGGTTATGGCATAGAAAAATGAATCACCTCAACTTTAAGACAATCTCTCAGCTTATAAGTCAAAATCTTGTAGAGGGATTGCCAAATGGACCATTTCATAAGGATCGCCTCTGTGACGCTTGTCAAATGGGTAAACAAGTTAAATCATCTTTCAAGAGAAAACCTCATCTATCTACTTCTAGAATACTTGAACTACTTCACATGGATTTGTTTGGACCTGTTCAAACAATCAGTGTAAGCGGTAAAAAGTATACTTTAGTGGTAGTAGACGATTTCTCTAGATTTACTTGGGTGGAATTTCTTTCATCCAAAGATGAAACATGTGACAAGTTAACAGCGCTTATTCGGCAACTTCAAACATTGAAAAATCTTAAGGTTGCAAGAATAAGAAGCGATCACGGTACTGAGTTTACTAACAAGGTTGTTGAGAAGTTTTGTGCAGAAAATGGAATACATCATGAGTATTCAGCTCCCAGAACTCCCCAACAAAATGGTGTTGCTGAGCGCCGGAACCGAACGCTTAAGGAAGCCGCTAGGACTATGTTAGCTGAATCCAAGCTTGCTCCTAGATTTTGGGCCGAAGCGATCAACACTGCTTGTTACACTCAAAATCGATGCATGATCAACAAACAGCATGGAAAAACTCCATATGAACTGTGGAAGGGACGTAAGCCAAATATTTCATACTTTCACGTCTTTGGTTCTAAATGTTTTATCCATAATAATGGATCCCAAAGCCTAAAGACTTTTGATCCTAAAGCGGATGAAGGAATCTTTCTAGGCTACGCCAAAAATGGAAAGAATTTTCGCATTCTCAATAAGATCAAATCGAAGGTTGAGGAATCTATTCATGTTGTGTTTGATGATGCTAACCAAGAGCCGAGTAAGGTAAATGTAAATGATGTAGGAGTTGAAGATCTATGTCATCAAGCGTCCAAAATTACTATTGATGAAGATACTGACGATGATGATGAGATCTCAGTGCCTCCTCCTAAGAATACTCGTGAAATCAATCTAAATTATCATGTAAGAAATACGGATGATCATGAAGAGAATGATCATCAAGAGCAAAGAAGGAATCGTGAACTTGAAGCGCCAACGCAGGAGAATGGTCAAGCGAATGATTCTCAAGCGCCTGTTCATTCTCAAAACCCCTTCCAAACAGATAGACTATGGTTACGTGACCATCCACCTGAGCAAATCATTGGAGATATTGAAGCACCAGTTAGAACTAGAGCCGCTACATTTAATGAGGCTATGTTCGCAAGCTTTCTATCTCAAATGGAACCTAAGAAAGTGGATGAAGCGTTAAGTGATCCAAGTTGGATTGAAGCTATGCAAGAAGAGCTCAATCAGTTTGAGCGAAATAAAGTTTGGATGCTAGTACCAAGACCAACTCATCAAGGAGTTATTGGAACTAGATGGGTATATAGAAACAAGATGGATGAGGACGGCATTGTTGTAAGAAACAAGGCCAGACTCGTAGCTCAAGGATACTGCCAAGAGGAGGGCATTGACTTTGATGAGACATACGCTCCTGTTGCTCGTCTTGAAGCAATCCGCATGTTTCTAGCGTACGCAGCGTTTAACAAGTTTACAGTATTTCAAATGGACGTAAAGAGTGCCTTCCTGAATGGTAAACTCCAAGAAGAAGTGTATGTGGAGCAACCACCAGGATTCATCAACAATCATGGTAAGGGTATGGTTTACAAGCTAGAAAAAGCACTTTATGGGCTTAAGCAAGCACCCCGAGCATGGTATGACACTCTCTCTATCTTTCTTATTGGTAAAGGTTTTTCAAAAGGCAGCGTTGACACAACGTTATTTAAAATTACCAATGATGAAGATATTCTCTTAGTTCAAATTTACGTTGATGACATTATATTTGGTTCTACTAATAAGCGTCTGTGTGAGAAATTTTCGAAAATGATGCAAGAACAATTTGAAATGAGCATGATGGGTGAATTAACTTTCTTCTTAGGACTACAAGTTAAACAACTCCCTAATGGCATATTTATCAACCAAGCTAAATATACACGAGATATGATTAAGAAATTTGGTATGGAGAATGCATCATATTCAAAAATTCCAATGAGCCAAACGCTTAAGTTAGATAAAGATGAAAGTGGAAAGAAAGTTGATATCACTAATTATAGAGGTATCATAGGATCACTTCTTTATCTCACTGCCAGTAGACCTGATATTATGTTTTCGGTATGTATGTGTGCACGATTCCAAGCTGATCCTAAAGAGTCACACTTGACTGCTGCCAAGAAAATCCTTAAATACCTAAAAGGCACACAACATGTGGGCTTATGGTATCCCAGGGATTCTCCTTTTGAACTAATCGGTTACTCAGATGCAGATTTTGCAGGTTGCAAAATAGATCGTAAAAGCACTAGTGGTACTTGTCAATTCTTAGGTGATAGGTTAGTTTCATGGCATAGCAAGAAACAACAATCCATAGCTACCTCCACAGCCGAAGCTGAGTATGTAGCTGCAGGAAGTTGTTGTGCACAAGTTCTATGGATGAGGCAACAACTTAGAGATTACGGAACAATCTTAGGACCAACTCCCATTCATTGTGATAACCAAAGCGCTTTAGCCATGACTCAAAACCCTGTTCTTCATTCAAGAACCAAACACATTGACATTAGATACCATTTCCTTCGTGACCACGTTCAAAAGAAAGATATCTCCATGCACTTCATTGGAACTGACAAACAACTGGCAGATATCTTCACCAAAGCACTCAATGAACAACGTTTTCTCACTTTGAGAAGTGAACTAGGTATGATTGATTTAAACGCTTGATCATGAAGCATCATATTTTATTAGGCATATAATTTAGGGGGAATCCACTTAAGTTATATCTCACAATATTCTTTAAAAAAAAAAAAAAATAATTTTTTTACTTGACCATAACTGTAACCGTCAATGATAAATTTTTTTTTTTCAGATGCATAATCATCAACGCTCAGTTCTATGTTTGCATAAAATATTGAATGCTCAAAATATTGAAAAGACTTTTGACTTCAAGCGTCCATTATATCAGCTAAGCGCTGAATAGTTTATCAAAAATTTATAAAATATTTTCGTTACAAGCCATGCATAAAGTTTTCAAACTTCTTTCAAGGTCGTGGGTAGACTCAAAGGTCTATTTTGTACTCTACTCACACGCCTCTATCACATCAAACTGGCGGGTAATCAAATTTTTTAAAAAATGACGGTTCAGAGATAGCACGTATTTGTGTACGTGTCAGTGTACAAACATGCGCGTGTGTTACACTCTGAAAATACCAAACGTTTATTTTTTTTAACTCGGATGTCAAATCTTTATATGTGAGAATTACCAAATGTAACTTCTCTCTTTTACACAAAACTCGCGTCCGCAGTTAATAAATTTATGGCTGAGATTCAACAGTTATTACACGTGTTTAAATCCTACTAAGACTACAGAACACAAGTTTCAAAACTCTTTACTGTGTCATTTAAAACACAAACTCTGCAGAAAAAGTAATTTACTTTCTATTCAAGCATATCTGCAAATCTCTCTTTCTCTCTCTCTCAAAACAACAGAAAAATCTCAGTCCATCCTTTTAAAACAAAAAAAAAAAAAAACAAATGGCACCAAAGAAATCATCATCTACTTCTGCTGAAATTACCATCAAGGTAACTGAAGGTCTTGTTGTCGACTGGAAATTTCTATATGAACAAACTCAGATCAACCTGACGGACATAATGGACATGGTCGTCAAAGTTGGGCTCAAACCCTTCTTAACCCAATACTCTTATATGTTTCCCACTGAAGTTGAAACTTTCTGGAAGACTGCTACACTTTCAGAGGACAAGAAGTCCATCTCTTGTCAAATTCCCTTCTCCAAGAAGGAGTCTCCAAAGGAATTCATCCTATCTGCTTCCACCATTGCCAAGAACTTCAATTTGCCTAATGAGGGTGAGGCATTGGATTCTGTTACGTTGAAACAAATTCAGGAAGCATGGGCAATCATGAGTGCGTACGACGACGTTCCTTACACTCAGTACTTCGAGAAGAAAGACCTTGTGTCCAAATACCGGTTATTGGCTGATTTCTGCAGCAAGATCATAGAATGCCGCGTGGGAACCTTTGATAAGGTAAATCCTGTTCAATTTCAGATGATGGTTGCTATACTCTTCAACATCAAAATCAACTGGAGTGAGTACATCTTCGGACGGTTTCGGGACAGTCTAAGCGCTTCAAATAAGCCTTATGGACTCATCCTGAGCGACATCTTGTTTAAATCGAATTGTGTGTACTCGTCTGGACTTCCGTTGAATAAGTCCAAGTTGTTGGGAAAAAGGATTCTGAACAATATGTTCAATCCTCCAAAAGTTAGTGGTGCGGCTAGACCCCTATCTGAGCGGCTGGAAGAACGCCAACTGCTTGCTCAAAAGGCGGAGAGACCAGTGCCAGAGGAAGCTGTGAAGCGTCCAGCAGCAACGAAGAAGAGAGCCCCCAGAAAACCCAAAGTTAAAATTGCCGTCCCCTCTCAAAAGATTGATGAGGAAACTGATGAGGATGCCGAGGACAAGTTGCCTCTCAAAAGACGAAAGCTGGAAGGGATCATTAAGCAAGATAGACTTTGAAGAACCAGCTGCTGATCCTCCCGCTCCTCCGGCTAAACTAGTTGAAGGAGTCAACATTAAGAAAATCTTTAAGCGTTCCAGGACTAGCAAGCGTCAAGCTGCTCCTGAAGAGCCTGAGACAGTTGAGCCAAGCGCTCAAGTTATTGTTGAGCCAAGCGCTCAAGATGTTGCTGTTGAGCCAAGCGCTCCAGAAACTGCTGTTGAGCTTAGTTCTCAGGGTAAGTTTATTTCTTCCCACAGCATTTCTATTCCTACATCTGTAGAAGATCCTGCTCTTATAGAGGATGGCTCTTGTTTTTCAGCTATAGTTCCAGCTGCTGCTGAAGTGTCCACAGATGTTCTGTTGGATGTTGACCTGACTGGAGTCGTAGCTATCGCTCAAGATGTTGCCGCTGAAGTAGCTGCAATTGAACCTGAGGAACCTGCTACTTTAACAGAGGCACGTTCAGAAGGTCAGAGCGCTGCTGAAGACGTTACAGCTCCTCGTCACTTCTTTCAACTCGATCCGCTGAAGACAATTGATCATTCAATTAACTATATGCCCCCAGCGCTCGACGAAGATTTCATTCCTGCAGGATATAATAAAGAAAGATATATTGCTGCAGAAGCTGACGCTGCAAGACTGATTGACTTTGACAGCGAAATCAAAGCAACCGTTCTAGACAGACCAGGAGACAGACCTCCTAGATGTGCCGTGGATGTGGCTTACTATATTGATAATGGCCACAGCAGACCAACTGGGTTCGCGCTAAGGGATTACACTGTTCGTGTGTATGATCCTCTCCGTCCTAGCTTTCTCAATCCCTCAGAGTCAGTCTTGAACAGAGAAGGTTACACACATTTCCCACAGACGGCTCACAGCGCTGAAAATCTTGCATCGGTCCGTCCTCTTCGTCTATGGAAAAATAAAGAGATTCATGCTGGTGAGCGCCTTGAATCGTTGACCGATCTGCTCCAGACTGAAGCTGATGCTTACTTTGACAGCGTCTGGAATGCCAACTATCAGCTGATAAGCACCGCTTTGAAGCCATAAGAGATATTCATCTTGAAGGCATTCGTGCTATGGTGACTGCTGGCACAGACTTCTGTATAAATGAAGTAAATTGGGTTGAAGCGTACATGGGACATAAATACACCTTCCCAGAGTTAGTCCAAGCTCCCCATCTTTTCGGCATAGGCATGCATGACAAGAAGCGTCAATTCGCCAAGTATTGCCTCCTGAAGCGTCAACAAAGACTCGGACCTGTTCTCAAGCTCCCAATTATTAGACATCAAATTGAACAATGTCTACGTCAAGAACTTCAGAGAGTATCCCTCACCCCTCTTCGGTTTAATGCTCAAGCGTCTTCCAGTGGAACAGTTGGTGAACGGTGCTTAAATCTTGCTCCAAGCCACTGTGAAGAAAACTTCAATCTGATGGTAAAGATTCTATCTCCAGTATCTCTCTTTGATAAAATCTTCACTGCCAATCTCAGATCTTGGAACGGCTCAGTGATCAATTCATTCAAAGGATATCCACTGCTCCCTTCCATTCGCAGCGAGGTACTCAATCACTATGAGTATGTTCTCTCTCTGCTTGAAAGGAATCAAGAGCTCGCTCAAGCCATTTATCCGTATCTTGAAGAGTACTATGCGGACTGTGTGCCTACACATCGACGTCCTGCATCTCTTCCCTCAGATTGCTTGATTGGATTTTCCAGAACTCACTGCACAGATTCACTATTCTCCATCGCTCAAGCGCCGTCCAAAGTTTTCCCAGATCATGTGCTGGATATCATTGGTCCAATGTACATCAGGGCCATTGATAGTCCTCTTCGCACATTTATCTCCGGTACTTGTATGTCCAGGACCAGACTCATTGAACTCTTGGATTCTACATCCACCTCTTATGCCGACTCAGCAAGCTGGAACTTCCAATTCACTGACTTTCGCCAACCTGAGTCAACGCTTGAGGAAGCGCCTGCTGAGACATCTGAAGCGTTCAAGTCTGCAGATACCAGTATTCCTGACGCTCCTGAACATGCTACCATTGATAGTGCTGAAGATCCTTCCCTGGATATTCGAGGTACTGTTTTTGATCCAGCCTATCAAGTTCCTTTTGACTCTCTCAAACACTCATCACGGTTCAAGCGACCAGCTCCTCAAGCGGTTCAATCAGATGAGAGTCAAGCCTTCGGTCCCCTGCTTAAATCTGTTTTGGAGACAATTAGCGCTCAAGCTACTCAAAGTGAAGAATCTCTCCATTGGATTAAGGAAGACCTGGCAAAGATTGAAACTCACGTAATGAGCGCTCAGATTGCTCATATGCGTAGTTCAGCTCAAGCGGCAGTTGGTGAGTGCAAACAAGACTTTCAAGAAATGCAGGATGCTGCCCACGCAACCCAACTTGCCATGAAAGAAGAACTTGAAAAGCGCCTTGCAACCCTTGAGATCTCTGTGAATGACGCCACCAGCGCTCAGCTTCTTGTTATGCAGGAACGCTTCGACAAGCGTCTGGATGACATCACAGATTCCTTATCTCAGATTGCTCATCAGGTAAGTGTACTCACAAACCACTTCTTAAAATCTGATGATGGCAATAAGGGGGAAGAGAAGAAGAAAGGAGAAAAGCGGAAAGCGTCCAGTTCAAAAGTTGAAGATCCTCCGTCTCCTAAGCGTCAAGTGCCTCCTTCTCAGTCTGCGCTTAATCTCCCGTCTTGGATAACTGCTCTAAAACAAAGTTCATCCGGAGCGCCCAGTAGTACGCTAAGGGAACCTCCTAGAGCGTTATATCCAAACCTACCAATTCCTACAAGAGCACTGCTTGAACAGTTTGACATTCCTCTTCAGAGAACATCCATTTCAGAACCTACAGATCCACAGATCTTAGCTGAAGAAAGGAAGATGACTGATTTTAGCCAAGCTTTTCGAATCTGCCTAAGGTACATTGGTATCGACCCAACTGACTGGGATAATCATTTTACAATATTCAAGAAGAGACAACAAGAAGAAAACAAGCTTATCATCAACAAAGATCATGAAGCAATGATGATCTTGGAAGACAACCTGACTGAAGCTATCCGAGCTGAAATGCCCAAGCGATACAGAGTTAGACCAAGTCATTAAAGCTTTCTGATTTTACATTATCTATATTCTTGTTTCTTATATCTTTAAATATTCAGCTGTAAAAATGCTTGTAATTCTCGATAAATATGAAATGCATTTTTCTCTTGCTGAAACATCTCGTTGAAGCGTAACTAACTTTAACTAACGTCTACTGATCAAAGCTAACTTTTACTTTTGGCTGTCTAACTCTTGAACTATAAAAGAGTAAGTATTGCCATCATCAAAAAGGGGGAAATTGTTAGGAATTTCATGTTAGAAGTTTTGATGATGACAATTAAGTTTTTGTTAGACCCCAAAAAAGGTTGTAAGTTTATTTTCGTAGAAAACTTGTATAGGCTTTGAAGCGTTAGACTTGTAATAGATTTATTAGGCTTTGTTATCTTACTTTAGAGTGTTAGGCAAAATAGTCTTAGGCTGAGCGTCTGATGATTTCTGAGTGAGTTTATTAGTGGTAAAGTTCGAAGACTCAAGCGCCTGATCTCAGAAGATAGATACAGTCTCCAAGCGTCCACTTTGGCCAGCTATATCAAGCGTTACCTTATGGGACAGAAGTGATTTCACCTGAATTTACTTCTAAGTCCAGAAGGAGTTTAATGCAAATATTCTCAAAGCATTAAATACCAACGGGTATTAATTTCAAATGCATTAAATGTTGATAAGAGCATTTAATATGATAAGTACTGTCAGACGTACGGAGAAGCCACCCTATTGGACTGTCAACTATCTCAGACTGCAGCACC
This sequence comes from Buddleja alternifolia, assembly GCA_019426215.1. Taxonomy (NCBI): domain Eukaryota; kingdom Viridiplantae; phylum Streptophyta; class Magnoliopsida; order Lamiales; family Scrophulariaceae; genus Buddleja; species Buddleja alternifolia. The sequence continues at coordinate 20,822,517 of CM033402.1, forward strand.
AACTTTCGTGCAGCAGATTTTCAGGAAAAAAAAGGACAAAAGCTGTTCACTCGCGAAAGTGAGAGACACGCGCCAGTGCATGTGTCAAACGGACACTTTCTCCAAGAATACCTATAAATAGGACTTCAACAACAAACCAAAAAAAAAAAAAGAACAATTTTATCAAGCCAAATTGCTGTTGCATTAAAATCTCATTCCTTAAACTCTCAGAAAAGCCAGAAAATTCAAGAAACATCCTACTTGCTTTTCTTATATTCCTGAGATAGTCAACAAATATCTCAAACATTCTTTTTGAAGAAACCAGATTCCTACTGAGATATTACCAAGTTGTTTGAACTTCATCAAAATCAAACAAACCTTTTAGAAAATCCCATCCAAGCCTCGCGATCTGTGTGAAGTCGAAGTTGGATACTTGCATCATTTCTGGGTGAAAGAAGCAAGAGGGTTGAAGTGATTTGAAGCAGAAATCTGTGTGATCAAGGAGCTCAAGTCATCGACATCCATCTCTCCCTAATTTGTAGAAGATTCTGTGTGATTCTTTGAGAATCATTTTAGTGGATTGCCTCCAAGTGCAAAGGAGAAGAAGGACGTAGTTGGGATTACACCACCCAACGAACCTTACAAATATTGTGTTATTTACTTTTCAGTCATTTCATTCATCTATCATATCATTGCATAAGTAAAACACAATCAAAAGCTAAGCAGCTAAGAAACATCTTTTGACGCTAAAACTTTCAAAGAGAAGACTCCAAAATCATTCCGCTGTGCTAACCCTGATTAAAAGAACTGAACGCTTAACCTACAAGGTCAAAGTATTCAATTCCTGAAGTCTAAGTTAACTTTATAAAACAGTCTTCATTAGACGCTTCACAAAGTCTCAAATATCTTATGTGAACGCTAAAGTGAAGCGTTAGACATTTCAAGCGCCTATCATTTCAAGCGTCCAAATACGTTTAATACGAAATCTTTTTGAAGTCGAAAAAGACTAAAGGGTCTATTCAACCCCCCCCCCTTCTAGACCCTTTCGTATGCCACTTGGGACCAACACAACCTATCATAACCACGATCCTCGCATAAGTAAGATCCTTCCATCATATTTTCCGGATTGGAATCTCGAGTAATGGCTTAGTCGAAACTTTTACGACCCAATCACTATGTATCCCTTATTGCCTGATATTGATTCATGTAATCCAAACGAGGAAACACTCCACCTCTTTGGATTTCCATACTTTGGTCAAAGATTCCTTGAATCGATTCATTTAAGCAATTACATAGGAAACGTCTGATTTGCTAAATTAGTGATGGATCCCATCTTGGTCTTTCATGTACTTTGTCACATAATCACATTATACCCAAGATATCCCATATGACGACTCACGATGGAATCATGAGATAATTCAAAGTATAATCGACTATGCTAAAAGTGACAATGGAACCTCAGGTCCAAAGGAGTACTCCTATGCCTACGTGATGATAGGAAATTCCATATTCGATAACCATTTTATGAATTTCCTGGCGGGGTTGTTCAGTTCACTCATTATCCAAATGAGAACCCTCGTTCACATCTATGCCTATGGAACGAGGCATGTTCTCTAAGAAGTATGTACACAAGTAAGTCCTTTTGAGTCTTTGTCAATATCCTTATTTACTGACAAACTCATCTCGGACTTGGAACCTTTTAAGAATCACGACCTTGGAGACATATTCCATCATCGTCATTCCCGGTGTCCGATGATGTCCCATAGTCATGTGTGATTCAAAATACTTCGTTCTAAGCATATAATAATTTAAGAACAAAGAATGGCATAATATAATTGACTTCATTCATTAGAAAAGATTATCTCTGTAAAGTTTATTACACAGTAAATGGCGCCCAAAGTTAGCGTGCCGGGCACCTACTCTATCAATCTCCCACTTGCCCTAGAGCCAATTGCCCATGTATTTGAGGCCCATCCTTTCTAGATGTCCATCAAACACCTTTTGTCTAAGGGGTTTGGTAAGTGGGTCTGCTACATTATCTACCGAGTCTACACGCTCCACTCGAACGTCACCTCTCCCAATGATCTCTCTGATCAAATGGTATCGCCTTTGTATGTGCTTGGATTTCTAATGAGACCTTAGCTCCTTTGCCTGCGCAATAGCCCCATTGTTATCACAGTACACCGGTACCGAATTAACAATGGATGGAATGACACCCAATTCTTTGATGAGGTTTCTCATCTAAATAGCTTTCTTTGCACCTCTAAGGTAGCAATGTATTTTGTTTCGGTGGTTGAATCAGTAGTAGTCGGTTGCTTGGAACTCTTCCAACATATTGCTCCACCATTAAGCAGAAAAACAAAACCAGAAACTGATTTTGAGTCGTCAATATTAGTTTGGAAACTAGAGTCTGTGTAACACTCTAAATTCAATTCTCCTCCACCCTATACCAGAAATAACTCCTTAGTTCTCCTAAGATATTTAAGGATTGCTTTTACGGCTTTCTAGTGTTCCTCACCGGGATTTGCCTGATAAAGACTGCACATGCTAAGTGCATAAGCTACATCAGGCCTTGTACATATCATCGCATACATAATGCTTCTAATAGCGGATCCATAAGGTATGTAAAAAATCTTCTCTCTTTCCATCTCAGTCTTAGGGGACATAGACTTAGAAAGAGTGATTCCATGTCTCATAGGCAAGAATCCTCTCTTAGATTCTTCCATGCTAAATCTCTTTAGCACTCGATCTATGTACAAGGATTGGGAGAGTCCCAGCATCCTACTTGTTCTCTCTCGATATATCATCATACCAAGAACGTAGGAAGCTTCTCCCATATCCTTCATGGAGAATTGATTTGACAACCATACTTTTGTTGACTGCATCATCCCTATGTCATTTCCGATCAATAGAATATCATCAACGTAAAGTACTAGAAAAGTAACCACCCTCCCACTAGCCTTCTTGTACACACATGCTTCATCAACATTTTGAATATATCCATACTCTAGTCTGACATTATCAAATCATTCATTCCAGCTTCGGGAAGCTTATTTCAGTACATAAATGGACCTCTGGAGTTTACACACTTTGTGTTCACTCTCCTTGGATGTAAAACCCTTTGGCCGCTGCATGTAGATTTCCTCCTCAATTTCTCCATTGAGGAATGTAGTTTTAACATCCATCTGCAAATTTTGTAGTCGAAATGTTCAGATATAGCTAGAAGTATCCTTGGGGATTTCAGCAATGCCACTGGCGAGAAGGTTTTCTCACAGTCAATGCCTTGTCTTTGAGTGAACCTTTTTTCCACTAGGCGTGCTTTATAGGTCACCACCTCTCCATCAGCTCCAAGCTTTCTCTTGTAAACCCACTTCCAGCCTATGGGTTTTATCCCATCTGGCGGGTCTACCAAGGTCCAAACCTTGTTGGAGTGCATGGAGTCCATTTCGAATTTCATAGCTTCTAGCCATTTTCCCAAATCGATGTCTAACATTGCTTCCCTATAACATTTTGGATCTATATCCAAAAGGGAATCCACTGACTTGCCTTCCTGCAAATGGCCTATCCATCTCTCGAGCGCCCTTGAAATCCTCTCGAATCTCCTCAGAGGTTGTGTACTTTTGGCTTGTTCTTTATGAATTGCTTCTTGTGTGGTATCAAGTGAGCTCGTTTGTGTTTTTTGAGGTCTCTCAGTGCTTTGAGTCTCCTCGTGTTCTACAACCTCATTATTTTCATCTAATGGAAAATCCCTCTCCAAGAAGGTTGCATTCCTCGAAACAATCATGGTTTGTTCCAAGGGATTGTAGAAGTAGTATCTAAAAGAGTCTTTTGGATATCCCACAAACTTACACAACATGGATCTCGGATCCAGTTTGTCTCCCACTTCATGCTTGACATAAGCAGAACACCCCCACACCTTTAGGTGTTTGCATGAAGGTGCTTTGCCATACCACATTTCATATGGAACCTTAGGCACACTTTTAGACGGTGCTCTATTTAACAAATAGGTTGCAGTAGTCAAAGCATAGCCCCACATTGAAGAAGGAAGTCCAGTACGACTCATCATGGAGCGAACTATGTCTAACAAAGTTTGATTCCTCCGCTCAGCTACCCCATTTAATTGAGGTGTGTCGGGTGGTGTCCACTGCGAGAGAATCCCATTCTCTTTTAGATAATCGAAAAAATCATTGGATAAGTATTCCCCTCCTCGATTCGATCAAAGAGTCTTGATACTTTTACTAATTTGTTTCTCTACTTCATATCTGAACTCCTTGAATTTCTCAAAGGATTCAGACTTATACCTCATCGGGTACTCATAACCACACCGTGAGAAATCATTGGTAAATTTTATGAAGTAACTAAAATCACCTCTAGCATTTATGCTAAGTGTCCCACATACATCAGTATGGACCAAGTGAATACTCCACTTGCACATGCCATTGACCCAGTGAATGGTGTCTTGGTCATCTTTCCCTTAAGACATGATTCGCAAGTTGGCATCATTTCTGGATCTGCAAGACCATGTTGATTTGCCAATATGCGTATCCTTTCTTTAGAGATGTGACCTAGCCTCGCGTGCTAAATTGATGTACTTATGGATTTATCTAATTTTCTTTTGGTACTTTGTTGAACATTGAGAGAGGGATAAGTTGGGAAAATTGTATAAAGACCATCTTGCAATTTCGACTCTGTAATAAGATCAGATTCATAAAACAAAGAACAACTTTTATTATGAATCTCAAAACAACATCCTTCTCCATCCAAAATCGGAATGGATATGATATTTCTTATTATCTTGGGTACAAAATAGACGGAATTTAAAATCAAAATTCTACTCCCTAAAGCTAAGTGGACGGTCCCTATGGCCTTGGAAGCAACCATTACTCCATTTCCCATCCTTAGGGTCATCTCTCCTTTACTTAGCGCCTTGCTTCTTACCATCCGCTGCAAATCATTGCAAAGATGAATACCACACCCAGTGTTTAGTATCCAAGAAGCAGTGTTAACACTAATGTTAACTTCAAAAAAGAACATACCTTGAGCCTTTGGTGGCTCCTTACCGTCCTTCTTTCAGTGCCCAGGCTTCCCACAGTTAAAGGAATCATCCGATTTAGCTTTCTTACCCTTCTTTGTCTTCTTCACACACGAGTGCCTTTAAGCTCTTTGGTCTTGTTCTTCTTCTTCCTTCCTTTCTTGGATTTCGATGAAGAACTCACAATTAGCATAGGGTTTTCTTTCTTGATGCTGCTTTCAGCAGTTATCAACATGTTCAACAACTCATTGAGTGAGGCATTCAGGTTGTTCATGTTGCAATTGATGACAAATTGGTCATAGGACCTAGGAAGAGATTGCAACACTTGATGGACACATAGGTCACCCTCGAGTTCCACATCCAAGTCACTTAACTTATTGATCAAACGGATCATCTTAAGGACATGGTCCCGGATGGCCGACCCCTCAGTCATCTTTGCCCCAAATAACTCTTTGGAGATTGCATATCTCTCTTTCCTAGTCTTAGTTCCTTACAACTCTTCTAGGTGAGTGACAATATCCTTTGCAAGTGTCATCTTCTCATGTGTCTTTTGTAATTCATTAGACATTGAAGTCATAACGAGACATCGCACTTGGATATTGTCATCAGACCACAGCTTAGCTACTCCCTATCTTCATTAGTGCTCTTGGGAGTTATTCCGAGCTGTTTAGCTGTCAGGATGTACTTCTTCTTGTCTGATTGAAGGACAATTTTCAGGTTTCTCAGCCACTCGGAATAATTAGGCTCGGTTAACTTGTTGGTTTCAAGAATAGCATATAGTGGATTCTTAGCCATTTTTACTTAGTAATCTACAAAGGTTTGGAGGCAGATACATTAACATACATTCTAAAATAAAGTCCTTATACAATTTGGTCTGTAATTGTACAAGTCTCCCACTATTTTTCTAAATTCCACCACCCTCTGGATAGAATTCGAGGAAAAATTAATTCCCCTTAGTGGGCTTGAGATCTATTTAAATTAATCAAATCACCCCAATTATATGAGTACCATTTAGATAGTAGCCTTCCCTGACATTCCACCTCGTTAGATGGTTCTCAAGATAGTTTTACCTCGTCTTTCACATATGGCCCAATTATATGGGTGTTCAATATGCTACCTCAACGTCAGGTCAAACCCATCGAATATTCCATGGCCAATCCTCTCAGTTCAATGCCCCAATTATATGAGTGTACAATGAGTGATTAGATCCCATAGGGCATCTCTATGCTTAGTGACAATCACAACCTATCTCGACTAAGTTAATTCGCAATTATATGAGTGATTACTTAGCCTAAACAGCATTTCACATGTTGCCACGTATGATGGAAGTCATGGAAGAGAAATCCAATTTCAATTCCAAATAGGCCTAATATTTCTAAGGAGGGAATCGCATACAATAGGTCTCATCAAATTAAATTTATCTTGTTTAGCTTTCTATCCTATGAATGTATTCCAAACACATCGCATATATATAGACAGAAAAATAAACCATCCACAAAGCGGTAAATTAGGATGAACCAGCTTGAGCCCCAACCTATTCAACCCACTGAGCCAAAGTGGGCTGGACTTCTAGGAAATAAAAATAACCTAACTATTACAATGGATCACCACTACATACAAGTCTTCGATTTGGCCTTCTTCTTCCCTCTTCGTCTTCAATTACATAGACTATAATCTAATTACATTCTACTAATCTAATGACAGAAAAATAAAAGCCAAACCGACTATTTTTACAACCCATAGAAATTACATACAACGAAAACCAAAGACTAGACTAGGCTCGTGGTTCATCCTATAACATAAAACATGCCAAGCCATATAATATGCGATATCCAAAATTTACCTACCACTTGTTCAAAATAAATTGCAATTTATTTGGGATAATTTGGATTTTTCACAAAATTATTTTCCAAGGAAAAATAATAATTTCCAAAATTATAATTTTCCAAAAATAACTTTAATTTCCAAAAATCTAATTTTTAAGAAGTAATAAATATTAAAATATTAATCACACCGAAAAATTGGGTCGGCCATGGGCGGCCCGACCTGCGGGCGCAGCCCGCGGACAGCGCGTGCTGGACACACGGGGGCCCAAAACTGGGCAAGCGCTGTTTCGGCCCGTTTCGTGTAGCGATTCGGGCCGAAACAGTGGGTATTTCCAGTTTTTAATAACCCACCTCGTGCTGGGCTGTTACTCCACTTTCAAACCTTTTAGTTCGTCCGTTTCGCTACTTCCCATCACCGGTGTTTTTCAAAATCGAAAAACTCACTATCAACCCAAATCACCCAATTACGTAGTTTTTCGCGAAACCAAATTTGTCATAAAAATTCTAAATTTTTATACAGTTAAATCCCAAACTAAATCCAATTTATAATAACTCAAGGCATCTTGATTTAAACATACTTCAAATTGTTCAAAACGATAATAAATAATGCATAATAAATCACATAAATTAGTTTGATTATACTAACCAGGCTCTGATACCACTGTTGGGTTGGGTAATCCTCAGGGTAGGTTAGCACAGCGGAATTTAAAAATTTTAATAATCCTAACCCGAAACAGGATTAATGGCCGGTTTATTCAAACTAATTATAACGAGAAAAACTAACTACGCGAAATACCTTTCGCGCTTTTTCCTTCATACAAGTTTCTAATCTTTTCAACCCTAACAAATACTCCCTTGATTGAATCTCCAAGAAAAACCGTCAGCCTCCTCGAAATTTTCAAGCGTCGATTTGTTCCTTTGTATCTTTAAGCGATCCAATTGTCTCGCCTCTAAGACGTATCCACACCTCCGTATAGTTCCCAATAATTATATTTGGTTCCAGCCTATATAATTATTCTCGATCTAATATAGGCTTAATATATGAAAGTAGGAATATTTGTGAAAGGTTAATCTCAACACATGAGCAAAACCTTCTCAGGAAATAAATAGAGAGGGGCAAATTTTTGGCAAAACAAAAAGACAAAAAATTCTCTCTTTTCTTCTATATGGTGGACGAAAATTTGCTCCAAAAATTCAAGTGTGTGTGTTTCTCTTAACACACATATTTATAGAGAGACTCCTAGGTTTAGTTTACTTGGAAGTCAAGATAAAATCAAATCTCCAAGATTTGACTTTCATTTATTCCTAGTCAAAATCAATTAAGGATTTTCCTAAAAATAAGGAACTTAGCTTTCAAGCTAATTTGTTCCCTTTCTCTCTCCTAAATATTACTGTGATTCCAACTTGATCAAGACTTGGAGAGGAATTAAATCCCTTCCTAATTTTCGTCCACTATGGCCGCCCCCTCATAGTCATGGAATCCAAAAAATTTATCCAACTTGATTTAATTTTTGACTCCTTATTTAGTTAAATAGTCCAACCATTTAATTAAATATTTCATAATAATTAAAGTCCAACTCTAATTATTATATCCATTCATTTCTTTAATTTTAGACTTCCTCTACTTATTAAATAAAACCCTTGGACTTTACTTAGTCCATTAATTAATTAATCCTACTTGATTAATTAAATAGTCTAATTAATTGATCTCCAACCAATTAAATAATATTCCTCGTTAGGTAAGCACTAGACTTTCCTAATTTCATCTCAACTTCCAAAGTTGATTAATCATATCCTTTAAGCAGGAACATCAGGAGTAAGTGTGTGACCCCTTAGCCTCGTTACGTTCATGTTTTAGTAGTAAGTACACTTTCCAAAAGTGTCATTGTACCTTTCTATATTTAGAAAGTACTAGATTAAATCCTACTTGATTTAATCAGACCATGTATCATTTCCCACAATATCATGGTACCTACAAATCGAGGTTACTGTCTAGCAACGGGCCCCGAAGACCTAGACACAAACGATGTTAAGATACTCAAGATCCTCAACCTATCATAACCACGATCCTCGCATAAGTAAGATCCTTCCATCATATTTCCCGGATTGGAATCTCGAGTAATGGCTTAGTCGAAACTCTTACGACCCAATCACTATGTATCCCTTATTGCGTGATATCGATTCATTCAATCCCAATGAGGAAACACTCCACCTTTTTGGGTTGCCATACTTTGGCCAAAGATTCCTTGAATCGATTCGTTTAAGCAATTACATAGGAAACGTTTGATCTGCTAAATCAGTGATGGATCCCATCTTGGTCTTTCATGTACTTGGACACATAATCGCATTATACCCAAGATATCCCATATGACGACTTGCGATGTAATCATGAGATAAATCAAAGTACAATTGACTATGCTCAAAGTGACAATGGAACCTCTGGTCCAAAGGATTACTCTTATGCCTACGTGATTATAGAAAATTCCATATTCGATAACCATTTTATGAATTTCCTGGTGGGGTTGTTCTGTTCACTCATTATCCAAATGAGAACCCTCGTGCACATCTATACCTATGGAACGAGGCATGTTCTCTAAGAAATTTTTACACAAGCAAGTCGTTTGAGTCTTTGTCAATATCCCTATATCCTGACATACTCATCTCGGACTTGGAACCTTTTAAGAATCACGACGTTGGAGACATATTCCATCCTCGTCAATTCCGATGCCCGATGATGTTCCATAGTCTTGTGTGATTCAAGGGACTTCATTCTAAGCATATAATAATTTAAGAACAAAGAATGCCATAATATAATTGACTTCATTCATTAGAAAAGATTGACTCTATAGAATTTATTACAGAGTAAATGGAGCCCAAAATTGACGCGTCGGGCACCTACTCTATCATATATCTTTTCCTTTGTAAACAATTCTTGTGACATTTATTTTAGAAATGAATGAATTGATAGGGCGTCTTTAATAAATGGTCTATACTATATTAATGTCCAAAATAATTGTAATGTTAATGCTGTAACAAGAAAGCGCAATTTGTATGACACAAACTGAAGACAGTTATGGAACTTAAGATTAGGTCATATCGGGGACCATAGACTACAGGAGTTAGAAACGGATGGAGTCATATACTCATTGGGATCGAATCCTTATCCCACTTGTGAGTTTTGTATCCAAGGAAAGATGACCAAATCTCCCTTTACATGAAATTTTGAAAGAGGCTCTGAAGTCTTAGGTTTGATTATTACTGATGTGTGCGGTCCTTTTGGAAATGTGGCCCGCGGTGATTTTCAGTATTTCATTACATTTACTGATGACCATTCTAGGTATGTCTATGTGTATTTGATGAAGTACAAGTCTGAATCACTGGAGAAATTCATTGAATTCAAGACTTTAGTCAAAAATCAAACAGGGCATCATATTAAGGCACTTCGGTCTGACCGCGGTGGCGAGTACATGAGTGCCGAATTTGACCAATTCTTACGGGAACATGGCATACTGTTATAGCTTACTCCTCCAGCCACTCCAAAATTAAATGGCGTAGCAGAACGAAGGAACCGAACACTGCTGGACATGGTTTGATCCATGCTCAGCTACACGGATTTGCCCATTTTTTTGTGGGGGCATGCGCTGCTCACAGCTGCTCACATTCTGAACTAATGTCCCTCCAAATCTGTTCCTAAAACCACCGTATCGGATATGGCGTGGAAAGAAGCCTAATATGAAACACATAAAGATATGGGGTTGCCTAGCTTATGTGAAAAAGACTAAGATAGAGAAATTGGAGGCTAGGTCCTTAAAGGGACGATTCGTTGGATAGCCCGAGGATTCCATGGGATGCCTATTCTACCCTTCATGATGATCAAAGGATCATTGTTGCCTTACATGCAATCTTTCTCGAAGAAGAATTCATTCGAGAAGGTGGAGCTAGTAGAAGTATTGTTCTAGAAAAACAAAATGAATGTCCTTTGGAAGACACTATTCAAGAGACCTAACTCGAACCAAAAATGACACAACCATCAATGCGAAGGTCATTTAGAATATCTCAACCGCCTTAGAGATATGGTTGTCTACTACAAGGAGAGCATAATTTGTATGCAGTAGCGGAAGGAAACCATGGAGACGATCCCTCTAGCTATGACCAAGCAATGATGGACATGGATTCTGCAAAATGGCATGAAGCTATAAAAGTAGAAATGGATTCGATGTATTCGAACCAAGTTCGGACTCTAACCAATCGACCCAAGGGTATTGTACCCATTGGATGTAAATGAATCTACAAGAGAAAGATTGGTCTGGATTGCAAGGTGGACACCTATAAGGCCAGGCTATTGGCGAAAGGGTATAGTCAAAAGGAGGGCATTGACTATGAGGAAACCTTTTCGCCTGTAGCTATTTTGACAAATGGATGTGAAGATCGCGTTCTTAAATGGATTCCTCAAGGAGAAAATCTATATGGAACAGCCCAAGGGTTTCATATCAAGTGCAAATTCTCATAAGGTCTGCAAATTGAATAAGTCCATTATTGGGCTCAAGCAGACCTCTCGTAGTTGGAACCTTTGTTTTGATGAGGAAGTACAAAGCTAGAACTTCATCAAAAACGAGGATGAACCATGTGTCTATAAAAAGGTCAGTGGGAGCAAAATCACATTCCTGGTGCTATATGTAGATGATATTCTACTTATAGAGAATGATGAAGGTCTTCTAACTTCAGTTAAGGTATGGCTTTCAAGTACATTCTCCATGAAAGACTTGGGAGAAGCCACCTACATCCTAGGAATTCGCATCTACAGGGATAGATCGAATAAGATGATAGGACTCTCTCAAGCCCTCTACCTAGAGAAGGTCGTAAAGTGATGTGGAATGGAAAACTCTAAAAGAGGTCTTTTGCCCATGAGACATGGAATTCATCTCTCTAAAAAGGCGAGTCCTCAAAGTGAGGAAGATAGAAAATAGATGAGTGCAGTTCCCTATGCATCAGCAGTGGGAAGTCTCATGTACGTAATGTTATGCACGAGACTAGATCTTGCCTATGCTGTGAGTGTAGTTAGTAGGTTTTAAGCTAACTCGGGTAAAGAACATTGGATCGCCGTGAAATCTATCTTGAAGTACTTAAGAAGAACCAAAGATATGATTATTGTATATGGCAATGGAGAAGTGAAAGTGGACGGATATATAGATTCTGGTTTCCAATCAGATATCGATGATCGGAAATCCACTTCTGGGTTCATATTCACTCTGAACGGCGGAGAGGTGTCTTGGAAAAGTTCCAAGCAAAGCACAACTGCTGATTCAACCACTGAAGCTGAATATGTGGCAGCCTCAGAGGAAACCAAAGAAGTTTGGATTAAGAAGTTCATGGCAGAACTTCAAGTTGTTCCTAGTGTAGAGCTACCATTGCCACTCTAGTGTGACAACAATGGAGCCATTGGGCAAGCTAGGGAACCAAGGTCTCACAACAAATCCAAGCACATAGAGAGGAGATATCATATAATTTGAGAAATCATTAGAAGAGGCGACATCGCCGTGCAGATAATAACCTTAGCGGTCAACGTGGCTGACCCACTCACTAAGCCATTAGCTGAGCCGGTGCTAGAGAAACATCTTGAAAAGATGGGTATAGATACCATAGCAATTGGGATTGAGTGCAAGTGGGAGATTGTTAGGTATATGCCCTAGATGCCAATGAGGACAAATAGATTGTATAGGGTATCCAATTGTGTTGTACAAACTTATATTTAATAAAGGCATTTATTCTTTTGTTCATATAAAACTTCATGGCATTAATAAGTATTGAACAAATAGTCCATGTATCAAGTTTGACTCTTGGCCCTTTATGGAATAAAGAAGTGGCACGGGGAGAGTCTTATTCTTGATCACTTAAAAGGGTTCGTAAGTCAAGGAATCTTAATAGGGCATTCAGATTCGACTTGTATGATACATGCTCTGACAAGGAGTGCCAGTCCAACACTATGGGAAAGTGAGAACACGTGTCATACATATACCAATGGAATTGATAAATTCGAACACGACTCGTATTAATCTGTTAGGAATTTCATGTTAGATGTTTTGATGATGACAAGATAGGATTTTATGTTAGACCCTAAAAATGTAAGTTTATGCTTTCATCGAAATATTGTATAAGCGTTTGGAAGTTTACTTATTTTGTTACGCTTGTAATTGTTATCTTTATAGATTTTAGACTAAGTATGTGATACCAAATCACCAATAGAGTTTTATGTGAGTCTATTAAGTGATGAAGTTGAAGATCAGCGTCCAAAGTCAAAGTAAAGATGAAGATTTGTTTCGAGCGCTCAGTCAAGCGCTCAGCGACTATTCTCAGCTACTGATCTCAGCGACTGATTTCAGCGACTGTGCTCAACGACTCAAGCGTCCAGCTTTCAGATTCACCTGAAGGATAAAACCCAAGTTATCAAGGACTTGAATGCAATCACCAATGGACATTTTATTTCCAACGGGAAATAAATTCAAAATGCATTAAATGCTTGATAAGTGCATTAAATGTAAACAAGACAGTATGACTTGTGGACAAGCCACCTTTTTTTGACTAGACTGTCAGCTTTTTAGAGTTCAAACCTGCTCTTGTCCATTCGGAATCAGCAGAAATTAAGGAATGTCAAAAAAGGGACTATTTAGCGTTAGGTACACGTGCCTGACTTGTGTCCAACGGACAAATCCCGAGATTCTCTATAAATAGTACCCTTTAGCTATCTCTGTGCGAGTGTTAAAAGACGTAAATGTGAAAGAGAGCTGAGAAATAATTTGACAGAAAAGCTTACAAACCCCATAGTCAAAATCCTTCAAGCTTCTTAAATACATTCCAGACAGTCACCAGATATCTCAAACCTCCTCCAAACACGAAACCTAAATTCTTACTGAGATATCCCAAGTTGTTTGAACTTTCCAACATCAAACAAACCTGTTACAATAAACCCTCAACACCTTTCATCTAAGTGAGAAAGATTGTTGACTTCCATAAGCAGCATTTTTTAGTAAGAGAAGCCTGTTGAAGAAAGGTCTTTATTGGAGCTGAAGTCTGTGTGATGAAGGAGCTCAAGGCCATCTTGCAGAAGATCTTTATTGGAGCTGAAATCTGTGTGATCAAGAAACTCGAGATCGTCTTTCCAGAAGCAGAAGATTGAAGTGGCTTGTAGCAGAAATTTGTGTGACCAAGGAGCTCAAGTCATCCATATCAATCTCTTCCTTTGTCCCTAAATTGTAGAAGATTCTGTGTGATTCTTTGAGAATCATTTTAGTGGATTGCCTCCAAGTAATCATGGAGAAGAAAGACGTAGTTGGGATTACATCACCCAACGAACCTTACAAATATTATGTCATTTACTTTACAGTCAATTTTCTTATTATCATCTCATTGCATAAATTGATTAAGTAAAACACAATCAAACGCTAAGCAACTAAGAAACAACTTGTGACGCTAAAGCTTTCAAAAAGAGAAGACTATAAAATTATTCTGCGGTGCTAATCCTGATTAAAGAACTGAACGCTTAAACCTATCTGGTTATAGTATTCAAATCTTGAGTCTAAGTTAACTTTATCAAAACAATCTTCAAGTAAACGCTCAGACAAGCGTCTACATTTTAATACAAAATATTTTTTGAAGTCAAAAAGGACTTCAGGGTCTATTCAACCCCTCTTCCCTTCTAGACCCTTTCGTATGCCACTTGGGACCACCAATTGGTATCAGAGCGGTTGAAGTTGAAAATTTTGAAATTCCCAAGCATAACTGCTTGTTCAGATCCCTTTAAAATTTAGAAAAATTTCATGGCATTCGCTAGAGTTCCTAAGTTGACCGAGTCAAATTATGACTCATGAAAGGTCAAAGCGTTTACTTATTTGAGTTCGTGTGATGATGGAATGTGTGATATCATTTCAGATGAACACAAATGTAAAATATGTAAGTTAGACTAGGACATGTAAGTTATAATACTATTTAAAGCTTAGTTAACTTGAACTTATTACCAACCTTTAAAGTTGAAAATGAACACAAATGTAAAATATGTGTTGAAGTAAAGCTAGTCAAACAACCATTTCCTTATGTAGAAAGAGACACCGCAATTGTAGAACTTATTCACAGTGACATCTGTGATTTAAAGTTTGTGCAAACTAGAGGCGGGAAAAAGTATTTCATTACATTAATAGATGATTGCACAAAGTATTGTTATGTGTATTTACAAAAAAGTAAAGACGAAGAGCCTGAAGCGTTTATACATTACAAAACAGAAGTTGAAAATCAACTTGGAAAAAGGATAAAAGCTATCCGAAGTGATAGAGATGGAGAATATGGAGCACTGTTTGATGAATTATTTACCAACTATGAAATTATCCATCAAACGACGGCACCATATTCGTCTCAATCAAATGGTGTTGATGAACGCAAGAATTGAACTCTCAAAGAAATGATGAATGCGATATTTATTAATTCTGGACTAACGCAGAATTTGTAGGGGGACGCAATCCTCTCTGCCAATTATATCCTTAATAAAATTGCCCACAAAAGTAGGAGTGAGACTCTATACGAACTCTGAAAAGGTCACAAACCTTCCGACAAGTACCTCAAAGTTGGGGGTGTTTTACTTAGGTAGAGTACCCAAACCCAAACAAGTGAACATAGGGCCTAAAACTATCGATTGCATATTCATAAGTTATGCAGTTAATAGTTGCGCCTATTTGTTTCTCATACACAAGTCAGAAGTCTCTGAGATTCATGAAGGTACTATCATGGAATCTAGAAGTGCTTTGTTTTTGAGAATATCTTTCCAAGCAGGGAATGAAATGAACAAGGTTCTCTTAAAAAAACATATGATGTGTCTACGAGTGGTTCTTGTTAGGAAATTTCATGTTAGATATTTTGATGATGACAAGATAGGATTTTATGTTAGACTCCAAAAATAATGTAAGTTTATGTTTTCATAAAACTATTGTATAAGCGTTTGTAATTTTGTTAGGCTTGTAATTTTTATCTTTGTATATTTTAGACTAAGTATTGGATACTAAGTCGCTAGTAGAATTCTAGGTGAGTCTATTAGAGATGAAATTGAAGATCAGCGTCTGAAGTCAAGTGAAGATGAAGATTTGTTATTAGCGTCTGTCAAACGCTAAAGGACTGTTTCAAGGTTTGTGAATCAAGCGCTCAAATGACTCAAGCGATCAAGGATCTAATTCACTTGAAATAAATTCTCAATTCATGGAGGACTTAAATGCAATCATCAACACATATTCATTTCGAACGGGAAATAAATTCAAATGCATTAAATGCCTGATAAGTGCATTAAATGTGATAAGCTGTTATGACTTGTGGACAAACCACCTTTTGACTAGACTGTCCGATTTCAGAGTTCAAAACCTGCTCCTGTCCAATCGGAACCAGCAGAATTTTAGGAATGTCAGAAAAGGACTGTTTAATGTGCTGCGTGAGTTACACGCGCCTACATGTGTCCAATATACAAATCCCAAGAAATCCTATAAATAGTACCCTTCAGCAAACCCTAAAAAGAGAGATACGTACATACACAAAAAAAGGTCAAAAACTTTGCTGAAATTACTCGAGAGAAAATCTTACAAACTCCATAGCCAAAATCCTTTAAGCTTTTCCTAATACATTCCAAAGACAATCATAGATATCTCAAACTTTTTCATAGAAGAACCCTAAATTTCAATTGAGATATCCCAAGTTGTTTGAACTTTCCAACATCAAACAAACCCTTAACATCTTTCATCTGAGTGAGAAAGTTTGTTTATTCTACAAGTAGCATTTCTGTGTGAGAAAATCTTGTTGAAGAAGATCTTCATTGGAGCTAAAGTCTGTGTCATCAAGAAGCTCAAAGATCGTCTTCCCATTCATCTATTTTGTAGAAGTCTCTGTGTGACTCTTTCATAATCAATCTAGTGAATCCCTCCAAGTGCATTGGAGAAGAAGGACGTAGCTGGGATTACATCACCCAGTGAGCCTTACAATATCTTGTGTTATTTACAATTTTATTGCTTTACTTTACATTTGCACATTATACTTGAAAAAGCATTTAAAACAGTTAAGCGACTATTCAAAACGAACGCTAAGCTTTAAAATCATTTCTGCTGTGCTAACCCTAATTAAGCGATTGAAACATTACCCTACTTTGGTAATTGTTGAAATCACTAAGTCTAAGTTAACTATTTCTAAGCGCCTGACCTAGCGCCAAGCTTTCCAAGCGTTCAAATTCTTCAAAGTAATACGAAACTTTTTAAAGTCGGAAAAAACTTTAGGGTCTATTCAATCCCCCCCCCCCCTTTCTAGACCCTTTCGTATGCCACTTGGGACCATGGTATCAGAGCGGTTGAAGTAGAAACCTAAGCGTTTCCGAGCGTAGCTGCTTGTTTAGATCCATTTATTTTCTAAACATTAGTCGTTTTATTTCTTTTAATCTCATATCATGGTTTTTAACAAGATGCCTAAGTTGGTTGAGTCAAACTATGACTCATGGAAACTTAGAGCATTTGCGTATTTATGTTCTTGTGTAATGAGATGTGTGATGTAATTACAGATGGCCCCATTCCGATTATGAAAGTTATAACTCGAGCCCCTGGAGCAACTGAAGCTACTCCAGATTGTTATGTCGAGAAGCCTAAGTTAGAATGGATGCCAGAAGATCGGAAAAGAGCGAATCTAGATAATGTTGGACGAATTGCTCTATACTCAGCGTTAGGAGACAATGATGCATTGTTCAACAAGATTAAGCAATGTAAGACTTCAAAATAGATATGGGATAAGTTGGCTATCTTGTGTGAAGGTTGAGCACAGATGAAGGAGAACAAGTTCTCCATAGCCATGCAAAGATCTGAGCATTTCAAAATGTAGCCCAACGAGATGCTAGAAAAATTGGACGCAAGGTTCACTTTGCTCATCATAGAGTTAGCGTAACTAGAAAAGGAACTGACCAACAAGGAAATGGTCAACAAGATATTCAGAAGTCCTCCAAGCAAGCATTTGATTAAGACTGTTGCCATGAGAGAATCACAGACTTTGGAGACTATAATTCCAGAACATGTGTTTTCAGAGTTAAAAGCATTTGAGTTCGAATTGGGTGAAGTCAGCGATACATGGACTTCAGTGACTGAAACAAGAGCTTTAATCGCTACTACCTAAAGTAAGGGTAAAGTGATTAGTGAGGTGAAATCAGCGGAATCGAATGAGGAAAAAGAGATGGCTTTGTTGATCAACAAATTTAAGAAATTTCCAAGATATGAAAAGAGAAATCCTGTTGGACAAACTTCATTTCAAACCCCTAAACCTACACCAGCGCCTCAACCAATAGCGCCAGTTCCATACAAAGTGCCTCCGTCTCCTACTCAGAATCTCTCAGCGCCAGTAGTTTCCAAAAGGTTATCAACTAAACAGAAAATGAAAACTAACCTTTGTTATGACTGCAGGAAACCAGGGCACTACCAGGTAAATTGCTGTTATCCTAATGTGTCTAAGCCCACAAGGCAAGACTATGTGGATAGAAACCAATTCAGGAGCAACCTTCGCCAACAAGGTTTACTAGCGGAATCTGAACCATTCTCCGTACCTGAAGAGGACTTGGAATCATCAGATGAAAGTAGTGATCAAGCGACTCAGCGTTAATTTGTCTCATGGCGAGAGATGAAGAAGTGTCTGATGACTCGATATCTAAGGTAAACACTGAATTATCTCATCCTCTTTCGTATGACGAATTACTTGACAAAGTGAATGAATACTACAAAGATTGTTAAGATGCCGCCAAGTTATATCAAAATCACTTTGATATTATGTCAGCACTCACAAGTGATAAAATGACGCTTAAGGCAGAGTTGCAAGTTCAGCAACGATGCATTGAGAAGAATCAATCGCTTGAGAGTGAAATTGTACAATTAAAGAGTGATCTGGATATAATAGTCAAGAGAGAGGCTGAATATATTGCTAAAATTGCCAAATCAGAACAGCTTATCTCATCATTATCCAAAGCGTCAAGGAAGCTAGATAATGTAACTGAGGTAACCAGACTTTTTGGTGAAAAGACCGGTTTATGTTGTGATAAATTTGGTCAAAATAAAAAACATCTAAGGTTACGGAAACCAACAAAGGAAAAGGTGTATTCTTTGTTGAGAAAAGTTCAAACAATCAAACGCTGAATGAACCTAAGGACAATGGTAAGAAGCGAAATGAAAAGGTTAATACCAACTCAGGCAAAAAGGAGAAGATGAAAGTAAAGGATTCACAAAAGAAGGTTTATCCAAACACTCAAAAGACTAAGGATAAACCATCTACAAGTAAATTAAATGCTCAGCGTCAATCGCCAAAAGCGACTCTTAAGCCAGTGCCGAGGAAACACCAGCGTCAATATCCTCAAAGATCTAGATCATATTATTAATACTATGATGATTCTGATTATGATTACGACTATAATTACTATTATAATCGAGGATATTATTATATACCTAAAAAGCACACACAACACAAACCGAAACCCAAGAAAGCCAATCTTCCCGTAATGAAGATAAGGCAAATATGGGTTCCGAAAGTTTTAATTCAACCCAAAGCTACTAACGTTGAAGGAACCAAAACAACATGGGTACCTAAGAAATGCCCTTTAAATGCAGGTACCTAGAGCCAACACCGATACTTTAGTTTGGTACATTGATAGTGAGTCATCAAGGCACATGATTGGTTCAAAGGATCTCTTGATCAACTATCATGCAACCAACGGTCCTCAAGTTATATTTAGTGATAACTCCAAAGGTAAAACCAAAGGTATAGGTATCATGCATAGGGAAAACATCATGATAAGTGATGTATATTATGTTGAGGGTCTTAAGCATAATTTATTAAGCATAAGTCAATTTTGCGATAGAGGCTTCGAAGTTACATTTTTAAGTGACTGTTGTTATGTTAACGACGCTAAGACGAAGTCTACTAAATTAAGAGGAAAAATAAAAAACAATGTGTATTTAGTGGATTGGTATTCAACAATAGATAACAACCCCGCATGCTTTGTTGCTAAAAGTCAAAATGAATTGGGTTGGTTATGGCATAGAGCAATCTCTCAGTTAATATTTCTAAATCTAGTAGAGGGATTACCTAATGGTTCCTTTCAGAAAAATCGCTTATGTGATGCATGTCAAATGGGTAAACAAGTCAAATCATCTTTTAAGAAGAAACCTCATCCATCTACTTCTAGAGTCCTAGAACTATTGCATTTAGATTTGTTTAGTCCTATTCAAATCATGAGTGTTAGTGGTAAAAAGTACTCGTTAGTAATAGTTGATGATTTCTCTCACTATACATGGGTAGAATTTCTAGCGACCAAAGATGAAACTAGTGTCAAGCTCACAGTGCTAATTCGTCAGTTACAAACCTCTAAGGATTTAAAGGAGACAAGAATTAGAAGCGATAGAGGTACTGAATTTACTAACCATATTGTTGAGAAGTTTTGTACAGATATTGGAATACTTCATGAGTATTTTGCACCTAGAACACCTCAATAGAATGGAGTGGCTGAGCGATGGAACAAACGCTTAAAGAAGCCGCTAGGAGGATGTTAGCAGAGTCCAAGCTGCCTCAAAGGTTTTGGGCCGAAGCTATTAATACCTCTTGCTACACTCAGAACCGGTGTATGATCAACAAGCAACATGATAAGACTCCATATAGACTATGGAAAGGACGTAAGCCAAACGTTTCATATTTTCATGTATTTGGCTCAAAATGTTTCATTCATAACAATGGATCCCACAATCTAAGGACATTTGATCCTAAAGCGGATGAGGGAATATTTTTAGGCTACACCAAGAATGGAAAGAGTTTTCGTATCCTAAATAAGAACAAATTAAAGGTTGAAGAATCCATTCATGTTGTGTTTGATGATGCTAGCCAAGAACCGAGTAAGGTTAATACTGATGATGTAGGAATTGAAGATCCAACCCAACAAGCGTCACAAATCACTTTTAGTGATGATAGTGATGATGATGAGGATGATGAGATCTTTGTGCCTAATCCTAAGGTTACTCGTGAGGTTACTAATGCTGATATTGTCAAAAAGATGATGATCAAAAAGAGAATGATCATCAAGAGCAAATTGGAACTGTGAATCATGTAGCGACTGCACAAGAGACAAAGAAGGGTCAAGCGATTGATAATCAAGACTCTCTCAACTCGTTCCAACCAGATCGTAAATGGCTTAGAGATCATCCACCAGAGCTAGTTATTTGAGATATTGGAGCGCCTGTTAGAACTAGGGCTGCTACAATCAATGAGGCCATGTTTGCAAATTTCCTATCTCAAATGGAACCAAAGAAAGTGGATGAAGTGCTCAGTGATTCAAGTTGGGTAGAAGCGATGCAAGAGGAGCTTAACCAATTTGAGAGAAGTAAGGTTTGGACGCTAGTACCAAGACAAACTAACCAATGAGTTATTGGAACTAGATGGGTTTTTAGGAACAAGATGGATGAAGATGGCATTGTTATAAGAAATAAAGACAGACTAGTCGCTCAGGGTTATTGCTAAGAAGAGGGTATTGATTTTGATGAGACTTATGCCTCAGTAGCCCGTCTAGAAGCGATTCGGATGTTCCTAGTGTTTTCCGCATTCAACAAGTTCACAGTGTATCAAATGGACGTGAAGAGTGCTTTCCTAAATGGTAAACTCCAAGAAGAAGTATACGTGGAGCAACCCCCAAGATTCATCAACAACCATGGCAAAAGTATGGTCTACAAATTGGATAAGGCACTTTATGCCCTGAAACAAGCACCAAGAGCATGGTATGACACTCTCTCTATCTTACTTATAGGTAAAGGCTTTTCAAAAGACAGCGTTAATACAACGTTATTTAAAATTACCCATATTGAAGATATTCTCTTAGTTCAAATTTATGTTGATGATATTATATTTAGTTCTACTAATAAGCGTCTGTGTGAGAAATTTTCGAAAATGATGCAAGATCAATTTGAAATGAGCATGATAGGTGAATTAACTTTCTTCTTAGGATTACAAGTTAAACAACTCCCTAATGGCATAACCAAGCTAAATATACACATGATATGATTAAGAAATTTGGTATGAAAAATGCATCTAATTTAGTATGGCATCTTCAAACGCTTAAGTTAGATAAAGATGAAAGTGGGAAGAAAATTGATATCACTAATTATAGAGGTATCATTGGATCACTTCTTTATCTTACCACTAGTAGACCTGTTATTATGTTTTCGGTATGCATGTGTGCACGTTTTCAAGCTGATCCAAAAGAATCATACTTAATTGCTACCAAGAAGATCCTTAAATACCTAAAAGGCACACAAAATGTGGGCTTATAGTATCCAAGAGACTCTCTTTTTTAACTAATTGGTTATTCAGACGCAGATTCTGCAGGATGCAAAATAGATAGAAAGAGTACTAGTGGTACATGTCAATTTCTAGGTGATAGATTGATTTCCTGGCATAGTAAGAAACAACAATCCATAGCGACTTCTACCGCTGAGACCCAGTATGTAGCCGCTGGATCTTGTTGTGCACAAATCCTTTGGATGAGGCAACAACTTAGAGAGTATGGTACAATCTTAGGTCCTACCCCAATCCATTGTGATAACCAAAGCGCTTTAGCTATGACCCAAAACCCAATCCTTCATTCTAGAACTAAACACATTGACATTCGCTACCATTTCTTGCGTGACCATGTTCAAAAGAAAGATATCTCCATGCATTTCATTGGTACTGACAAACAATTGGCAGATATCTTCACCAAAGCGCTCAACGAACAATGTTTTCTCACTTTGAGAAGTGAATTAGGTATGATTGATTTAAACCCTTAATCATAAAGCATATTATCTTTCATAAGGCATATAATTTAGGGGCAGTTCACTTTATTATTATTTTTGTCTCAAGCGTTTTCCAAAATTGAAATAAGTTATCAATTTTAGGGGAAACTTTAAAATTGTACTTATTCCAACCAATAAGCGTCTATGATCAAAAAATGATTTTTAACAATTATGTGCATTGATCATTAGTGTTTATCCTTTATACATGACAAAATCAATCTCTAATAAAATTAAATAAAAATATATTTTAAAGATCAAAAGCGATTGAATTTTATTAAAAGACTCCAGCGTTAAGAATATTCCCACTTAAACGCTAAGAAACTTTCTCTGAAAATCACTAAAAGGTAGCATGTGGATAAGTCCAGAAAGCTAAGATTTGACAACTACCCACGCGCTCCTATCAAATCAAACTGACGGTTAATGATTCCTATCTAAAAATAGGCGGTTCAGAAAATTTATGTGTCTAGGTACGTGCCAGCGTACCATCAGGCGAGTGCAACCCACGCTGAACATTTTCAAAATCTCAAACGTTTTTGAAAAAGTAACTGCAGACTCCAAATTTTATATTTCACAGCAGTTAACCAAATTTATCACGCCTTTTTACATCCGTCTTTATGATTAAACGGTTCAAACTTAATGTTTTCTTTTCCAAGTTAATTACTTGACACGTGGCATTTATCTAAGCTATTGAGGAGTTACTTTTTGTCTTCTATTTAAACCCTTCAAACTTTTACAAAAAAAAAACTTTATCACTTTTAAATTCCCTACTGGAAAAAATTGTCAAGGCAAAAAGGCTTTCTTCTAAATTCTCTCAAAAAGCTTCAATATTTCATCAATCGCGCCACCAAAATCTTCAAAATCTACAGCTAGAAAATCATCTAAGTCCAAAACTGAGAAGAAAGTAACAATCAATGCCGAATTTCTAGTAAACTGGGATTATCTTTTTAACAACCAAAACTTTACTTTGAGGACCATTCTTCCTCTCGTTGAAGAATCGGGTCTAAAAACTATGTTGACTTCCCATTCCTCAATTCACGCAGAAGAAACTCTTTTCTTCTTTCAGAATGCTATCATTTCTGATGACGGAAACTCTATTTCATGCATGTTTCCTTTTGCCAAAGAAACCTTCATTCTTACTCCTCAACTACTGTCCACTTTACTGCAACTGCAGACTCACGGTGGAGAAGTTGATGATGTGAATCTTGGAGACGCCACCAAGGTCTGGGATCTGATCAAGAAGGATGACATTGCTACAGCCTACGCATCAAATTTCAAGAAGCATGACATGAAGGGCTAATATGTCATTCTTGCTGATATCTGGGCAAAGATGATCGAGTGCAGAAAAGAAAGTTTTGATAAGATTACAAATATCCAATACAAGATGATGGTCGCTATTTTGACAAAGCTGAATGTCAATTGGGCCAGATACGTGTTTAATCGCTTCAAGGCAGTGATCGAACAATAAATTAATCCCAAGCCACTTGGGATTGTGTTGAGTTATCTTCTAAGCGCAAGCGGTTACGTTAATACCGCAGGTGAAAAGGTTCCAGCGCTTAAATTCTACGGCAAGAAGATGATCGGGGAACTGCTAAAACCTAAGCGACTGGGTGGTGCAGCGGTTCCCAAGGAGGAACGTGAGCGATTTCGTGCCGAAGGAGTTTTTTGCAGTGATGATGAAGAGCAAGCAACATCGTCTTCATCATCATCATCATCAGAAGAGGAAGTGGAAGTGGCGGTTAAGTGACCTACAAGAAAGATCGTCTTGAAAGTCGCTGAGCCATCCAAGCCAGCCAAGAAGCAAAAGAAGAAGGAGACCAAGAAAAAGCAGAAGTCTCCCTTTCCTCCTCCTAAATCTCCTTCTCCCCCTCCCGCTTTTGTTATCTCTTCGGAAGAAGAAAAGGCTGAAGAGGAAGAAGTACCGCTAGCATGCAAGTGTACCCCTTAGTCCACTCCAACAGGATCAACAAGCGCTCCAGCCGAGCCAGACCTTTAAGAACAAGCGAGTTTTTCTTCTCCTCTTTCTTCTGATGCTGTTCCTGAATCAATTCCATTTCTGGAGCTCTTTTGACAGAATTAGCTAGCGATCGGGGTAAGTACTTGTCTTAGACAAGGTATTTTATCCTTTCCTGTGTTCTTCTTTTTAACTCTAGGATAAATTGTGTCGTTCAGCATTTAGGGAACATACTATTCAGTGTACATTGAATTTATTAGAAGGATTCAAAATTCCTATTCGTGCTGATCTCCTTACTTCATTCCTCAATCTTGAAGATGATGAAGTAATCCCAAAGCCTGAGGCTATGAAAACAGAAGTTCCTATAGATCAAGCGACTGAAACAGTCGAAGAGATTCCTCAGGATAAGCGTTTTAGTCCTTTTATCGTCCATTTCTACTTTGTGGAAATTTTGTTTGTTTTCTCAAACACTTGCACGTGTCAGCTAAAAATGCTCCAGATGCTGATGCACCTCCGCCTCCTAAGGTCAATGTTGAATTGGATGTAGATATCACAATAGTTGCGGATATAGCTAAAGAAATTGCTCAAGTCCTTCCTGACACTGAAACATCTCCAGTCAGTGAAGCAACTGTTCAAGCTGAGCGGTCGATAGAAGTGGCCCCTTCTATCCCAATTGAAGCGATTGCCATTGCTCCTACTCCTACTGGACCTCCTCCCCATGTCATCAACTTTTTTCCTCTTGGCTATGATCCAAATGTTGAATACTATTATGCCGCCAGAGAAAATGACACCAAGAGTTTGGTTGAAATGGAGATCACTTTTGTGGCGCCCACCGATTTCCTAGGGTGGCCTGCCACACTTCGACGCCAGCTCCATCCGGGAGACTGTCCCTTCTCAAACCCGCGCCAAGCATCAGAACTATACCAAATCTTTATTTGTTGAAACTAAAAATTTTCATTCCAATTAAACCAACAATACATTCTTCGACAGTCGTACATAAGTCAACGAAAACTTTATCTATCATAGTTCTCCAAGCTAAAAAATATATATACCCAATCATACATCCCAAAACATTACTCCCTCTAATAGCAACGAACCAATGCTTCCTTTACTCCTCATTTCTCCTTTCGTATCCGACATACTAAGCTTATCTGAAAAGGAAGAAAGAAGGAGGGGTGAGTCCGAATGACTCAGTGAGGTAGGCTAACAGTTTGTTTTACCTTTTATCTTTGAAGATGAATCTGCAGCGGAAGATATAACAAAACAAGCATATATATAGGCAAGTAAATGAATCAATCAATATATCAGAAGGAAGATTAATCGAGTATCGAAACAAAGTAAAAATGAAGAGAACCACTCTTATACTATAGAACTCATGTCAAACAGCGGGAGAATCCATACCTTTCAATGCATACCATATGGTTTCAAGTGTCTGCACTCTAGAGGTGGCTCCTCCGGGCTCAAGAGGTGGCTCCCGCCGTTGTGCAACACTTAGCTCCCTTCACTAATCTATAGGTGTCGGGACTCTAGAGGTGGCTCCCACCGTGTAGCACTTTGCGCCGAAGCTTCAAGAGGTGGCTCCTACGGTGAAGCACTTATCTCCCTTCACCCTATCTTTACTAGTCAAATCTTTACATCAAGAAAAGAGACATATCGCGGATGGATGCCAGACCTCGGGACTCTAGAGGTGGCTCCCGCCGTGAAGCACTTTGTGCTGAAGCCTCTAGAGGTGGCTCCCACGGCGTAGCACTTAGCTCCTTTAGCCGACAGAGTAGAGACAAGAAGTACAATTGTCTCAATGAGATTTGAAGGACATGAACTTGATATTGGTACGATAATACTCAAGAGAATTGACACCGACTAGACCAAATACCATTTCAAGGAAGACGTATACCATAGACGCAAAAGGAATGATCATTGAGGATAACGAGATATTCAGCCAAATGGAATATTTAGGAATCCATAATCATCACAAACCAATCATCAAGATATCGATAAGATAGTTGTAGAAACGAAACAAGGCAATCAAACAAAAAAAAAAAGTGGGTAAAGCAAATTCAAGCAATAAGAAAGAATTAGAACCCTCACAATTACAACCCGACATCGTCGCCTCGTATCTCGTTCGAACCACGAATATATCCTGCTAGTCAAATACATCATCATATTCTTGAACGATGATACTTTATAACCTAACCAAGACTCGTAAGTCACACTCTATACATACACTAAACATATTGGTATTTTAAATTCCAACAAGTATCAAGCTACTTGTCAGTGTAGCTTCGCTACGAAAATCCTCATAAATTCTCTGAGTGAGATTTTGCTCTAAACTTTTACAAAAGCAAAAATATCATCTTAAATAACATGTCCTAAAAATTTCTGAGTTAATTAAATTTTTTAAGGTGGTAATTTTTTCACCAAAACCTGGCTGCACAAAATACTTTTCCAGGACAGCGAGTCTGAATTAATATATTTTTATAAAATCTCCTGTTTCTGGAAAAATTCCCAAACTCTCATAAAACAATAACAACACATATAAATAAACGATAAAATTTTTGAAATGAAATCAAATCTCTAAATATGATAATTAAGTTTAAAACAGAAACTTTCTCACACACGCCGAACAATCTGGCAGTTTTATTCAACAATTTTAGAAACTCCCACAGAACTCCAATCTTTACCAAATTTTCCAGAGGTGTTCAAAACATAATCAAGTTGTTTCAAAAAATCCAACATAGTCTAATTCATACGTTTGGTCATGTAATTATAGCCATGAACATCAAAGGCAGAAACTTAAATTCAGAAAACAATATTCATAACTTGTAGGTCATAATCTAACTTACCAAAATTATCACTATAGACATTTTAAGTAGTTACCTATCATTGAGAGCGATGAATGAGCCAAGTTCCAATTCAAAGCTAGCCAAAACTCTACTTGTAGCAAATTCAGACTCTGTGCAGATGCATCTCAGTAAGATAGACTTTGTGATCAACTCCAAACTTATGGGTAGAAACTAAAACTACCATGACGTTACTATACCTTTTCGGAAGAGACGAAGACCAATGACACTCAATTTGGATGTCATTTGACCTTTCAAATCGAAACTATTCCAACACTGCGCAATCTGCGTTTTTAGCGGTAAAGAAGGAATGGTTAATTTGTTTTCTATGCAGAGGTTGGCTCTCATTTTTCACTAGGTTTCCTTTGCTCTGAAAATAACGATATGCATAGAGATAATTTATAGGAGTTTTTCTTTATATTGTAGTATAAACATAATAAATGAGGACTTCAATTGAAGAGGTGCATATCATGCTAGGTGGCCAAAGGCATATAGTTATGAGGATGTGGAGGAATCTTATCAAACCAGGAAGAACTTGGTAAAGCAGGAGGTGTAAGCTTCTAATCTGCTTCTTATCATCGAGCAATGTCTTTTTCTCAAAATTTACAATTTGGTCCCTGTTCCTTTTTTGTTTTACAATTTGACCACAAACGTTTTTGAAATGTGCAGTTCAGTCCACTAGACTTGATATCCACCTTTCAATTCAGACATAAAAAGTATAATATACTTAATATATGTCAACCAAAGATTGGTCCTTTTCCTTTATAATAATTTCACTTTGATCCTCAAAGTTTTGGAGAATTTTTTATTTGCCCCAAATCAAGAAAGTCTCTACCAAATAATGTTAATGCCGAAAAATATCCAAAAGACTGAGTAGACCACATTTGCATCACCTAATTTACTTTAGTCTAAGAATACAATAAAATTGAATAAATCTTGAAATCTAATTAACGAGAATTATATCTCTTACCTTAGCTGATAGAATTAGGAGCCGAGAATATAGGATGTTACCACATCTGCATCACCTAATTTACTTTAGTCTAAGAAGACAATAAAATCGAATAAATCTTGAAATCTAATTAACGAGAATTATATCTCTTACCTTAGCTTATAGAATTTGGAGCCGAGAATATAGGATGTTACAATCCTCCCTCCTTAGGAGAATTTGGTCCCCAAATTCAAAGAACGAACAAGATGATGAAGATACATTCAATTATTTCAAGAATGTTCATGGGACCAAAAGAATTAGAGATTAATAAGAAAGGGGATTAGGATGTAAATCCTCAACATATTGAAGTTACACGATATAAGTGATTCTCAAAATATTAGGAATATGAACCACTATTGATGGTTGAATACAGTGGAAATAAAGCAATCGATCTGGTCGAATCATTAAATGGTATACAAATAAGATATTGTCAATTGATGGACGAGGGTAACAATACAATTGAAAGATCTAACCAAGAATATTTGAGTGTTCGCTCGAGCGGTTAGAGTATACATATCTCAAGCTAAGGAGTATAAGCTCAAAGGTTTCAAGATAAATGAATGAGATGCTAAAGTGGATTCAAACAAATAAATAAACGATCATGATTGAATCCTTATGAAGAATAAATATTAAGGTATTTAAGAAGATCAAATATCAAATTAATTGTTATCCAAGCGAAAGAGGCATTGGATGCGTAGAAGTTTCATGAGGATCAATATCAAGCTTCAAAAGGTTAATGAACATAAGCCATCGATGATGAGGGAGATGATCAATAATAATAATTGAAAATGATGCATAGTTTGAAAGGGAGATAGAATCTCACCACAACGACTTAGATAGGAGTAAAGATTGATAATCAAGAGACTTTGCAAATTTGCGGAGACAATATAGGACTCCAAAAAAAATTGTTAAAATAGAATTTTCAACTTAAGACCATTGATAAATAGATGCCAATGGGAGCAATGCACAAAGGGTTTGGGAGAATGTTCAAGCTCAAATAGAAGAGTCCTGAAATGTAGATAGTTGAATTTGGTACCCAAGAATAACGATTGTAATGAAATATAATGCTTGAGAGGTGAACAAGAATCACTAATAAAAATATCAAAGAATAGGGGTTTCGAGAATAACGAAAATGTCAAACTTAGAATTAGATAGGATTCCCAGATGTTGATTATGACAAGGTTTTCAGGTCAGTGATGATTACTCTGGAATGGAAAAGTGCTTCAATTGCTGATGTCACCAAAAAGTAATATATTAAATAAAAGATACGACGGTTCAAAGCTCATAAGATTGTCAAGTTATGGTTCAAGGTATTTCAGAAAAAATATCAAGAATTGCAAGTATCCATAACAAAGAACATAACTCAGTTCGGGGAATTTAGAGCTTATTCGCATCGATCCGTTGTTAACACTAACCTAAGGAACCTTTTGAAATTCCAACATCTCAGAGGAAGAAAACGTGTTACCAATTCTGAACTTAAGTTCAATCCTAAATCAATACTATAATTGTAGTGAATCTCATGTCGGCTGGCCATCCCAACAAAGATCTACCACAATTTAAATACTGACTTACTAGTACTATTGTTTAGGAGATGAGATTTTTCGGGTGAAGAACTTGGTGATGCTAAAGAAGTACTATGTACCAATGATCGTTTACATCATACTCCCTATAATCCTTTGATAAGACTTTCTTATCTTCGATCCCCCTTATTTCACCCTCCTATTTATATATCTAATCATGTCCTCCAACCTTGTACGTCTTCAAAACTTCTTCTTTTAAGTTCAATTGATCACAACTCCATACCACAGTCCAAAGATCTTACCCTAGAATAGCTCAAGTACTAACCCAAGCTTTGATACCACCAACTGTGGTGCCCACCGACTGATAGGAGTCGTTTTTACATAAGTTTTTAGGTCCTTTTAATGACAATTCAGGCCCATATATATAGTTTATTTCGTGCCACTCGTGCGTTTAATATGTGTGTAAAGTGCTTTCAGGTAGTAAGCGACGATGGACGAAGAAAAGGGCAAAAAGACGACTCATTTACCCAACTCTGCTCAAGGCTACGCACTGAGGCGCGTAGGCGCCATTTTTCTCTCGCCCAGGCGCGACCCAGCAAACAAAATCAAAAGTTCGCACTGAGGCGCCCAGGCGCCTGAACCGCCACTCCTAGGCCCCATATATTGCGCGCTTGGGCGCCCCATTTTCCTCGCCTGGGCACCCCGGAACTTTTGTCCCAAGAAAGACACGCCACATAGGCGGCACCTAGGCGCCGATCAACGCGCGCCCAGGCGCCGCGATAACAGAATTTTGGAACTATAAATAGGATTTCTCAATTCATTTTGAGGGTTCTGACTCTTGGGAATTGGGAGCATTTTCTGGGGTTTTGGACCATTATATCACTGATCTTGAAGAGCAAGAAGAGGATAAGAGCCAAGGATTGAAGCTACATTAATAGATCTATTGCCATTCAACCTTATAGGGAGTTTCTTTCATTGTTCATTGCATTTGATGTTTACATTTATGTATAAGAACATGTTGAATTCTGCTATGTTGATAGTTATGGGCTAAATTCATATGGCTAGGGCCTTGTAAGAATTGATTTGTGAATTATTCGTATTATTGATAATTGTTGAATTAATTCCTTTGTTGCTATGTATTATGAATTTGTGCTTATATTCCTTACATGTGATTGATCACCATATGTATTATAAATTGCCTTGTTTAGCATCTTGAGAAAGAGTTAAGTTAGGGTGCAAGGAATTCATAGCATCACCGATCAAATAAGAGTTGCTCTAGACATAGGTAAAGACTCTCGGGTGAAGTCGTTCGATTCTAATCGAGTAAACTCTAGTTCCTCAATGCATGCTTAGAGGTTAGATTTCCGGTTAGACATACTTAGGAAACCACCGCTTAAGTGTAGGAGGATATCGTGAGACATCGGGTATTCTTTACCTTAGGAGTTTTCACCATAGCAACTAGGTCTAATAATTCAACAAGAGTATTTGTGCGAATAAGGATCAAGTCAAGTCTTGCATGTGCCTTAGTGTAGTTCTCACACTTGAGTTTCAAGCCGTTGCTTGTTCTTATTTCTTTTGTTCTTTGTTTGCTTACTTGTTTTACTCTTAATTTCTAGTAATTCGTCTTTACGTTTATTTGAAAATCATAAGCTAAAAATCCAAGTCTCCGTGGCTCGACAACCCGGACTTATTCTGTCCATTTTTATTACTACACGACTAGTATACTTGCTACCAAGCACGTTAGCTTCTAGGGTGCCAAGTTTTTGGCGCCGTTACCGGGGACTTGTTTATTTTGAGTTTTTTATTTTCATTTTTTTTGCTTTTGTTTTCTTTTACGTTTTCATAATTATTAGTCTTTTCTTTACTTCTTGCTTTTCTTTTATTTTCGTGTTTAGTCTAATTTCGTTCTTGTGTTTAATTGTTAGGTTCTTGTGTGGTGCATGACCCGCTCCTCAAACGAGCCTCTATACGAGTTGGAGCCCGAAATTGAACGAGTTCTTCGGGCTAGTAGGCGAACAAGGGAAATGGCCAATAATCTCAACCAAAACCCGAATGGAAATTTTACCGATATGAATTTACCGAAAAATAGGGAGTGGTTACAAGGTGTTCTACAAGCCATGCAAGCGGCACCTCCTCAACAATTACCATCGGTTCGGGGTAGCTTACCACCTAGGGTCCATACCATTCCGGGGTCCGTAGTCTTGCCTAATTTCTTCGCACCAAACTACCACATTCCGGCTCACATCTTTAGTATGGTGCAAGGAGAACCTTTCTATGGAGAACCGGATGAATCACCTCACGCTCATTTAGAGACTATAGACGATGCTCTTGTGACCATTCAATATCACCCACGGGATCTTGATGCGATTCGTCTAAGAGTCTTCCATTTCTCATTAAAGGATCGGGCGACAACATATGGTACAAATCCTTACCTCC
Source organism: Buddleja alternifolia (assembly GCA_019426215.1). Taxonomy (NCBI): domain Eukaryota; kingdom Viridiplantae; phylum Streptophyta; class Magnoliopsida; order Lamiales; family Scrophulariaceae; genus Buddleja; species Buddleja alternifolia. The sequence continues at coordinate 20,854,946 of CM033402.1, forward strand.
GCAATCTTTTACGACATGGGGTGAGTTGGTCGATGCCTTTTTAAATAAATTCTTTCCACCCTCCAAAATCAATGAGCTCCAGAGTAATATAAAAAGGTTTAGGCAAAGGAGCAATGAGTCTTTAGCCGAGACTTGGGCTAGATATAAGGGCATGCTCCGAAAATGCCCCGATCATAATTTTGGGTTGAATGAACAAGTACTCCATTTCTATGATGGGGTTCGGTCAGGTATTCGGAATAGACTCAACGCGGGTGCGGGAGGAGATCTCCTTGGGTTAGACTGTCAAAGTGTATGGGACAAAATAGAACAGTTGGCCCGAGAAGACGAGCTTTACCCCGACGATGAAGAGACCTCATCTTCTAAAAAGGTTGCTCGTGTTGAGGAAGTGGTTGAGGCAGTAGTGAATTTCGAACCGGAGGTTGGCGACGTCAATTATGTAGGGAATCATAATCGACCTAAGGTGAACTTTCATGTACCCGAGAATTTTCCAAAAAGACCCAATCCCGCACAAAATGCACAACCGGGGATCTATCAAGCTCCACGACCACCTTTCAATAACCCACCCCCGAGGCAAGGCAACTTCAATGGACAAGGTCAAGGTCAAGTGCAAATGCGACCTCCCACAACCGATGAGAGACTCGATGCTCACATGAAGAAGTCCGATACGTCGTTCAATGAACTTCGGGGTATGATGAAGGACATGTTTATGGAAATGAAGGACTTGCGAACCCAAGTGGGTCAAATTTCCAACAGGGTGAATGGTAGAGCCCCGGGGACTCTACCAAGTGACACGGAGAAAAAGCCGAAGGCTCAATGCAATGCCATAGCCTTGAGAAGTGGAAAACAATTAGAGAGTGAAACTGCTAGTAGTCACGCGCCCAGGCGCCAGATCTCCCCTGCTCTGAACAGGAGCTTCGCACTTCCGCGCCTAGGCGCGCATCAGACGGCGCCCAGGCGCCGCCTTCACCTCTGCAGGATGAATCACTTCGCAGTTCCGCGCTCGAGCGCCCTATGATGCACGCCCAGGAGCCACCAGATCCGCACCAAGGCGCCGATATGCACGCCCAGGCGCCGCCTCCTATTTCAACCGGTTTTGATTCTTCCACTCCAACGCCTTCTCCTCCTATCGAGATTCGTCTTCCCTTCCCAAATGCACACAAGAAGAAGAAGAAAGAGATAGATCCGAGTTTTCTTCGGATTTTGGCAATCCTTCGTGAGGTGAGGATTAACATCCCGTTTATTGATGCCATTCTCCAAATGCCAAATTATGTGAAGTTCTTCAAAGACATACTCTCCAACAAACAGAAGTGGGAGGAAAATGAGACGGTGTGTCTCACTAAGGAATGTTCCGCCGTATTGCTCAATAAATTGCCAACTAAACTCAAAGATCGGGGGAGCCTCACAATCCCGTGCATGATTGGGTCTTTGTTGTTCGAGAAAGTGTTATGCAACTCGGGAGCTAGCATCAATCTCCTCCCGTATTCGCTATTTAAAAAGTTAGGCCTTGGCAATCCCAAGCCGACCTCAATGAGCCTTCAACTCGCCGATCGATCAATCAAGAGGCCTAAGGGGATAATCGAAGATATTATTGTCCAAGTCGACAAGTTTTATTTCCCGGTCGATTTTGTAGTACTCGATATGGAGGAAGATCTGGAGGTACCATTATTCCTAGGGAGACCATTCCTAGCCACGGGTAAGGCGGTGATTGACATTGCTAATGGTAAGCTAACTTTGAATGTGGGCGATGACAAGGTTACCTTTGATGTTTACAAAGTCCTTAAACACCCTATTGATCATGACTCGTGTTATCGAATTGATACATTTGACCCGTTGATTGTTGAGTATTTGCAGGACAATACGATTGAAAATTCATTCGAACGGGATCTTATGAAATCCTTACAAGTGGACTCGAAGAGTGATGATCAAGTGGAAAGCGTTCTAAGCTTAGAATGCAAATCTTCCTATCATTCGAGAGGCTTCATTAAAGTTGATAGATCATTGTCGGGCATCACTCGCCCATCTATTGAAGAGCCCCTTTCTCTCGAACTCAAACCCCTCCCCACCCACCTTAAATATGTGTACTTAAACGATGATCAGACACTACCATTGATCATGTCTTCATCTCTTTCAGGACCACAAGAAGAGCAACTAATGACAGTGTTGAGGTCTCACAAACGAGCTTTCGGGTGGAAAATTGCGGACATCAAAGGCATTAGTCCAATGATATGTATGCACAAGATACTTATGGAGGACTCCGCCAAGCCTACACGCCAACCACAACGGAGGTCCAACCCACAAATTCAAGAGGTAGTAAAGAAGGAAGTGATAAAATTGCTCGATTCAGGTATAATCTATCCTATCTCTGATAGTGCGTGGGTGAGCCCTACCCAAGTGGTGCCCAAGAAAGGGGGGATAACGGTAATTGAGAATGCGAATAATGAATTGATCCCAACTCGTATGCTTAGCGGGTGGCGAGTGTGTATAGACTACCGTAAATTGAATGATGCCACCCGTAAGGATCATTTCCCCCTCCCTTTTATTGATCAAATGCTTGAGAGGTTAGCGGGGCATGATTTCTATTGCTTTCTCGATGGTTACTCCGGCTATAATCAAATTGCCATCGATCCCGAGGATCAAGAGAAAACTACTTTCACTTGTCCCTATGGCGCATTTGCTTATAGAAGGATGCCATTTGGCTTATGTAATGCCCCGGCCACCTTTCAAAGATGCATGATGGCTATTTTTCATGATATGGTTGAAGATTTCCTTGAAATTTTTATGGACGACTTTTCTGTGTTCGGCACAACTTTTGATACATGTCTTGCTCATTTGAATAATGTGTTAAAACGTTGTGAGGAAACCAACCTTGCTTTGAATTGGGAAAAATGTCATTTAATGGTCCGGGAGGGAATTGTGCTTGGCCACAAGATCTCTCAAAAAGGGATCGAAGTAGACCAAGCCAAGATTGAGGTCATAGAAAAACTTCCCCCTCCCACTTCGGTCAAAGCCATTATGAGTTTTCTTGGGCATGCCGGGTTCTATAGTCGATTTATCTTGAACTTCTCTAAAATTGCGAAACCATTATCTAATTTGCTTGTCAAGGATGCCCTGTTTGATTTCAATTCTTCTTGTATGCAGGCCTTTGTCGATTTGAAGGAACGCTTAGTTTCCGCCCCTATCATGTTACCCCCCGATTGGAGCTTACCATTCGAGTTGATGTGTGATGCGAGTGACACCGCAGTTGGAGCGGTCCTTGGCCAAAGAAAGGAGAAGGTATCTCGAACCATTTACTATGCTAGTAAAACTCTTAACGACGCACAATTGAATTATGCCACCACAGAAAAGGAGTTACTAGCCATAGTCTTTGCATTCAACAAATTTCACTCTTACCTCGTGCTAAATAAAGTGATAGTCTACACCGATCATTCGGCTTTAAAATATTTGCTTGCCAAGAAAGATGCTAAACCGAGGCTCCTTAGGTGGATTTTGTTACTACAAGAATTTGATTTAGAGATAAAAGATATGAAAGGCACCAAAAATGTAGTAGCCGACCACCTCTCACGATTAGAGCTAGTGAATGATCCGTTAGATGAGATACCCATTCGTGAGGAATTCCCGAATGAACACCTCCTTGCTATTTCTGACAATATTTCACCTTGCTATGCTAACTTTGCCAATTACATTGTTACGGGCCTCCTTCCCCCGGATATCACTTTTCATCAAAAGAAGAAATTTCTATTTGATGTGAAGCAATATCTTTGGGACGAACCCTTTCTATTCAAAGTTTGTGCAGATGGCTTAATTCGACGTTGCATACCCGAAACGGAAGTGCATGCTATCCTTTCTCATTGTCATGATATGGCGATGGGTGGCCACTTTGGGCCCTCCAAAACGGTAGCTAAGATCCTCTAATCAGGTTTCTTCTGGCCTACTCTTATTAAAGATGCATATCATTATGTCAAATCTTGTGATCGCTGTCAACGAATGGGGAACATCTCTAAACGTCATGAAACACCTTTAAATAGCATGTTAGAGTGTGAGTTGTTCGATGTATGGGGTGTGGACTTTATTGGCCCTTTCCCCAGTTCTTGTTCAAACAAATACATCCTTGTTGCGGTAGACTATGTCTCCAAATGGGTGGAAGCAGTGGCCTCGCCCACTAATGATGCTCGGGTCGTCACTCGTTTTCTTAAGAAGCATATTTTTACTCGATTTGGAACTCCTCGAGCCATCATTAGTGACGGGGGCACCCACTTTTGCAACAAGCAATTTGAGTTTTTATTGACCAAGTACGGGGTGAGGCATAAAATTTCATTCGTGTTTAAGTGTTTTTCTTTTTCTTTTGAAACAGGAAATGGAAATCCTACAAAACAGGTGATCCGCGCCTAGGCGCCGATTATCGCACGCCTGGGCGCCCAAGGACTCCAGTGCACACCTCGTTTTGCATCATGGCGCCCGAGCGCCACCAGTGGCGGGCCCCGACGCGCATTCCCTAGCGCCACGGCACCACACATCAGGCGCCGAAGGAACTCAAATGCCACTTAAGGTACGCACTCAGGCGCCTAGGCACCCCAATACGCGCGCCTAGGCGCCGCTTACTGAATTTATTTCTATTCTCGGTCAAAATCCTTCACACCTCCTATCAACTCCTCTCCACACGCGATTTCCGGCGATTTTCTCCCCTGATTCCAGCCATTTCCATCGTCTTCCACCGCCAATCTCCGCCGACAGTCCTCGCCGCGCAGTGGCTCATTGTACACATCTGAATCGGTGCACAAATTTTGGGGAGAAGGTGAGTTTTTTGGCTTTAATCTTCTTACACTTCCGATTATTAGCCGAAGAGTGGGTGGTAAGCGGGCCCACATAATAGAAATTTTCTATTTGAGAAGCCATTATCGTTTTGAGGATTTGGGGCTCTGATTTTGCCAATTGGTGCATATTATTTTGTGTGAAATTTGTGGTTTATTGTTGTTGGATAGTGTGGGTATTGTTGTTGGATTGTGGATAGTGTGGATATTGTTGTTGGATTGTGGGTTGATATCTAATTGTGGTGTGTTGTTGGGCATTGAGGATTGTTGTGTTGGGTTGATTGAATTCGGGTAGATTCGAGAATTTGAGATTTGAGACGTCGAGAAATTGAGATTCAACTTACCCCTTTGTCAGTCGAAAATGCCGAAAAACATAGTTAAACAATACAAAGGCAAGAAGAAATGGGTGAGGGTTCCTCTAACGAGCCCGAGACTCCCTTTGATCCCCGTTTTCAGGATCCTAAAGTACAGATTTTATGCCAAAGCCTAAGCACCCCCCCGCACCCTAATCAAGGAGCATTATTTGACCTTCCGAGGACAGCCCTTGGTGCACGAATTGATACAGCTCCATCACCTACAATTCTTCTGTCGAAAGCCCGAGCCCATCCATCTTCCTTAGGTCCTCGAATTCTTCAGCTCTAGGGTGTATGGTGAGATTGAGACGCGGGTATGGACAGGGCCTTCCCTTTTGGTACGAGGCACAGTGGTTACCTATGATTTGAACAAGATAAGGGAATGCATAGGCACCCCCACTCCTCCGACATGCGAGTTCATGACTCAATATAATGCAGGGCACCTCCGGGTTAGCTTGTCTGATATCTTGCGGGTTATTGCCCGAGAGGGTTGGGAGTGGGTACCCGGAGACGCTCATATCTCCCGTAGGGCCCTACTTCCCGAGGCCGCATTTTGGCTAGAATTCATCAGATTTAATTTAATCCCGAGTACCAATCGGTCTGAGGCCAACAACGAACGGGCCACCCTCATCTATGCCATCATGTCCAACAAGAAACGGGTGATTCACAAGTCTTTGACAGATCATTTTCGAAAATTGAGGAACGAATTGGGGCCATTGATTGACAAGGAGTTCGCTCAGCAAAAGGGTGCTGGGTCCACCAGGAAGAGCCCTATCATTCTCCCGTCACTGATCACTATTTTGTGCAAGGCGGCCACGGTTCCAACACTTCCTATGGAGCGTACGGAGCTCCCTGGCTCTTCTTTAGCTGTAGTCGCTGATGACCCACAGGCTCCCCCACCACAGGCCCCTTCCAAGAGGCCTCGCCCGTCGTCGTCACGACCTACTAGTCCTGGACAGTTCCCACCGATGGATGCTGCCGCCATTAGACAGTTAAAGAATGAGTTGAGGAATGAGTTGCGGGATGATATGAGGATGGTGATGACCGACACGTGTGCATATTTCCATCAGCTTCTCATCGAGCAGGATGCATTTGTTGGTCGGGGCCCGTTTGACTATTCTACTCCTCCATCTTACCCGCATCCCACTCCACCACAGCCCGAGGATGTGCATGAGTCGGGTGCCATAGTTCCTATGGACAGTGATGATGAAGCTCATGATGACGAGGGTAGCCCTTTGATCGATTTGGCTGATCTCGAGGGCGGAGCGGATGAGGATTATATTGACTGTTTTGGCACCGAGGATTAGTCTTGGCTTGTATTTTCCATTTCCTGTCTCGCTTTGTCATTTTGTTTATCTTTTGATTTGGTTTGATGGATAATGTTTTATGTTGGATGCTCTTTTGTTTCCTTTCTAGTTTGTTATCTTTGCATCTTCTAGTATGTTTGTTTCGTTGTGCTTTCATCATTTCTATCCAATGCTCGATGATTCGTATGGCTAGCATCGTTTAATGTGTAGTTGTTGCATTCATTGCTCACACCACTGTTGCCACTCTTGGACACATTTGCATTCGAGGACTCGGGTCTGCTTTTCAGCACCCCTATGGTGACGTGTACTTTGCCCTTCTTTTTTTCGAGCATTGGGGACAATGTTCATGATAAGTGTTGGGGGGAGGGGGTATACTAGATCCAATATAGTCATGTTTATTCATATTTTACATATTTCGGTCCAAGTGTGGGGGGTTGTTGTACCTCTACATGTGAAATGTGTGCAATTTTAATTTTTTTTGGATAGAATTTCAACCCTTCACTTGAGGCATTGAGCATGGTTAATTTGAATACATGGTATGTTTTCTCTATCAATTTGGTTTTTAATGGCTATACACATCGTTCCTTTCTTGTGGGACCCTAACTAGACTAGATTGACCTTAAGATGATTCACATATGCACATAAATCGAGGGTAGAGGAGTTGAGTGGACAACCATTTTGAAACACTTAAAGGCTTGATCCCGAAAATATCAACTTAGAATTTTCACATGTGTTATGAGTTGAGAACGTTAACTTCGTATGCTTAATAATAATAAAAAGAGGTTGAACATTGGTATGACTGCAAAAGTCAGGCTTAATAGATACTGGGGGCGAAGAGCACCATGCCTAGAATACTGTACTATTATGCTAATTTGAGCTAAGCTCAAGCCAATGCAAGTGTTAAGTGAATAAGGACCTAGTTTGATTTTGTGGCCTTTGACACCCGAGCGATTAAGCCCTTAGGAGTGTCTCTACACTTGATACCCTAAAGTCATCTGGTTTGGGAGTTGTTGGCCTAAAGGTCGTTACAAGGGTGTCATAGAAAGCCTAAGAGGATCGAACATTGCACATGGTCTAGCCTCTAATGTTTCGAGTTGAAAGTGCATAAGTTAAAGCCGAAAGTGGAATGAAGTGATGAATTTTTAAGTGGCTATGAAGTTGTATTCAATTCTCGTACCATGTGAATAATCAAAAGTTGATAAATATGGAGTTAATGCTTGAAAAGTGGTAAGAATGCCACTCGACTATAATACTTGAGATTTATTACACTACACCCTTAGGATGATTTTTTCGATGTTAAGGCGTAACATGAGCAAGTGTGTGATGTGTATATATTTGTAATTTGAGCTTAAACAGATGAATTCATACCATTGTGTGCTATTAATCATTGTAATTTACGTTGAGTGATCAAGGTTGAAAATCTTTCGATTTTGTGGGTATATCATCTTCAAACCCTCACGAGACTATAACTCGTCCTTTGAGGTAACTCAAGGGTTCAAAGGCTTGTTGCATCCGCTAAATGCAACCGTTTACTCCAAGAAAGTGAGTGAGGTAGTTTCTTTTTATTTTATTTTTTTTTCCCTATGGTTGATGATGAGTTCGTATCTTGTGCCTTTTCTTGCTCGAGGACGAGCAAGTGATAAGTTTGGGGGGGTTGATAGGAGTCATTTTTACAAAAGTTTTTCGGTCCTTTTAATGACAATTCAGGCCCATATATAGTTTATTTCGTGCCACTCGTGCGTTTAATATGTGTGTAAATTACTTTCAGGTAGTAAGCGACGATGGACAAAGAAAAGGGCAAAAAGACAACTCATTTACCCAACTCTACTCAAGGCTACGCAATGAGGCGCCTAGGCGCCATGTTTCTCGCGCCCAGGCGCGACCCAGCAAACAAAATCAAAGCTTCGCACTTCCTAGATATAGCTAACGTGCTTGGTAGCAAGTATACTAGTCGTGTAGTAATAAAAATGGACAAAATAAGTCCGGGTTGTCGAACCACGGAGACTTGGATTTTTAGCTTATGATTTTCAAATAAACGTAAAGACGAATTAACGGAAATTAAGAGTAAAACAAGTAAGCAAACAAAGAACAAAAGAAATAAGAACAAGCAACGGATTGAAACTCAAGTGTGAGAACTAGACTAAGGCACATGCAAGACTTGACTTGGTCCTTATTCGCACAAAAACTCTTGTGGAATTATTAGACCTAGTTGCTATGGTGAAAACTCCTAAGGTAAAGAATACCCGATGTCTCGCGATATCCTCCTACACTTAAGCGGTGGTTTCCTAAGTATGTTTACCCGGAAATCTAACCTCTAAGCATGCATTGAGGAACTAGAGTTTACTCGATTAGAATCGAACGACTTCACCCGGGAGTCTTTACCTATGTCTAGGTCAACTCCTATTTGATCGGTGATGCTATGAATTCCTTGCACCCTAACTTAACTCTTTCTCAAGATGCTAAACTAGGAAATTTATAATACATATGGTGATCAATCACATGTAAGGAATATAAGCACAAATTCATAACACATAGCAACAAAGGAATTAATTCAACACTTATCAATAATACGAATAATTCACAAATCAATTCTTACAAGGCCCTAGCCATATGAATTTAGCCCATAACTATCAACATAGCAGAATTCAACATGTTCTTATACATAAATGTAAACATCAAATGCAATGAACAATGAAAGAAACTCCCTATAAGGTTGAATGGCAATAGATCTTTTAATGTAGCTTCAATCCTTGGCTCTTATCCTCTTCTTGCTCTTCAAGATCAGTGATATAATGGTCCAAAACCCCAGAAAATGCTCCCAATTCCCAAGATTCAGAACCCTCAAAATGAATTGAGAAATGCTATTTATAGTTCCAAAATTTTGTTATCGCGGCGCCTGGGCGCACGTTGATCGGCGCCTGGGCGCCACCTATGTGGCGTGTCTTTCTTGGGGCAAAAGTTCTGGGGCGCCCAAGCGCGCGATATGTGGCGCCTAGGCGCCTCAGTGCGAAGCTTTGATTTTGTTTGCTGGGTCGCGTCTGGGCGCGAGAAAAATGGCACCTAGGCGCCTCAGTGCGTAGCCTGGAGCAGAGTTGGGTAAATGAGTCGTCTTTTTGCCCTTTTCTTCGTCCATCGTCGCTTACTACCTGAAACCACTTTACACACATATTAAACGCATGAGTGACACGAAATAAACTATATATATGGGCCTGAATTGTCATTAAAAGTACCTAAAAACTTATGTAAAAACGACTCCTATCAATCACTGAATATAACTTGAGGAACGTTGGCCTGGGCGCGAGAAACATGGCGCCTAGGCGCCTCAGTGCGTAGCCTTGAGCAGAGTTGGGTAAATGAGTCGTCTTTTTGCCTTTTTCTTCGTCCATCGTCGCTTACTACCTGAAAGCACTTTACACACATATTAAACGCACGAGTGGCATGAAATAAACTATATATGGGCCTGAATTGTCATTAAAAGGACCTAAAAACTTATGTAAAAATGACTCCTATCACCGACCACCTGGGGTGGCCCGCCACACCGTGACGCCAGCTCAATCCGGCAGACTGTCCTTTCTCGAACTGACGCTAAGCGTCAGAACTATACCAAATCTTTATTTGTTGAAACTAAAAATTTTCATTCCAATTAAACCAACAATACATCCTTCGTCAGTCGTACATAAGTCAACGAAAACTCTATCTATCACAGTTCTCCAGACCAAAAAGTATACATACCCAATCGTACATCCCAAAACATTACTCCTTCTAATAGCAACGAACCAATGCTTCATTTCCTCCTTATTTCTCCCTTCGTATCCCACATACTAAGCTTATCTGAAAATAAAGAAAGAAGGAGGGATGGGTCCGAATGACTCAGTGAGGCAGGCTAACGGTTTGTTTTAACTTTTATCTTTGAAGATAAATCTGCAGCGGAAGATATAACAAAACAAGCATATATATAGGCAAGTAAATGAATCCATCAATATATCAGAAGGAAGATCAATCGAGTTTCGAAACAAAGTAAGAATGAAGAGAACAACTCATGTACTATAAAACTCATGTCAAACGATTGGGCTCCATCTTCCCACTGTCCCATACCAGCAGGAGATTTCACACCTTTCTATGCATACCATACGGCTTCAAGTGTTGTGACTCTAGAGGTGGCTCCTACGGGCTCAAGATGTGGCTCTTGCCGTAGCGCAGCACTTTACCCTGTATAGCACTTAGCTCCCTTCACTGATCTATAGGCGTCGGGACACTAGAGGTAGCTTTCACCGTGTAGCACTTTGCGCCGAAGCCTCAAGATGTGGCTTCCACAGTGTAGCACTTACCTCCTTTCACCCTATCTTTACGAGTCAAAGCTTCACATCAAGAAAAGAGACATATCCCGGATGGATGCCAAACCTCGGGACTCTAGAGGTGGCTCCCGCCGTGTAGCACTTTGCGCCGAAGCCTCAAAAGGTGGCTCCCAAGGAGTAGCACATAACTCCCTTAGCCGACGGAGTAGAGCTAAGATGTACAAGGTCTCAACGAGATTCGAAGGACAAGAACTCGATATTGGTACGATAATACTCAAGAGAATTGACACCGACTAGACCAAATACCATTTCATGGAAGACGTATACCATAGACGCAAAAGGAATGATCATCCAGGATAACGAGATATTCAGCCAAACGGAATATTTAGGAATCAAAAATCATCACTAACCAATCATCAAGATATCGATAAGATAGTTGTAGAAACAAAACCAGGCAATCAAACAAAAAAAAAGCGGGTAAAGCAAATTCAAGCAATAAGAAGGAATTAGAACCCTCACAATTACAACCCGACGTCATCGCGTCGTATCTCGTTCGAACCACGAATATATCCTGCTAGTCAAATACATCATCATATTCTTGAACGATGATACTTTATAACCTAACCAAAACTCGTAAGTCACACTCTATACATACACTAAACATATTGGTATTTTAATTCCAACAAGTATCAAGCTACTTGTCAGCGCAGCTTCACTACAAAAATCCTCATAAGATCTCTGAGTAAGATTTTACTCTAAAATTTTACAGAAACAGAAATATCATCTTAAATAATATGTCCTAAAAATTTCAGAACTATTAAAAAATTTTAAGGTGGAGATTTGATCACCAAAACCTGGCTGCACAAAATACTTTTCCAGGACAGCGAGTCTGAATTAATATATTTTTATAAAATCTCCTGTTCCTGGAAAAATTCCCAACCTTTCAAAAGATAGTAAAAACACATATATAAATATACAATAAAAGTTTAGAAATGAATTCAAGTTTCTAAATATGATAATTAAGCTTAAGACCGAAACTTTCTCACAACCACCGAACAATCTAGCAGTTTTATTCAACGATTTTTAGAAATTTCCACAGATCTTCAATCTTTACAAAATTTTTCAAAGGCGTTCAAAAAATAATCAAGTTGTTTCAAAAAATTTAACATAGTCTAATTCATACGTTTGGTCATGTAATTATAGCCATGAAAATCGAAGGCAGAAACTGAAATTTAGAAAACAATATTCATAACTTGTAGGTCATAATCTAACTTACCAAGTCAATAACCCAACAATAAATTCGTCTCAAATTATCACTATAGAAATTTGAAGTAGTTACCTATCATTGAGAGCGATGAAAGAACCAAGTTCCAATTCAAAGCTAGCCAAAACTCTACTTGTAGCAGATTCAGACTCTGTGCAAATGCGTCTCGGTAAGATGAATTTTGTGATCAACTCCGAACTTCAGGGTAGAAACAAAAACTACCATGATGTTCCTATACCTCGTAGGAAGAGATGAATACCGATAACACTCAATTTTGATGTCATTTGACCTTTCAAATAGAAACTATTCCAACACTGCGCAATCTGCATTTTTAGCAGTAAAGAAGGAATGGTTAATTTGTTTTCTTTGCAGGGGTTGGCTCTCATTTTTCATTGGGTTTTCTTTGCTCTGAAAATAAATATATGCAGAGAGAGACTTTATAGGAGTTATGCTTTTTATTGTAGTATAAACAAGATAAATGAGGGCTTCAATTGAAGAGGTGCATGTCATGCTAGGTGGCTAAAGACATATAGTTATGAGGATGTCGAGGAATCCTATCAAACCATGCAGCACTTGATAAAGCTGGAGGTGTAAGCTTCTAATCTGCATCTTATCATCCAGTAATGTCTTTTTCTCAAACGTTTTTGAAATGTGCAGTTCAGTCCACTAGACTTGATATCCACCTTCCCATTCAGACATAAAATGTATAATATACTTAATATATGTCAACCAAAGACTGGTCATTTTCCTTTATAATAATTTCACTTTGATCCTCAAAGTTTTGGAGAATCTTTTATTTGCCCCAAATCAAGAAAGCCTCTACCAAATAATTTTAACGCATAAAAATATCCACAAGATTGAGTAGACCACATCTGTATCACCTAATTTACTTTAGTCTAAGAAGACAATAAAATCAAATAAATCATGAAATCTAATTAACGAGAATTATATCTCTTACCTTAGCTTATAGAATTAGGAACCGAGAATATAGGATGTTACAACTTTCCAGGATACTCACCACAACCCTTCTCTTTCCAACTCGGAGAAATTTGAGTTTTTCGATCGACTTGCCAATCTCGGTCTGCACTCGCTAGAGCGCCTTCAATCTCGTTTAGAATTTATTCGGCGACCAGCGATCAATGTAACAGATTTTGACTGGGAACGTTTCAACTTTACAGGTCACACTGAAGAATCCTTTTATCCTCTTCGCCCGAACAAAATTGTCAGTAAGAATCCCCACATGGGTGATTGACTGAAGAATCCAGATGAAGAGGATCTCAACAGAATTAGATACTCTACTCTGCCAAAGGTGGTTCACTCTCCTCAGAACGCTCTCTCTCTCAGGCCTCTCAAACTATGGAAAGGAAAAGGACCAGTTGTTGTTGAGCGTCCCAATCCTATCAACTCTTGGCTAGAAGATGAAGCTCGTGAATACCTTGCTAGACTTTGGGCAGAGGATTATGATAGCGATTTCGAACGCTTTGAGAAGTATCTCGCCGCTAGAACAGACAAGAAGAAATTTGAAAAACTTGGCAAGCGGTGGATGATCGATACTGCTCAATGGGCTGAAGAATTTGTGCTGCATTTCTACACTCTTGAACAGCTCGTGAGATATCCGTTCTTATTTAAATTTGGAGTAGAATACAGACGCCGAGGATTTTCTGTATTTCTACTTGAGCAGCAAAAGAATCTGATTGGGAATATTAGGGATTTGCCTTCATACAGACAACCTTAAGAACGCCATCTTCACCAACAACTCACTTTATTCAGTCAGGGTGGACACTACGTTTTTAACCGAACACAGAATTTTGTCCAGCGTATCCTTCCAGATCTTAAAGAGGATGCATCTACAAGCAAACATGATGCCATCCAAGAGCCCAGCCAAGCGCACATGTGACTTACTGATGAGCATCCTGATTTTCACAGCGACAGAAGAGCGAATGTTGAGAATGCTCACTCGCTAGACATTACTTTCAATGAACATTATGGCTTTAATAATTTCAGAGGCTATAATCTTTTGCCTGTCCTCATGTGAGAGCAAAACATTCAAGTGGCCAAAATTCTATCATTAATCAGGCTAGTGGATTAAGAAGCTGCTCAAGCACTCATACCATTTATTTTGGACTTCTATAACTCTTACATATCAGGAATCGATCTGCCAGAAGATGTGTATTTCGCACTAAGTACTGAAGAGCGCACAGACGCTATATTCTTTATTCCACAGATGAACATCATAAGTCTAGGGCATATCATAGAAGCGATTGGCCCACTCTTGGTCATTGCTGTTGAGAAACCTTCTCCTCAAGTGGAGATTGTTGAATTGGAATTGGATCAAACTCCTACTGTGGAAGTTGTCCCTAGCGCTCCAGTAGTCGAAGTTCCAATTGTTGCTCAAGTTGCAGAGATTGATGATGTAACTCAATCTGTTGAGCAAGTGATAGAAGAAGTTCATGCAGAAATTGTTGAAGAGCCATTTATCAGAGATAAATCTAAGGAAAGGCTATAATTTCTAGCTCATACGGACTCATTCTGTCTCCTGAGTGCTTCTTTGATGATGCCATGAATAGGGAAGTTGAGAAAGAAAAGCATCAATTGTCCAAAGCTAAAAGAAAAGCCTTGACGGAGCCAATTTCCAATACAGACAATAAGCATTAGCGCTCCATGTTTGAAGAGATAGTAAGCATAAAGAAGATGCTCACTAACAAGCAAAGGCCAAGATAATACCAAGGCAGGCACAGGCTTCAGGACATTGATGTAGAATTTTTAGAAGGTATGGGTTTTAATCCATACGCGGCACCGCTGAGAAGAACTCTCGATTGGAAACCTTCCAACGACCAAATGCGTGACATTTACATGATCTTATCAGAAAGCTAGGGATCCCTGGAAGGGATTGGGTGAAAAGATTACTTAAATTGAATGGAAGCGCTAAGAATCGAAGCGATGACTGTGATGAAGTCTATCACACAATAATCATAGACATCGATCGAGTTCTTCTAAATCTAGCAAATGAAATCTATCAAGAAGAGGCTTCGAAGAAGTGACAAAGAAAATGATTCTCTATTGATTTATCTTTTATTTTCTTTGTATTTGATGTCGCTATATATTTTTTTCATTATAAATCGTGTACGCTTACTTATCATATAAATAAATGAATGATTTATTGCTGAAAAATCTTGTTGAGGCTAATCTAACATTAGCTAACTTAACTAACATTCTAAACGCTAACTTATGATTATTTTGGGCTTTTCTTTGAACTCTTAATCTATAAAAGAGTTATAAGAGTTAAGGTCTTGACATCATAAAAAATGGGGAAATTGTTAGGAAATTTCATGTTAGATGTTTTGATGATGATAAGATAAGATTTTATGTTAGACTCCAAAAATAATGTAAGTTTATGTTTTCATAGAACTATTGTATAAGCGTTTGAAAGTTTGTAATTTTGTTAGGCTTGTAATTTTTATCTTTGTAGATTTTAGACAAAAGATTGGATACCAAGTCGCTAGTAGAATTCTAAGAGAGTCTATTAGAGATGAAGTTGAAGATCAGCGTCTGAAGTCAAGTGAAGATAAAGATTTGTTATTAGCGTCTGCCAAACGCTAAAGGAGTATTTCAGGGTTTATGAATCAAGCGATCAAGGATCAAATTCACCTAAAATAAATTCTCAAGTCATGGAGGACTTAAATCCAATCATCAACGGATATTTATTTCTAATGGGAAATAAATTCGAATGCATTAAATGGCTGATAAGTGCATTAAATGTGATAAGCTATTATGACTTGTGGACAAACCACCTTTCGACTAGACTGTCAGATTTCGGAGTTCAAAACCTGCTCCTGTCCAATTGAAACAAGCAGAATTTCAGGAATGTCAGAAAGGGATTGTTTAACGCGCTGCGTGAGTTACACTCGGCCACACATGTCCAACGGACAAATCCCAAGAAACCCTATAAATAGTACTCTTCAGCAAACCTTAAAAGAGAGATACATACATACACAAGAAAAAGGTCAAAAACTTTGCTGAAATTAGTTGAGAGAAAAGCTTACAAACTCCATAGCCAAAATCCTTTAAGCTTTGTATAATACATTCCAAAGAAAGTCATAGATATCTCAAACTTCTTCATAGAAGATCCCTAAATTCCTATTGAGATATCCTAAGTTGTTTGAACTTTCCAACATCAAACAAACACGTGACAAAACCCTTAACAACTTTCATCTGAGTGAGAAAATTTGTTGATTCTATAAGCAGCATTTCTATGTGAGAGAAGCTTGTTGAAGAAGATCTTCATTGGAGCTGAAGTCTGTGTGATCAAGGATCTCAAAGATCGTCTTCCCTTTCATTTTTTTTGTAGAAGTCTCTGTGTGAATTTTTGATAATCAATCTAGTGAATCCCTCCAAGTGCATCGGAGAAGAAGGACGTAGTTGGAATTACATCACCCAGTGAACTTTACAATATCTTCTGTTATTTACAGTTTTATTGCTTTACTTTACATTTGCATATTATATCGTGAAAAAGCATTTAAAACAGTTAAGCGACTAATTCAAGTTCAAAACGAACGCTAAGCTTTAAAATCATTTTCGCTGTGCTACCTCTGATTAAGCGATTGAAACATTATCCTACTTTGGTAATTGTTGAAATAACTAAGTCTAAGTTATCTATTTCTAAGCACCTGACCTAGCGCTAAGTTTTCCAAGAGTTCAAATTCTTCAAAGCAATACGAAACTTTTTAAAGTCGAAAAAGACTTTATGGTCTATTCAACCCCCCCCCCCCCTTCTAGACCCTTTTGTATGCTACTTGGGACCATCAGTTCTAGTCCCAGGGATGAAGAACCACGTCGTAAAAAAGGTCAAGAGTTCCAAAATCATTTAGTCCCGAATTTGTATCATATACATTAGAAGGGGAACCAAGAATGATTAAGGAAGCTATGTCTAGTGCAGATGGGGAACTCTTAAAAGAGGCTATCAATAGTGTAATCAAGTCTATTAAGCACAACCATACCTGGGAGTTGGTTGATCATCTAAAACAAAGTAAGTCTTAGGGCTGTAAATGTATTCTGAAAAGAAGTATAAGACTGATGGAACTATTAATAAGTACAAGCCCCGTTTGGTAGTTAAAGGATACCAAAAAATGGAGGGTCTTGATTTATTCGATACTTATTCTCCAGTAAAGAGAATAACATTCATAAGATTACTCATTGCTAGTGTCGCGCTGGATACCATTGAGATACATCAAATGGATGTTAAGACTGCATTTTTAAATGGCGAATTAGATGAAGACATATGTATGGAACAACCCGAGGGGTATGTTGCTCCTGGACAGGAGAAGAAAGTATGTAAACTTGTGAAATCATTATATGGACTTAAACAAGTGCTAAAGCAATGGCATGAAAAATTTGATAGTACAATGTTGTCAAATAGTTTCAAGTTCAACGAGTGTGATAAATGCGTGTATGTTAGACAGACAGATAACGAATATGTCATAGTGTGCCTATATGTTGACAATTTGTTGATTATGGGTAGTAATCATGAAATTATCATCAATACTAAAGGAACGTTAAAGAACAACTTTGGCATGAAAGATATGGGACTTGCAGATATCATATTAGGGATTTAAATCTTGAGGACATCTGAAGGACTAGGCAGTCTCATTATGTTGAGACGATTTTGGAAAAATTCCTTCCTAGTGATAGTGCACCAGTTAAAACGCTAGTGGACTTGAGCGTTCATTTATGCAAAAACCATGGCGAACACATATCACAATTAGAATACGCTATGGTCATTGGGAGTCTGATGTATATGATGAGATGTACTCGCCCTGATCTAGCTTATTCTATGAGCAAGTTGAGTAGGTTTACGAGTAATCCTAGTTTAGAGCATTGGAATGCATTAACTAGAGTTCTTAAGCATTTAAAGTGTACTAAAGACTATGGATTATACTACTCAAGATATCCAGCTGTAATAGAAGGATACATTACGCTAATTTGATATCAGACACAAACGACTCTAAGTCCACAAGTGGGTATGTATTTAGCATCGGTGGAGGAGCGGTGTCATGAAAATCATCTAAGCAAACCTGTTGAGAATATGTGCATCCTATTTTAATTCATTGCGGCTATATGTGAGTAATTGGTAGGGCATAGAGTACCATGTATAATGGTAAGTCTAGACATATTCATCATAGGCACAATACCATTAGGTAGTTGATATCTGACTGGATTATTTCCATTGATTATGTGAAATCAAAGGAGAATATTGTTGATCCTTTAACGAAAGGGCTGCCTAGAGATCAAATACACTGCCTATCACGAGGAATGGGATTAAAGACTACAAATTGAGAATGGACACAGCCAAAACCCAACCATATTGACTAGAGATTCCAAGATCTTAGTTCAATAGGATAACTATGCTGTGAAAATTTAGTAAGGCACTTAAGAGTCCAACTACAAACCCATTGCTAAGGATAAACAAGTGCATCCTACAAAGTGTAGCAAAGGTTAAGTCAAACTTTTAATGATTCCTATACTGTCATAAAATGAAGTGGAGCATTGTAGGATACTCTTAGATAGGAGATAACCTATATAAGTGTGAGGTGTAGGCCGCCTCAAACTGGGTTAAACACTTATGAATCCAAGAGGGGGTGCCACCGCCAAAATGAACCCAACAGTGAGACTTAAAACTACTAAGAGTTTATCATGCGAATATCGTTGTCTAGATTTAACGAATGGCTGACCAATTCAAGAGATCATGTTCATTGGATAACCTAGTAAATCCAATGAAATCTCACTAAGAAGATTCTGATGTGATAAATTCTCGTCTGAACTCTTGGGATCATGCATTGCATTAATTTCATTCGTGTGGGAGATTGTTGGATAATTGGAATATGAAAAATGTGTCTTACATGAGTTTTTCATAAGAAATTAGAACACCATAAGTATTCGGGAAGCAAAATACTATTGGATAATACTAATCTACGTTCCGAATAGATGAGTTTAACACTTCGAATTTCTCAAATAGGATTTAAAATGAATGAAAAATTAAGTGTCAAAGTTGGGCGTTTGAAGTGGGTTATTCTACATTGGAAATGGATCAAAATGTGTATTGTTTCATATAAAATTACCTTGAGGTAAAGGGTTGGCCCTTTGAGTCATCTCAATTTTTGTGGGTTTGTGAGGGGAGAGGACCTAGCCATGGTCTAGCTCACCAAACACGCGTGCTGCGGACGCCGTTCGTCCGCCCTCCCGGATTGGACCGAGCTTGGGCTCGGGACCAGCTCGAAGTCTGGGTCATGGGTCGTGACCTGGGCTTGGGCTTGCAATATATTATTTTTTTTGGACCAAAAACTTAGTTCCACAAAATTGATCCATTAAGAATTTATCCAACAGCTGAAAATCTGATCTATTAAAATGAGATTGAACAAACATTGGCCAAGTTTTGTTCATTTTTTGAATTAGTCTTCTAGAAGGTCCAACATTTGAATGTGCCATTTTGGACGTTCGAACGTTGACCGGTTTAATGCACAGTCTGAAATGCTTCTACAGCCTTAAAAGCATAATGCATTTCAGCTCAACGTTCGAACGTTGCTTTGCTAACATTCGAACGTTGGCTGCAGTAACATAATTTTAATTAAATTCTCGTAATTAATTGTTTGGATTTTTGATCCTATAAAAGGCTCCTTCAACTGAATGAAAAACACACCAAAAGCGTTCTTAGCTTTTCTATATTCTTCATTCTCTCTCAAGAGTTCTAGTAGTGAAAAGTTCGAAAGGTTCTGGAGTTTGAAGTGGTTTCAAATTTAGAACGTATATCGCTGTATCTTGGGACGCTTGTTGCGATAACCCGTACCACCTAGGCGGGGCAATTTAGCATTAAGGATAGAGAGTTTACTCTCACCTCAATATTATCATTCTGTTCGATTGCTAGCCTTGAAGTCTGATATTTGGTGATGTTTTGTCCAACACCTTGAATATCCATTTCAGATCGATTCCCGGCATCAAGGTATATATGTAGTATGCTGATCACTAATTCATACATCCCCATCCTTTGTCAAAATTGATGATCATTAATTGTCGCCTGGAAGATGTTCAAAATAAATGGGAAAGTTACATTATTAGTCGCATGGAATGGGCTCTGTTGCAATTTTAGTCTAATTATTTTTAAAACTGCAAAAATAGTCTCTTATAATTCTTGTTTTTACAATCTTGGTCTCATCTATTGAAACCTAAACTCTGAACCTCAATAAAAGTGTGTTTTCTTGCAAATTTTACATAATATAGGGGTTTTGATGAAATTATCCAAAATTAAGTAATGGTTATGTGCAAGACATGTGACAAAACTAATTTCATCCATTTATTAACAATCGAGACTACAATTTCAAAACAATGTCCTAGGTGACTAATGTTGCAAGTTTCTAAATGATGGGCTAAAATTGCAAGGTGCCCATCCTACGGGGCTAATATTGTGATTTTCTTAAAATAAATATCCATTAGTTAAGTGCCTGTTAATAATTATATTTAAGGCAATTATATTTCTCGTCCAGTAGTTATAGGGTGGTAATACTTTTGGTCCTATAACTTCAATAATTACGCATTTAATCCTAAAATCAAAACATCTCATTTCAACTTTAGTCCTTTACTCACATTAATTTAGTCCTTTTGGCCCCATATAAACCTATTTATCCAAATTATTTAACATTTATACACAAATTTCTCGACCAAATTAATAGCCGGAATTTAGCAAAAGCATCAGATACACCTCCTGCAGTCAACTCTTTAAATTAATGATACACCAGATAAGAAAAGAGCCAAATTGGAAGAATTCAATTGAAATTAATTGATAATGTTTACAAAATCGACTTGAATCTTTATGGAAAAAGTCAACTGATTGAATTGTGAATTAACTCAAGAAAAAACCTCTTAGCTGAAAACGAGTGTGTTAAACTAATTGTGAAAAAGTAAATCTATATCTATACTTATAATACTATAAAAGTATGGATCTTGGAAGGTTTTTTCTTCCAAATGTGATATTACATTATTACCTTTACTTAGATAATTTAATTAATTATTACTTGTTACCTTTGTTCAAATAATTTTATTGAATACCCTTACATAATTAAATAATTTTATCAATAACACTTGAGACTCTACATTTTCTAGGAATCCTTCATGTGAAACGTCCAGCATACTCACAGGTTACCTCTAATGAATTTATCATATCTTAAACCAAAAAGTCCCCTCTAATGAAACTTATGTAAATGTAAAAATATTGAAGTTAAACTAAAATGAAAGGATGCATAAGAACAAACATGTACCTTTGCATCATCAACATTAGAAAGGCTATCTGGTTCATTGTCTTTAGTTTGATTTCTCCCTCGCTTGTACCTTTTTCACACTTCACAAGTATCCTTATTCAAGTCTCGGAGTATAGCTGAAGAACTACTTTCGCGGATTATTCAATCTCAAAAATCTGAAGTAATTATAAAACAATTTATGGGACCACATTTACTTTTAATTTTGTCATTGAGTTTAACCACATTTATTTGGTAATTCCTTGTAACAGTGGCAGATTGATCGACGGAAATAATTTATCAGTAGAAAGTGAGTGGTTACCATGAGTAGAAAACCAACAACTTCATCTACTAAAAGGTACATATTTATTGCTCCAAATTCTTTTCTCCAATCCTCACGATCCTACTCATCTCCCACCTCCCTCCAAGTCGCCGGCACCCTGCGGCGCCCCATTCTTTCACTCAAACAACCTTCTACGTTACAGTTCTCTCTCTCTTTCTATTATTGGACGGTTCTCCCTTCTCTCTCTCACGGTAAGTGCTCGTCTGTTTCATTCTGTATCTCGTTTCTTTCTTATTTTTTTGTCGTTATCATTATGGCCGATCCCAACCCACCTAACCCTCTGAACCCTCCAACCAATCCCACGTCTCACCCTACGTATGCTGTCAATACGGTTTTTCATCTCTTTAACTTTAAACTCTGTGAAGAGGACCCCCGTTTTAAGTTATGGAAAATTATATTTTCTAATATATGTCGAAGCTAGGGAGTTCTTGGCCAATTAATGGCACGTCTTTACCAAAATTCAACAATAATGAAGATTGGTTTTCACGCGATTGCAAAATCAAAACTTGGATTTATAACTCCGTTGATGCAAGCCTCTTTGACAGTGTTAGTGCCGATGGTCATACTGCCAAACAAATATGGGATAATTTGCACTCTTTTTTACAAATAATAAACCCTCTTGTTGTTTGCAACTTCAAGAAAAGTTTCGTAACTTAAAAAAGGACAATTTATCGATCTCGGATTATTGTCGTGATACGAAGCGTATTTCTGAGAATCTCAAAGATGTCGATAATCCTATTTCGGACCAAGAACTCGTCCTACAAATCCTTAACAACCTACCCGACTCATATGATAGTATTATTAATGTCATTACCAATAAAACACCATTTCCAAACTTCTCTCAAGCCCGCAATATGCTTCTTCTCCATGAAAATCGTGAACACCAAACACCCATCCCTACCAACACTTCTGATTCCTCTGTTCTTCTTTGTTCCCAATCCAACTCTCATAATGATAATGGTAGAGGTTGAAGATGGGGCCGAGGTTAGAATTTCGGTCGTGGCTCATATCGTGGTGGAGGTACGGGCAGACACTCCAATTATGGTGCCCGAAATAATTTTAATTTTTCACAAAATTCTTCTCAATTTCAAAATCAGTCTACATGCCCACAACAACAGGCCCAGTTTTCTTCGTATAATCATCCAGGTACAATAGCTTCTTTTCAGCAGCAACATGCCCACTTCTCCTCTTATGGTCCTTCACGCCCAGCGGTTACTTCCAGTAATCCTCACTCAGAGGGCCTAACAGCGCCGTCCTTCTTTTCTGGAAGACCGGGCATACTCGGCCCATCTCCACAACAGCAGCCCACCTTCTTGGCTGCCAACTACCCTCAACCTACTGGGCTTACTCCTCTTCAGTATGGGTTGCCTCCTCGCCAACAAACAGGCTCAAATAATTACCAGGCCTTCTATGCTCCCCATTCCATTCATGACCAGCTCTCACATGCGAGTCAATCAGCACCACCCGCCCAACCCACAGAGCTTGCTTCACTATTTTCTTCAATGAATGTTCAACAACCTGATGACAATTGGTACATGGATACAGGGGCAAGTGCTCATATGACTTCTCATCCAGGTAATCTTAATTTTTTTGCACCTTGTGAATTATCTAAATATATAATGGTTGGAAATGGTGTTGTACTTCTTGTCTCCCATATTGGTCAATATTTTTTCCCATCTCCTTCCTCCTCTCTTCGTCTTAATGATATTTTAGTCACCCCTAAGTTAGTTAAAAATCTTATCACTGTTAGAAAGTTTACTTGTGATAACAATTGTTCTATTGAGTTTTATTTGTTTGGCTTTTATGTGAAGGAACTTCAAATGGGCACTAGCCTTTTTCGCAATGAGAGTAATGGTGATCTATACCTAGTCCTTCCATCCGATATCAACCTCTCCTCCCCATGCCGTCAATCTCTCAATCACCTCTCCGCTCATCTGGAATCGATGTCTCGGTTACCCTGGAGATTCTGTTTTTAAGTTTTTGGCTTCTAGAAATTTCATTAATTGTCAAAATAGTAATTCTTCTTTTTGTCACACTTGTCAGTTAAACAAGCATCGTCGTCTTCCTTTTAGTTCTTCTAATTCTCATACTTCGTCTATTTTTGAGCTTATTCACTCTGATTTGTGGACATCTCCTGTATTAAGTACTAATGCTTTTCATTACTATATTATTTTTTTGGATGATTTTTCACATTTTTTTAGTTTTTCCTCTTTTTGCTAAATCTGATGTTTTTAATGTTTTTAAAACTTTTCATAATTATGTAAAAAAATCAATTTAATGCAACCATTAAGGCTTTTCAGTGTGATCATAGCCGGGAATTTGACAGTAACACTTTTCACACTTTTTTTCAAAATAACGGTATTCAATTTCACTTCTCTTGTTCTCACACTTCTCAACAAAATGGTAAAGCTAAACCTTACCCTTCGCTCTATAAATGACATTATTCGAACTCTCCTTTTTCAAGCAGAACTTCCCGCCTCGTTTTGGGCTGAAGCTTTGCACATGGCAAGTCATCTCCTTAATCTACTCCCCACCACGACCCTCTCCTTTCGTACCCCCTTCGAGATTCTATTTAACAATTTTCCCTCTTATTTTCATCTTCGCATTTTTGGGTGTCTATGCTACCTGAATATTTCTTCCACTTCACCTAATAAACTTGCTCCGCATTCCTCTACTTGTATATTTCTAGGATATCCGGTGAATCATCGTGGTTATCGCTATTTCAATCTTACCTCTAACAAAATGATTCTGTCTCGCCACGTTGTCTTCGATGAATCAGTTTTTCTGTACTCCTCCTTCCATCAACCCGCGTCCTCTTCGGACTATAACTTTCTCTTGTCGGATGACGATGACAACCCACCTCTTCATCTTCGACGTGCCATCCTTCACGACACGATGACCACTCCAACTGCCCCCCACCCCATCCTCGGCCCGATTCTCCTCCACCCGTCCCCAATTGCCATTCCATGATCACTCGCTCCAAATCTGGTCTTATTCATCCTCGTCAAATTCTCTGCTTCCACCTCTATTGCTCCTATCCCTCCTTCTTATACTTAGGCAATTCAAAATTCCTCTTGGAAAGCTGCCATGGATGCCGAACTCTCGGCTCTCCACTCCAATGGCACTTGGGATCTCATTCCCTGTCCTTCTCACGTTAATCTCATCGGGTCCAAATGTATCTTTCGTCATAAGTGTCTATCTGACGGCCCGCTATAAAGCTCGTCTCATTGCATAAGTTTTCTCACAGCAACCTGGTCTCGATTATAATGAAACTTTCAGTCCTATAGTCAAACCCACCACTATATGCACTGTCTTAAGTCTTATCGTATCTCGTTCCTGGCCTATCCATCAATTAGATGTTAAAAATGCCTTTCTTCACGGTAATCTTTCCGAGGTCGGTTTTATGAAGTAGCCACCCGGTTACACTGACCCCTCTCGTCCTCATTGCGTTTGTCATCTCAAGAAAGATCTATATGGGCTTAAGAAAGCTCCTCGTGCTTGGTATCATCGTTTTTCATCTTACATCTCTTCCATCTACTTTGTCAGCAGTAAAGCTGATATTTTTCTCTTTATTCTTCACCATTCTACTCACACTGCCAATCAGCTCCTTTATGTTGATGACATTATCTTAACTGCCTCTTCTGCCTCTTTTCTCTCTCATCTCACTAAACTTTCTTCCTTGGAGTTCTTCATGACCGATCTTGGCTCTCTTCATTATTTTCATGGTATATTTGTCTCTCGTTCCACCTCCGGTCTCCATCTCTTCCAATCTAAATTTGCTAACGAAATTCTTGATCGTTCATATATGTCTTCCTGTAATCCATGCACTACTCTTGTTGACACTAACTCTAATCTTCCTTCCTCTGTTCCCGATGCCACCTTATATAGTAGTCTTGAGGGTGCCTTACAATATCTAACTATTACTAGTCCCGACATTACCTACGCAGTTCAAAAAATCTGTCTTTTCATGCATGATCCCCGCATTCCTCATCTTAATGCTCTCAAATGTATTCTTCATTACATCAAAGGGACACTCTTTCCATATTCGTCCTTCTTCCTCATCCAGTCTCATTGCCTACTCTGATGCCGACTGGGCCGGTTGCCTTGACACGCAGCATTCCAAGTTTGGTTACTATTTTTTCTTAGGCGATAATCTCGTTTCCTAGTCGTCAAAGTGACAGCACATTGTTTCTTGGTCTAGTGCTAAAGCTGAGTATCGTGGTGTTGCCAATGCAGTTGCTCAAATTTCTTAGCTCCGAAATCTTTTACTCGAGTTACGTTGTCCACTCCCTCATGCCACTATTGTTTATTGTGATAATATCAGTTCTATTTTTATGTCTTTTAATCTTGTACAGCACCAAAGAACCAAACTTATTGAAATAGATATTCATTTTGTGCGTGAACGAGTCGCCTTGGGTGAAGTCCGTGTGCTACATGTTCCGTCATCTCACCAATTTGTAGATATTTTTACAAAAGGCCTGCCGTCATAACTTTTCTTTGATTTTTGATCCAGTCTCAACTTACGAGAGCCTCCCGTTTCGACTGCGGGGGAGTGTTAATTATATTGTATCATATATTTTGTATATCTTTCTTTATTTATCTCTTTCCATGTATCTAGCTTAGGCTTTCTTGTTTCCCAAGACTATTGTACTTATATATATTTCATGAGCAATACAAAGCAACCTACGGGGTTTATACATCTCTAACAGAACCTTTCCCAAAAAATGTGCCAACCATTTGTCTTTTTTAAAGGTTGAGTAATTTTCTGAATTTTGATTCAATTTGTTTACATGCAGTTCGATAGCCTGTATGGCAATATTAAATTTCTATTAGTAAGAAACATTATATATGCCTTAAGATTTAAATTTAAATTCGAACATTGAAGTTTGATACAAATATTTTGTAGAAACATCTAAAATACTTTCACTTCTCGTCTGATTATTAAAATATTACATTATTGTAGTTCTTGAAAATTTAGTTGCAAACAAGTGATCATTACAAAATTGGATTAATTTATCCATAAAAATTCAATTAAAATAATTATAATTACAAGAACCAGCCTCCACGTGCTTTATGCTAGTATATAAAAAAATACAAGGTCGAAAGGACTCTAATGATGGCTCATTTCTCTGATGCTAGAGGAGGTGGAGGAAGCTGCATGACTTGCTCTTCTCTGAGTCTCTCAGCCTCTACCAACTCCAATAGCTCATGATTTGCATCGAGAAGATTCTTACCGTGCTTTGCCGCTTCAACCCTGAAATAACTCAATTTTTTATACCATTAATGCTCTTTGGTAACAGTTCTGATCAACTCTGATTGAGTCTGTTCAAGCTTGGCCTTCCACTCCCATTCACCCAGGGCCGGGAGGGCTCAAATTTTTAATTTTCTAACTTTCAAGCGTACAATTTTTGAAATATGCAATTTCAGCTCCTTGAGAAATTACAAAAATACCATTTCTATTACTCAAATATTCTTAATCTGTAATGACTTTTTGTAATCTATTTCCCCAATTCTGAAAGTGTGCTTTCACGGCTAATAATCATTTTTTAGTATATCATGGGTGGTGAAAGTGTAGTATGGTTTTCTCATCTCAAAGTTCAAGAATGTATTGTATTATTTGACTAATAATCTTTGAAATTTGATTTTTTTCACTTTATATCTCTAAAATCTTGTCAAAAATATTAATTTGGTTTAGGATTTCAACAAAAACATGATGGGTATCTACAAAACAATTTGATTTTTTTTTTTGAGAAAAGAGAAATTTAATATAAATAGAAGATTTATATATATATATATATATATAAATAAATAATAATAAAAAAAGAGGATAGAAGATATCGAATTGTGTGTTGTGTTTATATGTGTAGTTATATATGTATAATGTGTTTGATGAGTTTAAGGGGGTGTCGAGTATTGCCTTAATGGGGAGTGGAGATTTATTAGTAATATGTAAGTAGAAAGTTCAATATAGTGGTGTACAATTGTTTCAGTTTTTAGTGGCATTTGGCCAAGTATTGTCAAAGACAAAGAAGACAATAAATTATTATCTAGTAGACAGACTGATTTGATTTATGTGGATTCTTTTGGTTTCTATTGCAACAACAGAGCATGTCTTCTAGTATAAAAATTGTCAAGATGAGATTGCGTAGTAAGATCGAAGATGATTTTTTGAGTAGTTTGTTACTAGTTTATATTGAAATAGAAATTGCTCAAACTTTAAATATCGACTCGATGACAAGTTCGATGTAATGAAGGCACATCGAGCATAATTTAGAATTTCCAAATTTATATCTAATAAATAGGTTAGCACTATGTTTATTTAGTTTTGATTTGAATATTTTTTAATTTTATATTATCTTAAATCATGATTGTTTCCCCTTTTTTGTTCACAAAGAACTTTTTGTTAGAATATTTATATGTTGTACTAAGATTTGTGTTAATGTTATGTATAAAAATTGATTAGTCTAAGAAAAAATATCGTAATCGCATCAGAAAAAATGTGTAAAAAATAAATATTAAATTTTTATAGTTTTAAATTTCAATCTCGCCACTCCTCAATCAAAATCCTAGCTCCGTCCCTACTAAAATCAAAATTGAAGCTCAGATTTGATGAGTTTGTGGCATTTAGAATCTCTCGAGTGTCGGGACTCGGATTCTCTTGTGGATCTTGCGGCCATGCTAAAATCGGACTACTGCCATTTCTCGTAAGGTCGAGTATACTTTTGCTTGTCCAATAAGTTATTGGACCAAAAGCAAAATATAGTAAACTTATTGTACAATATATATACATACTAATGAATTCCTTTTGTGCATTAATCATCCCATACATGCACTATATATGGCAACATAACCCGAGTGCAAAATTAGTATAGGATATTTAAATAATATTATGCAGTGAGCATGTTACGTTCATCACATGAAATTATGATTATTAATATTGAAAATATTATCAATGTGAACAATGATTACCTGAAGTTATAATCTTTATTAATTGAAGTCGTGTCCTTAGAATGACCTCTATATTTAAATATAAAATTAGATTTATTAAACTAACTGGATAAATTTTTATAATTTGATCGTTAATAACACAATAAGGTTATATTGCGTATTGGAATGTCACTAACACATTATAGATGATATTATTGAAAAATATCAATATATGTACTAATTTAATTATTACTACAATTATAATTTAAATAGTTATTGTGATTAACTTAGACTATAACCGATTCTGTGAAAAGTGAAATATTGCCATCCCTTATTACTAACAAAAATATTAGACAATGAAGGTAAAACATATCAATAGTAATTAAAAATATTGTATATAACATTCAATTATATACATGGTAGCAGTAGTGTAAAATTTAATTATATCTCCTAGGCAGGTGATATGTAAGAAGACATAAACAAACCCATTGAAATGTTAAGGGCAAAAAAATAAATTAATATTAAACCTTCCCATCCTCAACATTTCAAAATTTGACTAGTAAATTCAGAGACCTTTTTGATACATTTTATAGTTCAGGGACCTAAATGCAATAAAATAAATAGTTTAGAAATACAAAGTGCATTTTACCCAATTTATAACTATCAAAAGAAAAGAGAAGAAAGGAAAAAGAGAATAATAGGACGTCATATTTGTTTTTATATGTAACAAGAATTTTTATATTGTTACAAAAATTATGTATAAATTGTCATGATTGACAATTGGAGACACAAGAATAATGAAAAGTCATAAAGATTTACACATAGTTAATTACACATGTATAATTACGACTTAATAACAATAAAAATTGTCACAATGACTCGAGGATTATAATTGTCAACAATGAAAATTTAAACAAAATTCTTTCACTATTAAAGCTGTGAAAATCATTCTTATAACAATACATAAACTCTCGTCATGTGAATACATATCATCACTAATAGCTTTAACATCAACACTTATATATTGCTACTACTTATCTTTTTTCTAGCAATGTGAGCTACTTACTGGGATGGTTCAAAGTAGTTGTGTGCAAGGATTGAGCTGGGGCCGGTGGTGGCACCCTTCCCCTCAACTTTAAGAAAATTTTCTTTTTCCCTACAAAATCTTGAAATATTCGAAAATTCATCCTCTAAAAATCTAAAAATATCAAGCTTTGCTTTTTCTTTCTATATTCGTCCCGGACTAAAAATCTCGGTTTCGTACCTGGCTATGTGGCCAATATATTATCTACTAATACTTTGAACTATGTAGACTTGATGAACCCACCTTCCCTTCTAACTTTCTTTATCTTACCACCTAGAAAATCTTTGAGAGGAAAGAGTGACTCAATTTCACTGGACACATCAAGTAAAAGTAGTGTTTGAGTACTTTTTCTCTTGGTAGATGGAAGTGATTTGGGTTTTCTTGGAGCTGGTGGGCATTTCAATATTTGGACATTCTTATAATTATTGTGATCATGTACTGCTGCTCTTGGTGTTATGCACCTATGATCATCTTCTGCTTCTTCTCCGGTAGATAATGGCAATTTGATCTCCAAAAGGGAAGCTGAAACATTAACATTGTTATTATTCTCTTCTCTAGTTGGTTCTTCTTGTTTATGGACCTCTTCAAACAAGTCACTTTTCAGCATTGCATGCAAATCTATCTTGCAGAGAGAAGTGCTCTCACAACCCATTTTATTGGGCAAACCCATCAAGGCAAATGCCTTGAATTGATCAAAGGTTGCAAAAATAGCACTATACTTTAGATTTCTATGCACTATATTTCTTTTTTTGGAGGAAGAATAGTTTGTGGATAGGGTTGTGAGATTCAAATTGGATGCGTAATTGTGGAAAATGTGGGTGGTTAATATAGTGAGTGTTCAAGACTGTCATCATCAACTTTAATTATATATATACATATATATATATATATATCTTTTTGATTATTTAAGTTGACCTTTTCTGCTTGTAGCTTTTTTTCCAATGTTTTGGATGTGTGTGATGGAGAGTGAACTTTTCAACTTTTCAAATAAATTCATTCCTTTGGGCGAGGAATCCAATGTAAGCAAACCCTTTCCTAGATTTCATTCATTCAGTGGCTAAAAGGAACTAAAAGATATGTCCGCTATTTGCGTAGTCCTTTTTATGATTCCAACATTTGGATCATCACTTGTCTTTTTATTAGGTTAACTAATTTTAATGTTTTGATTTATTTTTGATTTATTTAGAAAAAGTGCATAGATTTTACTCCCTTCACAAGGTGATCACTTCTTATTATGTACTTATATATGATATCCGAGAGTAAAACTCTCTCTGTTAAAAAGTAGAGAGTTTAAAGAGAGAATTGCAATTTTTATCCTAAAGGATCTTGCCATTGTAACTTTGGTCTCAAGGTTTATGGAATTGCAAGATTAATTTCGTAAGTTACAAAATATTACAAAATTGGTCACGCTAGTCAATTTTTAACTGAAAATGAGCAAGTGCACCTCACGCACATCACTTTCCATCATTTTTATTTGGCATACAAAAACATTCTTAAAATTCAATACACAAAAACAAAACTACAAAATATTTAAAGAATCGATTCAAAAAAAAATTAAAAAAGAAAAAAAAGGGAAGTCAAAGACCCCGCACCCCCACCCCCATAGTCTACACTAGCCATCTGCAGCCACCCACATCATAGAACTGCAGCTCTGTCAAAGAGGTTTAGCGATTTCAGGTGCAATTTTAGGGTTTAAGTGTGGTACGATTTCAGGTGCTATATCATGTGTTTTCAAGTGAGTGGAAGTGCAATTCAAGCGGTGAAGGGTCGATGTGGTGCGGTGGTGGTGTGGTTTGGTGGTGAGAGGGCCAACAGGATTGGAGGTCGGGGTGGGGTGGGATAACAATTTTCTTTTTTTCTTTTTTGCTTTAACATGAGAAAATCTGGACGTTTGATGATTTTTGATCTAACGGCTCAAATCCAAGTCAAACTTTACCTATATCAACTAACGGTGCGTACATGACACTCACTTTTTTGGTCCACTTTTTGACCAACATTGCAACTCTTTGTGTCATGTGGGACTAATTTTGAAATCCCATAAATTTCGGGACCAAAGTTGCATGTGACAAAAATTGCAATTGCCCCGTATTAAAAAGCAGCAGTTATCCCACTTACAATAGTTTCAATATTTCATCACGCAGTTCAAATCAAATACACGCATCATACATATGTAATAATTCTTTCCATATACATTTAGATATGAATTGTACACATTTATCAATCACTTATACATGAAATACAAGATAAAATATAAAATGGAAAAAATAATATCGAAGATACAGTTTATCAATATACTTACACACTACAACAAAATATAATGTTAGTGACAAAAATTAAAGTGACAATATCTAAATTGTTACTAAATATACATAATGAGACTCAATAATTTTGTCTTGTCACAAATAATGATTTTTAGTGACCAAAGTATTTTTTAAGTTGTTACTATTGGCAATCAGTGATACATGTATAATGACAACATATATAGAGTGAAAATTTTGTTTGTTGTTACTAAGTTGTCACTATATATGTGTCACTAACTGTCAATAGTAACAATATTTTTCTTGTTACCAATCATCAAGTTGTATACTATTCTTGTTACTATTGCACATGTGAAAACAACTTTTGTGACAAAATAAAATTTGTTGTCACTTAGTATATATAATTAGTGATAACTTTAATATTGTCACAAATATTTTATTTTTTTTAGTAGTGCCAAAACTGCGCAGTATGAGAATATTTAACTGACGACTGAGAAAATGAGAGAGGAATACATGAGTACTCCTAGAATTATTGAAGCAGAATTAGTAACAGTTTTTATATTTATCGCTTACGTATTGTATATTGAATTGGGATAGTTAACCAAGATCTTAATTTAAGACTCTGATAATTATTAAGTCAATACTATTAGTTTTGAGAAAATTACGTAACAGAGAATAGATTCATTGGCCTGATGGCACCCAACGTCGACCCAACCCATGTTGAGATCCACACCACCATGTACGTTATATATCTTCCAACAGATACGTACACACACATATATATATACATAAATATATATATATATTGATGATATTGTCTAGCTAGTGTGGTTTGCATTGGATCTTCTGATCTGATCTGCCTTGTTCACATGATATGTCCCACGCCACCAAACAAAGCATGCGTGCCCCTTTTTTTTTCCTTTGTATTGTTTTTGTGAGTGGAAACATGCATTATTTCTAATAACCTATGTGTGTGTATATATATATATGTATGTATATATGTATATATGTATATATATGTAATATCAACTTAGGATTCCTACTGTGAAATCTAATTTTGTTAATGAGTTTTTTTCTTCTTTTTTTTCCATCTTTTACTTGCGGTTGTGGGGGACAAGGAATTTTCCTAAATTTCAGCATGTTGGAAAGGGTCATTATGCCAATCATCATTACAAGGGAGTAGAGATGCTGAAATGAGGAAATGTATGTAGTGTAATTAAGTAGGGGGGCCAAAGTAGGAATTAAGCTTCCTTCAGGTAATTGTCAACTCACTCAATTCTTTTGCTTTTGGTTATCAAAAATGTCTCCATTTGTCCGAATCATAAAAATATTTTTATTTTGTGACAATAAAAATGTTTAATGACAAGATCAGTTCTTTTAAGTTGTTATTATTGATAATTAATAACACATGGTTAATAATAAATTAGTGACAACACAAATAAGTAATAATTATATTTATTGTCACTAAAAGTGTGTCCATAGTAATAACAACTTACTTGTCATTAATAATGACTGTAACAAAAATAAATTATTTTATTAAAAGTGACAACATGTATACAAGTGACAACTTGTATACAATTTTTATCACTATTAAATATGTAAAAACTTTTCTTGTGACAAAACAAATTTTTTTTATCATTTAACATTTATAGTTAGTGACTATTTTTGGGTAGTGATTAATGCCACATTAATTGCTTTTAAATTAAATTTGTTTTTAGTTAAAACCCGCTGTTAACTGCATTTAAACCTCAAGTGTACTAGAATTTTAGTTGTCGTCCTTGACCCTGAATCTTCAATTCCATCAATCTCGCATCTATTCCCACCATTTACTTGACTTCACAACTAGGGATAATTTCACTTATGGTTCCCCAATTATACACATTTTTCGAAGTGTCCTACGTACATCTCTGGGAAAATTATACTTTTGATCCCATAGGAATTAACCCAAAACATTTTTAGTCCCACAAAATTTTTTTGACACTTTTAGTCCCCTTGGAGTGAAAAAGTGACACTTTTGGTCCCAAACGTTAAAAAATAGACGGAAAATGGCGATTGAGTCACACACGCCATTAGTTTTAAGAATAAAAAAAATGAAATTCAAAATATAAATTAAATAAATAAAAAACAAGAAAAATTAAAAAGAAAAAAGAAGGACTTCTTCGCAACAACATCCCCCCCACCCACACCATCATCACGTCGTCTCCCCTACCACCATAGTCTCCGCCGTCGCCAGCGAGGTTTTTCAGTTGCAATGGTGATTAGGGGTTTGGGGGTCGAGTTTGGGGGTGAGGGTGTTTTTAGAGAGATTTGGGTCGAGCTTTTGGAGGTGGCGGTGGCGGCGATGGCAGCTGTGGCGGCATAGATTTAGGGTGGGTGGGGAGAGGAGAAGACGACTGTGTCGTCTTTTTTCCTTTTCGTTTCCTTTTCTTTTCTTTTCTTTTTTTATTATTTTATTAATATTTTGAATTTATTTGAATTTCTTTTTGGTATTTTAAAAACTAACGGCGTGTGTGAGTCAATCGTCATTTTTCGTCTATTTTTTAACGTTTGGGACCAAAAGTGTCACTTTTTCACTCTTATGGGACTAAAAGTTGTTGGTCCCAAGTGGTATACGAAAGGGTCTAGAAGGGGGGGGGGGTTGAATAGATCCTGAAGACTTTTTCGACTTCTTAAAAATTCGTATCACTTTGAAGTATTTGAACGCTTGACAAGTTTAAGCGCTGGATGTGACGCTTGAGAAACGTTAACTTAGACTCGGTGATTTCAACGCTTACCAAAGTAGGGCAGAGTTTAGTCACTAAATCAGAGTTAGCACAGCGGAAGTATTTTATAGCTTAGCGTTCAGTTAACTGATCGAAAGTAGTTGCTTAGTTGTTTTAAGACTTTATCAGAATGTATGCAGTATGAATAGTAAAGCAGTAAAACAATGAATGCTTAAAGAGGTAAATGACACAAGATATTTGTAAGGTTCACTGGGTGATGTAATCCCAGCTACGTCCTTCTTCTCCTTTTATCAGGGAGGTTTTTCCACTATGATGATTATCGAAGAGTCACACAGAGACTTCTACAAGATAGAGGGAGATTGGATATGATCTTGGAACTCCTTGGTCAAAAAGATTTCAGCTCCACTAAAGATCTTCTATCCCCTTGCTTCTTTCACTCAGAAATGGTGCAAGTTACTCTTGATCTCGGAACTCCTTGGTCACGCAGATTTCAGCTCCAATAGAGATCAACTTCAACAAGCTTCTTTTACACAAAAATATTGCTTGCAAGTCAACCAGCTTTCTCACTCAGATGAAAGGTGTTGATGGTTTTGGTCACGGGTTTGTTTGTTTTTTTTTTGGAAAGTTCAAACAACTTGGGGATATCTCAATGGTAGTATAGGTTCTTCTTAACAAGAGATTTGAGATATGGGTGACTGTCTCTGGAATATTTGTGAAAAGCTTATATGGATATTTGGCTATGATTTTTAGTAAGCTTTTCTTTCAACAAGGTCGGTATTTTTGTGTGTGTCACTTTTTTCATCATGTTACTTGTTTGTTGAAAGAGCTATTTATAAGGTATTGGTGGTTTTTTGTCCGTTTGACTCGGTTGGAGTCTCGTTTCCCCAAACATTCCTTGAGTTCAGACATTTCTAACTTTGGGTATATTTAATTGGTTAGGCATGGTCTTGGTTTCATAAATCTGACAGTCTAGGTCAAAGATATGGCTTGCCCATAAGTTATAGTGCTTATATTTTAATAGCACTTATCCGACTTTTAATGCATCTTGTCTTATTTCCGTTGGAAATAATTCGTCCGTTTGATTCATGCATTCTTTTAAGTCTTTGGATGGTTTTTGGGTCTGAATTCTTTTTCAGGTTACGTTCTTTGTAGGTTGTGTTGGTTTAACTCTTTTGGACGCTTGCTGAAGAGAATAGTTATTCTCGTGTATCAAACAGACGCTTGGACTGATCCTGAATTTCAGACGCTTACTCTTCAATCTTGTCTTGATAGTCTCACTGAGAATTCCGTCATTTCACTTGATGTTGAGTATTCGGCCTGAGTTATCCATTCGTAGTTTGAGCACTGGGATAATCCCTAAAGCGTTTGACGGACGCTTCAAGATATCTTTATCCATTGTAGCTTTAGACGCTTGATCTTCACCTTCATCACTTGGTAGACTCACCCAGAATTTTCCTAAGTGTTTTAGTGTCACATACTTAGTCTAAGGAATTCTACAAAGATGAATACTATAAGCCTAAGATAAATAAGCTTTCAGGTACTTATACATAACATTCTATGAAAGCTTTTACACTTTTCGGAGTCTAACAGAAAGTCCTATTTGTCATCATCAAAACATCTAATATGAAATTCCTAACAATTTCCCCCTTTTTGATGATGGCAATACTTATTTGGTTCAAGCGTTAGATACCTGAAGGTTAGCGTAAGTTAGTAAGTTAGTTTGAGCTTTAACGAGATGTTTCAGCTGTAAAATGCATTTTATATATATACTTCACAGTACAGGCATTTTACAACTAAAAAGAGAGAGGCACAAGTAAAAATTAAGATCGTGGCTTGATCTTGTATCTCTTAGTCATTTCAGCACGGATTGCTTCAGTTATCTGATCTTCTAACGTCATCATTGCAGCATGATCTTTACTGATTATGTGCTTGTTTTCTTGAACTTGTCGTGCCTTAAAGGCAATGAAGTGTTTATCCCATTCCTCTGGACTGATGCCTATGTATCGTAGGCAAATTCTGAAGGTTTGGTCGAAGTCAGACATTTTTCTTTCTAAGGCTAATACTGCTGGATCAGTTGGTTCTGGAATTGATGCTCTGAGAAGAGGAATGTCAAACTGTTCAAGCAGTGCTCTTGAAGGCAATGGAAGAGTTGGATAGAGTACTCTGGGAGTTTCTTTCTTATTGGACGCTTCAACCGATGTGGTTACCCAAGAGGGATAGGGATACCTTGGTTCTGCACTCAGTGTGAGAGAAGTATCAATGTGTTGACGCTTGGATGGTGGAGGAGGAACTTGATCTTTAGATGTTGACGATTTCCTCTTTTCTCCCTTCTTTTCCCCCTTATTGCCATCATCAGTCTGTATGAAATGCTGAGTAAGAAGACTGACTTGAGCAGCAATCTGAGCGATAGAGGCCTCAAGAGTGGTTAGACGCTGGTCGAAATGTTCTTTCATGACCAGGAGACTTCTTGTCGAATAGACGGAAGTAGTGGATATCCTCTGAAAGAATTGATCCGAGAGCCATCCCATTGTCGCAGATTGTCTGTGAAGATTTTGTCGAATAGAGAGACTGGAGGCATAATTGCCATCATGAGAGAAAAGTTGTCTTCACATTGGCTAGTGGTGCAGTTCAGACAGGACATGGGAGAAGAACCGCTGGTGGACGCTTGATCATCAAAGCGTAGAGAAGAGTTGGCCAGTTTGTGCAACGCTTGTCTTAAGCGGTGTTCAGGTTGATGGCGGATCAGAGGCAGCTTCAGAACGGGTCCAAGTCTATGCTGGCGCTGCGTCAGCATGTAGCGTGCAAATTTGGTCCTTTTATCATGAATCCCTATTCTGAACAGATGGGGAGCACTAACCAAGTCTTCAAATTTATACGTGTCACCCATGTAAGCTTCAGCCCATCGTATCTCAGTCATACAATACTCAGTTCCTGCATTAAGTATAGCACGAAACCCTTGGTGATGAATATCACAGATGGATTCAAAACGATACCTGTCGGGTTGGTAGTTAGCGTTCCAGACGCAGTCAAAATATGCATCGGTTTCAAGTTGAATCATCTCGGTCAGGGATGCTGGACGCTCACCGGCATGTACTCCTTTATTCTTCCACAGGAGGAGAGGATTAGCTGAGCGCTTGTTTTCCTCGCTTTTGACCAGTGTTAGAGAGTGAGAATAGCCTTCTCTGTTTAGTAGCTCTTCTGTTGGGTTCAGAAGCTGATCCTGACGCTCATAGACTCTGATGTTGTAGTCGCGGAGAGCGAAGCCAGTGGGTTTGCTTGTCCCACAGTCCAGATAATAAGCTAAGTCAACATCAGCTCTAGGAGTCGTGCCTCCTTGCCGCTGTGCTTGGAGAGTGACGGAAGCCGGGATGTGTGTGGGAGTCTTTCCGAGTTCAAGCGCTGTGTAGTAAGCTTCATCAGCTGGGGTGGAGGCTGTATTAAAGAGAGTGTTGCGTACAGCCAGATCAAACTTTATGAGCTTGGCGATATCATTTTCGGCATTGATAAGACTTTCTTCATTGTAACCTGCAGGTATGAAGTTCTCTGCGGGTGCTGGAGGCAAATAATCGACTGAGTGATCGATAGTCTTTGAGGGATCCAGCTTGAAGAAATGTCGATGGATCACAACGTCGTTAGCATCGCTCTGACCTTCTGAGCGTGCCTCTGTTGTACTAGGTAATGCAAGCAATGGTTGAGCCCTTGGGATTTCAGGTTCATCCGGCTCGAGATTTGTAGATTCGATGGCAGCTTCATGTGCGATGGCCACAATTGGGGTCATATCAACATCCAGATGGACATCAACTGGTGGTTCAGAGGATGATATCGGGACAGCAGCGATAGCTTGATCTCTTTGTGTAGCCTCAGAAGAGATGGCAGCAGTTGGACGCTTACGCCTCTTGAAGATACGCTTCACATTTATGCCTTCGGCGGGGAACGCTTGAGTCTGTGGAACTGCAGGTTCTTCAAAGTCAATATTTTTGAGAACCTTTTCCAGATCTTTTCGACTAATGAGGGGTATAGAATCCTCGTCATCTTCATCGTTTTTAATAGGTTGAGCCTTGGGCTTTCGAGGAGCCCGTTTCTTTGTGACAGTGGGACGCTTCACAGTACGTTTGGCTTTCTCCTGATCTGGACGCTCAGCCTCCTCATCTGACACTGCGCGGACAACTTGGCGCTCAGAGAGAGGCTTAGCAGCACCTCCAACTTTGGGTGGATTAAAGAGATTATTGATGATTCTTGGCCCATAGAACTTATGCTTGGCCACGGTGACTCCTGCTGAAGAGGTGCACTCTGCTCGAAAGAGTAGATCACTTAAAACTAGACCATAAGGTCTGTTTGAAGTGCGTAGACTGTCTCTGAACCTGCTGAATATATAGGCGCTCCAGTTGATCTTTATCTTGAGTAGGATGGCAGTCATCATCTGGAACTGGGTTGGGTTGATTTTGTCGAAGGTTCCCACTCTGCATTCGATGTTTTTACTGCAGAAATCAGCCAAGACTCGATACCTGTTCACTATATCTTTCTTCTCAAAGTACGGTTTGTATGGAACATCATCGTAAGCGCTAATCTGAGTCCAGACTTCTTGAATTTGTTCTTCAGTGATAGTGTCTAAAGTGGCTCCAGCATTAGGTAGAGAGAAATTCTGGGCAATGGAGGCCGCAGAGAGAGTGAACGTCTTTGATTCCTTCTTGGAGACAGGAAACAAACACGTGATGGAAGTCTCATCGTCAGACAGTCGAGCATTTCTCCAGAAAAATTCTAGTTCTTCAGGAAACATATATGAGTATTTCGTGAGAAATTTCTGAAGCCCAGCCTCTGCTACAGAATCCATTATTTCCGTTAAATCAATTTGGGGGTTTTCATAGAGAAACTTCCAATCAACTATAAGGCCTTCAGTGATCTTGACAATAACTTCAGAGGTTCCAGCAGTAGCTTTCTTGGGTGCCATGAGTGAGCAGTAGACAGAGATTACGAAGGAAAGTTTTTCGTTTTTGAAAAAGAGAGAGACTTGTTTTTGCACGAATGGAATAGAGTATAAGAGTGTTTGTGTTCTGCAGAAACTTCAATTTGAATGTTCGGTGTGTTTGAAGTTTGAGATGTTGACACGTGGAGGAATATAAATCTCAGCCATTAAAATATAACTGTGGACGTGAATTTAGATTAAACAGGCACGGTTTCTTTTAGTAACTGCCACATATACTATTTTGAAGTCCGTTTAAAAGTTTAAAATAGAGACTGAGAGTGATACGTGTGCCCATGAAAAGCGGATACGTTCTTTATGAAAACTGTTCG
Organism: Buddleja alternifolia; assembly: GCA_019426215.1. Taxonomy (NCBI): domain Eukaryota; kingdom Viridiplantae; phylum Streptophyta; class Magnoliopsida; order Lamiales; family Scrophulariaceae; genus Buddleja; species Buddleja alternifolia. The sequence goes on from CM033402.1 coordinate 20,894,881, forward strand.
GGAATCATAATTTTGAACACTATTCAAATGCCCGCCAAAAATTTGTTAAAGCGTCCGGACTTATTCAGAATGACGCTTGAAACAATTTAGTGTTATGTGGACGCTTGAAAATCTTGGGAGTCTCTTTCAAGTAACAGGTTGTGCTTTAGCGGTCATTGTAACATCTAGAATTATTCCTTTCAGGGTGTATATGAGGACACAGTTTCCCAGTACTTATCATTAGGTCTTGGTAGTAGTGTTTTACTTTTGGTTTAAAATATTCAGCGCCGGTTGTACTCGTCTAAGACACATGGTAATTGTACTGACGCGTGTACATGTGCTGAACCATCTTTGAAAAACGTGATGAGTACCCATGGGTTTTCTTGAGCGAAGGGTGAGGAATGTCAAGTCAGCATTAATTGCATTGATTGACTAATCCACTTTCTCGTTTTAGCGTAGGGTAATGTACGCTTGCTTTTAAAAGGGTCTTTTTACTAACTGCTTTAGCCGGGAATAAAGCTAAGCGTTTAGTTTATTTTGAAAGAAGTGCAGACGCTAAGGCAGATTTGTGTAATAAGCGTCAAAACGGTTTTAAGTGTATGATGCTAAGTGCGTATGACCGATGCAAGGGAAAACATTTTTGGTCATATTCACTTAGGTATAGTTTGCTCTTTGAAGGTTCCCCCTATGTAGGTTCCCCATAAATTTCATAACATACATTGAATTCCCCCTAAATTTCATGCCTAACAAAAGTATGATGTTTCGAATGATTAAGCATTTAGATCAATCATACCTAGTTCACTTCTTAAAGTGAGAAAACTTTGTTCGTTAAGCGCTTTGGTGAAGATATCTGCCAGTTGCTTTTCTGTACTAATGAAGTGCATGGAGATATCTTTCTTTTGAACGTGGTCACGTAGAAAGTGATAGCGAATGTCAATGTGTTTGGTTCTAGAGTGAAGAACTGGATTTTGAGTCATTGCTAAGGCGCTTTGATTGTCACAATGGATAGGAGTTGGATCTAGGATTATTCCATAATCTCTAAGTTGTTGCCTCATCCAAAGGATCTGTGCACAACAGCTTCCAGCGGCTACATACTCAGCCTCAGCGGTGGAAGTAGCGATGGACTGTTGCTTCTTACTATGCCATGAAATTAGTCTATCACCTAGAAATTGACATGTTCCACTAGTACTTTTTCTATCTATTTTGCATCCTGCAAAATCTGCATCTGAATAACCGATTAGTTCAAAAGGAGAATCCCTAGGATACCATAAGCCCACATTTTGTGTGCCTTTTAGGTACTTAAGGATTCTTTTAGCAGCAATTAAGTGTGATTCTCTAGGATCAGCTTGAAATCGTGCACACATGCATACTGAGAACATAATATCGGGTCTACTAGCTGTAAGATAAAGAAGTGATCCAATAATACCTCTATAGTTAGTGATATCAATTTTCTTTCCATTATCGTCTCTATCTAGCTTAAGCGTTTGGCTCATTGGAATTTTTGAAGGTGATGCATTTTCCATACCAAATTTCTTGATCATATCTCTAGTATATTTAGTTTGATTTATGAATATGCCATTAGGGAGTTGTTTAACTTGTAATCCTAGGAAGAAAGTTAATTCACCCATCATGCTCATTTCAAATTGATCTTGCATCATTTTCGAAAATTTCTCACATAGACGCTTATTGGTAGATCCAAATATAATATCATTAACATAAATTTGAACTAGGAGAATATCTTCATTATGGGTAATTTTGAATAACGTTGTGTCAACGCTGCCTTTTGAAAAGCCTTTACCTATAAGGAAGATAGAGAGAGTGTCATACCATGCTCGTGGTGCTTGTTTAAGACCATAGAGTGCCTTGTCCAATTTGTAAACCATGCTTTTCCCATGGTTGTTGATGAATCCTGGTGGTTGCTCCAAAAATACTTCTTCTTGGAGTTTACCATTCAGAAATGCACTCTTTACGTCCGTTTGATACACTGTAAATTTGTTAAATGCTGCAAACGCTAGAAACATGCGGATTGCTTCAAGTCGGGCAACTGGAGCGTATGTTTCATCAAAGTCGATGCCCTCTTCTTGACAGTATCCCTGAGCTACGAGTCTGGCTTTGTTTCTAATCACAATCCCATTCTCATCCATTTTGTTTCTATAGACCCATCTAGTTCCAATGACCCCTTGGTGGGTTGGTCTTGGTACTAGCGTTCATACCTTATTTCTTTCAAATTGGTTTAGCTCTTCTTGCATGGCTTCTATCCAACTTGGATCGTTAAGCGCTTCATCCACTTTCTTTGGTTCCATTTGAGATAGGAAGCTTGCAAACATGGCCTCATTTATTGTAGCGGCTCTCGTTCTAACGGGTGCTCCAATATCTCCAATAATTAGTTCTGGTGGATGGTCTCTGAGCCATTTTCTGTCTGGTTGGAACGAGTTAAGAGATTGATCTAACGTTTGATTAAACTGTGTAGGCGCTTGACCAATTCCTTGCGTAGGCGCTTCAGTGTTTGTAGATTGAATTTGCTCTTGATGAACATACCCTTCATGATCATCAGCGTTTCTTGCAATGTCATCGTTGATGTCTTTACGAGTAGTCTTAGGATTAGGTATAATGATTTCATTATCTTCATCAATATCACTATCATCACACAGATTGATTTGTGACGCTTGTTGAGATAAATCTTCAATTCCTGCATCATTAATATTAACCTTACTCGGTTCTTGGTTAGCATCATCAAACACAACATGAATGGATTCTTCAACCTTCGATTTGATCTTATTTAAGATGCGAAAACTCTTTCCATTTTTGGCGTATCCTAGAAAGATTCCTTCATCTGCTTTAGGATCAAATGTCTTTAGGCTTTGAGAACCATTGTTATGAATGAAACATTTTGAACCAAATACATGAAAGTATGAAACATTCGGCTTACGTCCCTTCCATAACTCATATGGAGTCTTTTCATGTTGCTTGTTGATCATACACCGGTTCTGAGTGTAGCAAGCAGTGTTAATAGCTTCGGCCCACAACCTTTGAGGCAGCTTAGATTCGGCTAACATAGTCCTAGCGGCTTCTTTAAGCGTTCTGTTCCGCCGTTCAGCAACTCCATTTTGTTGAGGTGTTCTAGGTGCTGAATACTCATGAAGTATTCCAAAGTCTTTACAAAATTTCTCAACAATATGGTTAGTAAATTCAGTTCCTCTATCACTTCTAATTCTTGTTACTTTTAGATCTTTTGAGTTTTGTAGTTGACGAATTAGAGCTAGAAATTCTACCCATGTATAGCGTGAAAAATCATCAACTATTACTAGTGAATACTTTTTACCACTAACGCTCATGATTTGAATAGGACCAAACAAATCTAAATGTAGTAATTCAAGTATTCGAGAGGTCGATAGATGAAGCTTCTTCTTAAAGGATGATTTAACTTGTTTACCCATTTGACAGGCATCACATAAGCGATCTTTATTAAAGGAACCTTTAGGTAATCCCTCTACGAGATTTAGAGATATTAATTGAGAGATTGTTTTGAAATTGAGGTGATTCATTTTTCTGTGCCATAACCAACCTAATTCGTTTTGATTCTTAGCTACGAAACATGTAGAGTTGTTATCTAATGTTGAATCCCAATCTACTAAGTATACATTGTTTGTTCTTCTTCCTTTTAATTTGGTAGATCCTGTCTTAACATCGATTATCTCGCACAAGTCACTAGAAAATTTAATCTCAAAGCCTTTATCACAAAATTGACTTATGCTTAGGAGATTATGTTTAAGACCCTCAACATAGTATACATCATTGATCATGATGTTCCCCCTATGCATGATACCTATACCTTTAGTTTTACCTTTAGAATTATCACCGAATATAACTTGAGGACCATTGGTTGCACGATAGTTGATCAAGAGATCCTTTGATCCAGTCATGTGTCTCGATGATCCACTATCTATGTACCATACTGAAGCGTCGGTGTTGGCTCTAGGTACCTGCATTCAAAAGGGCAGATCTAATTTCCTTTAGGTACCCATTTTGTTTTGGGTCCTTCTTTGTTAGTGACGTGAATTAGATTTTTCGGAACCCATACTTGCCTTATCTTCACTATGGGAGAAAGATTGGCCTTCTTGGGTTTCGTTTTGAGTTGCATACCTTTTCTAGATGTATAGAAATATCCTTGATTATAGTGATAATCATAATCGTATTCACAATTATCATAGTGTTGATAATATGAACTGGATTGTTTTGGATATGGACGTTTGATTCTGTTTGGTACTGGCCTAGGATGCACTTTTGGTGCGGGACGCTTAACGTTTGATTCACTGGCAGAAACTATCTCCTTAGCTTTTTGAGCGTTTGGATATATTTTCTTTTGTGAGACATTCACTTTGGTCTTTCCTTTGCCTGAGTCAATGTTGACTTTATCATTAGCTTTTGTACCAGTATTTGTTGATTCATTCAGCGTTTGTCTGATTGAACTTTCTTCAACAAAGATTACACCTTTTCCTTTGTTGATTGTTGTAACATTGGACGCTTTGGCTTTATAACTGAATTTATCAAAACCTAGACCGGTCTTTTCACCAAATGCCCTGGTTACTTTAGTCACATTATCTAGCGTTCTAGACGCTTTTGATAATGAAGAGATAAGCTGCTCTGATTTGGCAAGTTTAGCGATCATTTCAGCTTCTCTTTTGACTATTATATCAAGATCACCTTTTAGCTGAGTAATTTCACTCTCGAGTGATTGGTTTTTCTCAATGCACTGTTGCTGAATTTGCAACTCTGCTTTGAGCGTTAAGTTATCACTTCTGAGTGCTGAAATAATACGATGGTGATTTTGGAATAATTGGGTGGCATCTTGACAATCTGTATAATATTCCTTTACTTTGTCAAGTAATTCATCATAAGAGAGAGGATGATACAGATCAGTGGTTACCTCAGATGGTACGTCGTTAGATGCTTCATTTACTCTTGCCATGAGACAAATGAATGCTGAGTCCTTTGATGGTTCATCATCGCTGCTTTCATCTGATGATTCCAAGTCCTCTTCAGGCGTATAGAGAGGTTCTGATTCTGCTAGCAAGCCTTGTTGTCTCAGGTTGCTCCTGAATTGGTTTCTATCCGTGTGATCTTGCTTTGTAGGTTTAGACACATTTGGATATGGGCAATTAACTTGGAAATGCCCTGGTCTCCTGCAGTTGTAACAAAGATTGGTCTTCATCTTTTGTTCGTTTGTTAATCTTGTGGATCGTTGGTTTAACGCTGCAGGCGCTGAGAGATCTTGATGAGAAGGAGTTTGATATTGAATTGGCGCTAGGGAGGAGGACGCAGGATAGTGAGGCGCTTGATATTGTGGTTGTATTTGAGGAAGCGCTTGATATGAAATTTGTCCTGGGTGCTTAGGACTGTTTCCCTTCTTTTCATATTTCAGGAATTTCCTGAATCTATTTAGAAGCGCCAGTTCTTCTTCCTCACTTATGTCCGAACCTTTTTCTTTGATAGGTTTTCCTTTGATTGATGCTATTAGCGCTCCAGATTCGATCACTGGATTACTTACTGCATCACTGGCCGAATTCAGCTCAAACTCAAATGCTTTGAGTTCTGAAAAAGCATCTTCTGGAGTTAGGCTGTCCAGATTGTTTGATTCTCTCATTGCAGTTGTCTTCATCAGGAATCTGCTTGGAAGACTCCTAAAGATTTTGACCACCGTTTCTCGATTTTGTAGCTCCATTCCCAGAGATGTTAGTTCAGTGACAAGGGCTGTAAACCTCATGTCTAATTGCTCTAACGTCTCATTAGGTAGCATCTTGAAGCCGTTGAATTTTTCTTTGGCAATTGATAATTTGTTTTCCTTTATTTGTGCTGAGCCACCACAAATAGTAACCAACTTATCCCAAATTTCTTTAGTTGTATTGCATGATTTGACTTTGTTGAATAAGTTGTCATTGTCACCAATGGCTGTGTATAATGCATTCCGACCGACATTATCCAGATTGGCTCGTCGACGCTCATCGGTGGACCATTCTTGTTTGGGCTTCTCCACATACCCGTCAGGTGTTTCTCCTGTGGCTTCGGGCGCTCTGGTGATAACTTTGTATATTTTGATTGGCCCATCTGAAATGATATCACACATTTCATCATCACATGAACACAAATAAGTAAACGCTTTGACCTTCCAAGAGTCATAATTTGACTCGGTCAACTTGGGGACTTTAGAAAATGCCATGAAGAATTTTAAAGTAATTTTGAAGCGACTATATAAAAAAAGATGGATCTGAACAAGCAGTTACGCTTGGAAACGCTTAGGTTTCAACTTCAACTGCTCTGATACCACTTGTTGGTCCCAAGTGGTATACGAAAGGGTCTAGAAGGGGGGGGGGGTTGAATAGACCCTGAAGACTTTTTCGACTTCTTAAAAATTCGTATCACTTTGAAGTATTTGAACGCTTGACAAGTTTAAGCGCTGGATGTGACGCTTGAGAAACGTTAACTTAGACTCGGTGATTTCAACGCTTACCAAAGTAGGGCAGAGTTTAGTCACTAAATCAGAGTTAGCACAGCGGAAGTATTTTATAGCTTAGCATTCAGTTAACTGATCGAAAGTAGTTGCTTAGTTGTTTTAAGACTTTATCAGAATGTATGCAGTATGAATTGTAAAGCAGTAAAACAATGAATGCTTAAAGAGGTAAATGACACAAGATATTTGTAAGGTTCACTGGGTGATGAAATCCCAACTACGTCCTTCTTCTCCTTTTATCAGGGAGGTTTTTCCACTATGATGATTATCGAAGAGTCACACAGAGACTTCTACAAGATAGAGGGAGATTGGATATGATCTTGGAACTCTTTGGTCACACAGATTTCAGCTCCACTAAAGATCTTCTATCCCCTTGCTTCTTTCACTCAGAAATGGTGCAAGTTACTCTTGATCTCGGAACTCCTTGGTCACGCAGATTTCAGCTCCAATAGAGATCAACTTCAACAAGCTTCTTTTACACAAAAATATTGCTTGCAAGTCAACCAGCTTTCTCACTCAGATGAAAGGTGTTGATGGTTTTGGTCACGGGTTTGTTTGTTTTTTTTTTTGAAAGTTCAAACAACTTGGGGATATCTCAATGGTAGTATAGGTTCTTCTTAACAAGAGATTTGAGATATGGGTGACTGTCTCTGGAATATTTGTGAAAAGCTTATATGGATATTTGGCTATGATTTTTAGTAAGCTTTTCTTCCAACAAGGTCGGTATTTTTGTGTGTGTCACTTTTTTCATCATGTTACTTGTTTGTTGAAAGAGCTATTTATAAGGTATTGGTGGTTTTTTGTCCGTTTGACTCGGTTGGAGTCTCGTTTCCCCAAACATTCCTTGAGTTCAGACATTTCTAACTTTGGGTATATTTAATTGGTTAGGCATGGTCTTGGTTTCATAAATCTGACAGTCTAGGTCAAAGATATGGCTTGCCCATAAGTTATAGTGCTTATATTTTAATAGCACTTATCCGACTTTTAATGCATCTTGTCTTATTTCCGTTGGAAATAATTCGTCCGTTTGATTCATGCATTCTTTTAAGTCTTTGGATGGTTTTTGGGTCTGAATTCTTTTTCAGGTTACGTTCTTTGTAGGTTGTGTTGGTTTAACTCTTTTGGACGCTTGCTGAAGAGAATAGTTATTCTCGTGTATCAAACAGACGCTTGGACTGATCCTGAATTTCAGACGCTTACTCTTCAATCTTGTCTTGATAGTCTCACTGAGAATTCCGTCATTTCACTTGATGTTGAGTATTCGGCCTGAGTTATCCATTCGTAGTTTGAGCACTGGGATAATCCCTAAAGCGTTTGACGGACGCTTCAAGATATCTTTATCCATTGTAGCTTTAGACGCTTGATCTTCACCTTCATCACTTGGTGGACTCACCCAGAATTTTTCTAAGTGTTTTAGTGTCACATACTTAGTCTAAGGAATTCTACAAAGATGAATACTATAAGCCTAAGATAAATGAGCTTTCAGGTACTTATACATAACATTCTATGAAAGCTTTTACACTTTTCGGAGTCTAACAGAAAGTCCTATTTGTCATCATCAAAACATCTAATATGAAATTCCTAACAAAAGTGTTTTGGATCAACTCTTATGGGACCAAGAGTGTAATTTTCCCGTACATCTCTCATCAAATGTAATCAGAAAAATCGTATTTTTGGTCCCATAAGATTGGCCTTTTTCAATTATGATCTTATTCATTACGGGATTCACACATTGTGTTCCATAACTTTTAAAAATTCTCAATCGAATTTTCTGTCCAAAATTTAACGGTCAACTCCGTTAGTCAACATTTTGACCGATTTTTTGGAGAGATTTTGTGATTGATTAGTACATGATATTGAATAGAAACATTGTGATATTGAATAAATTCTGTGTGTGAGTGCATTAATGTATGAATTCTCACAAAAACGACTTGTCAAAATGTTGACTAACGAAGTAGACGATTAAATTTTGGATGGAAAATATAGTTAGGACCCAATGTGAGAATCTCATAACGTATGAGATCAAAATTGGAAAATGCCAAACATATGGGACCAAAAATATGATTTTCCCAATGTAGTCCTTGAACTACCACATATTCATCCAATGTGATCCCTCTACCTAAAAATCTGCCAAATTGATAACGGTGGGGTCAATTGTAATATCAAAATTTACATTTTACACTCTGAAAGCATAACTTTTGACGCTTTCCACAAAAAAAATAATACGAACAAATTTCACCATTTAATTATTATTCAAAAGTTGTATTCCCAAAGCACTTCCTAATATTTGCCGCCCTTCTTTATCTCCAGTGTTTCCTGCCTGTCCGTTCCCCCGCATCCGTCGTCCTTCATGACTACTCGTGTTTGTGTCTGTCGTCTACCACCTTCTCTACTACACATCAAATATGGTAGAAAAGAAGAATTTGGAAGAGGATTCATACTGAAAACTGTTGGATTGGTTAATCCCCGGAGTAGGTTAGCACAGGGGAATTTAAAAAAATTTAACATAACTACCCCGAAACAAGATTATGGCCGGTTTAATCAAACTAATAATTACAAGAAAAACCTAACACACATGATATACCTTTCAAGCTTTTTTCCACGTACATGTTTCTGATCAGATATAGTAAGGCCGTCGGCTCCTCAAAAAATTTCGGGTTTCATTTGTTTCTTGTATCTTCAAGAGATCCAATTGTCTCGCCTCTAAGATGTATCCACACCTCCGTTATAGTTTCCAATAATTATATGTTAGTGCTAGCCTATATAATTCTTTTAGACTTAATCTAAGCTTCTCTATATGAAGGTGGGAATATAAGTGAAAGGTTAATCTCAACACATGAGCAAAACCTTGTCTTGAACTAATTAGGTGAGGGACAATTTTGTCTTGAAAATAAGAAGACAAAATTTCTCTATTTTTCTGCTAGGGGTGGACGAAAATTTGCTAGCCCAAAAGTGTGTGTTTGTTTTTCTTAACACACATATTTATAAAGATAATCCTAGGTTTAATTTGATTAGAAGTCAATTAAGATGAGATAAAATCTCCAAGATTTGACTTTCTTCTACTCCTAATCAAATTCAATTAAAGAGTTTCCTAAAAATAAGGAACTTAGCTTGCAAGCCAACTTGTTCCCTATTTTATCTACTAAAATATCTCCTTGATTCCAACTTGATCATGACTTGGAGAAGAATTAAGTCCTCCCCTAATTCGTCCGCCACCTACACGCCCCCTCATCCTTGGAGTCCAAAATTTTTATCCAACTTGATTTAATTTTTAACTCCTTAATTAAATAGTCCAATCATTTAATTAAATATTCTATAATAATTAAAGTCCAACCTTAATTATTATTATCCAATTATTTATTTAATTTTATTTAATTTTGTACTTCCTCTACTAATTAGATAAAACCCTTGGACTCTAATTAGTCCATTAATTAATTAATCCCACTTGATTAATTAAACTTAATTAAATAGTCTAATTAATTGATCTCCAACCAATTAATTTATATTCCTCTTTAGGTAAGTACTAGACTTTCCTAATTTCACCTCAACTTCCAAAGTTGATTAATCATATCTTTTAAGCAGGAACATCGGGAGTTAGTGTGTGACCCCTTAGGCTTGTTCGTGTTCAAGTAGTAAGTACACTTTCTAAAAGTGCCAATGTACCTTTCCATATATTTACAAAGTACTAGATTAAATCTTCCTCGATTTAATCCGATCATATATCATTCACCAAAAATATCATGGTACTTACAAATCGAGGTTACTGTCTAACAACGGGCCCCAAAGACCTAGACACAAACGGTAAAAAGATGTTTAACCTATCATAACCACGATCCTCACATAAGTAAGATCCCTCCATCAAATTTCCCGGATTGGTATCTTGAGTAATGGCTTAGTCGAAACTCTTTCGACCCAATCACTATGTCTCCTTCATTGCATGATAACGGTTCATGCAATCCAAACGAGGAAACACTCCGCCTCTTTGGATTGCCATACTTTGGCTAAAGATTTCCTTGAATCGATTCGTTTAAGCAATACATAGGAAATATCTGATTTGCTATGTCAGTGACGGATCCCATCTTGGTCTCTCATGTACCTTGACACATAACTATACTATACCCAAGATATCCCATATGACAACTCGCGATAGAATCATGAGACAAGTCAAAGTATAGTATGCTATGCTCAAAGTCACAATGGAACCTAAGGTCCTAAGGATTACCCTTATGCCTACGTGATTATAGAAAATTCCATATTCGATTAGGATAACCATTTTAGGAATTTCCTGGCGGGGTGTTCAGTTCACTCATTATCCAAATGAGGGGTGTTCAATTCACTCATTATCCAAATGAGAACCCTCGTGCAACATCTATGCCTATGGAACGAGGCATGTTCTCTAAGAACTATGTGCACAAGCAAGTCTTTTGAGTCTTTTGTCAATATCCCTCATCTTGATAGACTCATCTCGTACTTGGAACCTTTTAAGAATCACGACCTTGGAGACATATTCCATCATCGTCATTACCGATGTCCGATGATAGCCGGGAAAATTAAATTAATAACATAAAAAAAGGAAAAATCATAAAATAATATGTTACGACATAGGTTATGTCATCTCAGCTAAGAGATGACATAGCATATGTAGTCTCTCACTTTAATTTTTTTTAATTAGACGGCTGACATGAATAGTGAGACGACATACGTTATGTCGTCCCACTATTCAGCCTTTTTTTTTCCTTCTCTGCTCTTTTTTTCTCTTCTTTCTCTTCTCTTTTTCTTTTCTCTTCTCCTTCTGTACGTCAAATTTTTCACTCTACTTTTCGCCACCATTGTCGACAAGCACCAATTTTTCTTCAAAATTTGTTCGTCAACTACAAAGTTAAGGTAATTCTATGTATTATACTTTTGAACTTACTTAAATTTTGAGTTAGCATATTGTTTTTTATTTTATTGTAATGTGGGTTCAAAACTTAAATTTTTAGGTATAAATTCAATTACTTAGTTATAATTTTGGATTATTTTGTATAATTCTCGAATATGTTGGTATAATTATTGAATTAATAGGTTTTATTTTGACTTTTAGGTTAAATTTTGATCCTAAGGTATAATGTGGATTTTTAGTGTTTTTTTTTTATGGTTTGAAATTTGATATAAATATTAGTTTGTAATTTTGTAGAAATTTAAGTATAATTTCAGAGATATAATTTTGAATTTATTGTTAGGATTTAAATTTTCATATAAGTTGCAAATGAAATTTCAAATGTTTAGGTTTACATAGTATGTATAATTTCGAATGAGTAGTTATAATTTTTAGGTTTAATTTGTAATATAGAAGTATAGTTTGTATATATAAATTCTAATTTTGTAGGTTTATAATTTCCAATTTTATGTATAATTTGTAGGTATTATTTTATTTTTTTGACTATAATTTTAAATTTAGTGCTTATTTGTGGTTTGAATTTTGATATTATATAGAAAATGTCGAGGGCGAACACAGTTAACGTTTTGGTATACACGGATGGTCAAATTATTGAAGACTCAAATTCAGTGAGATATAGCACTCTTCCAAGCACTAACATGAGAATATCTCGTACCATCACATACGCTGAATTGTTGGAGAAGTTATATGCGAGAACAAGAACTGATCAAAATCATTTTTCATCAAAAGTAATTATAAAGTTTGAATTTGAAAAGAGAAATGTGATGAGGGAGAACACAATGGAGATCAAAGATGATGAAACTTTAGCGTTTTTCTTGGATCCTAACATTGTTGATAGATTCGTCTAGCTTTATATTGAGAAAGAACCAATCCAACATTAGAGTCAATATAGCTCGTTGTTAACCCAAGTGGCGTCGTTAACGTCACCCCAATTCATGTCGTACTTTACACAGCCCTCAGTTCCCGATTTGAATATGCAGTCACAAACCCAATTCATGTTGTATTTTACACAGCCCACAGTACCAGATTTAAATACGCAGTCGCAATCACATGTGTAGAAAAATCGTGAGTATCATGATTTTTTTTCAAGTGGTTTAGGGAGTTCTACAATTCACGATTTGCATCAAAGTAGTTTATTCTTATATTTACATGTGTAGGTTATTATGAATCTTATAATAAGTTTCTTAAATTGTTGTATTCCTTTTATTCGTGACTTGTTATTCTTATTTTTACATATTGTCATCATATTTATTTTTAATTATAGGTTCGTCAACGCAAAATTCCCCTTTGGAAAATCGTCGTTTGAGAAATTTTGTAGTTTCTGACATGGAAGCAGGTAATTATGAATCTTCTAATAAGTTTCATAATTGTTGTATTCCTTTGATTCATGACTTGTTATGCTTATTTTTACATACTATCATCATATTTATCTTTAATTGCAGATCCGTCTAGACAAAGTTGTCATGACTTTGAGCATCCCAATTTTGGGTCTAGTGATTTTGCAGACGTTGAGAATGATGATATTGGAAGTGACGAAACCAGTCTTGATTCTGACTGTTTGCTCCATCATCATACAGATGCCGAGTTGGAAGAACAGCGCAACAATGCAACAATGGATGAGGATGAAGATGACCATGATAATAATAATGTACCGATGAATGAAGATGTACCTCCCACAAGAGCTGAAGAAAGACTTCATGAAGTGCTCCCATTATATTTCACTACATACCCAGAAGTAGAAGGAGATTCACTCTCGACAAAGTTCAGGTTTGAGCAAGTAGCTGACCTAGTTCTAACAGGTGCTTCCATATCTCCGATTACTAGCTCTGATGGATGATTTCTAAGCCATTTGCGGTCTGGTTGGAACGGGTTGAGAGATTCTTGGTTGTTAATCGCTTGACTCTCATTTGTCTCTTGCGCAGTCGTTGTATCATTCACAGTTCCAATCTGCTCTTGATGATCATTCTCTTCATGATCATCAGCTATTCTGACATTATCACCATTGTTAACCTCACGAGTATCCTTAGGAATAGGTACATGAATCTCATCATCTTCGTCATCACTATCATCACCAAGATTGATTTGTGACGCTTGTTGGGTGAGATCTTCAGTTCCTAAATCATCAGGATTAACCTTACTCGGTTCTTGGTTAGCATCATCAAACACAACATGAATGGATTCTTCATCCTTCGATTTAATCTTATTTAGGATGCGAAAACTCTTTCCATTCTTGGCATAGCCTAGAAAGATTTCCTCATCCGCTTTAGGATCAAAAGTCTTTAGGCTGTGGGATCTATTGTTATGAATAAAACATTTTGAACCAAATACATGAAAATATGAAATGTTAGGCTTCCGTCCCTTCCACAACTCATATGGAGTCTTCTCATGTTGCTTGTTGATCATACACCGGTTCTGAGTGTAGCAAGAAGTATTGATGGCTTCGGCCCAAAACCTTTGAGGCAGCTTGGACTCTGCTAACATCGTCCTAGTGGCTTCTTTAAGCGTTTTGTTCTGTCGCTCGGCAACTCCATTCTGTTGAGGTGTTCTCAGAGCAGAATACTCATGAAGTATTCCAAAGTCTATACAAAACTTCTCAACAAATTGGTTAGTAAATTCAGTTCCTCTATCGCTTCTAATTCTTGTCACCTTTAAATCTTTATAAGTTTGTAATTGACTAATTAGCGATGTGAGCTTGACACTAGTTTCATCTTTGGTCGCTAGGAATTCTACCCAAGTATAGCGAGAGAAATCATCAACTATTACTAGTGAGTACTTTTTACCACTAACACTCATGATTTGAATGGGATCAAACAGATCTAGATGCAATAGTTCAAGAACTCTAGAAGTAGATAGCCATGGTTTCTTTTTAAAAGATGATTTAACTTGTTTACCCATTTGGCATGCATCACATAAGCGATTTTTCTGAAAGGAACCCTTAGGTAATCCCTCTACTAGATTGAGCGATATTAATTGAGAGATTGCGTTAAAATTGATGCGATTCATTTTTCCATGCCATAATCAACCCCATTCATTTTGACTTTTAGCAACAAAGCATGTGGGGTTGTTATCAATTGTAGAATCCCAATCTACTAAATATCCATTGTTTCTTCTTTTACCTCTTAATTTAGTAGACTTAGTCTTAGCATCGTTACCATAGCAGAAGTCGCTTGAAAATTTTACTTCAAAACCTTTATCACAAAATTGACTAATGCTTAACAAATTATGCTTAAGACCCTCAACATAATATACATCACTAATCATGATGTTCCCCCTATGCTTGATACCTATACCTTTGGTTTTACCTTTGAAGTTATCACCGAATATAACTGGAGGACCGTTGGAAGCTTGATAGTTGACTAGAAGATCTTTGGAACCCGTCATGTGTCTTGACGATCCACTATCAATGTACCAAACTGAAGTATCAGTGTTGGCTCTAGGTACCTGCATTTAAAGAATAATTCTAATTCTTCTTAGGTACCCATGTTGCCTTGGGTCCTTCTTTGTTAGTAACTTTGGTTTGAACTAGAACTTTAGGAACCCATATTTGCCTAGTTTTCATTGTGGGAATACTGGCCTTCTTTGGTTTCACATCGTGTTGTGTGGTCTTTTTGGGTGTATAATAATATCCTCGATTATAATAGTAGTCATAATCATAGTCATAATCATAATCATCATAGTATCGATAATTTTGTAATTGACTAATTTGCGATGTGAGCTTGACACTAGTTTCATCTTTGGTCGCTAGGAAGTCTACCCAAGTATAGCGAGTGAAATCATCAACTATTACTAGTGAGTACTTTTTACCACTAACACTCATGATTTGAATGGGACCAAACAGATCTAGATGCAATAGTTCAAGAACTCTAGAAGTAGATAGGCATGGTTTCTTTTTAAAAGATGATTTAACTTGTTTACCCATTTGGCATGCATCACATAAGCGATTTTTCTGAAAGGAACCCTTAGGTAATCCCTCTACTAGATTGAGCGATATTAATTGAGAGATTACCTTAAAATTGATGTGATTCATTTTTCCATGCCATAACCAACCCAATTCATTTTGACTTTTAGCAACAAAGCATGTGGGGTTGTTATCAATTGTAGAATCCCAATCTACTAAATATACATTGTTTCTTCTTTTACCTCTTACTTTAGTAGACTTAGTCTTAGCATCGTTACCATAGCAGAAGTCGCTTGAAAATTTTACTTCAAAGCCTTTATCACAAAATTGACTAATGCTTAACAAATTATGCTTAAGACCCTCAACATAATATACATCACTAATCATGATGTTCCCCCTATGCTTGATACCTATACCTTTGGTTTTACCTTTGAAATTATCACCGAATATAACTTGAGGACCGTTGGAAGCTTGATAGTTGACTAGAAGATCTTTGGAACCCGTCATGTGTCTTGACGATCCACTATCTATGTACCAAACTGAAGTATCAGTGTTGGCTCTAGGTACCTGCATTTAAAGGATAATTCTAATTCTTCTTACATACCCATGTTGCCTTGGGTCCTTCTTTGTTAGTAACTTTGGTTTGAGCTAGAACTTTAGGAACCCATATTTGCCTAGTTTTCATTGTGGGAATACTGGCCTTCTTGGGTTTCACATCGTGTTGTGTGTGCTTTTTGGGTGTATAATAATATCCTCGATTATAATAGTAGCCATAATCATAGTCATAATCATAATCATCATAGTATCGATAATTTGATCTTGACTATCTTGGATATTGACGCTGGTATTTCCTTGGCGCTGGCTTGGGTTGCACTTTTGGTGCTGAACACTTAGCGCTTGATTCACAGTGGTTAGGTTTATCCTTAGACTTTTGAGCGTTTGGATGAACCTTTCTTTGTGAATCATTTGCTTTAGCCTTACCCTTGCCTGAGTCAGCTTTGGCTTTCTCATTTAGCCTCGTACCATTGTTGCTTGGTTCATTCAGCGTTTGACTTTGTGAACCTTTTTCAACAAAGAAAACACCCTTTCCTTTGTTGTTCGCCGTAACATTAGATTTATTAGGTTGTTTACCGAATTTATTGTATCCTAAACCAGTCTTTTCACCATATATTCTTGTTACCTCAGTCACATTATCCAACTTTCTAGAAGCTTTTGATAATGATGAGATGAGCTGCTCTGATTTGGCAAGTCTAGCGATCGGATCAGCTTCTCTCTTGACTATTATATCAAGATCGCTTTTTAATTGAATAATCTCACTCTACAGTGATTGATTCTTCTCAATGCATTGTTGCTGAACTTTCAACTCTGCTTTGAGCGTTACTTTATCTATTGTGAGTGATGAGATAATAGCGAGATCGTTTTGATATATTTTGGTGGCCTCTTGACAATCATTATAATATTCATTAACTTTGTCAAGTAATTCATCATAAGAAAGAGGATGAGATAATTCATTGGTTACCTCTGGTAGCGATTCGTCAGATGCTTTATCATTTCTTGCCATGAGACAAATCAATGCTGAGTCGCTTGTAGGCTCATCATCACTACTTTCATCTGATGATTCCAAATCCTCTTCAGGTGCGGGGAATGGTTCAGATTCCGCTAACAAACCTTGTTGGCGAAGGTTGCTTCTGAATTGGTTTCTATTCGCATAGTCTTACCTTGTGGGCTTAGACACATTTGGATAAGGGCAATTTACCTGGTAGTGCCCTGGTTTCCTGCAATTATAACACAAATTAGTTTTCATTTTCTGTTCAGTGGATAATCGTTTTGATCCGACTGGCGCTGAGAGATTTAGAGTGGGAGTTGTAGGTGCTTGGTAAGGAACTGGCGCAACTGGTTGGGGTGCAGAGTACACTGGCGCTTGATACTGAGGCACTGGAGCAGGGGGTGGAGTTTGAAATGAAGTTTGTCCAATGGGATTTCTGTTTTCATGTCTTAGAAATTTCTTGAATTTCTTCACCAATAAGGCCATTTCCTTTTCTTCATTTGATTCCGTTGATTTCACTTCGCTAACCGCTTTACCCTTACTTTTGGTAGTAGCGATTAAAGCTCCTGATTCAGTCGCTGAAGTCGATGTGTCCCTGACTTCTCCAAATTTGAATTTAAATGCCTTTAACTCTGAAAACACATGTTCTGGAGTAAGAGTCTCCAAGGTCTGTGATTCTCTCATAGCAACAGTCTTAATCAAGTATTTACTTGGAAGACTTCTGAAAATCTTATTAACCATATCCTTGTTGGTCAATTCCTTATCTAGTGACGCTAACTCGGTAATGAGCAAAGTAAATCTTGCATCCAATTGTTTTAGCGTCTCATTGGGCTGCATCTTGAAATGCTCGAATCTTTGCATGGCTATGGAGAGCTTATTCTCCTTCATTTGTGCCGATCCTTCACACACTATAGCCAACTTATCCCATATTTCTTTGGAAGTCTTACATTGCTTGATCTTGTTGAACAATGCATCATTGTCTCCTAACACTGAGTAAAGTGCACTTCGTCCAACATTATCTAGATTTGCCCTTTTTCAATCATCAGGTGTCCATTCTAACTTAGGTTTCTCGACATAACCATCTGGTGTGGCCTCGGTTGCTTTAGGGGCTCGAGTTACAACTTTTATAATCTGAATGGGGCCATCTGTGATCACATCACACATTTCATTATCGCAAGAGCATAAATAAGCGAATGCTCTAAGTTTCCAAGAATCATAATTTGATTCTACCGACTTAGGCATTTTGCTAAAAACCATAATGAGATGTTTTAAAGAGAAATTTTGAAGCGATTAAGTTTCAAAAGGATGGATCTGAACAAGCAGTTACGCTTGGAAATGCTTAGGTTTCTAATTGAACCGCTCTGATACCACTTGGTGGTCCCAAGTGGCATACGAAAGGGTCTAGAAGGGTGGGGGGTTGAATAGACCCTGAAGTCTTTTTCGACTTCAAAAATTTCATATCACTTTTATAAATTTGAACGCTTAGAGGCTGAGCGCTTGGGTCAGGCGCTTCAGTAGAGATAACTTAGACTTAGTGATTTTAGCAATTTACCAAAGTAGGGTAATGCCTAGATCGCTTAATCAGGGTTAGCACAGTGGAAATGATTTTTAGCGCTCAGTTGGTTAATTAATCGCTTTGCAATTAGCTTGTCTTTTTCAAAGAATATAATATAATGTAAAATCAAGACAATAATTAAAGTAAAGAACACAAGAGATTGTAAGGTTCACTAGGTGATGTAATCCTAACTACGTCCTTTTTCTCCTTTTTCACTTGGAGGAATTTACTAGGATGATTTTCGAAAAATCACACAAAATCTTCTATAAGATAGTAAAGAATGAAAAAGATCTCGGGCTCCTTGATCACACAGATTTCAGAACCAATGAAGATCGTCTTCTACAAGCTTCTCTCACTCAGAAATACTGCCTGTAAAGGGTTTTCAACTTCTTTCTCACTCAGATGAAAGGTTGAAGGTTTATCACAAGGTTTTTGTTTGTTTTTAGGAAGAACAAACAACTTAGAACATCTCAATAGGAATTTAGGTTTCTTATTTGGAAGAGGTTTGAGATATTTGTGACTATTTGGAATGTAGATGAAAAGCTTGAAGGATTTTTAGCTATGGAGTTTCTGAGCTTTCTCTTGTGCAAGTACGTAAATTTCTCTTGTAATATTATGTACCATCTGTTTTAGGGTTTGCTGAAGGTAAGGTATTTATAGGCAATTCTTGGGATCTGTCCGTTGGACACATGTGAGAGCGTGCCTTTAACGCAGCGCGTGATTTTACCTAAAACCTGACATTCCTAAAAATCTGCTGGCACCGATTGGATGGGAGCAGCTATAAACTCTGAAGTTCTGACAGTCTAGTCAAAAAGGTGGCTTGTCCACAAGTCATAGTGGCTTATCACATTTAATGCTCTTATCAGGCATTTAATGCATTTGAATTTATTTCCCGTTGGAAATAAATGTCCGTTGAATGATTGCATTTAAGTCCTTCATGCTTGAGGATTTAATTCAGGTGAATCTGACATCAGATCGCTAGAATGATTTGAGCGCTTGATTCAAAAAATCCTAAAATAGTCCTTTAGCGTTTGACGAGCGCTAAGAACAAATCTTTATCTTCAGCTGACTTCAGACGCTGATCTTCAACTTCTTCTCTAATAGACTCACCTAGAATTCTATTAGGGATTCGGTATCTAATACTTAGTCTAAAATCTATAAAGATAAAAATTACAAGCCTAATAAAAAAATTACATACTTTCAAACGCTTATACAAAGATCTATCAAAATAGAAACTTACATTGTATTTGAGGTCTAACATAAAATCCTATCTTGTTATCATCAAAACATCTAACATGAAATTTCCTAACAATGATGCTAACCAAGAACCGAGTAAGGTTAACGCTAATGATGTAGGAGTTGAAGATCTGTGTCATCAAGCGTCTACGATCATTATTGATGAAAGTGACGATGATGATAAGATCTTGGTGCCATCTCCTAAGATTACTCGTAAGGATATTCAGGATGATAATGTAAGATCTGCTGATCATGAAGAGAATGATCATCAAGAGCACAATAGGATTTGTGAATTGGAAGCGCCTATGCAAGAGGGTAGTCAAGCGCCTGTGCAAGAAATTAATCAAGCGTCTGATCAACCTCCTAACCCGTTCCAACTAGATAGACTGTGACTACATGATCATCCACCAGAGCAAATTATTGGAGATATTGGAGCGCCTATGAGAACTAGAGCCTCTAAATTCAATGAGGCCATGTTCGCAAGCTTCCTATCTCTAATGGAATCTAAGAAAGTGGATGAAATGCTAAGAGATCCAAGTTGGATTGAGTCCATGCAAGAAGAGCTTAATCAGTTTGATCGTAGTAAGGTTTGGACCTTAGTACCAAGGCCAACTCACCAAGGGGTTATTAAAACTAGATGGGTATATAGAAACAAGATGGATGAGAATGGCATTGTGATAAGGAACACTAGCTGTTGAGACAAGTTCTCTGGGTAAGTTTATTTCTTCCCACAACGTTCCTTTTCCTACATCTGTAGAAGATCCTGCTCTCATAGAGGATATATCTTGTGCTACAGCTCTTGTTACAGCTGCTGTTGAAGCACCGGTTGATGTCTACCTGGATGTTGACTTAGAGGAAGTGGTGGCTATTGCTAAAGACATTGCAACTAAAGTACTCGCTGAAAGTTCGAGCGTTGCAGTGGATGCTGAGGAACCTATTACAGAAGGGGTCCAACCATCACTTACCTCATAGGTTATAATAGAGGCACACTCAGTTAGTCAGAGTGTTGCTGAGGAAGTTACACAACCTAGGCATTTCTTCAAGCTGGATCCAATCAAGCCTATTGATCATTAGATCAATTATATGCCGCCAACTTATGAAGAAGATTTCATTCCCGCTGGATTCAATGAAGAACGTTACATAGTTGCGGAGAATGAAGTGGCCATGTTAATAGAGCGTGATCACTTTATTTGCGAAATATTGTTCAGCTCGGAGTTGACAGGTGTCGAGCATGCATACTATTTGGCCATTGAAAATGATGAGCGGGTAGATTAAGTTCCTGCTTCCATTTTGATTCATGAGAAACGACAAGATGCTAGGACTCCTAGCGCTGATGTAGACTTAGCGTACTTCATGGATATGGGGCATAGCAAACCATCTGGCTTTGCTTCAAGAAACTTCAAAATTCGAGTCTACGAGCAACTACCCATTGAGTTTCTCAATCCTTTCGAAGAAATGTTGAATAGAGAAGGATATACCCATTTTCCAGAATGTTGGGTTGGTTCTATTTCCCGGCTGGCTCGTGGCAGCGGAAATTAAAATTTAAACGTACAACCACCCAAAACTAGAATAATGGTGTGCTCGATTACGCTATAAAGAAGGTTACGAGAATTTTCTCCTTTCGATTAAATTCTCGCAACAATGATTTGGATCTTTTCAACCCTGTGGTGCAAGTCCACACAATTTCTTGGAGGAAATCGCCCGTCAATCGTATCCTTAGTGTTCGTGCTCCAAACGTCGCACCTCTAAGGTGTATCCACACCTCGTTAAAGTCACCACCTACTTCGTTATTGGTGCTAACCAACGAAATAGATCTAAGTCTAAAACCTAGGCTTGATTATGTGAAGGGATAGAATATGTGAATCGTTGCGTTCAACACATGAACAAAACGATGTCGTATTGGAACAAGGTAGGGGCGATTTTTGCTCAAGGATGACAAGGAAAAAACTCTCTTCTTTTTACAGCTAGGGTTTGAATTTCACTCATAGGAGGCTTAGGGTTTTAGTCTTGCATTCACATATATATAGAATAGAAGTCCTAGAATCCAAATCCAACTGCAAGACTTGGAGAAGAAGAAAACCCTTTTCTTCTTCACCAAGAATTCGAATACCAACTGTCTTTGGGCTCAAAAAATCAGCCATCATCCTTTAATTGGAGTGCAAGAATTAGTTCTTGACTCCATATTTAATTATGGGCTAAACTCATCAATTAAATATTCCTATATAATTAAAACCCGTTTAATTATATATATTACTTATTCCAATTGGCTTATTTATTTAACTTGGGCCAAGCCTAACCAAATAAAATACTTGGACTCTACTAGGTCCATTAATTTAATTAATTCTATAAGATTAATTAAAATAGTCGAATTAATTGAATCGCCTCAATTAATTCATATTCCATATTAGGAAAGGACTAGACTTTCCTAATTTCCTCAATTTTCTCAAATTGATCAATCACATCATTTAAGCAGTGACTCTCACGATTTAAGTGTGTTACCCCTTCGGCTCGTCCACTATCTAGTAGTAAGTACGCTTTCCCAAAGTGCTAGTGTGCTTTCCTAAAATAGAAAGTACTAGATTAAATCATTCATTTGATTTAATCAAGCCTCGAATTAATCACCATATTAATTCTCGGCACTTACAAATTGTGGTTACTGTCTAGCAACGGGCCACGAAGACCTAGATAAAGACAAATATAAAGATACGCCTTTCGTGATCTTGATCCTTGTATAAGTAAGATCCCTCCATCTAATCTCTTGATTGAATCTAGAGCAGTGGCTAAGGTTGAAGCTCTATTAATTCAATAACTATGTTTCCCAAATACGGTGAGATTGACTTTCGACTATCTAAATGAGGAAACCCTACGCCTCTTTAGATATCATACTTCAGCCGAAGATTCCTAAAGTCGATTCACTATGTAAGCATAGGAGATTCACTGACAAGACTAATGTCAGAGATAAATCCCGTCTTAATTCTCATGTGCCTTCATACACAATCAGCCCATGTCTAATTTTGCTCATTTGTGATCATCTAAGTAATCATGTGACAAACCAAGACATGTTCGATTGTGTATAAGACATCCAATGGAACCTCAGGTCCTAAGGATTACTCTTATACTACAAGACCACTGGAAGTTCCAGATTCGACTGGGATTCCATTTAATGGAACTTCCATGGGGTTGTTCAGTATACCTATTCCCACAATACGAACCCTCATACATGCATAGGCTTTCATCGTGCCAATATCTATGAAACGAGATACACTCTATCAAGAGTATGCATCATATAAGCAAGTCTTTTGGGTATCATTGATATCCCTTCATCTCGACGAGCCCATTCACGACTTGGAACATATATTTAAGGATCACAGCCTTGGAGATATATTCCATCATTGCCATTCCCGATGCGCAAGGATGTCCCATAGCTATGTATGATTCTTCGAGACTTTATTCTGAGTTAAGACCAAGCTTTATACATGAATACAGAATGCCAAAAGATTAACTTTATTTATAAGAAAAAGATCATTCAGCTAGAGTTATTATTACATAGAATGACGCCCAAAAATTAGTGCGCCGAGCATAAACTCTAACACAGAAATGGTGCACAGCGTTGCAAATCTGAGTTCAGCTAACCCACTTTGTCTATGGAAAAACAAACGTACTTACGTTGGTGACCGTCCAGCGATTTTTACTAATTTGATACAAGAACAAGCTGACGACTATTTCAGTTGCGTATGGAATGCCAGCTATCAAACAGACAAGCATTGATTTGAATCGATAAGAGACATTCACCACGAAGGCATCAAGGCTATATCCAATGCTGGAGCAGAGTATTGCTTGAATGAAGCTAATTGGTGTGAAGCTTATGTGGGTAACAAGTATACTTTTCAAGAGTTGGTTACCGCCCCTCATCTATTCAGCATAGGCATGCATGACAAGAAGCGTCAATTTGCTAAGTATTGCCTGGAAAAGCATCAACAGAGAGTGGGACCAATTGATCAATTACCAAGCGTCTGACAGCTAGTTGAGAGTTTTCTACGCCAAGTGTTACATAGACTTGTAGAAACCCCTCTCCGCTTCTATAGCCAAGAGTCAACTAGTGCCAGTAAACCTGTATCTGATTTGACCATCACTCCTAGCCACTGTGATGAAAACCTAAGGCAGATGATCAAGATCATTACTCCAATACCGCATTTTGATAAGATCTTTACTGAAAATCTGCTCAAACCAAACGGCTCTAGAATTTGTTCTTTTCAGGGATATCCATTGCTCCGATCTATCTGAAAAGAAGTGAGCGAACACTATTCTTATGTGCTCTCATTGCTGGAACGAAATTAGGGCATCGCTCAAGTCGTCTATCCGTATTTGGAAGAATACTGCTGAACTTATGTTCCCGAATCTGATTGCATTCGTCTTCTAACTGATTAAATTATTGTTTTTTCCTTGCATTACTGCCCGGATGTGCTTTTTCAGATTCCTAAAATGCAATAAAGGATTTTTTGAACCATGTGCTGGATATCATAGGTCCTATGTGGGTCAGGGCCAAGGATAGTCTACTTCACACACAAGTTCAAGGGACGTGCCTTATACTTCGCTGATTGTATGAACTTCTTGATGGTGCGTCAGATTTCTATGCATGTATACCTTTTACCAGGTTAAACTTCCAATTTATTGACTTTCTTCACAAGATGTCAGCGCCTGAGGAAGTACATGTGAAGCTCATTGAAGAGTCTGAAGCTGAGCGTGCACCTTAAGAGGCAAGTGTTTCTGAGCATACAGAGGAACCAGTTCAAGCATCTCTACCAGTGGTTATTCCTGACGCTTATGTTCCTGATGTTACTGATCTTTCGATTGAAGCGCAAGCCACAACGTTTGATCCAGCCCATCCACCATCTCTTGAATCATTGAATATCTCATCCAAGTTCAAGCGTCCAGTTTCTCAAACAGTTATTTTTTATTTTGGTCAAGAGTTTGGGTCGTTCCTGCATGAAGTTTTAGAAGAAGTTTGCGATCAAACGAGACAAAATGCAGAGGCTCTCCACTGGATTAAGACCGATCTAGCCGAAATTGAATCTCAGAATATAGACACTCAGATTGCCCATATGTGTGGAGCTGCTCAGGCTGCGGTTGCTGATAGCCTTAAAGCGTTTCAGGAAATTGCTGACGCTAATCATGCAAATCAGATTGCGATGAAGGAGCATTTTGATAGATGCATAGATGATCTAGCTGCTTCTATTGCCCAAATTGCTAATCAGGTCAGTTTTCTCACAGAACATTTTTTGAAGACTGATGATGCAATAAGGAGAAAAAGAGAAAAGCGCCCAGTTCAAGAGCTACGAGCCCTCCGTCCAAGCGTCAAGAAATCATTCTTCCTCCTCCTCCTCCGCTCAACAGAGAGTCGAGAAACCCATCATGGGTAGCTGCTGCTGGAGTACCTAGTAGAGCTTCTGTGTTTCCTCCAATAACGTTCAATGCAGATTTACCAATGCCTTCTCAAGCTTTACTTGAACAATTTTTGTTCCAATTGAACGAGCTCCTCTTCCATAGCCTACTGATCCCAAGCTTATAGCTAAGGAGAAGAGGATGCCAGATTTCAACCGAGCGTTTAGGATATGTCTTAGGCACATTGGTGTTGACCCAACTGAATGGGAAAAGAATTTTGTGGCTTATAAGAAGAGACAATTGAAAAAAAATAAGACCGTGATAAACAAAGATCATGCTGCAATGATTATACTTGAAGAAAATCTTTCTGAAGCGATCAAAGCCGAAATGCATAGGAGATTCAACGCTCAATCAGGACATTAATAGCTCTTGCATTTCATTATCTATATTCTTGTCTCTTTATATTTTTTTCAAATTTTTAGTTGTAAATGCCTGTACTGTTCCTGATATATATATGTAGTGCATTTCCAGCTAAAACATCTCGTTGAGGCTTTAACTAACCTTAACTAACTTTATCACCTTTATTCAAAGCTAACTTTTGTATTTTGGCTGTCTAACTCTTGAACTATAAAAGAGTAAGTATTACCATCATCAAAAAGGGGGAAATTGTTAGGAATTTTTTGTTACATATTTTGATGATGACAATTAGGATTTTTATTAGACCCCAAAATATGTAAGTTTAATTCTTTATTAAAATATATGTATAGGCTTTGAGCGTTAGATTTGTATAAGGCTTTATTTATTTTTATTTTACACTGATAGGGTAAGTAGAACTAAGCATCTAATATAAATCTGAGTGAGTTTATCCGTAGATAGGTCTGGAGATTCAAGTGTCTGAAGTCTGAATGAAGACGAAGATTCCAAGAATCCAAGCGTTGATTAAGGGCCAGGAATTATTTAGTGTTGAATGAGCGTCTATCAAAGACTATATTTCACCTGAATTTATTTCTAAGTCCAGAAAGGGTTTAATGCAAATGTTCTCAGATCATTAATTGCCAACGGGCATTTATTTCAAAGGCATTAAATGTTGATAAGAGCATTAAATGAGATAAGCACTCTAGAACGTACGGAGAAGCCTTCCCATTGGACTGTCAAATTTACAAAGACTGTCGCACGAACGTTCTGCAACAGCTTTTCAGGGAAAAAGGACAAAAGTTGTTCACTCGCCAAAGTGAAAGACACGTGCCTGAACTGTTAGAGTATATGCCCTCGAATACCATAAAGAGGATAGATTTATAGGGCATAAACATTGTAACTAAACTATGGTTTTTCTATTAATATAAGGCAGTTGATTGTTGTTTTCTTATAGGCATTTATAAGGTGTGAAGAAACAACGTAAAGTCCTTGATGTGAAGGTGAACCTTCTACCTCCTATGGGATAGGAGGAAAGGCACTAGAATGGTTTGACCCTTGACATCTAAAAGGGTCCGCAAGTCTAAGAAATATTGAATGGGCATCAATAGTGAATAAAGACTTGTATGATGTAAATTTCGACAGAGAAAGTGCCAGTCGTACACTATGGAAATGGTAATGGGAACTTATATCATAGACGTGTCAGTTGGATAGATATGTTCGAACACGGCTCGCAATAGTTCATCACATGGGTATTCACTCATTGACAGGCAATGATGAAACTGATAAGTAGTGATAGGTACGTGTGAACCTCTGACCTGAGAAATCGAGTTGAAGATGTACTTGTGACATCAAGTTTGTCATTAGATTAGTTAGATTCAAATCACCTGTTGGTGGAATCGACCTCGAAGTGCGACTTGATGGGCAAGTAGCATTGTTAACTGATTTGCAATATGGAATTTATTCTCATAAGTGAATGAGTAAAATATCCAGCGATCATGAATAAGTGAGGATGAAAGTCTTTGGCCAAAGCATTTAAATACCTCGACTTATTATGAGCTTAGGCATATGGTCAAGTTATATGAGTTTGACTTTAAACCATGACTCTTACTTGACTGGGATATAAGAATAAAAGGTTTATACACGTACGGTATTCACGGCGTAAAGGTTTGGAATGATCCTATTCATTCGTTCTCAATTGGGTTACGATGTGAGCCACGAGGCTAGCTAGGTGTCACTCACACCCCTTCGGATTTCTCCCAATTGCCTTTTGAGACGAACCTAAAGAGTCGCGCTTAAAGGAAGTGCAAAAGGAAAAATATGGGAAAAAGACTTGAGAGAAATTCACGGCATTGGATGCCGTAATTAATTAATTAATTATTGGATAATTTAATTAATTAATCAAATTAATGAGTTAATTAATTTCTTGGAGAAATTGAATTATAAATTAATTAGGAATTGAATTAATTGGATTATCAATTTATTTATTGGATAAATAAATTATCCGATTAATTAATTGGCAAGCAAGTCGAAAGCCCGAAGGCTTCCGAGCCCACTAAGGGGCGGCCAAATAGATGCCTAAATAGGGCTCTTACACGCTAGTGTTATTGTTTTATAATGATATAAATATATCACAAGGTGAAAAATAACACAAGACAACTTACATAACTTTCTCTACAAGAAAAAGTCTCCCACCTCTCTCTCTCTCTCTCTAGCCGTCTTTGACAAGGAAGAAAGGAGGAGTTTTTCGTTTTTGATTCCGGCGTGACGAATTAGAAACGTTGGCAAATTCGGCGTTAGAGAAAAGGATCACGTTCAGAAATCAACATACGCGAGAACGGTAATTTTTCTATACACAATTAAACACGAGGATTAGAGATGATTTGGGCTTTGGGAATTAAATTTACTTTCCGCTGCGTTTTATTCGTAAAATTCCCAACATGAACATGTGTCAAACGGACACTTTATCCAAGAAAATCTATAAATAGGACTTCAGCAATAAGCCAAAATACACGAAGATACAACCACAAACTTACAAGCCAAAACTCTATTGCATTGAAGTTTTAATCCTTAAACTTTCAGAAAAGCTCGAATATTCAAAGCAAACATTTTCTTTGCTTTTCTTCAATCCCTGAGACAGTTAATCAATATCTCAAACATATTTTTCAGAAGAAACTGACATTCCTATTGAGATATTCCAAGTTGTTTGAACTTTCCAAAAATCAAACAAACCGTTAAACAAAACCCCGTCCAAGTCTCGCAATCTGTGTGAAGTCGAAGTTGGATACTTGTGTTATTTCTGGGTGAAAGAAGCAAGAGGATAGAAGTGTCTTGTAACAGAAATCTGTGTGACCAAGGTGCTCAAGTTATCAATATCCATCTCTCCCTATTTTGTAGAAGTTTCTATGTGATTCTTCAAGAATCATTTTAGTAGATTGCTTCCAAGTGTTCTAAGGAAAAGAAGGACATAGTTGAGATTACACCACCCAACAAACCTTTCAAACTTTTTGTTCATTACTTTACCGTCATCTTTATTATTGTCATATCATTGCATAATCGGTTAAGTAAACACATTGATAAATCACTTAAATTTAAGAAACTAAGGAAAACCTTTGTGACGCTAAAATCTTTTAAAAGGAAGATTTATAATCATTTCGCTGTGCTAACCCTGATTAAAGAACTGAACTCTTAACCTTATTTGGTTATAGTATTCAAATCTTGAGTCTAAGTTAACTTTATCAAAACAGTTTTCAAGTAGACGCTCAGCCAAGCACCTACATTTTCAAGCGTCCGCAATATTTTGAGTACAAAAGTTTTGTAATCGAAAAAGACTTCAGGGTCTATTCAACCCCCCTTCCCCATTTCTATACTCTTTTGTATGCCACTTGGGACCAACCAGACTATTTTAGTACACAAGTATCAAACCCTTCTAGAGCCTTAGATAGTTAACTCTTGTGTTTATGGACTTATAGATGATTACAATATATAAATGTCAATATAATAGTAAACAACTAATTGCCTTTTATTGATAGAATTTGAAACAATTACAAATTAATAATGTCGGAACATTTACTAATCCTCTAGTGGCATTTGAGGACATTAACCTAACAATCTCGCACTTGTACTCAATGCTAATCACTATGGTATCTAATACCCATTTTTTCAAAATGTCGATCCAGCATTGCCAGTGTCAAAGACTTGGTCAATAGGTCATCGAAGTTGTCTACTGAATTTACTCTCTGAACAGCTATCTCGTCTCTTCCAACGATTTCCCTTATTATTTGATATCTCCTCTCTATGTGCTTGGATTTGTTATGAGACCTTGGTTCCTTTGCTTGTGCAATAGCCCCGTTATTGTCACAATAAAGTGGCAACAGGAGCTCCACACTAGGGACCACTTAAAGTTCTCCAAGAAACTTCCTAATTCAAACACCCTCTTTAGCAGCCTCTGAAGTTGCTATGTATTTTGCCTTAGTGGTGGAATCAGCAGTTGTGCTTTGCTTGGAACTTTTCCAAGTCACCGCTCCACCATTGAGAGTGACTATAAACCCTGAAGTGGATTTACGATCATCTACATCAGATTGAAAATCTGAGTCAGTATATCCATCCACCTTCAAATCTCCATGTCCATATGTTAGGACCATATCCCTAGTTCTCTTCAGATACTTGAGGATATTTTTTACAGCAGTCCAATGTTCTTTTCCCGGGTTAACCTAAAAACGACTTACTGATAGGAGTCGTTTTTACATAAGTTTTTAGGTCCTTTCAATGACAATTCAGGCCCATATATCGTTTATTTCGTGCCACTCGTGCGTTTAATATGTGTGTAAAGTGCTTTCAGGTAGTAAGCGACGATGGACGAAGAAAAGGGCAAAAAGACAACTCATTTACCCAACGCTGCTCAAGGCTTCGCGCTGAGGCGCCTAGGCGCCATTTTTCTCGCGCCCAGGTGCGACCCAGCAAACAACAATCAAAGCTTCGCACTTCCGCGCCTAGGCGCCTGAACCGCCACGTCTAGGCGCCCCATTTTGCGCGCCTGGGCGGCCCGAAACTTTTGCCTCAAGAAAGACACGCCACATAGGCGGCGCCTAGGCGCCGATCAACGCGCGCCTAGGCGCCGCGATAACAGAATTTTGGAACTATAAATAGGATTTTTCAATTCATTTTGTGGGTTCGAAATCTGGGAGATTAGGGGCGATTTTCTGGGTTTTGGGCCATTCTTCATCAACTCTAAGCGGCTAAGAAGGAGATCTAGCTTGGGATTGAAGCTCTTGACTCGGATACATCATCAATCAAGTAATATAGGGAGTTTTCATATGTTTTTCATTACATACTTGTCTATGATTATGTATATGACTACATTAGGACCTTCTATGTTATTGATTATGAGCTAAATTTGTGAGACTAAGGCCATGTGAAGGCCAATTTATGAGTCAATATATGTGAAGTTACTTTTTGTATTAATTCTCCTATGGCTTTGTGTGTTAATTCTATGCTTTTATGCCAATCATGTGTTTGATCACCATATGCTTGCTATCTTGCCTAATCTAGTTGTTCGAGAGAAGATAGATTAGGGTGCAAGGGAATTAACACATCACCCGAAACAAATGAGGGATTGCTCCTAGAAATAGGTAAAGATTCCCGGGTGTTGTTAGTCGGATTTATTCGGGGAAGCTCTAGAACGTTAATGCGTGATTCTTGATTAGATTCTCGGATAGACATATTTAGAGAACCGTCAACTAATCATAGGATTATTATGAACCGAGACATCGGGTAATAATTAATTTAGGAGTTTCCACCTAAGCAATAGGAGTCTAATAATTCAAGGAGTAACCCATATAAACTGATGAGTAGATTTGGTTGTAGCATGTGCCTTGGTCATTTTATCATACGTGAAGTTTAATCCATAGCTTGTTCCCTCCTTTGGTCCTTCATTTACTTAATTGTTTTAGTCCCGCTTTACTTTAAGTGTCTTTTACCTTTTGAAAATCAGAAACTAACAATCCAAGTCTCCGTGGTTCGACAATCCGGACTTATTTTTGTCCACTTTTATTACTATCGCGACTAGTACTCTTGCTATCCAAAGCATGTTAGGTTCTAGCGTGTCACTTACCATGCTTACTGCATAGGCTATGTCTAGTCGTGTGCATAACATGGCGTACATCAGACTACCCACTGCTGACGCGCAAGGCACTGTACTCATCTCTTTCCTATCTTCCTCACTTTGAGGAGACATAGACTTTGAAAGGTGCACCCCGTGTCTCATGGGTAAGAAACCTTTCTTAGAGTCTTCCATCCTAAATCTCTTTAGGACTTTCTCTAAGTAAAGGGCTTGGGAAAGTCCTATCATTCTATTTGTTCTATCTCCGTAGATACGAATCCCCAGAATAAAGGTCGCTTCTCCCACATCTTTCATGGAGAATGTATTTGAAATCCATCTCTTGACTGATGTGAGCATTCCTACATCATTTAATATGCGTAGAATGTCATCCACATATAAGACAAGGAAATTTATTTTACTCCTACTAACCTTTTGGTAAACACATGGTTCATCTTCATTTTTGACAAAGTCAAATCCTTTGACTGCTTCATCAAAACATAGTTCCAACTCCTAGAGGCTCTCTTAAGTCCATAAATGGATCTCTTAAGTTTGAACACCTTATAAATACCAAACCCAGATGCAAAGCCTTTAGGCTGCTCCATATAGATAT
Organism: Buddleja alternifolia; assembly: GCA_019426215.1. Taxonomy (NCBI): domain Eukaryota; kingdom Viridiplantae; phylum Streptophyta; class Magnoliopsida; order Lamiales; family Scrophulariaceae; genus Buddleja; species Buddleja alternifolia. Next base: position 20,926,547 of record CM033402.1, read on the forward strand.
CCTCGTCGAGGAATCCATTTAGGAAAGTCGTCTTTATATCCATCTGCCATATCTCATAGTCCAAGTATGCAGCTATTGCGAGCAGAATTCAAATAGACTTGATCATTGCTACAGGTGATAAGGTCTCTTAGTAGTCAATTCCTTCCTTTTGACTATAACCTTTTGCTACAAGCTTTGCCTTGCATGTGTCAAATTTTCCATCTGGGCCTATCTTGCTCTTGAAGATCCACTTGCACCTTATAGGTACAATGCCATCAGAACAATCTACCAAAGTCCAGACCGGGTTAGAATGCATCGAGTCTATCTCTGCCTACGTAGCTTCTTGCCAATATGCAGAGTCGATGTCTATAATTGCTTGACCATAAGTAGAAGGGTCGTCCCCATGAACTCCCACTGCTATAGTGTGGACACCCGGTTCCTCTTGTAGCAGGTACCCATAGTACCTATCAGGTTGATGTGGTAATCTACCAGATCTTCGCAATGTTGGTTGTGTTTCATCAGGTTCAGTGTGTGTTTCTTGAATAGTCGTCTCCCTAAGTGTTTCATGTTGTTCATTGAGAACAATCTTTCTACCTGCACCACCTTCTTAAATAAATTCATCTTCAAGAAAGTGCGCTTGCAGTGCAACAATGATCTTTTGATCATCTTGCATGTAGAATAGGTATTCCATAGAATTCTCTAGAAAACCGATGAAACGTCCTTTAAGGGACCTTGCTTCCAATTTCTCTACCTTTGTATTTTTTATGTAGGCAGGGCATCCCCAAATCCTAATGTACTTAAGGTTTGGTTTCCTATTTATCCATATCTCATATGGAGTCTTAGGAATGGATTTGGAAGGACATCTATTCAAGATATGAACATCCTTTACGAGTGCATGTCCCCACAAGAAGATGGGTAAATCAGTGTAGCTGAGCATAGGTCGAACCATTTCCAAAAGTGTTCAATTCCTACGCTCTGCTACCTGATCATTCAGTTGTGGAGTTGTTGGTGGTGTGAGTTGCAATATTATCCCATGTTCCTTTAACAACTAACAAACTCGTCACTCATATATTCACCTCCATGATCCGATCCCAGAGTCAATGTATGATGACCAGTTTGTTTCTCTACTAAAGCCTTAAATTCTTTGAACTTATCAAATGATTCAGACTTATATTTCATTAGATACACAAGACCATACCTTGAATGTTCATCAGTGAAAGTAATGAAATAGTGAAAGCCTCCACGAGCCATTTCTCCAAATGGTCCGCAAACATCAGTGTGCACAATTCTTAATACTTCAGTGTCTCTTTCAAAAGTCCATGTGAAGGGAGATCTAGCCTTTTTGCCTTTGAGACAAGATTCACAGATTGGATAGGGATCCAATCCCAATGGGTCAATTAACCCATCTTTCTCCATTTTGTGTATCTTTTGCTCGCCAGCATGGCCTAGTCTTAGATGCCACTTTAAGCTTAGGTTAGTACTTTGCCTACCATGCTTCTTTCAGATAACATTTACAACACATTCATTTTGGATGTTTAAATAATAGAGGCCATTAACTAAAGTAGCAGTGCCAACCATATTATCATTAATTAAAATACTGCAAGTACTGTTAATGAAATTCAAAACAGAATTATTCCTAAGCAACATAGGAATTGAAATAATGTTCTTAAGCCCGTTAGGCAAAACCTAGACATTCTCTAAATTTAAAACATGTCCAGATGATAAACATAAAGAAGTTGATAAAATGCGAGAATTCGTGATACTTTACCCGCTGCCAACACTGATCAGCACCTCTCCATGCTCCAACTTTCTACTTCACTGTAAATCCTGATTCATTACACAAACATGAGCACTAGCTCCGGAATCAAGTATCCACGAAGCGGAAAATAAAGTTATAGAACAATTGGTTTCTAAAATAAAAAGTTCTATACGTGGTGCACCTTTGCCAAAGTTTGGACACTCCCTCCTCCAGTGGCCTAGCTCACTGCAGTGAAGGCACCTATCCGTTTCCTTTCGTCCTTTGCACTTCATCACTTTTAGAGCTTTTCCCTTTCCTTTGTCTATCTTACTTTGTGGACCCGGAGTGCTAGTAGCTTTCTTAGTCTTCTTCTTCTTGTTGTTTTTAGGATTAGAAGTGATGACCAAGGCCGTCTCTTTTTCTTTTGGCTTCATTTGAGATTGTGCAGTATTCACCTTGTTCATCAACCCAGCTAAATTGCATTCTATCTCATTGCAATTGAAGTTCACCACAAATTGGGAAAAGGAGTTTGGAAGTTACTGCAAGATGAGATCAGTTTGTAGTTGTGGGTCCATGTTGAAGTCGAGGGCCTCTAAACTCTCAATTTTAGAAATCATTTTTAAAACATGGTCCCCAACCTTTTCTCCTTCCTTCATCTTGGCTCCAAAGTGCTCTTTTGATATCTCATATCGAGCAGTGCGACTGTGCTCACCATAGAGCTCCACCAAGTGCGCCAAAATAGCCCTCGCCGAGACCATTTTGTCATGGGACCTCTACAACTCATTTGTCATTGATCCCAACATGTACCCACGAACCCGAACGTCATCTTTGACCCACTTCTCTGAGCTGTGACTTCCTCCTCATTAGCACATGTCCTTGCAAGCACAGCTGGGATATCAGTATCCAATACATATCCTAGTAACTCCATATTGAGGACTATCCACAAGTTTCAGAACCGGTCCACATAGTTTGGACTAGTCAAAGTGTTCTTTTCAAGTAGTACAAATAATGGGTTGATAGTCATAGTGAGAGAGATAATAAGCAAGTAACTGCAGAAAAGTAAAAAGACTTATTAGATTCTTAAGTAATTGTTGTTCCAAGTTTAAATCAAGGACTTTCAAAATAAACTTGGCACCCACTACATTTTTCGAAAATCCACACTTCCACTGTGGAATTCAGAAGTCATCGTTGGAAGGCTTCGTAGTGGTGATTGATTTCTTTAACTAGATTAATAGGTTACAACCTTTTGCTGGTATTTGGCCTAATCAATCTGTTAAAGTGATGTCCAACATCAACCCATCAAATGGATGATTCAATCCCTCTGTCTATTATTCATCAAATCTCAACCTTTTAATGATTTTATTGATTTATGAAGAATTTAAGTTCAACCCACTGACTATCTATTAGTCTAACAATTGAATTCAATCTTGCAACCTTTTGCTGGTATGTGGGATGAAATTCATTTTGACTAATGGCATTTCATGCACTTAGGAAAACTTTAAAATATATTTCAATACATAACCCCCATTGCTTAGGGATGATATTATATATTAAATATCATTTTAATTTCTCCTAAGTTCAGTGGAGGACAGGATACCTAGTATCCTTTTGTTAGGAAATTTCATGTTAGACGTTTTGATGATGACAATTAGGATTTTATGTTAGACCCCAAAATATGTAAGTTTAATTTTATTTTAGAAATCATTTATAACCTTTGAAGCGTTAGATTTGTAATAGGCATTATAAGCTTTGCTTTATTTTATTCTAGATTGTTAGGCTAAGGACTCTTAGAATGAGCGTCTGATAATTTCTGAGTGAGCTTATCAGTAGTTAAGTTTGAAGAACTCAAGCGCCTGAAGTCTAAATGAAGATGAAGATTCCAAGCGTCCAAACGACAAGCTATTTCAAGCGTCTATTATAGGACAGAAGTTATTCAAGGATGAATGAGCGTCTATCAATGACTGATTTCACCTGAATTTATTTCCAAGTCCAAAAGGAGTTTAATGAAATATTCCCAGATCATTAATTGCCAATGGGCAATTATTTCAAATTCATTAAATGCTGATAAGCATTAAATGTGATAAGCTCTTTCGGACGTACGGAGAATGGTGGTCCCAAATGGTATACGAAAGAGTCTAGAAGGGAGGGATTGAATAGACCCTGAAGTCTTTTTCGACTTCAAAAAGTTCGTATCACTTTAGAAGATTAGAACGCTTAGAAAAGCTGAGCGCTTGGGTCAGGCGCTTCAGTAAAGATAACTTAGAATTAGTGATTTTAGCAATTTACCAAAGTAGGATAATGCTTAGATCGCTTAATCAGGGTTAGCACAGCAGAAATGATTTTAAAGCTTTAGCGTTCGTTTTGGTTAAATAGTCGCTTAGCAGTTTAGCTTGTCTTTTTCAGAATAGATAAGAGAATATAAAGCAATACAATAATAAAAGTAAATAACACAAGAAATTGTAAGGTTCACTGGGTGATATAACCCCAGCTACGTCCTTCTTCTCCTTTTTCACTTCGAGGGAATTTACTAAATTGATTATCAAAGAATCACAGAATCTTCTACAAGATAGTAAAGAGGTGAAAATGATCTCGGACTCCTTGATCACACAGATTTCAGCACCAATGAAGATCTTCTTCTACAAGCTTCTCTCACTCAGAAATACTTCCTGTAAGGGAGTTTCAACAACTTTCTCACTCAGATGAAAGGTTGAGGGTTTTATCACACACGTTTTGTTTGTTTTTGGAAAGATCAAACAACTTGTAATATCTCAGTGAGAGTTTAGATTTCTTCTTTGGAAGATATTTGAGATATTTGTGACTATCTGGAATGTATGTAAAAAGCTTGAAAGATTTTGGCTAGGGGGTTTTTAAGCTTTTCTTGAGAAAATATTTCAACAAAGTTTTGACTTTCTTGTGGATGTACGTATGTTTCTCTTATATCTAGGGTTTGCTGAAAGTAAGGTATTTATAGATAATTCTTGGAATTTGTCCGTTGGACACATGTGAGCGCGTGCTCTTCACGCGGCGCATGATTCTACCTTTTCTCTGACATTCCTGAAATCCTGCTGGTTCCGATTGGACAGGAGCAGACCTAAACTCTGAAAAACTGGCAGTCTAGTCAAAAGGTCGCTTGTCCACAAGTCATCATAGCTTATCACATTTAATGCACTTATCAGGCATTTAATGCATTTGAATTTATTTCCCGTTGGAAATAAATATCCGTCGAATGATTGCATTTAAGTCCTTCATGACTTGAGGATTTATTTCAGGTGAATCTGATATTGATCGCTGGAGTGCTTTGAGCGCTTGATCCACAAATCCTGAAATGGTCCTTTAGCGATTGACAGATGCTAAAAACAAACCTTCATCTTCATTTGACTTTAGACACTGATCTTCAACTTCATCTGTAATAGACTCATCTAGAATTCTATTAGTGATTCGGTATCTAATACTTAGTCTAAAATCTACAAAGATAAAAATTACAAGCCTAAATAATATTACAAGCTTTCAAATGCTTATACATAACTTCTATGAAAATATAAACTTACATTCTTTTTTTTTGGGGGGTCTAACATAAGATCCTATCTTGTCATCATCAAAACATCTAACATGAAATTTCCTAACAATTTCCCCCTTTTTGATGATGTCAAGACCTTAACTCTTATAAACTTTTATAGATTAAGAGTTCAAAGAAAAGTCCAAAAAGATCATAGGTTAGCGTTTGGAAGGTTAGTTAAGTTAGCTGAAGTTAGATTGGCTTCAACAAGTTGTTTCAGCATTAAATCATTCATTCATTCATTCATATGGAAGAATTAAGCATACATGATTTACACTTAAGATAAATAATTTAAAGCGACAAACAGAACTATATAAAACAACATAAGCATTCATCTTTTCTATCGCTTCTACTTGCTTCTTCTTCTTGATAGATTTTAGTCGCTAAGTCCAGTAGAAGTCTATCAACATCTATCATGGTTGTATGCTGGACTTCATTGTAGTCATGTCTTTTGCGTCTAGCGCTTTCTTCCAGCTCCAACAACCTTTCCACCCAATCCCTCGAGGGGATTCCAAGTTCTCGGATCAAGTCATGGTAAATGTCTTGTCTTCGATCATTGGTGGATTTCCAGTTGATAGGTCTTCTAAGCGGTCCGTCATATGGGTGAAAACCCATACTCTCTAAGAACTCAACGTCTAAGTCCGGAAGCAAGTGCCTGCCTTGATAATATCTAGGCTTTCGCTTCTTAGTAAGCATTTTCTTTCTGCTTACTATCTCCTCGAACATAGATCTCCAGTGCTTGTTGTCTGTTTTAGAGATGACCTTGGACTGGGACTTTTCTTTAAGATCTTCCCCCTTCTTGGCATCATCAAGGGAGGTCTTTAAGTCAGCGATGTCCCATCGGAGAAGCTTGACTTCATCTATCAGAAGAGCAACTTGCACAGGGATACTTTGAGAGATTAAGTTGGAAGAATTGTGGCACTCAGTATCAACTGAAGCATTCTGGGCGAGAGTCCGATTGAATTCTTCGGAAAGAGTAGTGATCAGCGGTGATATGCTATCCATGATTGCTATGGTGCTTTTTGTTGCAGAATTTGCAATATCACGACTTCTAGTGTTAGAGACCAGCCTGATAATTAGTTCATTATTTTCAAGTATCTTAGAGCAGGAACCCTCGATGGTATTGAGTGAGTTCATAACAGCTCTTCTAAAGTCTCGAGACTCTTGATCACTTTCCGAATATGAATCAGAGGAGAAAGAACGCTTGGGAGACGGAATAGTCCGTATGAGCTAAAAACTGCAGCCTTTCCTTTAGATTTATCTCTAACAAAAGGCTCTTCAGGCTCATCAAGGACTTCCTGAACTTCCTGAATCGCTTGATCCATGGATGGATCTGCAAGCGCTGGTTGACAGACAGGTTCTTGAGTAGGGATCTCGACTACTGGGCACTAGAAACATCTGGCAAAGAAGCGTCTGGAATTTGAGCGGCTTCCACAGTAGGAGTTATATCCTCTACTATCTCAAAAATCTCCATAGGAGGAGAGGGATTCTCAACAGCAATGACCCAAAGTGGGCCAATCGCTTCCATGATATTCCTTAGACTTAGCAGGTTTGGTCTGCAGAATAAAGAATATACCGTCTTTGCGCTCTTCATTGCTTAGTGCAAATTGCACTCCTTCTGGCAGATCTACTCCTGAGATGTAAGAGTTATAGAAGTCCAAAATAAATGGCATAAGGCTTGAGCTGGTTCTTAGTCCACTAGCCTGATCAGCGATATCATTTTGGCCACTTGGATGTTTTGCTCACAAACAAAGACGGGGTGAAGACTATAGCCTCTGAAGTTATTCAGGCCAAAGTATTCAATAAAGGAAATGTCCAGCGATTGCGCATTCTCAAAGATCGCTCCCCTGTCTCTGTGGAGTTCAGCAAACTCAGCATGATCGTTGTGAAGACTCAAGAAGATTTCACTGTGCCCTGGCAAAAGAGGTCGCTTACTGGTGGATGCATCTTCATTCAAATCAGGAAAAAGTCATTGCACAAAGTCTTGATACGGATGATAAATATAGCGTCCTTTCTGAGCGATTAAGCTTAGATGCTGACTAATATAGCGTTCTATCGATTTCCGGTAATAAGGCAAAGCGCTAATATTGCCTACCAGATCTTATGTTGCTCGAATAGAAACACAGCAAAGCCTCTGCGCTTGTAATCTACTCCAAATTGAAACAAAAAGGGATACTTCACAAGCTCTTCTAGCGTTTAAAAATGCAACACGAACTCTTCAGCCCATCTTGCAGTATCCATCATCCATCGCTTTCCAAGTTTATCAGCTTTCTTATGTTTTTTTCTAGCTGCAAGAAACTTTTCAAAGCGTTCAAATTCTTCATCATAATCATCAGCCCATAATCCTGCCAGATACTCAAGGGTTTCATCTTCTATCCAAGAATTAATAGGATTGGGACGCTCAGCAACCATTGGTCCTTTTTCTTTCCATAATCTGAGAGGTTTGGAGGATAGAGCGTTATGAGGAGAATGAACGATTTTGGGGTCAGTAGAGTACCCGATTCTATTAAGAATTTTTTCGTCAGGATTCTTTGACCAATCACCCATATGGGGATTCTTGATGACGATCTTATTCTGGCGCAAAGGATAAAAAGATTCTTCAGAATGGCCAGTAAAGTTGAACACTTCTCGTCAAATTCTGTTATGTTAAACGTTGGTCGCCGAATATATTCAGGGCGAGATTGAAGACGCTCAAGAGAGTAGAGACCCAGGTCAGCAAATCGCTCGAAGAATTCAAATTTAGCAGAATTGGAGACATCAGTCCTATGGAGAGTATTTTGAAAGTTTATCTCCATATCGACCAATTGTCTGGTGTCAAGCTCCCTGGTAGAAAATTAGAATTCATCATTTGTATCATAGCCACAGGGAAAGAAATTTATGACACGGGGAGGAGATCCGGTTGGAGTAGGAATGAAAGCAATAGACTCTGTTGGGATAGGGGCCACTTCTATCAACTGCTCAGCATGCACAGTCACTTCACTGACTGGAGATGTTTCAGTGTCAGGAAGGACTTTGGCTATTTCCTTAGCGATATCCACAACTGCTTCCATGTCTACGTCCAATTAAATAGGAATCTCCGAAGGTGGAGGTGCATCAGCGTCTAGTGCATTTTGAGCTGATACAAGCAAGCGTTTGAGAAAAGCAAGCAAAATTTCTACTAAGTAGAAATTTCAAAAAAAAGATACAACAACACTTACCCTGAGGACTATCATCGACTGACGCAGTCGCTTGATCTGTTTCAACATTTGGTACAGTTTCCTCAGGCTCCGTGATAATTTTTTCTGGATCTAAATCTAGAAAAGAAGTAATTGGATCAGCACGAATGGGAATATGCAACTTCTCAAGAGTGTTAAGAACAGTCTGAATATTTGCTTCAAACTCGGCTGAAAAGATTTTATCCTAGCGTTAGAGACTTAGAAACTATTAGGAAAGGATAGAATACATTGCTTATCACAAGTACTTACCCCAAACACGGAAAATCCTCTCAGATTGAGTAGGGGCTGTAGATTCTGAGCTGGTTTCAGGAATAGCGTCAGAAGGAGGAAGAGGAACACTCGCTGGTTCTTCAAGCGCTGGCTCGACTGGAGCGCTTGTTGATACAGCTGGAGTGGATAAAGGAATACGCTTTTGGGCTAGAGGTACTTCTTCTACTACTACTTCTTCTTCTTCAGGAGAGAAGTTAAACGCTGGAGGGGGAGAAGGCAATTTGGGAGAAGAAGAGGGAGACTTCTGTTTCTTCTTGGGCTCCGGTTTCTTCCTCTACTTCTTCACTGGCTTGGCTGGCTCAGCGACCTTAATAGTGATCTTTCATTTTGGTCGCTTAACCACCAATGCTTCTTTAGACGAAGATGATGATGAAGACGAAGACGCTTGCTCTTCATCATTGCTGCGAACAACTCCTTCGGCAAGGAGTCGCTCACGCTCTTCTTTAGGAACCGCTGCACATCCACATCGTCTTGGTTTGAGCAGCTCGCTGATCATCTTCTTCCCATAGAACTTAAGCGCTAGGACTTTCTTTCCAGCTGTGTTGACGAAACTGCTAGCGCTTAAAATATGACTCAAAACAATCCCGTAAGGCTTGGGATTTGCCGACTTGGCCATTGCTGCTTTGAAGCAATTGAAAACATAAAGCGACTAATTGATTTTCAACTTGGTTAGAATAGCAACCATCATTTTGTACTGAATATTTGAAACCTTATCGAAGCTACCCTTCCTACACTCTATCATCTTCACGCAGACGTCAGCAAGAATGACATATTCACCCTTCATGTCATTCTTCTTGAAGTTGGGTTCATACGCAGCTTCAACATCTTCTTTCTTGATGAAAGCCCAGACTTTGGTAGCATCTCCAAGAGTAACATTTTCGACTTCGCCACCATCGTTTGGAAAATTGAGTAAAGATGATATAAGAGAAGGAGTGAGGATGAAGGTCTCACGAGCAAAGGGAAAGACACAGGAAATGGAGTCTCCAACGTCGGAGATTTTTGCATTCTTGAAGAAGAAGAGGGTTTCTTCCTCATAGATGTTAAAAACGAATGTTATCATATCGCGAGAACAAGACTCTTAGACGAGTGGAAGAACAGTCCTTAGAGGGAAGTTCTGGTTATCAAACAAGTAGTCCCAGTTAATAAGAAATCCGGCGTTAACAGTAACTGGTTTTTCAGATTTGAGGGATTTTCCGGCAGCAGAATTTGAAGCTTTGGGTGCCATTGATGGTCGGAAAAAAAAAAGCTTCGGTTGAGGAGAGAAAAGAGTCTTTTTTCCTTAGAGAGAAAACTTTTACAATAGGAGTATTTGGAAGTGATAAAGTTTTACTGTAAAGGTTGTGAAGGGTTTAAATAGGAGGCAAAAATAACTCCTCAACTTGTAGATGAATGACACGTGTATAGAAATTAATTTTAACAATAACAAAATTAAATTTGAGCCGTTTACTCATAAAGACGGATGTCAAAAAGTGCGGTAAAATAGGGTAACAACTGTGAATTATAAAAGTTTGAAATTCGAAGTTACTTTTTCAAAACATTTGAATAATTTTGAAATTTTCAGCGTGAATTACACGCGCCTGATAGTACACTGACACGTACTCAGAAAGGTGTAGCTACTGAACCGCCTAGTTTTTAGATAGGAATCATTAACAGTCAGTTTGATTTGATAAGCACGTGTGGGCAGTTGTCAAATCTAATCTTTTGGACTTATCCACACGCTACTTTTTAGCGATGAAAACTATGCATGATTTTCAGAGGAAGTTACTTAGCGTTAAAGTGAGAATCTTTAGTCGCTGAAGTCTTTCTAATAATATTCAATTTCTCAAAGCTGAAGATTTTTTTATACAAATCAATCGCTTGGATTTTTTAAAAGATATTTTTATTTAATTTTATTAGAGATTGATTTTGTCATGCATAATAGATATGCGCTAATGATCAATGCAAAAATTTTCACAGTCAATTTTTTATCACAGTCACTTATAAATGGAGACAAGTACAATTTTAAAGTTCCCCCTAAAATTGATGACTCATTTCATTCTTGAAAAAATATTTTAGACATAAATTTAAAGTAGATTCCCCCTAAATTGTATGCCTATAAAATATGATGCTTTATGGTTTAAGCGTTTAAATCAATCATACCTAATTCACTTCTCAAAGTGAGAAAGCGCTGTTCGTTGAGCGCTTTGGTGAAGATATCTGCCAATTGTTTGTCAGTTCCAATGAAGTGCATGGAGATATCTTTCTTTTGAACATGGTCACGCAAGAAATGGTATCGAATTCAATGTGTTTAGTTCTAGAATGAAGGACAGGATTTTGGGTCATAGCTAAAGCGCTTTGGTTATCACAATGGATTAGAGTAGGACCTAAGATTGTTCCATAATCTCTAAGTTGTTGCCTCATCCAGAGGATTTGTGCACAACAGCTACCAGTGGCTATGTACTCTGCTTCAGCGGTAAAAGTCGCTATGCATTGTTGTTTCTTACTATGCCACGAAATTAGTCTATCACCTAGGAATTGACATGTACCACTAGTACTTTTTCTATCTATTTTGCATCCTGCAAAATCTGCGTCTGAATAACCAATTAGTTCAAAAGGAGAGTCTCTTGGATACCATAAGCCCACATTTTGTGTGCCTTTTAGGTATTTAAGAATTCTCTTGGCAGCATTTAAGTGTGATTCTCTAGGATCAGCTTGAAAGCGTGCACACATGCATACCGAAAACATAATATCGGGTCTACTAGCGGTAAGATACAGCAGTGATCCAATGATACCTCTATAATTAGTGATATCAATTTTCTTCCCACTTTCATCTTTATCTAACTTAAGCGTTTGGCTCATTGTAACTTTTGAAGATGATGCATTTTCCATACCAAATTTCTTAATCATAGCTCTTGTATATTTAGCTTGGTTTATAAATATGTCATTAGGGAGTTGTTTAACATGTAATCCTAAGAAAAAGTTAATTCACCCATCATGCTCTTTTCAAATTGATCTTGCATCATTTTTGAAAATTTCTCACACAATCACTTATCAGTAGAACCAAATATAATATCATCAACATAAATTTAGACTAAGAGAATATCTTCGTCATTGGTAATTTTAAATAACGTTGTGTCAACACTGCCTTTTGAAAAGCCTTTACCAATAAGAAAAATAGAGAGAGTGTCATACCATGCTCTTGGTGCTTGTTTAAGGCCATAGAGTGCCTTATCCAATTTGTAGACCATACGTTTTTCATGGTTGTTGATGAATCCCGGTGGTTGCTCCACATATACTTCTTCTTGGAGTTTACCATTCAAGAATGCACTCTTTACGTCCATTTGGTACACTTTGAACTTGTTGAATGCTGCAAACGCTAGGAACATCCTAATCGCTTCAAGACGGGCTACTGGGGCATACGTCTCATCGAAATCAATACCCTCTTCTTGGCAATAACCCTGAGCGACTAATCTAGCTTTGTTTCTTATAACAATGCCATCTTTATCCATCTTGTTCCTAAAAACCCATCTAGTTCCAATAACTCCTTGGTGAGTTGGTCTTGGTACTAGCGTCTAAACCTTACTTCTCTCAAATTGGTTAAGCTCTTCTTGCATTGCTTCTACACAACTTGAATCACTGAGCGCTTCATCCACTTTTTTTAGTTCCATTTGAGATAGAAAGCTTGCGAACATGGCATCATTGATTGTTCTAACAGGTGCTTCAATATCTCTAATTACTAGCTCTGGTGGATGGTCTCTAAGATATTTACGATCTGGTTGGAACGGGTTGAGAGACTCTTGATTATCAATCGCTTGACCCTCATTTGTCTCCTGCGCAGTCGCTGCATCATTCATAGTTCCAATTTGCTCTTGATGATCATTCTCTTCATGATCATCAGCGACTCTTACAATATCATCATTGATAACCTCACGAGTAATCTTAGGAATAGGCACAAAGATCTCATCATCCTCATCATCATTACTATCATCACCAAGATTGATTTGTGACGCTTGATGGACAAACTCTTTAATTTCTACATCATCAAGATTAACCTTACTCGATTCTTGGTTAGCATCATCAAACACAACATGAATAGATTCTTCAACCTTTGATTTGATCTTATTTAGGATGCGGAAACTCTTTCCATTTTTGGCATAGCCTAGGAAGATTCCCTCATCCGCTTTAGGATCAAATGTCTTTAGACTTTGGGATCCATTGTTATGAATGAAACATTTTGAACCAAATACATGAAAATATGAAACGTTAGGCTTACGTCCCTTCCACAACTCATATGGAGTTTTCTCATGTTGCTTGTTGATCATACCGGTTCTGAGTGTAGCAAGTGGTATTGATAGCTTCGGCCCAAAACCTTTGGCGCAGCTTAGACTCTATAAGCATCGTCGTGGCGGCTTCTTTAAGCGTTCTGTCCCGTTGCTCGGCAACTCCATTCTGTTGAGGTGTTCTAGAAGCAGAATTCTCATGAAGTATTCCAAAATCTGTACAAAACTTCTCAACAAATTGGTTAGTAAATTCAGTTCCTCTATCTCTTCTAATTCTTGTCACCTTTAGATCTTTTGAGGTTTGTAATTGACGAATTAGCGTTGTGAGCTTGACACTAGTTTCATCTTTGGTCGCTAGAAATTCTACCCATGTATAGCGAGAGAAATCATCAACTATTACTAGCGACTACTTTTTACCACTAACACTCATGATTTGAATAGGACCAAACAAATCTAGATGCAATAGTTCAAGAACTCTAGAAGTAGATAGACATGGTTTCTTCTTAAAAGATGATTTAACTTGTTTACCCATTTGACATGCATCACATATCCCTCTACTAGATTTAGCGATATTAATTGAGAGATTGCCTTAAAGTTGAGGTGATTCATTTTTCTATGCCACAACCAACCCAATTCATTTTGACTTTTAGCAACAAAGCATGTGGGGTTGTTATCAATAGTAGAATCTCAATCCACTAAATACACATTGTTTGTTCTTTTTCCTCTCAATTTAGTAGACTTAGTCTTAGCGTCGTTAACATAGCAGTAGTCACTTGAGAATTTGACTTCAAAGCCTTTATCACAAAATTGACTAATACTCAACAAATTATGCTTAAGACCCTCAACATAATATACATCACTAATCATGATGTTCCCTTTATGCATGATACCTATACCTTTGGTTTTTATTTTTATTTTTTGGAAATTCCCAAGGTAAATCTCCGCCGGTCTCCCCGCAGAGCAAACATGTCCACACGCAATAGCCTTCAAACCACGTGTGGAGGTAAGCTGCCCTAGGTTACCCATAGGCGATGGGCAAGATAAGCGCAGGGCCCCTCACGGTAGGACGGAAGATTATACCCTCCACCAGCATCACATGAGGTTTCGAACCCACCCCCCCACGGCGGGACGAAAGGTAATACCTTCCACTAGCATCACATGGGGTTTGAACCTGGGTGGGTTCTCACGGTCGAAGACCTTGTGACCAACTTGGCCACACCCTTTGCTTTATACCTTTGGAGTTATCACCGAATATAACTTGAGGATCGTTGGTTGCACGATAGTTGACTAAGAGATCTTTTGATCCAGTCATGTGCCTTGATGACCCAATATCAATGTACCAAACAGAGATATCAGTGTTGGCTCTAGGTACCTGCATTTAAAGGACAGTTCTAATTCTTCTTAGGTACCCATGTTATCTTGGGTCCTTCAATGTTAGTAACTTTGGTTTGAATTAAAACTTGGGATAGTTGCACATCATACCCCTGTGAAATATGAAACATGCACACATCCCCCCTGTGTTAAAAAAATAGCCTGAAATAACCCTATGATTTTCTTAACCCTGCACGAAACCCCCAATCCGTGTTAAATCCGTGGAAGGTAGCATTCACGCGCAGTGTATTTGAAGTAGAGTTGGGGGTTTCGTGCAGAGCTTTGAAAAACATAGGGGCATTTTAGGCTATTTTTTTAACACTGGGGGGATGTGTGCAGGTTTCGTATTTCACAAGGGTACACTATGCAATTATCCCTTAAAACTTTAACCCATATCTGCCTAGTCTTCATTGTAGGAATACTGGCCTTCTTGGGTTTCACATTGTGTTGTGTGTTCTTTTTAGGTGTATAGTAATATCCTTGATTATAATAGTAATCATAATCATAATCATAATCATAATCATCATAGTATCGATAATATGATCTTAACTGCCTTAGATATTGACGCTAGTATTTCCTTGGCGCTGGTTTGGGTTGCACTTTTGGTGCTGGACGCTTAACGCTTGATTTACAGTGATCAGGTTTATCCTTTTGAGTGTTTGGATGAACCCGTCTTTGTGAATCATTTGCTTTCGCCTTTCCCTTGCCTGAGTCAACTTTGGCTTTCTCATTTGGCCTCGTACCATTGTCGCTTGGTTCATTCAGCGTTTGACTTTGTGAACCTTTCTCCACAAAGAAAACACCCTTTCCTTTGTTGTTCACCGTAACATTAGATTTATTTGGTTGTTTACCGAATTTATTACATCCTAAACTAGTCTTTTCACCAAACATTCTTGTTACCTCAGTCACATTATCCAATTTTCTTGAAGCTTTTGATAATGATGAGACGAGTTGCTCTGATTTGGCAAGTCTAGCGATCAGATCAGCTTCTCTCTTGACTATTATATCAAGATCGCTTTTCAATTGAGTAATTTCACTTTCAAGCGATTGGTTCTTCTCAATACATTGTTGCTGAACTTGCAACTCTGCTTTGAGCGTTACTTTATCACTTGTGAGCGCCAAAAACTTAACACGCTAGAAGCTAACGTGCTTTGGTAGCAAGTGCACTAGTCGTGTGTAGTAATAGAAATGGACAATAAGTCCGGGTTGTCGAATCACGGAGACTTAAATTTTAGTTTATGATTTTTGATAACAAAAGGAAGTAAATTAGAGATTTGACTAAAAAGGAAAGTAAAATAAGCTAAAGCGAAAGTAAAGAGAGATTAAACTTCCAAGGTGGAGAGGTGACTAAGGCTCATGCTCGGGCACATGTTGCGTATTGCTATCCTAAGATCATTACCAATTCATTAGACATACATTGCTATGGTGAAAGCTCCTAAGGTAAAGAATAACCGATGTCTCGTGATAGACTCCTATACTTAATTGGTGGTTTCCTAAGTATGTCTACCCGGAAATCTAACCACTAAGCATGCATTAAAGAACTAGAGCTTTCTCGATTAAAATCGAACGACTTCACCCGGGAATCTTTACCTATGTCTAGGGCAATTTCTATTTGGTCGGTGATGTTGTGAAATTCTTGCACCCTAAGTCAACTTTCTCTCGAATAATTCACCTAGTCATGATATCAAACACATGGTGATCAAGCATATGTAAAGCATTCAACCACAAAATCACAACACATAGCAATATACGAATTGAAATGGAAAACGATCTTATTATAACAACACTAACAACATGGCCTTCTCATGGCCCAAGTTCAACAATTTAGCTCATAAAATGCATAAGGGAAAAGCTAAGCATAAGATCCATGTTCATAGACAAAGATGAATCTAAAGCTAAGAAACTCCCTATGTTGAATTGATGATTGAATCTTTAATTGGAGGCTTGAATCTCTTCTTTCCCTTCTCTTTTGCTCTTCTAAAGTGATGAAAAGTGAGGTCCCAATCCCAAGAAATCCCCAAAATTCACTTAGAATTCGAACCTCCCTCTTTTTCCTTTCATTTTTGGCCTTTATACCTTCAAAACCGCTGTATCGGCGCCCAGGCATGACCCAAATGGCATCTAGGCGCGTTCCAGGTGGCCTAAGTGGCTTGGGGAAGAAGTTGACTGGCGCCTAGGCGCCGGATGCAGAGTCTGAACCGTTTTCTTGCTTTTCAACGCAGTAATTGTGTTTTCTTCATAACTTTCTCCACGGACCTCGGATTTGGATGATTCAAGTTGTCACGTGAAGCCAAGATGGAGATCTACAACTTTCTGGAAGAAAACTTCCTCAAATTCAATTTTAAAATATACTGAAATACTGTGTTTTTGTGCACTTTACGTCGATTGTAGTGATTTTCCACCTTTACTCAATAAGCACATAGATTATACGCATATGTGGCATAAATCAAGCGATAAATGAATCTAAAACATAAACGTAAGGGCTTAAAAACACGTAAAAACGACTCTTATCACGGACACTTTTTCCAAGTTTGCCTATAAATAGGACTTCAACAACAAGCCAAAATAACAATTGTATTCCAAGCCAAATTGTTGTTGCATTGAAGTCTCATTCCTTAAACTCTCAGAAAAGCCAGAATATTCAAGCAAAAATTCTTTTTGCTTTTCTCAAAATTCCTGAGACAGTCAACCAATATCTCAAACATTCTTTTCGGAGAAACCTACATTACTATTGAGTTATTACCAAGTTGTTTGAACTTTATCAAAATCAAACAAACCTTTAGAAAAACCTCATCCAAGCCTCGCGATCTGTGTGAAGTCGAAGTTGGATACTTGCACTATTTCTAGGTGAAAGAAGCAAGGGAATAGAAGTGCCTTGGAGCAGAAATCTGTATGATGAAGGAGCTCAAGTCATCAATATCCATCTCTCCCTAATTTGTAGAAGATTCTTTGAGAATCATTTTAGTGGATTGCCTCCAAGTGTTCAAGGAGAAGAAGGACATAGTTGGGATTACACCACCCAACGAACCTTACAAATATTGTGATCTTTACTTTACAGTCAATTTCCATATTATCATATCATTTCATAAATCTATTAAGCAAAACTCAATCAAACGCTAAGCAACTAAAATACTTTCTGTGACGCTAAAAGCTTTCAAAAGAGAAGACTCTAAAATCATTCTGTTGTGCTAACACTGATCAAAGAACTGAACGCTTAAACCTATCTGGTTATAGTATTCAAATCTTGAAGTCTAAGTTAACTTTCTAAAAACAGTTTTCAATAGACGCTCAGTCAAGTGCCTACTTTTCAACCGTTCAATCAATTTTAATACGAATATTTTTGAAGTCGAAAAAGACTTTAGGGTCTATTCAACCTCCCCCCCCCCCCCTTCTAGACCCTTTCGTTTGCCACTTGGGACCAACACCTTTACTAACTTAATATTTTTTAAAGTGGGAGAATTTAAATTATTTATTAGGTTTCACTTTGCACATTAGGCCATTTTATATCATTCATACAAACATGGATTAAATAATAAAAATTAGCAATCCTAGAAAGCTAACAACATATGATTCATGGACTTTTATTCCTAGATTAAACCAAGTCAATGTCTCAATCAAAATAAAAAGAAACTACACTAAAGCTTCCAAAGCTCCTTTTTGTATCTCCTCAGCTCGACTTGAATTTCTCCTTTGTGCCTATTCTATTTCTAACTATTACATTTCAATATATAAGCCACCTATAAAAAAAATTCTAGAAAGAAAACAAAATTAGGCTCAAAAAGGCCTTTACAACATCGAAAAGAAATACAAAATCAAAAATGAGCCTAAGTTCATGAATCCTGTCTCCCATCACATAACATGTCTAACATGATATATATCACATAATACACGAAAACCATATATGTTAATTCTAATTAAATTTCAAATTTAATTATTGTTTTTCACATTCTTAAGGAAATTAAATTTGTTAAAAACCATTAGAAAATTCAATTTTAATGAACTCCACGGTAATTTTATATTAAAATCCATTTTTAATAAAAAGTAATCTCTAAGTTCATCAAAATTAATTTCACAATAGAAGCAATCCAATTTAATTCAAAGTCTAACTTCAATTAACATTAGATTAAATGAAAATAAAAATACCCTTATTAAATAATTAATATTATTTATTTTGCATTAAAATCTAATTTTAATCAAAACAAATAGTATATATATTATTTGATAATTGACCCGGGTCGACCCACGGGTCACCCGGGTCGGGTCACAGCAACCCGTGTGTTTAAAAACACACGGGTGGGCTCGCAAAGTGAGCCCAATTTTCTGTTGCTCCCTCTCAGCAGCCCAGCTGCCGAGAGAGATGGGCTCGCATAGCGAGCTCATCAGGCGCTGTGCACGCGTAGGCCCATCCTGTGAGCGCATAACTCCCCGTCACCACCGGCAATTCTGCCGCCGGAGCCCATCGTCGCCACAGCGATTGGTCGGAGCTGAAAATTGCATTTTTTTATTTCAACACATTTAAATGAAATAAAATTCATCTTTCATTAATTTCTAACGACCAAAAAATAAATAAAATCCTCAAGAACACAAATAACGCGAAATCCACATATCTAATCATGTATCGACAAAAAATATAAATCATGCATCTTTATCACATATTTACACATAATTTACATATGCCAATTTGGCTCTGATACCACTGTTGGGGAAAAATAACCAAACGCAGCGGAAACAGAATTTAAAAAATTATTTTGGATTTTCCCTTAACAGGATCAATCCCGGGGTTTTATCAGACGTATGTACGATAGGTTAAAATAAACTTTACCCGTTGTAGCGAAGTGGATGGAGAAAACTCACGAGCTTGAATTCTTCAACTTCTTCGCGAAAATAATCCAGCTTAAAACTTGATGATCCGAGCCGTCCTCGAGTCCTGCTTCTAAATTGCCTCGTCGGAAAAACTTGATGAAAAAAAATCTCCTCCTCCTTCTTGGTGATGACCGACGGCTAGGAGAGTAAGAGGGAGAGGATTTCTTTTCTTGTGGCTTAAGTCAATTTCAACTTATGACCCAGGTCTTAACTAATGTGATATATTTATATCACTTAAGTTAATACCTTGGGCTCTCATTAGCCCATAAAAGGCGCCTACTGGCCGCCCCATGTAGGCCTTGGTGTGCCACTTGGTGCACCAATCTGAGCTTAGTTTAATCCATTATTTAATTAATTAGTTAATTCAATCCAATTAATTAATCTAATTAAATAATAGATAATCTATTTAATTAATTTTATTTCTCAAAGAAATAATATATTAATTAAACTATAAATGAACTAACTTATTTCTTCAAATAATTAATTTCATTTAATTAATTTTAAGTATCCAATACTTAAAACATCACCACAAGAGATATTCCATTTTTCTAAAAAAAATTTCTTTTTAAGCGTGACTCTTTAGGTCCATCTATATTTAGTAAAGGGAGGATTCCATTGAATATGGATCCCACCTAGCTAGTCAAGTGGTCCAGATTTTAATCCAAATAAGATGAAATGATTAGATCATTTTTACCTTTCTAATTGTAAATACCGTGTGAATAAACTCTTCGTTTCCTTATCCCTGTCAAGTGAGTCATGGTTTTTAGTCAAACTCACTGACTTGACACTATGCTATATTTATAATAAGTTCAGATCAATGAATGCTTTAGCCAAAGACTTTAAGATCTTACTTACTTATAAATGCATAGGATAATTCCTCGTTCACTTTTGAGGGAACAAATCTCATCTTACATAACAGTTAAGACTGCTACATGCCCATTAGGTTGCAGTTCGAGGTTGGCCCCACCAATGGGTGAATTGGGCCTAACTACTCTAATGAAGAACCCAATATCACGAGTATATCTTCAACTCGATTTCTCAAGTTTAAAGTTCAGACACACCTATTACAATTTAATCAATTCTGTCGTTGACTGTCGAAGAGTGAAAATGCATGTGACAGAATCGATGGGAGTCATGTCTGGGTGCCACTATCTCCATCAGTGCACCTATGATGTGAGTTCTTCACTACTTTCTAGTGATTGACTGACACCTTTCTCATCAAAACTCATATCATACAAGTCTTCATAATTTCCAATGCCCAATTGAAAATCATTGACTTACAGACTATTTTAGTATACAAGTATCAAACTCCTCTAGTGCCTTAGAGAGTTAACTCTTATGTTCATGGATTTATAGATGAATATAATAAATAAATGTCAATATAATAGTAAACAACTAATTGCCTTTTATTGATAGAATTCGAAACAATTACAAATTAATAATGTCCTAACATTTACTAATCCTCTAGTAGCATTTGAGGACATCAACCTAATAATCACAGTCCAATTTTCAGACCCGGGTCCATGACCCATTTCAGCGGGCCGTGTGTCAAATACACGGCCCCAGCAGGTCGAGTGGCAGGCGTGCGGCAAGACCACACGGGCAGGTACCCTGCGCAGGGCACACGCTGTGCGCAGAATTTTTGGGGCTTTCGAGCCCCGTTCTTCCTCATTTCTTGATTCTTTTTTCATAACAAAAAATACCCAGATTTATAATAAACACGAAAAATCAAATTTTAGGCTAAAAACTATTAAAAAAAACGCAGATTTAAAAACGCATAAACACATGCTTCAAAAACACATAATATGCATATCAAAAATCACATAATTTTGATCAAATATGTAGATCAGAGATTGGCTCTGATACCACTGTTGGGTTTCATGAAAAATTGCACTACGGAAGGTTTAAAATACCCACAGTGTTTTCTCCATTCGCATATTGAATCATAAAAATGCTAAAACGAATAAAAACATACCTGTTAAAGCGAAGTGGTTGGAGAACTCAATCCTCCTTAAAAATTTCATGGTTGAAGCCTCCAAGTCTTCAATCCTCGTGCTATCCACTCTTCACGAATTCCTTGAAGCTTTCTTGAATTTTTTATCCGAACAACGAAAGTACGTTGTCTCTAAATAATCAAGCGGATTGATTGACAGAAAAATTCCTTCTTTTCTTACTCCTTGACCGATGATTAGCTTGAGGAGAGAGAAAGGAGAGTTTTCTTTTTCTTTTCTAGGAAAGTTTAGTGAATTGTGAATTCATCTAGGTCAAAAGTCTTTAAGTGATTTATTTTATATCACTTAACTTGTTGACTAAGACAAGAGGCAAGAGTCCAAGTTGGGCATCATTATGGACGCCCAACTCGGTCATATGAGGTCTCCACATGGACCCTCTTTATTTGGCCCGACTCGTCTCTTGTTTTAATTAATCTCTATTATTTAATTAATTATTTATTATATCCAATAAATAAATTATATAACCAAATTAATTAGATAAATTAATTCATTAATTTATTTCTTTAAGAAATTAATTAATAATTAATCTTATCTTTATAATTAATTATCTCATCTAATGAGTAATTAATTAATCATATTTAATTTATCCCATAAACTAAATCTCCTAGAATAAAATAGAAAAATCCTTTTATTTTATTTTTATCAATTCTTTAGCGCGACTCTTTAGGTTTGTTTCGTTTGGCAATGAGAGAAATTCAAAGAAAGTGGGTAACACCTAGCCAATCACGTGGCCCACTTTGTAGCCCAAACAAAATCGAATGAATGGATCATTCCACAACCTTTCAATCGTAAATTCCGTATACGTATAAACCCTTTGTTCATGTGGCCCAGTCAAGTGAGAGTCATGGTGATGTCAAACTCACTGAACTTGACCATATGTATTAATTATAATAATACGATATCATTGAGCTCGATTTAGTGCCTTGCACAATCGTCTCTATTGCTTTGACCAAAGATTGTGATCTCCATTATCTATAATCACATAGGACACTTTCTCATTCACTTATGAGAAAACAAATCCCATGTTAGTTATCATCTAAGACTACCACTTGCCCATCAAGCCGCACTTCGAGGTCGACCCCACCAACGGGTGAATTAAGTCTAACTATTCTAGTGACAGACTTGACCCTCACAAGTGTAACTTCATCCTGATACTTCAGGTCAAAGGTTCACCTATACCTATTACAAATAATCTGTTCTGTCATTGACAGTCACAGAGTGAATACCCATGTGACAGAACCGATGCGAGTCGTATTCAAGCATATCAGTTGATGTGCCTACAACCTTAAGCTCCCACCATCATATGGTGTTCGACTAGCACTCTCATGTCAAAGCTCAGATTTTACAAGTATTCCTAGTCTTTATTTGTCCATTAAAGACTTCCTGTCACTTGCGAACTTGTTTAATTAATAAGATCAATCTCTCTAGTGCCTATCTTCCTATCTCATAGGAAGTAGAGAGATTGCACTGAAAACATGGACAAAATATTTTACACTACTTATAGATGTAGATAAGATTTAAGTAAAAACAAATAAATTCCTTTTATGAATATAAGATAATAACTTTATTATAAGTGAGATGCCCTATCATTCTATCCTATTGCATCTGAGGGCATAATCCTAATAGAAATTTTATTCGTAAACTCTGAGGTTTGAAGTGGTTCTACCTAAATTTGCAATTGTTGTATCTTGGTGTTGGGAATTATACGAATAAAATGCAGAGAAAAATAAATTTAATTCCCAAAGCCCGAATCATCTCTAATCCCCGTGTTTATTTGTGTATAGAAAAATTACCGTTCTCACTTATGTTGATTTCTGAACGTGATCCTTTTCTCTAAAGCCGAATTTACCGACGTCTCTAATTCGTCACGCCGGAATCAAAAACAAAAAACTCCTCCTTTCTTCCTTGTCAAAGACGGCTAGAGAGAGAGAGAGAGAGGTGGGAGACTTTTTCTTTGAGAGAAAGTTATGTAAGTCGCCCTTGTGTTATTTTTCACCTTGTGATATATTTATATCATTATGAAACAATAACACTAGCATGCAAGAGCCCTATTTGGACGTCTATTTGGCCGCCCCTAAGTTGGCTCGGAAGCCTTCGGGCTTTCGTCTTGCTTGCTAATTAATTAATCGGATAATTTATTTATCCAATAAATAAATTGATAATCCAATTAATTCAATTCCTAATTAATTTATAATTCAATTTCTCCAAGAAATTAACTAACTCATTAATTTAAATAATTAATTAAATTATCCATTAATTAATTAATTAATTACGGCATCCAATGCCGTGAATTTCTCTCAAGTCTTTTTTCCATGTTTTTCCTTTTGCACTTCCTTTAAGCGCGACTCTTTAGGTTTGTCTCAAAAGGCAATTGGGAGGAATCCAAAGGGGTGTGAGTGACACCTAGCCAGTCTCGTGGCTCACATTGTAACCCAATTGAGAACGAATGAATAGGATCATTCCAAACCTTTACGCCATGAATATCGTACGTGTATAAACCTTTTATTCTTATATCCCAGTCAAGTAACTTGACCATATGCCTAAGCTCATAATAAGTCAAGGTATTTAAATGCTTTGGCCAAAGACTTTCATCCTCACATATTCATGATCGCATAGGATATTTTACTCATTCACTTATGAGAGAATAAATTCTGTTAGGAAATTTCATGTTAGATGTTTTGATGATGACAAGATAGGATTTTATGTTAAACCCCAAAAATGTAAGTTCATGCTTTCATAGAAATATTGTATAAGCGTTTGAAAGTTTACTTATTTTGTTAGGCTTGAAATTTTTATCTTTATAGATTTTAGACTAAGTATTTAATACCAAGTCACTGATAGAATTCTGAGTGAGTCTATCAAAGATGAAGTTGAAGATCAGCGTCTGAAGTCAAGAGAAGATAAAGATTTGCTTCAAGCGTTTGATTCAAGCGTCCGAGCGATTCAAGTGTCTGATTCAAGCATCCGAGCGATTCAAGCGTCCAGTTTTCAGATTCAACTGAAGGATTAAACCCAAGTTATCAACAACTTAAATGCAATCACCAACGGACATTTATTTCCAACGGAAAATAAATTCAAAATGCATTAAATGCTTGATAAATGCATTAAATGTAAACAAGATAGTATGACTTGTTGACAAGCCACCTTTTGACTAGACTGTCAGCTTTTCAGAGTTCAAATCTGCTCCTGTCCAATCGGAACCAGCAGAATTTCAAGAATGTCAGAAAGGGACTATTTGATGCGCTGCGTGAGAGAAACGAACCTGATTATGTCCAACGGACAAATCCCAAGAGTCCCTATAAATAGGACCCTCCAGCAAAACCTTAAAGAGTGTGCAGAGAGAGAAACTTTGCTGAAATAATTTGAGAGAAAAGCTTGCAAACTCCATAGCTAAAATCCATCAAGCTTCTCAAATACATTCCAGACAGTCACCAGATATCTCAAACCTCTTCCAAAGAAGAAACCTAAATTCTTATTGAGATATCCCAAGTTGTTTGAACTTCCCAACATCAAACAAACCTGTTACAATAAACCCTCAACACCTTTCATCTGAGTGAGAAAGATTGTTGACTTCCACAGGCAGTATTTTTTAGTAAGAGAAGCTTGTTGAAGAAAGGTCTTTAGTGGAGCTGAAGTCTGTGTGATCAAGGAGCCCAAGGCTTTCTTGGAAAAGATCTTTATTGGAGCTGAAATCTGTGTGATCAAGGAGCTCGAGATCGTCTTCACAGCTCCCTAATTTGTAGAAGATTTTGTGTGATTCTTTGAGAATCATTTTAGTGGATTGCCTCCAAGTGTTCGAGGAGAAGAAGGACGTAGTTGGGATTACACCACCCAACGAACCTTACAAATATTGTGTCATTTACTTTTCAGTCAATTCTTTTATCTATCATATCATTGTATAAACTGATTAAGTAAAACACAATCAAACGCTAAGCAACTAAGAAACTTCTTGTGACGCTAAAGCTTTCAAAAGAAGACTACAAAAATCATTCCGCTGTGCTAACACTGATCAAAGAACTGAACGCTTAAACCTATTTGGTTGTAGTATTCAAGTCTTGAAATCTAAGTTAACTTTATAAAAACAGTCTTCGTTAGACGCTTCACCAAAGCGCCTATATTTTAAGTGAACGCTTAAATCAAGCGTTAGACACTTCAAGCGTCCAAAATCCTTTTTAATACCAATCTTTTGAAGTCGAAAAACACTTCAGGATCTATTCAACCCCCCCCCCCCTTCTAGACCCTTTCGTATGCCACTTGGGACCAACAAATTCCATATTGCAAATCAGTTAACAATGCTACTTGCCCATCAAGTCGCACTTCGAGGTTGATTCCACCAACAGGTGATTTGAATCTAACTACTCTAATGACAGGCTTGATGGCACAAGTACATCTTCAACTCGATTTCTCAAGTCAGAGGTTCACACGTACCTATCACTACTTATCAGTTTCATCATTGACTGTCAATGAGTGAATACTCATGTGATGAACTGATGCGAGCCGTGTTCGAACATATCAGTGCAACTGACACGTCTATGATATAAGTTCCCACTACCATTTCCATAGTGTACGACTGGCACTTTCTCTGTCGAAACTTACATCATACAAGTCTTTATTCACTATTGATGCCCAATCAATATTTCTTAGACTTGCGAACCCTTTTAGATGTCAAGGGTCAAACCATTCTAGTGCATTTCCTCCTATCCCATCAAGGACTTTACGTTGTTTATTCACACCTTATAAATGCCTATAAGAAAACAACAATCAACTGCCTTATATTAATAGAAAAACCATAGTTTAGTTACAATGTTTATGCCCTATAAATCTATCCTTTTTATGGCATTCGAGGGCATATACTCTAACACTTGGGATACAATTGCACCAACCCATACCACCATTAGTGGGGCAATATTATGTTAAGGATACATGGTTGACCCTCACCTCCATTCAATCATTTTCTATTTTTGATTCACATTTCGATTAGTAACTTCCAGGTCAAACTCCAGTGGAACTTTCAGTTTAGTTTCAGATCAAGATAGGTTACCAACAATTTTAGCACAATATCTTTCGATTTTTGTTATGTTTTCTAAGACAATGGAGACTATCAACCAAAGCAACCTTGAAATTGTTTACGAAAGAAGCGATTGTACTGCTACTGCTGGTACTGATCGGGTATAATCTCCGGTACTTGCACCGGTACTACCAGTTGCACCTATATCTCCAACACATGCGGAAAGGCTTGAGAAGTTCAGCGGGGACTTCAAAAAATTGTAGCAAAAGATGATATTTTATCTCACTACCCTGATCCTAGCTAGGTTATTGAGGGAGGATGCTCTAACAGTTTTGGAAGATGCTACGTACAG
Organism: Buddleja alternifolia; assembly: GCA_019426215.1. Taxonomy (NCBI): domain Eukaryota; kingdom Viridiplantae; phylum Streptophyta; class Magnoliopsida; order Lamiales; family Scrophulariaceae; genus Buddleja; species Buddleja alternifolia. Next base: position 20,953,170 of record CM033402.1, read on the forward strand.
CCAATTGGAGGAGCGTATGATGCCTGGTTAAACTGTGATTTCCTCTGCTAGAATTACATCTTCAATGGAATGGATGACGCGCTTTACAGAGTTTATGAATTAGTCAAGAGTGCTAAGGCTCTTTGGGGGTCGTCGGATAAGAAAAATAGGAATGAATATGCTGGATTTAAGAAGTTTGTGTTCAGAAGTTCCTAACTTCAAGATGGTGGACACGAAGACCGTAACAAGTCAAGTCCAAGAGTTGCAAATCATCCCGCTATAGGTGTTATGCCTTAGATGCCATAGAGAATAGAATATATAATGCATATTATTTGTATTTGGATACTTATTTATTAATAAAAAGCATTTATGTTATTTTATTTTATTTTTTGGAAATCCCAGGGTAAATCTCCACCAGTCACCCAGCAGAGCAAACTTGCCCATACGCAATAGCCACAAACCACGTATGGGGGTAATCCGCCCTAGGTTTCCCATAGGCGACGAGCTCGCTAAGCGCAGGGGCCCCTAGGGCAGGACAGAGGAGTAAACTCCCCAAACTAAGCATCACCTGGGTTTTAAACCCATGTGGGTTCTCACGACGAAAGCCTTGTGGACCACTGGACCACACCCCTTTGCTTACATTTATGTTATTTTACTTATTGGCATTTGTAAGTTAATAAACAACTGTTAGGAAATTGTTTGATGATGACAATTAGGATATTTGTTAGACCCCAAGTCATGTAAATTTAATTTCAATAGAAATTGTGTATAGGCTTTGAAATTAGATTTGTATAGGGCTTTTTCATTTACTTTAGATTGTTAGGCTAAGTGTCTAAACGTTTAAGCATTGATAGAATTCTAGGTGAGTCTATCAATTCAAGTTTGAAGATCAAGCGCCTGAAGTCTCTAAGAAGATAAAGATCTACAAACGTTAATTGAGCATCAAAGTGAAGTTATAAGCTGAAGATCACTCAAGGCTAAATGAGCGTCTATTAAGAAAGAATTCACCTGAATTTATTCCTAAGTCTACAAGGAGTTAAATGCAATTATTGCCAGAGCATTAATGTCCAATGGGAATTTAATTCAAATGCATTAAATGTGATAAGTACTCATGGACGTACGGAAAAACCTTACTATTGGACTGTCAACTCTCAGAGTCAGCCGCACCAACTTCTTGCAGCAAAAATTCAGGAATAAAGAACAGAAAGTTGTTCACTCGCAAAAGTGAAAGGCATGCACTCAACTCTGTGTCAAACGGACATTTTCCCCAAGGATGCCTATGAATAGGACCTCAACAACAAGACAAATAACAACTCAATCTTACAAGTCGAACCTCTGTTGCATTGAAGTCTTAAAAATCTTAAACATTCATAAAAGCTCAAATTCTATAGCCAACGTTCCTCAAGCTTTTCACCAATTCCTACGACAGTTAAAAATATCTCAAGCACCTTTTTAAAGAAGAACCTACACTATTACTAAGATATTCATTCGTTTGATTATATCAAATACAAGCCATTGATAAATCCCATCCAACCTCGTGATCTGTGTGAAAGACAAAGTTGAAGGCTTGTACCATTTTTGGGTGAAAGTAGCAAGTGAATCAAAAGACCTTGGAGCAGAAATTTGTGTGACTAAGGAGCTCAAGCTATCTTTTGTTCATCTATCCTCTAGTTTGTAGAAGTATTCTTAGTTTGTGGATTCCTCAAGTGAAAAATGAGAAGAAGGACGTAGTTGGAATTACATCACCCGACTAACCTTACAAATTTGTGTTATTCACTTCAGAGTTTACTGCTTTATCATCCACGTTTATTATTTGTATAAGCTTACATAACACTCTAATGCTTAAAACAAGCAAAAGCAACTAAGTAAAATGTAAGCACTAAACTCTTATCAAAGAAAACTAAAATCATTTTCGTTGTACTAACCCTGATATAAGCACTAAAAGCTAAACCCTACCATGGTCAAGCGTTCAAACCTTGAATTTAAGTTATCTCTTAAAACAGTCTTCAAATAGACACTCGATAAGCGTCTAGTCATCCTAAGCATTCAAAGCATTTTCTGAAGTACGAAAAAAATTTAAGTTCGAAAAAATTTTAGGGTCTATTCAACCCCTCTCCCCCCCCCCCCCTTCTAGACCCTTTCGTATGCCACTTGGGACCAACAGCAACATTAAGTCCATGAGATCAAGGAGAAACTTCTAGAGAGATTGTCACTAGAAGTGTTTGGTACTTGATTTCTAAACTTCTTCGCAAGTCAAATAGAATTTTGATTGGGCATTGAAACTGGATAAAACTTGTATGACATAAGCTTTGACATGGGAGTGTCAGTCGAGCACTATGGTTTAGTGGGAGCTTGTGTCATGGACACATCAGTGGGACTGGTGATATCACATTGAAGATGCACTTGTGATATCAAGTCTGTCATTATAATAGTTAGACCCAATTCACCTGTAAGTGGATTCGACCTCGAAGTGGAACTTAATAGGCAAGTGGTAGTGTTAAATGATTACCAAGATGGAATTTATTCTCTCATAAGTGAGTGAGTATATATCTCATACCATCATGAATGAGTGAGGTCAAAAGTCTTTCGCTAAAGCAATGGAGTTTCTTGTGTTAGACACGAGAGTAAGCTCAATGACCTTGACAGGTCAAGTCCTGTGCGTTTAATGAAATCATGACTCTCACTTGATTGACATTAGAATAAAAGGTTTATACTCGTAAGGTATTCACATTGGGAAATATTTGGATTAATCCTATTAATTCATTCTCGATTGGGTTATGATATGGGTCATGTAACTTGCTAGGTGTTATCCACATCCTTTGGCTTCCTCCCATTGCTATTTGAGACAAACCCAAAGAGTCGCGCTTAAAGGAATTGCAAAGAAAAACATGGTTTAAGCTTGAGGGGCATTTTTGATAGTTGATATCGTTGATTTATTAGATAAATTAAAATAGATAAAATAATTAATTAGTCATTGGATGAGCTAATTAATGAAATAATGATATTAATGAGTTAATTAATTTTTTGAGAAATAAATTAACAAATTAAAATATCACATTATTTATTTATTTAATTAATTAATTATTGGATAAATAATAAAAATCAAATAATAATTTGAACTAAGATGGTGCACTAGCCTAGGGCTAAATTGGACGCCCACATGTAGCAGTACATATGGATGCCTCCCACATGCGTTTATGGGCTTTGGTTTTTCCTTAACTGATATAAATATATTACTTAAGTAAAAAATTAAAACCTAGTCTCTCATTGAAGAAGAAGAAGAAGAAGAGTTGTTTAATTGCTTTCCGGCATGATAATTTAGAGGCAATGATGGATTTGCTTATCGGATCAAAAAAATCAAAGCAGGCTCAGAATTGCAGAATCCAATGGGTGAATTTTTCTTCGTTTATGGTTTGAATATGAAAAATTAGAGTGGGCCATTTGGGAATTTTTATTCCTCTGTGTTTTTATACCACTTCCCAAGAGTGGTATCAGAGCCACTCTCTAATTTGCATAACTAACCATTGTTGTGAAATTACATAAGTTAATTTCGCGTTCTTGAAGCATGTTGAATGTGCATTTTATGATTATAGCCGGGATTGTATATTATGATTTTTTGTATTCATATGGATTTGAAGAATTGAGAAAAACTGAGAAACGAGGAAAAACGGGGTTGTACGCCCCATGTACGCATGTTATACGGCCGCTATGCGCTCAGTTGCGCATAGCAATCGCCACGGTCGACTCGATGCTGGGCATCAAGATGCCCGGCGATGAGGCGTGAGGCCGTGAGCTTAGGCGATCTGATTGGCACACGGCCTGATCGTGTGAAGTCGAGTCTTTGAACCGACTGTGAATCGGGTCGGATCAGCGGGACACATGTCTAATTTTGATATTTTGAATTTTGGTCTATATTTAAATTATTGAGTGGGTCAAATGAATGATGACGCGGATTTAATTAAATTAAGCCCAAATAAGTTTTATTAAAATTAGAAATTTCAATTAATTGGGTTTGGGCCCAAATTATTAAATTTGAGTGCAACAAAAGGATAGTGACCAGAGTTTGATGAAATCGAGACCAAATTGAATTTATTGGAATATTGTCTTTCGATTTTTTTGCCCTAACTTTTTGGAATTTCTTTTTTGGAACATGGTAACCTTATATAGATCAAAACAACGGAACAAATACTCCAGGCATACCTGGACCACTACATCTCAAACTTACGTTGGACAGAAACCCAAATCTTTCCTACTAAAGCATCTACGTTACAAGCACCTACATTAAAAACACGCCTATTTGTCTCAGTCCATATATAGTAGATCAGTGTAGCAAACAATGCTCGTTCCTTACCACTAAGGAGAGTTTTACCTTTGCTTATCTGATTCAGTCATCCTACAGTTGCATTTGACGAAGTGTGTCCACATCTGATATCCAGTTTCTGCCAGCATGTCTTCATAACCTCCTGAGTATAGCCACATTCAAAAAACAAGTGACCCCTACACTCCTCTTCTCTGCCACAAAACAAATAGTTTAAATCATCCAAATTCTTTCATCTCATGATTTTGTCCTTAGTTTTCAACTTGTCTAAAAGAGCCAACCATTCAGTGAACCTATGTCGTGCCACAAGAACCTTACCCCATAGAATACTTCTTTAGGAAACCTCCTCACAATGCTCCATGGCAAAAGCGTAAGCACTATGAATTGTAAACCTACGCTCCTTCCATTTATTCTGTGCAACATCAACTGCCTCAAAAAAGATACCTCTAATGGCCAGTAGTTTCTTCCAGAAGCAAGACTATGAACTTTTAGCTGTTATTGTCCAGATACTCCCTTGCCTTATATAATAGGAGTGAACCCACCTAATCCACATGGAGTCAGATCTGGAGGCGATGTTCCATATGTGTTTGAAGATTTCTACCATATTCCACTGGATCAATGACAGTAACCCCATCCCTCCCTCTTTCTTTGGCAAACAAATTGTTTTCCAGGTAACGATAGCCTGATATTTACCAGAAATCTTACCACTCCACAAATAGGCTCTATACAACCTATCTATCTCATGAACAACAGCCAGAGGTAGAGGAAATATCTGACTCTGGTAAAGTTGCACCCCAAAGAGGACTGATTTTATAAGCATAATTCTACCTGCACAAGACAAATATTTTGTTGTCCATGAAGTGATCCTCTCCATAATATTTTCAATAAGCCCGTTACAATTGTTCGTAGTAAGTCTTGCAGATATCGGAGGGACTCCAAGGTATCTCATGGGCATTTCCCACTCCATAAACCCAGTTAATGTAAGCAAATACTTCTTTAATTCCACACTCACACGACCACATATCAATTAACTTTTCCCCAAGGTTTCCATGCAAGCCAGTTGCCTCAGAGAAATGCTCAAAACATCTTTTAATGTGTGTAATAAAAACCTCATCACCCTTGCAAAGCATCATCAAATCATCTGCAAAGTAGAGATTAATGACATAAGGTCTCCTTGTCTAAGTCCTCTCCTGCCTTTGAAGTGTCCAAACACACACACCACCACCACCACCATCCCTCCCCCCCTCCCCCCTCCCGCGAATCATAATGGAAAAAACTGCCAGTGGAAACACACATCATATTGAGTTGAGTGAACTCTACAAAAAAAACCATGAGCAATAAGGATTTTCTCCAAAAATACCCAGCCGACAGTGTCATAAGCCTTTTCTATATGCACTTTCATAATCACTCTTAGTGAAAGATGTTTTCTATTGTCTCCTTTAACTAATTCATGGCACATGATCACATTTTTCGCAATAGACCTGCCCCTAATCAAAGCCCCCCGGGCTTGATCCAATAATAATGGAACCATCAAATTCAATCTATCACATATCAACTTTGATGCAATCTTATACAAAACAATGCAGCATGCTATTGATAGAGTAGACCCGGCATGCCAAATTATTTGGGCGCCAATGCTGTAATCGATAGACTCTATAGACAATCTTTTCCTTATAAATAAAGTCAATTATTATGGCATTCTTTATTCTTGTATTTATATCTTCCATATGATAGAATAATGTCCCTTAGGATCACAGATGGCTATGGGACGTCATCTCACATCAAGAATGGCGATGATGGAATACGTCTCTAAGGCTGTAATCCTTAAACCATGGTCCAAGCCATGAATAGGTTTGTCAAGATTAGGGATATTAACAAACCTAAAATACTTGCTTGTACGATACATACTCTAGGAGAGTGTACCTCGTTCCATAGGTACTGACACGGTGAAAGCCGGTGTAAGTATGAGAGTTCCTATTAGAAATAGGTAAACTGAACAGCCTTATGGAAGTTCCTCATAAGGAATCCTAGTTGAATCTAGAACTTCCAAAAATCATGTAGTATAAGAGTAATCCCCATGGACTTGAGATTCCATTAGACATCTTGTATATGATCCATCACACTTTGACTTGCTTCATGGTTTGTTAAGATCGACATATGAGGTATTTTGGGTGTGATCTGATCATATATGGAGATATGTGAGAATCAAGAAGGGATCCATCTCTGATGGAAATGTCAGTGCATCTCCTATGTTTACAATAAATAAGTTGACTAAGGAAATCTTCGGCCGAAGACTTCTAAAGAGGCGTAGGGTTTCCGTGTTTAGAAGGTCAAAGTCAACTCTACTTTAAATGGATAACATAGTTATTGAGTTATTAAGGTTTCGACTAAACCTATATCCTAGACTCAATCAGGAGATCATGGTGGAAGGATCTTACTTATGCAAGAATCATGATTGTAAAAGGCATATCTTTACGTAATCGATTATGTCTAGGTCTTCGTTGCCCGTCGCTAGACAGTTACCACGATTTGTAGGTGTCTTGGATTAGTATGGTGGCTAATTCAAGACTTGATTAAATTAAGTTGTATTTAATCTTGTATTTTTATTTTTGGAAAGTACACTAGCACTTTGGGAAAGTGTACCTACTACTAGTACATAAACGAGCCTGAGGAGTCACACACAAACTCCGTAGAATTTTCGCTTTAAGTGTGAATTAATCGATTTGAGAAAATTGAGGGAATTGGGAAAGTATAGTACTTTCCTAATTTGGAATATTAATTAATTAGTGGAGAGTAATTAATTAAGACTATTTAATTAATCTTGTTGAATTAATCAGACTTAGTATAGTCTGACACGACAAAATCCTAGCAAGAGAACTAGGTCGCGTAAGTAGTAAAGTGGATTTCTAAGTCCGGGGTTATCGTATCCGCAGGGACAACTATAATCTAAGTACCGAGACTACTATATTACTCAATTCTAAGTTAAATCGGTCGAAAAAAGGTTGATTAACTAATTAATAAATACTAGAAAATAAACTAAGGCAACGTCACACCAAATAAAGGGAGGAATCAATAGAGAGAAGCGATCAAGGCACATGGTTCAACCAATTATGCATTTCGATTGTGATTTAGGTTCTATTGGATTATTAGATTGATTTAGCTAAGGCGAAATTCCCTAACGTACGTACCACCCAATCTCTTGGCATAGCAACCCTACCCTTGGTAACGATTTCCTATATATCTCTATATGAAAACCCGATTAACGAGGATGCATTTAAGGTCTAGGAATTCCCCACGTGAATGGAAAGCCACCTAAAGAAACCGAGTCTATCTCTAGTCGGTTTAACTATAGGGTATTCAATGTTTATATCTTCCCTAGGTTATTATCTCTCGATCTCTAACCTAGGCATTTTATCAAACACTTGGTGATCAAGCAAATGTAGCATTGAGATCAAATATTGAATACATAGCTAAAACCAAAATTAATCCAATAAACACCAACAAATCAACAATCAAAATAACATAAATGGCCTATCCATGGCCTCAATCAAACAAATTTAGCTCATATTCATGTCAAAAGTGCAAATATAAATCATACAAGTCATAGGAGATTTGAACAAATTCAAGAAACAAATATGTAAAAACTCCCTAATTCTTGTAGAGATGTGGATTCCTTGTTGAATTCTCCATGTTTTGACCTTCAATCTTCTCTTCTAAGCTCCCTCTCTCTCTATTTTCGTGTGGTTGCTGATATCCAAGGTGAGTTAGGGTAAAAAATGGCTAAAAGAGGTATTTATAGGCCAACACTGCCGCCTCGAACGCCGCGGCGTTCGCTTGTTGATAGAGTAGACAATGTTGTTTTCGTCAAATGCCGCGGCCTCGAACATCGCTTGAAAAGTTCTAAAAATTGTTTCATTTTTCCTTCGGTTCTTGCTCTTTCCTCCGGCTGTTAACCCAATCTGAAAAGTCAAAGCAAACCGGGTTCAAAGCATCATATGTGATCAAATTATTAAAGAAACAATCAAAATCAAGTTGATAAAAGGGGTAAAACTTGTGTAAAAATAACATATATCAACTACCCCCAAACTTAGCTTTGATCGTCCTCGATCAAATAGAATCAAGCGCACACATGAAGATTGAAAAGTTAATTTGCCAAATCATACACACCACAACAAGCATTATACCTTCTAAGAAGTTTTGGAATAGTCACCCAAAGCTTTGAACATTCAACAATTCAAAAACCACACAAAATCTTAGTTTCCATCCCTAAATCATGAACTCCCACATCCATATTCATGTCAAGAGCACACTTTAGAAAAGATTATGCAACCCAATTAGAAAGTAAAGGCATTTAACAATTCAACATTCGTTAACCTATCGGTGTGTATAAAGTGTAAAAGTCACAATCAAAAGGTCTTTCCGGATTGTAACGCAAGGCTAGGTGATGGCTAGGACCGGAAGATATGGATAAAGTGACTAAGTCAAGAGAGCTTATAACTCAAAAATCATCGAGCTAAATCACATATAAACCATATAAACTTTCACAACTTATCACTTTTTCCTTCCCTTTTGCCTTTCAACTTACAACCCCCAAACTTGTTTCTTTTCATATCGAGTTGTACACAGATTTCCAAGCCAAATGATCCAATTAAGTGCCAAGATTAAGGCATAGTCGAGAGCTTCAATTTTGTTTTTTTTTTTTTTTCCGACTATTTGGCCCATTGCTCAAATTTTCATTTCATCCCCTTTATTACATAATACTTCAAACCTCAAAATTTTCCATCATAACCAAAACCATCACTATCCAACTCATATACATTCAAACCAAAACAAGGTGACTACCCAAATTCAAGTCAAATGATATTAAGTTCTAAACTCTCTTGATTGGGTATAAGACATTGTTTTTCTTTTAGGCTAGAAGGTGGTTGTTGTGGCTTATGAAAGAAAGGCCAATGGTGGTTTCTAGTGTGCTTAGCACACTCCATTCTTATCAATACAGCTCAAAACAAGGTCTAGAGATTATGCAATATAGAGAAGGCTAAAATGTAAGGCTAACAACAATGAAAGATGGCCTAAATCATTTTATGACTTTACAACATTAATACACACTTCAAAATCAACAAAATTGAAAGTTCAACGTTTTAAGTCTACAAGAATTCGCATAAGCATGACTAAAAAGGGATTTCGAGTCACAATATATGACATGTTGACCACAGACAAGGAACTTTGACTTCGACAGAGTAGAGATATTCGAATGCATTCTGTTTTTATGCAAGGGTACACTCATTGATGAATTCTAATTCATCAAGGTTATACTCAACAAGAGCTCAACAAAAGAAACACGAGCAAACATGCAAAAATGTACGCCCACCCCCAAACTGAAATTAAACAGTGTCCTCAATGTTGCAAAACGTAAGTATAGGAGAGGGAAAAGCGATACATCCCTGAAATTTAGAGAACGGAGGGAGAAAGGTGGCGTCTCAGATCCCGGAGTCAAATCATTATTAAAACATGCCGGAAGGAAAACTCAAGTGACCCACATCAACGCATGAAGGTGAACAAAAGAGCATGAAAGAGAAGCAAAAACACGAAAACGCAAACAAAACCAAAGGAAACAGTACAAGCATCGAGTACAAAAGAGTTACAACCAATCATAACATAGTAAAGCAGATAATTAAAAAGGGGAAAGCTCTCAAACGACGTCAACATCCGACTACTCATCCGACGCCGTCTCGTCCTCATCGTCCTCACCCTCCTCGTCATCTTCAGGGAGGGCAGCGGGCTCTGGAGGCTGGGGGTGAGGGTGTAGTGGAGCAAGCGGATCAAACTGGGGAAACTCAGGCCAAACGCCGGGCCAAGGGCCAAATGCATTAGCCCGAATAGCACTCTCCATAAACTGCCATCGGCGGTGTGCGTCCCATCGCGCAGCAAGAATATTCTGATCAATATGTGTCATCTTGTGATCCAACTCAACTGCCCACTGCGGGACATAAGACGCTACACCGGAAGAAGAGGAAACACGTTGTGGGGCTTTGCGACGTGGCGGAGCAGGCAGAGCGGGGGCGGCGGTGGATGATGTGGCAGTGGGTCGGCAGGCACGGTGACCAGAACGAGCAGCTATAGTCTCGGCTTGGCAAATCTGTGTGTATAAAATAATCCGGCGCGGCACCTCAACATGCTCCATCGGCGAGTACTGGACGCCGGCGTTCTTGCACAATGCGGTGATCAGGGAGGGAAAACAAAGATTCTTCTTGGCACCAGAACACTCAATGATGGACTGAATCAATTGTTGCTTAATCAGTTTGCCCACGTTGATGTTGAGACCATGATGAATAGCATAGACAACCTCGACTCGCTCGCGAGTAGCTGTGCTCAAAGATAATGTCGGGATGAGGCAAGCGCAAACAAAGTAATACCATGTGCGGGCCGTGGTGTTGAGGTTACATGCCTTGATTGAGATAGGACGGGAGTCCTTGAAACCTGTCCATATAGACTCTGGATAACAAAGGGCAGAATGGATTGCAGCATAATCAATGTCCTTTAAAAACGTCTCAAACTGATCCTGGCGAGGGATGGGGATGTGAAGTACTTCATTGATTTTTGTGGAAGAAATGGTAACATTCCGCCCCCTGACTTGAACAGAGACTAAACGGTGTACGTTTTCGGGCTTGCCGGTGGCATTGGCGTAGAATTCTTTGACTAAAGGAATAATAGCCTCCCCAGGCTGCGTAGCAAACTCAAACCAATCTCGATTCCGAATATTCGTCCTGAATGGTTCAATCGAACAATCCAACGCTCGCTCATCCACCACATTCTTCTTTGTCAATTTTTCGGAAAAACAAACAGAGGCGGCTAGGCTAACAAATTTATGACAATCATACAGCGGGTCATCCGCTGGAGTAGAAGTAGTCGCCTTAGCCTTGCCTTTGTTTCCCTTAGAAAGTCGCGGGCTCATTTTCAACCCCCTAACACTATGCAACACGTATCCAAGATAGAACGCTCTAGTCACCCACACGACTGATTTCAAACTCGGTATCCCCAAACTTCTTCAACAAATCACTCCCACAACCAAATTTTGCTCAAATCAACAAGCACAACAAGCTCACGAATGGAATGGTTAAAACGAGCAAGAAAAGGAAACCCACAAAATTCAATCGACCCGAATGATACTCGCAACTACCAACCAAATGCACGATATCATCAACAATCCAATAATTAAAATCAACTTGCACCCCACAATTTACCACAAAGAATATATGTACCTTAATCCAAAATGGGTAGACAATTATCACAAAGTGATGTATGAAGCTATTACTTTGCCCAAAGAAGATGAAAATGCGAGGTAAAGTCCGGTGGTGGCGGCACAATTCCGGCGGCGGCGGTGGGGAGTCGCGAACGTGGATTTTCGGCCGAAATTTTTGAGTTTTGATCGGTGGGAAGTGTAAGAAATCGGTTGGGAAGTGTAGATTCAAGATGAATTGGAGAGAGATTGAGTGATGTGGAAGTAATTGGAATTTTTGTATGGGGGAAAGAGTTAGGTTTTTGTTTATTTTGTGAAATGAAATGAGGGTTGTAAGTGAAATGGGGAAAAAGAAAGCTGCTGGGTCCATATATGCATCGAACGCCGCGGCGTTCGATTTATAACGCCGCGGCGTTGGGATGCAGTAGCTAACGCCGCGGCGTTATTTCTTTGGAACGCCGCGGCGTTGAATCAACCCGATTTTTTTTTATTTTTTTTTTTAAAGGAAAGGGCTGCTTGCGTCGAATCGTGCGAATGAATGGAAAACCTGCAAACACGATGAAAGCACATCATAAAAATATTAAACAGAAACAAAACGAATAAAAGACAAAGTGAAACGAAAGGAAAATAAATAAAATAAAATAAAAAGAACTTGGGTTGCCTCCCAAGAAGCGCTTGTTTATAGTCGTTAGCTTGACTTAGGTGCAATCAATGTGGTGGGTCAACGAGGGTAACGTGCACATGGTCCCTCATACAACCATTTCCTTCATAGTGTTTCAAACGGTGGCCATTAACAATGAAAGAACCCTTTGTTTCGTGTGAAATTTCAACCGCACCGGAGGGGTAAACTTTCATGACAGTGAAAGGTCCTGACCATTTAGAGCGTAGTTTACCGGGAAAAAGTCGGAGGCGGGAATTGAATAAAAGGACCTGTTCTCCCTCGGTAAACTCCCTCGGTGTGATGCGCTTGTCGTGCCAGCGTTTTGTTCGTTCCTTGTAGATTTTTGCGTTTTCATAGGCCTCCTGTCGGAACTCATCCAGCTCGTTCAATTGCAACAACCTGTGTTTGCCAACATCTTGAAAATCAAAATTAAGCAATTTAATTGCCCAAAATGCCCTATGCTCTAGCTCAACGGGTAGGTGGCAAGCTTTCCCAAAAACGAGTCGGTAAGGTGACATGCCAATAGGTGTCTTAAACGCAGTTCGATATGCCCACAGGGCATCATCTAACTTAAGAGACCAATCTTTTCGAGATGAATTTACCGTTTTCTCAAGGATGCGTTTAAGTTCCCGATTGGACACTTCAACTTGACCACTCGTTTGAGGGTGGTACGGTGTGGAAATCTTATGTGTGACACCATATTTTTGCAAAAGATTATCAAACTGTTTGTTGCAAAAATGAGTGCCACCATCACTTATAATGGCTCGAGGGGTACCGAATCGAGTGAAAATGTGTTTTTTCAAAAATTTAACTACCACCCTTGAATCATTCGTACGTAAAGCCTCCGCTTCGACCCATTTAGACACATAATCAACCGCTGCTAGAATGTATTTATTGGAGCATGAGCTAGGGAATGGTCCCATAAAGTCAATGCCCCAAACATCAAAAAGTTCGCATTCTAGTATGTTGTTTAACGGCATTTCATGTTTCCTCGAAATATTCCCTGTTCTTTGGCATTGATCACAAGAAGATACATACGCATGCACATCTTTAAATAGGGAGGGCCAGAAAAAACTTGATTGGAGAACTTTTGAGGCGGTCTTAGTAGGCCCAAAGTGGCCACCTACCTTGCCATCATGGCAATGGCTCATAATAGATGTCATTTCTTCCGCCGGGACACAGCGCCTGATAATGCCATCTGCACAATTCTTAAACAAAAATGGCTCTTCCCAAAAATAATGCTTGACATCAGATAAAAATTTCTTCTTTTGATAAAAAGTGAGATTAGGGGGAAGTGCACCCATGACAACATAATTTGCAAAATCAGCATACCAGGGGAAAGCACCATGAATCACCGTATACAATTGTTCATCCGGAAACTCTTCCCCGATTGGTTTTTCAATGATTGAATCGGAGACAGGAGCTTCTATCCTAGACAAATGGTCAGCTACTACATTCTCAACTCCCTTTTTATCCCTAATTTCTAGATCAAATTCTTGGAGAAGAAGAATCCATCTAATAAGGCGAGGTTTGGCATCCTTCTTTGCAAGTAGATACTTAAGTGCAGAGTGATCAGTGTAAACAATGACTTTGTTCAAGACAAGGTATGAATGAAACTTATCAAATGCAAAAACTATAGCTAGCAATTCCTTTTCCGTCGTGGCATAATTTAACTGAGCATCATTTAAAGTTCGACTCGCATAATAAATGGTGTAGAATACCTTATCTTTCCTTTGTCCGAGTACAGCTCCAACTGCTGAATCACTAGCATCACACATAAGCTCAAATGGAAGGTTCCAATCTGGAGGTGCCATGATGGGCGCTGAAATTAATTTTTCCTTGAGCGTGTGAAAAGCCTGCAAACACTTATCATCAAAGTTAAACGGTGTATCTTTTACCAAGAAATTAGATAATGGTTTAGCAATTTTCGAAAAGTCTAAAATGAAACGCCTGTAAAATCCTGCATGACCAAGAAAGCTCCTGACGGCTTTCACCGAAGAGGGTGGGGGGAGCTTTTCAATGACCTCAACTTTAGCTTTATCCACTTCAATCCCCTTGTGAGAGATTTTGTGGCCAAGCACAATTCCTTCTTGAACCATAAAATGACACTTTTCCCAATTTAACACAAGATTAGTTTCTTCACATCGTTTTAGAACACGTGTTAAATGGTTAAGACATGTATCGAAAGAAGTTCCAAAAACTGAAAAATCATCCATAAAAATTTCTAGGGAATCCTCGACCATGTCATGAAAAATAGCCATCATACATCGTTGAAAGGTGGCAGGGGCATTACATAGGTCAAATGGCATCCGCCTATAAGCAAATGTGACATAAGGACAAGTGAAAGTGGTTTTCTCTTGATCCTCAGGTGTGATGGCAATTTGATTATAGCCAAAGTAGCCATCTAGGAAACAATAAAACTCATGCCCGGCTAACCTCTCAAGCATTTGATCAATGAAGGGAAGGGGAAAGTGGTCTTTCCGGGTGGCCTCATTTAATTTTCGATAATCAATGCATACTCGCCACCCGGTAACTGTTCGTGTGGGAATTAATTCATTGTTAGCATTGGTAATAACAGTCATACCTCCTTTCTTCGGGACCACTTGAGTTGGACTCACCCAATTGCTATCGGAGATAGGATAGATAATACCTGCATCGAGTAGCTTAATTACCTCCTTTTTAACAACTTCTTGCATCATTGGATTGAGTCGTCTTTGCGGTTGAATGGTGGGCTTATATTCATCCTCCATGAGGATCTTATGCATACATACCGTTGGACAAATCCCTTTAATATCAGCTATTTTCCATCCAAAAGCCTTTTTATGGGCTTTCAACACCGTAAGCAGCTTCTCCTCCATAATGTCTGTCAAAGATGAAGAGATTATAACAGGTAAAAATTCTGAATCTTGTAAGTAAGCATACTTGAGATGAGAAGGAAGAGGTTTAAGCTCAAGAGGTGGCGGTTCTTCAATTGAGGGCTTTGGTAATGAAGTGATTGGTCTATCCAGAACTTCGAAACGAGGTCGAAAACTTCGTTTGTAAGGTGGATTTGCCTCGAGAAAAGCAACAGCGTCCCTCAAGTTATTGTTTTCCATTGTCTCATCCATGGGATTCACAAGACATGCCTCCACTTGATCTTCGTATTGATTTCCCTGAAAATGTTCAGAAATTAAAGTATCAAATGCATCAATGTGGAAACAAGTAGAATCATTAGATGGTGTTCGCATAGCATGATACACATTTATTGTCACTTGCTCATCTCCCACTCTAAGAGTTAATTGACCATTGGCAATATCAATTAATGCTCGTCCGGTGGCGAGGAATGGTCGACCAAGAATGAGTGGTAGCTCGACATCCTCCTCCATATCTAGAACTACAAACTCCACCGGGAATATGAATTTTTCGACTTTCACTAAAACATCTTCCACTATTCCTCGTGGGTACTTGATGGACCTATCAGCGAGTTGCAATGAAATAGTGGTAGGCTTGGGCTCGCCAAGTCCTAATTTCCTGAAAAGTGACAAAGGCAACAAATTAATACTGGCACCAGAATCACACAAAACTTTAGAAAAAGAAATAGAACCGATAGTGCAAGGAATTGTAAAGCTTCCGGGATCCTTAAGCTTTTGAGGTATCCGGTTTTGCAATATAGCCGAGCATTCTGCAGTAAGGGCTACAGTTTCATGTTCCTCCAACTTTCTCTTGTTAGAAAGGATATCCTTGAGATATTTAGCGTAACTCGGCATTTGCAACAAAGCATCTACAAGAGTAATGTTAATACGCAATTGTTTAAATATATTAAGAAACTTGGCAAATTGCTTATCTAACTTTCCTTTTTGTAATGCAAGTGGAAATGGAGGTCTTGGTTTGGGCACGGAGGGTTCGGTAGCGGAATGTCCCGAAACAGGGGATGATGTCTCCGTGTTCTTTCCGGAGTTGGATGTTGCCTTAGTTTTATCCAAATGTTCTGGTGTATCATCCATTTTCTCTCCCAATTTTGGATCAACGAGGTTCTTTCCGCTACGAAGTGAAACTGCTTGAACTTGTTCCTTTGGATTTTTCTCGGTATCACTTGGTAACGTGCCTTGGGTTCGTCCGGAAAGCATGTTGGCAATTTGCCCAATTTGAGTTTCTAAGTTTTTTAGTGCAATTTCTTAATTTTTTAAGCTTGCTTCTTGTTTCTTGGACATCATTTCTTGATATTGAAACTTTTGTGTTGCCTCCATCATGAACTTTTGCCACACATCTTCCATATTATTCTTTTTCTCGCTTTGTTGTGGTTGTTGGAGCCCCCCTTGCCTTTGAAATGGAGGTTGTTGGAAACCTCCTTGGTTTTGCTGAAAACCTAGTGGTGGTGGTTTCGCCATATTCGAATTTTGGCTCCATGAGAAATTTGGATGATTCCTCCATCCCGGATTAAAAGAATTCGAGTAGGGATTATTCTGTTGACGACTTGCATTTCCCATGAAGTTAGCACTTTCAACCGAGTTAGATGTCCCACACACATCTCCTTGTAAGCACTCAAAGTTTGTGTGATCACCTCCACAATTTTCACAAGTGGATTTAACTTGATTTACCGTACCTTGCATGAGTCCGAAGGAATCCAATCTTTTGTTTAGGGCCTCCAATTGAACAGCTACTGTGGAGCTATTCCCAATTTCATACAAGCCGGCGGGCTTCTTGGGCAACGTGATTCGTTCGGTTGGCCATTGATAGTTGCTCTCGACCATGAGCTCAATTAATGCCCAAGCTTCCTCAGGTGATTTGTTCATGATAGTACCTCCCGCGGCGGCATCTAAATTCGTACGGAGATTCGGTCCCAAACCCAAATAGAAAGTTTGAACAAGTGTGGGCACGGCTAACCCATGGTGTGGGCATTTCCTCAAAAGTTCCTTAAAACGCTCCCATGCCTCATAAAGTGATTCCCCCTTATATTGACGAAAGCTGGTGATTTCATTTTTCATTGCGGCCGTCTTACCCGGTGGAAAATACTTAGACAAAAATTTATCCACCATTTGTTCCCAAGTACGGATAGAGGCGGTTGGTAAAGAGTTGAACCACTGTTTAGCCTTGTCTTTGAGAGAGAATGGAAATAACCGTAAGCGTATGGCGTCGTCGGTGACTCCATTGTTCTTGAAAGTATGGATAATCTCCGAGAATGTGGCTATATGAGCGTGTGGATCATCATGTTGTAAACCGGAGAATTGAACCTGGTTTCCTGTCATTTGGATATACCCCGGCAGGATTTGAAAAGTGTTAGCCTCTACCGGTGGTAAAACGATTGGCCCTGCGGCTCCTTGGATGTTTGGCATCATATAATCCCTCAAAGGGCGGTGCGGAGGCGCCTCTGGTTGGTTTTGATGAACGCGAAGATTAATGACATAAGGTCTCCTTGTCTAAGTCCTCTCCTGCCTTTGAAGTGTCCAAACACACACACACCACCACCACCATCCCTCCCCCCCTCCCCCCTCCCGCGAATCATAATGGAAAAAACTGCCAGTGGAAACACACATCATATTGAGTTGAGTGAACTCTACAAAAAAAACCATGAGCAATAAGGATTTTCTCCAAAAATACCCAGCTGACAGTGTCATAAGCCTTTTCTATATGCACTTTCATAATCACTCTTAGTGAAAGATGTTTTCTATTGTCTCCTTTAACTAATTCATGGCACATGATCACATTTTTCACAATAAACCTGCCCCTAATCAAAGCCCCCCGGGCTTGATCCAATAATAATGGAACCATCAAATTCAATCTATCACATATCAACTTTGATGCAATCTTATACAAAACAATGCAGCATGCTATTGATAGAGTAGATGCCCGGCATGCCAAATTATTTGGGCGCCAATGCTGTAATCGATAGACTCTATAGACAATCTTTTCCTTATAAATAAAGTCAATTATTATGGCATTCTTTATTCTTGTATTTATATCTTCCATATGATAGAATAATGTCCCTTAGGATCACAGATGGCTATGGGACGTCATCTCACATCAAGAATGGCGATGATGGAATACGTCTCTAAGGCTGTAATCCTTAAACCATGGTCCAAGCCATGAATAGGTTTGTCAAGATTAGGGATATTAACAAACCTAAAATACTTGCTTGTACGATACATACTCTAGGAGAGTGTACCTCGTTCCATAGGTACTGACACGGTGAAAGCCGGTGTAAGTATGAGAGTTCCTATTAGAAATAGGTAAACTGAACAGCCTTATGGAAGTTCCTCATAAGGAATCCTAGTTGAATCTAGAACTTCCAACAATCATGTAGTATAAGAGTAATCCCCATGGACTTGAGATTCCATTAGACATCTTGTATATGATCCATCACACTTTGACTTGCTTCATGGTTTGTTAAGATCGACATATGAGGTATTTTGGGTGTGATCTGATCATATATGGAGATATGTGAGAATCAAGAAGGGATCCATCTCTGATGGAAATGTCAGTGCATCTCCTATGTTTACAATAAATAAGTTGACTAAGGAAATCTTCGGCCGAAGACTTCTAAAGAGGCGTAGGGTTTCCGTGTTTAGAAGGTCAAAGTCAACTCTACTTTAAATGGATAACATAGTTATTGAGTTATTAAGGTTTCGACTAAACCTATATCCTAGACTCAATCAGGAGATCATGATGGAAGGATCTTACTTATGCAAGAATCATGATTGTAAAAGGCATATCTTTACGTAATCGATTATGTCTAGGTCTTCGTTGCCCGTCGCTAGACAGTTACCACGATTTGTAGGTGTCTTGGATTAGTATGGTGGCTAATTCAAGACTTGATTAAATTAAGTTGTATTTAATCTTGTATTTTTATTTTTGGAAAGTACACTAGCACTTTGGGAAAGTGTACCTACTACTAGTACATAAACGAGCCTGAGGAGTCACACACAAACTCCGTAGAATTTTCGCTTTAAGTGTGAATTAATCGATTTGAGAAAATTGAGGGAATTGGGAAAGTATAGTACTTTCCTAATTTGGAATATTAATTAATTAGTGGAGAGTAATTAATTAAGACTATTTAATTAATCTTGTTGAATTAATCAGACTTAGTATAGTCTGACACGACAAAATCCTAGCAAGAGAACTAGGTCGCGTAAGTAGTAAAGTGGATTTCTAAGTCCGGGGTTATCGTATCCGCAGGGACAACTATAATCTAAGTACCGAGACTACTATATTACTCAATTCTAAGTTAAATTGGTCGAAAAAAGGTTGATTAACTAATTAATAAATACTAGAAAATAAACTAAGGCAACGTCACACCAAATAAAGGGAGGAATCAATAGAGAGAAGCGATCAAGGCACATGGTTCAACCAATTATGCATTTCGATTGTGATTTAGGTTCTATTGGATTATTAGATTGATTTAGCTAAGGCGAAATTCCCTAACGTACGTACCACCCAATCTCTTGGCATAGCAACCCTACCCTTGGAAACGATTTCCTATATATCTCTATATGAAAACCCGATTAACGAGGATGCATTTAAGGTCTAGGAATTCCCCACGTGAATGGAAAGCCACCTAAAGAAACCGAGTCTATCTCTAGTCGGTTTAACTATAGGGTATTCAATGTTTATATCTTCCCTAGGTTATTATCTCTCGATCTCTAACCTAGGCATTTTATCAAACACTTGGTGATCAAGCAAATGTAGCATTGAGATCAAATATTGAATACATAGCTAAAACCAAAATTAATCCAATAAACACCAACAAATCAACAATCAAAATAACATAAATGGCCTATCCATGGCCTCAATCAAACAAATTTAGCTCATATTCATGTCAAAAGTGCAAATATAAATCATACAAGTCATAGGAGATTTGAACAAATTCAAGAAACAAATATGTAAAAACTCCCTAATTCTTGTAGAGATGTGGATTCCTTGTTGAATTCTCCATGTTTTGACCTTCAATCTTCTCTTCTAAGCTCCCTCTCTCTCTATTTTCGTGTGGTTGCTAATATCCAAGGTGAGTTAGGTTAAAAAATGGCTAAAAGAGGTATTTATAGGCTAACACTGCCGCCTCGAACGCCGCGGCGTTCGCTTGTTGAACGCCGCGGCGTTGGCTACTGCTTGTGAACGCCTTGGCGTTCGCTTGAAAAGTTCTAAAAATTGTTTCATTTTTCCTTCGGTTCTTGCTCTTTCCTCCGGCTGTTAACCCAATCTGAAAAGTCAAAGCAAACCGGGTTCAAAGCATCATATGTGATCAAATTATTAAAGAAACAATCAAAATCAAGTTGATAAAAGGGGTAAAACTTGTGTAAAAATAACATATATCATAGTCCAAGTAGTTTATTTAATTGGATTAGACACAATTTAAATAAATGATATGGATAGTTGGTGAAAATAAATAAAGTACGACTTTATTTATTGGAATTAATTAAAAGGATAGAATTCTTTGTAATTAATTAATTGGAGTCCAGGATTAAATCATGAGATTAAAACTTGGACTCCAAGACACCAAAAGGGGCATGTGAGGCGACGTGAAGGGAAAAGGAATTTTTTCCTTCCTCAACTTCTTAATCAAAGGTAAGTCATTGGTTGACTTCTGCAATCAAGGAAGGATGAGTTACTTCGTAACTATTTCTATTCCTTGGAGAATTATATGTATATTGGATATACATATAAAATAATATTATATGTATATATAATATATATATATACACGATAGGCGTGTAGTATGTATGTATATTATTATTTATTATATATATTATGGAAGAATCCTTGATAAGGAAAATACTATACCTTGGAGATTAAGTTATTTCCTTAGTACTAACTCTATTAGGGTTTGGATTCCACCTCTATATATATGTGATCAAGGTAGAGAAAAAGAGACTTGATACTCTTGTTATTTTTCTCTCAAAAATTCGACCATCACTAGAAAAAAAGGAAGAAAAATTTGTTCCTCATACTCTCACCATAGCCACTCCTAGCCTTTTATCCAAGGTGTAATTTTGCTCATGTGTTGAGCTTAATTACTCACTAAATATATTCCTCACCTTTTCACATAAGCCTAGAAAGTTAGTTCTAGATTCGTTCTATTGGCTAGCACCGGAAATAGGACAATTGGAAGTTCAAGGAGGTGTGGACTATTCTTAGAGGCCGGCGATTGAAGCGCTTTATCCGCAGATACAAAAGCAACTAGTTTTGTGAAGATTGTAGCAGGTTGATCAAGATCCAATTGAAACTAAAATTCGTTGTTGGTAATTTTATGCTTCGTTATTTATTTTATATGAATTAATCGAACCGATTACATTCGTGTCGGGGTGTTTTAAATTTATACTTTTGTTTAGTGTAGAAAATTTAATCTTTCGCTGAGTTAGTCACCCTAGGGATCACCCAACCCAACAACTATTGGTCTATAATCACCAGCTGAAACTGGATTTTTAATTTTTGGAATTAAATCCAGGAGGTTATGAATTACCTGACCAAGCATTTTCCTCTTAGCATAGCAATGTTAGAAAAAATAAATAAAATGTAGTGCAAATGGTATAACGAAAATGTTTAGATATCCCAAAACAGGATCAACCCAGGGTTTTATCATGTGTATGTAAAAGAAAGTTTTCGTTACATTACCCATTCTAGCGAAGTGGTTGGAGAAACAAAAAGCTTTCTTTAACTTCCTGAAATCTTCAAGCTTTTTGCGAATTAATCCGGCTGATTGAATCTTGATCCGAGCAATACAATAGCACTGCCTCTAAATTGTCTCGCCGGAAAACTTGAACAAAATTCTCCTCCTCCTTAGGCTTGATGGCCAGCGGCTAGGGTAGAGAGAGGGGTAGAGTTTTTCTTTTCTTGTAGCTCAAGTGTATTATGACTTGTGTTGTGGCTATATTTAATTAGGTAATATATTTATATCACTTAAGTTATAATCTTGGGCTTGAAAAGCCCATGTAAGACGCCATTAAGGGCCGCCCCACACGCCTATAGGTGCACCAATTTTAATCTCAGTCCAATCATTTATTTAATTATTTAATTCAATCCAATTAATTAAATTAATTAAATAGTTGATAGGATGATTAATTAATTTTATTTCTCTAAGAAATAATATATTAATTAATATAATAAATGAATTATCGTATTCCTCCAAATAATTAATTCCATTTATTCAATAATTAATTTTAAGTATCCAATACTTAAAATATTTCTACAAGAAATACTCCAAATATTCATTCATTTTTTTCTTTTTAAGCGTGACTCTTTAGGTTCATCTTAATTTGGCAATGGGAGGATTCCATTGAATGTGGGTAACACCTAACCAGTCAAGTGACCCACATCATATCCCAAATAAGACGAAATGATTAGATCACTGTAAACCTTTCCTATTGTAATTCCCGTGTGAATATAAACTCTTTGTTACCATATCCCAGTCAGGTAAGAGTCATGGTTTAGGTCAAACTCATAAACTTGACTTTATGCAATATTTATAATAAGTCTAGATCAGTGAGCTTTCTTATTTGATTCTTTCTCAAATAGCTCGTATGCTTTGTCCAAAGACTTTAGGTCTAACTTACTTATAAATGCATAGGACAATATCCCGTTCACTTACGAGGGAACGAATTACATCTTGGATATCAGTTAAGACTACTACTTGCCCATTAGGTTACAGTTCGAGGTCGACCCCACCAAAGGGTGAATGGATCTAATTATTCTAATGACAAACCTAATATCACAAGTATATCTTCAACTTGATTTTTCAGGTCTAAAGTTCATACACACAATTATTATAATTAATCAATTCTGTCATTAACTATCAAAGAATGAAACTCATGTGACAGAATCGATGCGAGTCATGTCTGAGTGCTGTGACCTCCATCATTGCACCTATGATATGAATTTTTCACTATTTCCTAGTGATTGACAGACACTTCTTTCGTCAAAACTCATATCATACAAGTCTTGATGATTTCCAATGCCCAATTGGGAATCCTCGACTTGCAGACCAATTTAGTATACAAGTATTAAACTTCTCTAGTGCCGTAGATAATCAACTCTTGTATTCATAGACTTATAGATGATTACAATATATATAAATGCCAATAATAATGTAAACAACTAAAATGCCTTTATTGAAATATAGAATTACAATTACAAACTTATAATGTCCTTATTCTCTCTAATCCTCCAATGGCATTTGAGGACATAAACCTAACAAGCAATCCATGACTGCTTGAGACACCTCTCCCCTAATGATATACCATGAACTCCTAAAAAAACAGGAATTATACCCATTAGGCCCTGGACTTTTCTGTTCAGTAATGGAAAACATAGTTGCATTCACTTCATCCTTAGTGACTGGTCTGTTCAGGAGAGTGAAATTATCCTCTACTGTCAATACATATCCCGACTAACTATCTCAAAGTCAATCTCTGCTCTAGGAATGCTATCTATACGCAACAGTTCCTACTAGAACTTTAATACTTCATCCAGAATCTGGTGTGGTTCAGTGATCCTTCCTTGCACTATTTATGAGACAACTAATCTATCCATTTTCTATTTTTTCCTTTACCCTGGAAAAGAAATACTTAGTGCATTCCCCTCCTTCTTGTAAAAACTGTACATGTGCTCTTTGCCTTAAGAACTCCCCTTCCATTTTCCTACGCTTCTTGAGTTCATCATTAGCCATATGCTCTGCTTGCATCATTTCACTGTCAAAAGGGGCAGATTGTAGCTTCTTTCTTATCTCACTCAGCTCATCTCTTTTAATATTCACCCTTTCAGAGATATTGGAATACTGTCTTTTATGAAGGCCTTTGAGTCTATGTTTCAGAGCTTTACATTTCTCAACTACCCTGTACATCTTGCATCCAGTTATATGTTTTCTCCATTCCTCCTCCACCATTGCAAAAACTTGAGGTGAGACCTCCAGCCATTTAAGAATTTAAACATAGGATTCCCCAGTTTTTGTCTTTGAATAGCAAGTGTCATTGGACAGCAATCAGAAATATCACTGTCCTTAAATTCTACCTTAGAATCCTCCATAATCATCTTCCATTCACCATTTACCACCACCCTGTCCAACTTACAGTAAGTTCTTGTAAGTTGGTCTTGGTGGTTACTCCATGTATACAGTGGTATGGGAGATCTGATAATCCAATATCTTCGTAGCAAGGTTGCATTGCCTCATTTCCACCATTTAAAGTTCCATCACTTTGCAGTTTTTCATTATGAAACAAGGTAGCTGTTAGGAAATTTCTTGTTAGATGTTTTGATCATGACAAGATAGGATTTTATGTTAGACCCTAAAATATAATGTAAGTTTATGTTTTAATAGATCAATTGTATAAGCGTTTGAAAGTTTATAATTTTTCTTTAGGCTTGTAATTTTATCTTTGTAGAAATTAGACCAAGTATTAAATATCGAATCGCTAATAGAATTCTAGGTGAGTCTATTAGAGATAAAGTTGAAGATCAGCATCTGAAGACAAGCGAAGACAAAGATTTGTTCTCAGCGTCTTTCAAACGCTAAAGGACTATTTCAGGATTTGTGAATCAAGCGCTCAAAGCACTCCAGCGATAAAGGATCAGATTCACCTGAAATAAATTCTAAAGTCATGAAGAACTTGAATGCAATCACTCAACGGACATTTATTTCCAACGGGAAATAAACTCAAATGCATTAAATGCCTGATAAGAGCATTAAATGTGATAAGCTATTATGACTTATGGACAAACCACCTTTTGACTAGACTGTCAGATTTCAGAGTTCGAAACCTGCTCCTGTCCAATCAGAACCAGCAGGATTTCAGGAATGTCAGAGAAAAGGTAGACTCACGCGCGCGTGAGAGGCACGCACCTACATGTGTCCAACGGACAAATCCCAAGAAATTGCCTACAAATACCTCATTCCAGCAAACCCTAAATATACATATATATACGTACATTCACAAGAAAGTCAAAACTTTGCTGAAATTCTATCTCAAGAAAAAGCTTCGAAACTCCATAGCAAAAATCCTTTCAAGCTTTTTACATACATTCCAGACAGTCATAGATATCTCAAACATCTTCAAAGAAGAACCATACACTATTATTGAGATATCCTAAGTTGTTTGAACTTTCTAAAATCAAACAAACCTGTGATCAAAAACCCTCAACATGCTCTATTTGTGTGAAGAAGTTGTTGACTCTACAAGCAGTATTTCTGAGTGAGAGAAGTTTGTTGGTAAAGATCTTTATTGGTGCTGAAGTCTGTGTGATCAAGGAGCCCAAGATCATCATCTCCACCTCTATTTTGTAGAAGCCTCTGTGTAATCCTTCGATAATCAATTTAGTGGAATTCCTCCAAGTGTTCAAGGAGAAGAAGGATGTAGCTGGGATTACACTACCCAGTGAACCTTATACATTCTCGTGTTATTTACTGTCATTTACTGTTTTATTATCTGACTTTATATTTTATCATTTATCCTGAAAAAGATAAGAAAAACGGTTAAGCAACTATTTGACCAAAACGAACGCTAAAGCTTTAAAAATCATTTCCATTGTGCTAACCCTGGTTAAGCGATCTAAGCGTTACCCTACTTTGGTAAAACGCTAAAATCACTAAGTCTAAGTTATCTTTATTGACGCGCCTAACCTAAGCGCTCATCTCTCTAAGCGTTCAAATCTTTAAAAATGATACGAAATTTTTGAAGTCGAAAAAGACTTCAGGGTCTATTCAACCCCCCCCCCCCCCTTCTAGACCCTTTCGTATGCCACTTGGGACCACCAGTAACATTCCAATCGCCCATCAACGGCCATGGTTCTTGATAACTCATACTTCTCAATTCATTCCATAAACTCTCTCTACCACTCTCTTCATTATGAGCATAAACAATTGTTAGAATAAACATATAACACCCAATCTGCATTTTACAAGAAATGAGATGATCAGTGACTTTCAACACTGAGCCAACCACTCTACTCTTCCTCCAACTAACCCATATTCTTCCATTTACTGTCATCACATAGTTATTCACAGTATGCCAATCATCTCCTAACCTCCTAACAATTTTTGTATAGTTATGTGGCTTAACTCTAGTCTCAACAATCCCCGTAATATCCAGTTCATTTGCTTCAATCAGTCTTCTTACAGCTAACTATTTTTCAACTGTATTGAAGCCTCTCACATTCCAGGTTCCAATATTCATATGTCGGGTGGTTCTACTATTTTGGGCTGGAAACCTTCTACTTCATTACCTGCTTGGTTCAGAACATGGAAAAGATTTGTTAAAGCATGCTGCACTTCAATGCTAGATGTCTTAACTGGCCATGCATTCCCTTTTTTCAACTTAGAGCCTTCACCTCTTTCCATTCCTCCACTTTACACTTTCCATTGTTCTTATTAGTCTGGCTTTTGGTTTGTTGGATTGGGCTGCTGACAGTGATTTTAGGAGGGGATGTTACATTCCCTTTTCCACTGTGATCCTTGTTTGCCCCCTTATCAGTTGTAACATTTGGTGTACACTCTTTCTTTTTAACATGCCAAACCTACTGAATAGGCTTAGAACACTCTATCTCCATATGCCCCATGACTGACATTTTTTGCAAAGCAAGGGAATCCATTCATAGCGCACCTCTTGCTGAAGAACAGAACCATCCATGCAATTTTTTATTTGTATTACCTCAAAAAGTGGTTTCCCGACCTCAACCTGAACTACAATTTCGGCATACTCCAATTTCAGCTTCTTAGCTGTCAACTCATATGTGTACAGGGGTCCACTAACCTTACTCGCAATCTTGCTTACGCTTGTTACACCCCACATCCCAAGTGGCAACTTAGGCAGTTGCTTCCAAATAGGTATTGTCTTGAGTTTTTCCTTAGGGTTCATACCTTCTTCGCATCATTTCAAGATCAGCGACTTAGAATAGAAGAACTCGATTGCTCTATCCAAGGCAGTAAGAATATCCTTCTCCGTTTCAAATCTGAGTACAAAGTACTGATAAGAGGTGTTTTTACGTGTTTTTAAGACCGTAATTCTTATGATTTGGATTCACTTATTGCTTAAATCATGTCACATTTGCATTTAATAGGTGTGTTAAGTGAATACAGGTAATAAATGAGAATACATGAAGAAAAGGGAAGAAAAACGATGTACAAAACAAGTTCAAGCATGTTTTTCAACACCTAGGCGGTTTATGCATCTCCTACCACATTCGAGCGATAATTCCGTACATTTAGAGACCGACTTAGACAAAGTTTCCTTCTACAAAGTTTTAGATGTATGTATTAGCTTCAAATGGGAACTTGAAACATCCAAATCGGAGGTCTATAGAGATAATTGTGAAAGAAATACGATTGCTGCACCGAACAGAGAAGTACATGTGCCAGGATACGCCCCAGCGCCCTCCTAGTCATGCCTAGGCATGGATAGTCCGAATTACTCCTTTTCAGCCTAAATTCCAGCATTATATGATGGGTAAGAATCACTTTTGGCCATAATTCAGCACATGTGTTGAGGGGTTGTCATAAGTGTGTTTCTTGGTAGATTTACTTTATGGGCGCCAAATCAGAAACAACCTCCATGTTTAAACGTAATTTAGGTATACTTAGCGACTGAATTGGACAAAATGTCCTTCTAGAAAGTTGTAGATCTATATTGTATCTGCACATGGGGACTTGAATCATCCAATTTGGAGATCTTTGGATAATTTTATGAGGAAAATACTAAGACTGCGCTGGAAAGCAAGAAAATGGCAGCATGCATGTGTTTTGTTGAAGTTTTCACATGGTTATGCTTGGTGGAATTCTTAAGGGCCGAAAGTTCAGCATTTTTTAGCTGGTTGGAATCTTAAAAGCCATACTTTAAGCATCACCTTAGGTGGAATTCTCATTGGGGAACTTTAATGGGAATTCTTAATGCATACTTTAGTGGAATTTTGGCTATAAAAGGAGGGGGAACCCATACTCTTCATCATTCACTATCAATTTCAGATTCTTGGAGAAGAGGGGGAGGAAGTGACCGATCCATAGAGAAGAAAAGAGGGGAGAGAGAAGTATTCTTGATTCATCATCATCATTGGAGAAGGAAGATTCAATTGAAGTTCCATCATTATTCACTTTTGAGGGAGTTTTTGTAGCTTTTCATTTCAATTATGTCTATGAACATGTGTATTAATTCATTTATGTTTTTCATGTTATCCATTATGAACTAAATTCATATGACTAGGGCCATGTAAGGCCAAATTGTGATATATGCTTATAATAGATGATTGTTGAGGTTGTTCTTATATTGTTATGTGATGTGAATTTGTGTTTTTGCCTATCTTGCATATACTTGATCACTATATGTTAGAATCTTATGCCTAGGTTAATATTTCGGGAGAAAATTGACTTAGGGTGCAAGAAATTCACATCATGACCTGTAACTAATGAGGAATTGCCCTAGACATAGGTAAAGATTCTCGGGTGAAGTTGTTCGATTCAAATCGAGTGAACTCTAGTACGTTAATGCATGTTTAGTGGTTAGATTTCTGGATAGGAATATTTGGGAAATTACGATCTAAGCATAGGAGTTTATACGCGAGACATCGGTTATTCTCTACCCTCGGAGTTCTCACCATAACAATATAAGCGTAATCCTTCAACTAGAATCTTTATAAGTATAATTGATCAATTTGAACCTAGCATGTGCCTTAGTCTCCCTTTATACTTTGTGTAAAATCAATTGTGTAATCTTGTTCTTATTGTATGCATTTTACCTATAATTTACTTTAATTATATTTGTTCTTTTTTCGTTAAAATCATAAACTAAAATTCAAGTCTCCGTGGTTCGACAACCCGGACTTTTAGTCCACTTATTACTACACACGACTAGTGCACTTGCTACAATAGCACGTTAGCTTTTAGCGTGTCAAGTACCCATCCTCATGCTTCACTACTCGGGGCATTACTAGACCCCTCCACTGAATGCGCAAGAAATTCACCATTACATTTGTCGGGACATTTTGACTTAAAATCGAGGCGTAGAGAGAAAATTTCCAATACTCTAGCTCTGGTTCTACATCCTCTTGTGTCAATAGGATCTCATCTCCATCACTCTGTATACGTTCCAATTCCGGTCCACTTCATGCGTCTCTGTTACCTATGAACAGTTCTGTCTATGTCCTAACCCCTTTTCTTTCTTGGGCTGGTGGATTCTCACCTACAATCTGCTTCGGTTCACCCTGTGGTAGGTTATCGTTGACTCTAATCGGCAATATATCCTACTCCTGTTATTTTCCTCTGTTATTCTCTCCATTTCCAATTCCTGATCTTCAATTTCTTTTTCATTTACTTTCTTTGGTCCTGGGGTCACTTTTGAACTTTGCCCTACTTCGTGGATCGATGACTGTGGTGTGTTAACTTGCGTGATTGATTATACTACTGGACTGGTCAGGGCTTCAACCAGCCGCCTCCCTTTCCGCCGCGTCATTGTTAGGTTTTCTTGGTGCACATTAGTTTGCCGGCTAACATGCAACGAGAGCAAAACTCAAAAAACTCGGGCATAATTTTTAGAATTTTCATGTTTCTTTTTTAAAACTTTTTCTTCTTCTTTTTTGAATTTATTTTTTTGTTTTTCTGATATATTCTTTCTAATTTTGTTTATCTTTTTGTAAATTTATGAACATTTGAATTTTAAAAAAAAATTGAGATCAAAGCACACAACCCCCTCTTATCCTATGGGGTGCGTAGCACCTTGCTCCCTGAGTGATAATTTTACCCTTACTAATATTATGTCTATGTCACATGCGCCGGAGAATGAGAGAATACTTCCTAAGATTCCGCCGAATGAGGGTGTCAGGTGCATATTTTTATTAGATGGGAGGCAAAGTGCACAATCTCCCCCATGGGAGGGGGTGTTTGCTTTTATCCCATTAACTTTTGGGTTTTTTCGAATGAAAAGTTTGTGCAATGAATTTTGAGATTGAAAAATATTTCTAAAATTTTTTTATATCAAGCTTTATTTTGAAGAGATTTAATAGTTTTCCCAAAAAAATATAATGGAGAGGATGTGAATCAACAAAGAGGTAGCATTTTGATAATTATGATAAAATTGGGATATTGATTACGACATTTCTGAACACAAAACGTATTAAATTGACATTATTAAGGAAAGTCGGGTAGCAAAATTGTAATAAAACCATTAAAAAAAATTGAAAAGTCAGTTTGCTATCAAGTCAAGCATGATAAAAACAGACTCGACTCCCTCGAATTAATTCACAAACCTCACTCCCCCACAAACGCATCCGCTATGCAAATATAATCTTTTAGTTAGTATAAAAAATTTGTGCTTTGAAATATTCACTTGTGCCACCACGTCGCAAGTGTCCCGTTTATTTTGTTCTATTACCATATTTCTTCTAAATTCATATGCATTGACATCTACTCTTTTTCCTTTTGGTTCTCATATGAAGAGAAGGTCAACACAATAGCAAAGAAGTAAAATATGAATGAACCTGGCTTTCATGAATTCAAGAAACAAGCTTCCTTCTTCTTCAAGGAGAAGATTAAAAGTGCCCGATTAGCCTTGACCGATGTCACACCAGCACAACTGTAAGCCTCTCTCTATAACTATATGTGTTGTTCATGTTTGATCACTATTTCACTTGTTTTAGGGGCAAACGAATATCTTAAATATTGTTATGTTTTGAAGACTGGTAGAAGAAGCTACAGATGGGAATCCAGGGGGGGCAGATGGGCGCACCCTGAAAATCATATGCAAAGCCGCTTTTGAAGTGGATGATTATTGCAGAATAGTGGGAATTCTGCATAAAAGGTATAACGGGATTTTGTTTTATGTAAGAATTGCAATATTAGTCTATCTATATCTTTTGCAATTTTAGTCTTATAGTTTATAAACTTGCAAATTTAATCTCATAGGATGCAATTGTTTGATATTCTGGTCTCATCCGTTAAAAAGTGAACAAATTTCCGTGCGTGGAATGCATGTGCCGTTAAGTTTATTGTTGATCACGTGCAAGGCAAGTGATCAAACTAACGGTTTCGGTCTATTTTTTTAACAGTTGGGGCTAAAAATGCAAAAAAATATAATATTATCCTATGGAACTAATTTTCGAGTCCATAAATATTGGGACTAAAAATGCAAGGGAGTCTATCCTATTGGATTAAAACTGCACTTTTCCGTTTTCCTATTTTGGTTGTATCTTACTTATTATTATGTGTTTCAGACTAGTAAAATTTGAGAAAAGAAACTGGAGGGCATCATACCAGGCTCTGATTGTGCTGGAAAACTTGTTGACTCATGGGCCTGAGAGTGTTGCACAAGAGTTTCAATGTGACACAGATATTATTAGAGAAATGGAAAGATTTCAACATATTGATGAGAAAGGGTATTTGATTGCTTGCTATGGAAATATGTGTAGTTTCCCTTTATGAAGCAGTGTCATTTATAACAACTAATTCCTATCCTATCTGTCTATATGCAGATTCAACTGGGGCCTTAATGTGAGGAAGAAATCTGAAAGGATATTGATGCTCATTGAGAAAAAGCCACTCCTCAAAGAAGAAAGAGATAAAGCCCGAAAGATTTCAAGAGGGATTGAAGGGTTTAGTAGCTTCTGCCTTAGGACCTCATCAGGGCAAGAATCATCACGACGAGCATTTGACAGATGCAATTCACAGTTCAATGATAGCACCAATCATGAAGACTTCTTTATAGACCCGAATGAGAACGGTATCATCAAAACGAAAACAGAGAAGGCATTGCTCCATACAAATCCCAAAATGGAGGAATCAAGCTCTGAAAATT